>CM031703.1:13145000-13745000 GCA_018466805.1 Hippocampus abdominalis | reverse complement strand
AAATCACATTGAATACAAATGATTATTCATTGATTTTTTTATTTTTTTTTAAATTGACCTCCCGAAACTCAACCCTGCAAAAATACCATATAATAACCTCACCGCACGTTAAAATCTTGGACAATTAATTCTTCTTTTGTGACTCTGTCTTTTTATTTTCTCTTGCATTGTCAATCTGCCACATACACACCCTTGCTACAGTCTCACTTCTCTTTTTCTCCTATTTTTTGTATCTCATTATGTGTTATCTAATTTTCCGAAGTTTTGCAACCTCCTGGACTAACCTTGGTCCTCGGGTATCGTATTTTGTGCCTGGAAATAAAAAGTCCTTGAATTCTTGAAAGCTCAACTTTAAGTATAACTTCAAAGAACAACCACAAAATTATTTAGTAACAAAAGAAAATAATATAAAAAATAATGGCGTTACAAAAAACAAGAAATAAAAATGTAAAAAGGTTGTACAACAAGATATTAAGTGCAGGGTACCATTTATTTATTTTTTGTCCAGGCCAGTCCAAATTCATTTTAATTCATGATTTAAGACTTTGTCAGTTTTGAGTCCTTTTAGTGACCATTGTAAGTTTTGCACCTGTGTAAATATGGGGTAAAAAAAAAAAAAGGTCTACCGATATGGATTAACAGCTCTTTTCTGAGTTTCTTTGGAAAGAAAAATAGGTTAGAAAGTTTCATTTCATCCAGCGCCAACATCAAACGTTTTTTCTTTTTTTTTGGGGTCTGTGTTCATCCTTTCTTTTCATAGAATCAGAGTTGTGAACTCAGCTGTCAAAGCGCTTATCCGCTTCCTGACAGCCACACTACGAACGCAAAAGACTGGCGTCATCATTTAGAACAAGTTGATGAGTGTTTTTCGGATAGCATTAATCAGTCTGATTTCGGTATTGTGTGAAATAGTCTTTGAGCAAACAATGTGACAGCCTAATGTCTTTGGAAATTGCAGAGCTGTTCTTTCCACCCTGAAAGAGCCGTCACACACATCAAAACACATTTTACCACCCTCCCCTTGCAAATAGCTGTTTTTCATGCTTTTTGTTCACACTGGACGTATTTCTCAGGATGCTATAATTAAACCGGGGATGGGTGGGAGATTGGAGGTTGAACCATTCGCCGCTACTGCAAAACACAGTGTCATAGGAACGAGCATCTACATCTCCACGTACGACTCCCCGAATGATGACCATAGACTCAAATGTAGATTCGTATTGCCCACTGGGGCACGAATTATTCTGATTACTATGACGTTAGATTGAGTATGTTGCACGCCCATTGAATGCAACAGTCGAACCTCTAGTCCAGGGGTCCCCAACCGCCGGTCCGCGGACTGGTACCGGTTCGCAGGGCATTTGGTACCGGGCCGCACAAAAAGAACTTGCCTTAATTCCGTTTTATTTATTTCGGAATAGGAAAGATGTTTTATTTTGAAAAATTACCGGATTCTCCGTTACATTCGTCTGTGTCACGCTTGACTCACGTCAAGCCACGCTTCTCCGTCACGTGACCGATTACACTTAAAAACAAAACGCTGGAGCTCGCAAAATGAGTAAAAAAAACTGCTGGAGATCGCAAATGACGGCGACTTCAAAAGTACGTTCGAGACAACTGGATTAAAGTTATGGCTGAATACTCTGAGATCGCCACAATAGCACTGTTGCTATTTCCGACATCCTACCTGTGTGAGGTGGGGGGTTTCTGCAGCAACGGCGACTAAAACAAAATTACGAAGTAGACTGGACATAAACCACACACTTGAGGTGTCATTGTCTCCTATTACCCTGAGTTGGGACTGTCTGGTTGCAGAAAATCAAGCTCGGGTCTGTGGTGAGTCGTCATTTTCTTGCACTTTGAATTTGCGTTGTACTGTACATCTACAAAATCGGTTTTAACACGCCTCCACGGGGTCTTGGATGGCTTGACATGCTAGACTTGTGCTGGGCATGAAAATAGATGCGAGAGTTTTTACTTAGTACGGGGCAACAGCATTGCTCCAATTGTGTTGCATCTACTGCTAATTTTATTGCACAGAGTAATGCATTGTACAGTTGGTGTGGTGACATCTACCAAAAGAATGTTTTATTATTAAGAGGGGGATGTACTTTAACCACATTTATTTTGTTACCAGCCCAAAATCCCGGTTAAACTATTTCACATACCTAATTTGACGCGAAACACACATCACATCGGAAGTCGGCTATTCATCACTCTTGAAAGATTCTGAGCACCGCAGTCCATGCGTCAGTAAATATTTGATGTTGTGTTGCATTTATCCACTCACGAGGTGTCAAGCTCCAGGTTTGCACCCGCAGCGAGTCCCCGCACAATATGACGGCATTGTCGGTCCAGCGAGGGGATGTCGGGGGGTGGGGCAGAAAATAGGTATCTTTGATTGCGATGAGGAGTTGAGAAACCAGCCCTGCTCTCAGGAAGACAAGGCACCTGGCACCGCAGTACAATTGCTAACTGCTCCGCGACACAAGCTTCAAATGGGTCATAATGCGCTTGGATCTTTTTTAGACTGCTGTGAAGTTTTGCTTGTTTTAAAAATAACACTATCAAGGTGGTAGTATAATAAGATGCCTCGGTATCAATAGATTAACTCTTTGCATGTCTGTTTTTTAATGTTAACAACGCATAGCGTTTCAGCACACAGAATTAAGAAATTGAGATGTTATTCGCTCAAAAAAACGTCACGCGAAACAGAGCGAAGTTGTTGATCAATGCGTTTGTTTTTTAATAAAACTGTGCTTGTTTGTACAGAAATATTCAGCCCAAAAACTGACAGCTGTACTTGTCGGGAAAGGTCAGAGTGAGCACAAATATTGTTACATGGACGTGTCAGCGGGAGGTAATAGGATGCGTTTATCTGGTGTTTCCAACACACTTCAAAATCACAAATTGTTTTTCTGGCATTCGGCTCTTTGAACTAAATAATGACTCATTTCCAGAGCCCTTTCACCACTGATTTCCATGCAAAAGAAAACACGACAAACTGGAAAATATGGGGTCAAATACGTGGTCGGTCCATTTTGTTCCAGAATTTACATGGACAAAATTGCAGGTACCCCATTGCTAATGAAAGAAAAATAAAATCACAGCGGTCACAATAGTTAAAGTGGGCAGCGTCCTCCACCCCTGATTGTGCGTCTGTGTGTAACAGTGGGAGGAAGTTGGAGTACTCGGAGAAAAGCCACACAGTTTGGGCCATTGGCTTTATTTATTTATTTATTTTCATTTTGAATCCCACCGTGCTGCCATTTACTATTCAAAGCCTGCTGCAAAACGGGACACTTTTTTTTTACAGTATCTATTGATGTTGGATTAATAACCATTATCCTTTTAAACTGACCTTTTTTTGGTGTTTGGAACAAATGTGTATTTTGTTGTGTGTGATTCTGCCGTGAGAGGCCAATTTAAGGAACAAAGAGAACTTTAAAATCCATCCAACCATTTATTTTTTTTAATAGCTATACTCCTTGTTGCCAGAGATCTGTAGCCTATTCCAACTAACTGTGGGTGAGAGGCCTCACTGGTCAGCCAGCCAATCACACAATTTGAACAATTTGAACAATGAACAATGAATCGAATTCCAATAAATGAATGAATCGATAAATAAATCAATAAATCAATAAACAGACAAATATAATATATAATATTAATAATAATATGTAAAATATCATATGTTATATATGTAATAATAATAATACATAAATACAACAATATTTTATATATTATTATTATCATTATTATTAATAATGATAATTTTATTATTATTATTATTAAATCACCAAAATATAATAATAAACAAAATAATAAATCAAACAATAAATCGAATTCCAATAAACATCTCATTGTGGTATCATATAATTTTCAAAATGCAAAGAATATATTTTAAGAAAACCGTTGAGACATGGTAGCAATTAGTAACCTTTTTTTTTTTTCAGTATCCTCCAGCAAATTCAGCCCACATTCATTCCGCACAACAAAATTGGTGAATTGACAACAAACACAAAAAAATAACAACAAATGTCACAAAGTTCAAAGCTATATAAGTGACACTGGCAGCAGAGGCACCGTGTTAATCGCATGGATCGGAAGAACATAATAGGCACATGAGAAATATGGCACCGAAAGTATGTCACAGGGTTACCGTGACAACCAGAATCTCGAATAACTCCAGGCAACCCACACTCTGCGGGAGGCGACGTGCAGGAAACAGTTTCATGTGTGCTAACGTACCTGTTGGTGACAATGGTGTTAGTACGCCGACATTAACATTTCTCACTTGCCGGATCGGAACATCCGTCACCTTTTTTTTTTCCAGTTCAGCTTGTTAGGTGTTGTCGCGCCAACAAGCTTTTATTCACGCGCTTTGCTCTCTTCACACTTGTCTGTGGGCATTCTTTAATTAGCTATAGATGCATACATTGAATCGGTGAGAGCTATTGTCAATGTTTATTTTATAGTTATCTGCCTTACAGTTTGTCTGCTCAATGTTCGAATCTGGGTTTGGGCCTTCCTGTGTGGCGTTTGTGTGTTCGACCTGTGCTTGTGTGTGTTTTTGTTTTTCTGGGATTAAGATTTTAGAATTGCCTATATTAATAGTTAAAACTTAAATAACACTAATGTACGTCTTTCCTTTTAAACGGGACTTTTGCGCTATCTTGTGGTATCGTAGGGCAGTTCAGAATGTGTGAAATAGGCGGGTTTGTGGGCAAAAAAATGGTTCAGCAGAAAAAATATAAGTGAATTAATGAACAGTGAAAAACAAACGTGGTGGATTTTTGTTTGGACAGATGTTTGAGGTCACTTTTTATTGACTGATACCAATACGAGTATTCACCGATACTGAGTACCGATACATAGAGTACTTTTGATATGTAAAATTTGATCAACAAAAAAAAGTGCGAAAAAAATTTGGACTTTTCTTTCTGCCACAAATGATGATTCACAGATGGGTCAAACTGCCACAGTATATCGCCCACTACTCTTGAGAACGACTTAGTCAAATTGATTTATTTTTGTTTTGTTTTTTGCCTTCTGTATTGGTGTCTGGTATTGGCAGCCTCCATGAGAATCTGATATCTTAAAATATGGTCAGTATCGTCCCAATACCGATACATGGTATCGATACTCGCCTATTCCTAATTACCGTATGGGCCCGAATATAAGACGGTGTTTTTTGCATTGAAATAAGACTGAAAAAGTGGGGGTCGTCTTATATTCGGGGTCTAGACATTATACCCATTCACGACGCTAGATGGTGCCATATATCATTGAAGCGAATGCTGAACTTGACTCCCCAGGCCAAAGTGAACCCCTGCCACGAAGAATAAAAATAAAAATAGCGGTAGCACGAAGAAGAAAAATAAAAAATAGCGGTAAGAAGGAAAAGAGAAGAAAATAATAGAAGAGATAACAGAAAGTGGAGAAACGTAGCGACAATTTGGAGAAAAGTGGGTCGAAGATCGGCCAGGTTAACCGGCAGCTGAGGAGAATTTATGATGTAATTTACATTTCAGAACCCAGAAGCCATTCATTTACGAACGTGATTGCACTTTAGATTTGAATGAGGCAAAATAACATGCTTTTTCCTCTCAAATATATTGTAAAATCATTTGTTTCAGATGTACTGTAATTATTTTCTGTATCAAAATTAATTTGGTGTTCAAAAAGTCTTTTTTCAAACTTGAGTCTTGAAAAAGAGGGGGTCGTCTTATAATCGGGGCCGTCTTATATTCGGGCCAATACGGTATGTGCCCAGGGATTGGTTGGCGATCAGTCCAGAGTGTACACCAGCTCTCACCCAATATTAGCGGAAATGTTTTTTTTTTTTTTTTGTTTTTGTTTGGGGGGGGCGGGGGGGGGGAGTGCCATGTGGCCACATTTTATCTGGAGAATTGCCCAGCGAGACACGTGCTCCATTCAGCACACCTTCAGCAAGGCATGTCAACATCTTGATAGATGAGAGAGAAACTGAATTCAGGAAATTGGAGTCGAGATGCAATGAGCACAGATGTGTGACAAACATCATGTACCCTTTTGTTTGATACACCCCCTCGCTCCCCACTTTCATTGTGCAGCAAAACACAAGGAGCTATAAATTATTCAGATACTCCCTGATGGCCGCTCATTTAAAGGCGCTCGCTTCTGTATGTCTCGGCAGCATTCTCATCGGATGTGCCCCCCTTTTAAAATGACCTCTGAGTAGCATTCTCACTGCTAATGCTGAATGTATTCCTCTCGCTGCAAGACGCCGCCGAACCCTTCATCGTAAATGTGTAGGATATTAAAATGAGCGTGAAGGGGGAGGCTGCACAGAGGATTGCTGTGTATGTAAATAACAAGGTGAAGCGTGATTTCTTCCCAAGGCGAGAGGCATTGAAATAATGTAGCGGTCATAGATGATAACAGCATTTGCTGCATGGGACTGCATGAAGGACAGCTGTCTCCTGACTTGTTTTTCTTTTCTGCTCTTTTGATGCCATGCACATGTGATGCGATGTGAGTTGTTTCAATCTAGCGCCGATGCCTGTTTACAAAGACGTCCACTGAATTTTCCATCATTCTGTGAATCTGGTCTCTGGTAGCCATTTTCTGTCTGACTTTCCAGGTGGTCTTTTGAAAGACTTGCACTTGGGCCTAAATTGAATATATGGTGGGTTTGTATCCATTTTGAACAAAACAGGCTTGCATTTCACCTAACAAGTTTTACGACACTCTCAGACCGTTAACGTGTCCGGGAGACTTTCATTTTCAACTCTTTGAATTTAAGAATGCAAATGGATGATAGACCAATAGTATTGATTTGTGAAAAAAATATGTAATTGGCCATAGTTGGACTAACGGGATTTCTGTCCAACTTTTGTCATTGCACTTTTGTCACAAATAAAAAAGGCCTTTAAAGAAATCTCACGAAATAAATAATGCCATAAATACAATAGAAATGCCATAATAAAAAAATGCTAACTGGGAAATTTAAAAATACAGTCAAACCTCGGTTTTCGTCCATAATCGGTTCCAGAAGGCTGTTCGAAAACCGAAATTGTTCGAAAACCGAAACCACGCTCTTTTTAAAATAAAAATGTTTACTGAAAACGTCTGCTCACAATGGAAAGCAACACGAGGAAGCATCACTTCCTCGTGTAAGGAAGGCGAGAGGAGTCAAATGGTGCATTCAAGTGGATGGATGGATGTTACGGACCAAACCAGGAATTGAACCATAATTAATGTTTGTGAATCAATTTGACATCATGTCGCGTTTATTCATCTCAATTAATGAACACGTGTGTAAGTGCGTGTGTGTGTATGTGTGTGTGTGGATGGGTGGGTGTTTGTTCGATTAGTACCGCCGTACTGCCATGAAAGAGAGGCTTGCATCGTATTCAATATTTTTGGTGATAAGTGTATCTCTCTCTCACTCTCTCTCTCCCCCCATCTATCTATCTTTCTCACACACCCTTATATTCTTCATGTGGATGTAGGCACCTACATATTACACCAGTGCACAAATAGTCTTGAGAGTAATGAAACAAAAACTAAACGTCCCCAGCAGCCATAAAAGTAATTTATAACAAATGTATCCACGAGTATCATCTATAACCTTGACATTTACAGTGCCTAAGCTTATGGTCGACAGAACTTTACATGGCTATTTTTTTTTTATCCATCTTAAATGTTGGTTTAATCACCAAAGGCGTGCAAGAGGCCATCAGGGCAGATAAGAAAGTGAGATGACGTCGACTCACTTTTAACAAAGACGTTGGCTGAATAAATGGATCAATGGGGCCCCTAAGTGACTTTCTCACTTGGATAGCGGCCTCGATGATTTTTCCATGAATCCAAATTGAGGACTGAATGTGTGTGTGTGTGTGCGTGTGTGTGTGTGTGTGTGTATTCAAGTGTGAATCCACCGACTATGGTTTATTTATGGTAATGTGTCTGTGAAGATTTTCAGTCATGTTATATCCATAAAGGTTGAGTCAAGAATAACCTCTTATACGGCCTGCTCTCTAAAAGGCTTCCAAGTGACAAGGGACACGCATACTCTCGCTCATCTTTTAGGTCACAAGTAGTTACGCCGGCTGGTCACGTGATAGTTTCTTTTTTTAAGAGTCACTCAAATCCAGCGAGAGAATGGATTGAGGACCAGCGTCCTTTTGAGTGGCAGTTGGTCCACTTTGACATGGGTGACCCATTTCATTTGATTTCCTCCTTCTATCGAATACAAAAAGGCCTCATTGGTTGCTGGTTGCCAGTAGTTGTTTCGTTGATCACTTGGACTTCAGTTGGTTGGTATTTACAGTCAAACCTCTGTTTTCGTCCATAATCCGTTCCAGAAGGCTGTTCGAAAACCGAAATTGTTTCGAAAACCGAAACCACGCTTTTTAAAATAAAAACGTTTACTGAACACGTCTGCTCACAATGGAAAGCAACACGAGGAAGCATCACTTCCTCGTGTAAGGAAGGCGGGAGGAGTCAAATGGTGCATTCAAGTGCGCTCAGTTTGTTTGAGAACCGAAATTGTTCGTCATCCGAGGCATAAAAAACTCGAAATTTTTGGTCGAAAACCGAATTTGGACGAGAACCGAGACGTTCGAAAACCGAGGTTTGACTGTAATTGTTGGCAGGTCGGTCAGTCAGTTTGTTGATTGGGTGGTTCAATTAGTAGTTACTTTGTTGGTTGTTGAATTGTTAGCTGGTTGGGTTTTTCTTTAATTGGTTGATTGGGTTGGTGTTTAGTTTGTCGGTTGCTTGGTCGGAATGTTTGCTTTACTTCTTTGAGTGGTTGCCGATTTGCTTGTTTGTTGTTTGATTTGGTCAGTTTGGTTGTGAGTTTGTTAGTTGGTTGGGCTGGTGTGTGGTTGGGAGGCTCATTGGTCCCTTTGACATCATTTTTTAAAATACCATTAATGCCACTATTTATTGAGCTGGTTTAAGATGAAGACACATTTCTTTTAACCGATCCTTATTTTCACTAAATGTCTATTCGCCCCCGCCTCAAAGTTGGTACAGTCAAGTATCGATGCTCCATTGAGCACACATTAAAGTTGACCTTGACTTTAAGTTGATTCACAAACGCCTTTGAGACATGGCAGATCCCCTTCACGTCATTTGACTTTAATAGCAATTTCATCCGAGCGGCACCCAAGAGTCATCCAGTAACAATATTTGTTTTCAACGGTTCTATGCCAGGAATCACACTCCTTGGCAGAGCTATGTGCTGGTGTTTTAAAATTTCGATTTCTAGTTCATTTTCTCCCTTGGTGTGGTTCCTTTGGCCAGGTAACAACGTAATAATGAAACACTGGTGCAGATCAAACCAACTGGTCCAAGACCTCCAAGAACTTGGTGTGGGTCTATTGCACAGGTATCAAACTCAAGGCTCGGGGGCCAGATCTGGCCCGCCACATCATTTCATGTGGCCCGCAAAAGCAAATCCAACATGGCAACTTGCATGATGATTAATAGGTACCAAAATTTCTAATTCTCACATGTAACAAATAAGAGAGACATTGTAAGCATGTTGTTGTTGCCTACACCTCATGCCGGTAACTTAAACAACAGTTGAATAAACTGTTCTTCTTGACTTTTTTGTATGATTTCAGTCATAATGGCCCCTCCAATCGGAGGGTCGCGGGGGGTGCCGGATGGTAACTGAATTGGTTGCCAGCCAATCGCAGGGCACACAGAGACGAACAACCATCCACGCTCACACTCATACCTAGGGACAATTTATGCACAATCAGGTTTGACACCCCTGGTCTATTGTCATTAGAAATCGATGGGACTTCAATACAATGCAACTAACACCCCTGGTCTAGTTAGGTGGGACTTCAATACAATGCAACTAACAAGTTAGGTTAGAACAGGGCTGGGCGATTCATTTACCAAAGTTGCTTGTTGCTAGGACCACTTTTGTCATTTTTGCAAGTCTTTTTATGGGGGGTAAGTTGCTAGAGGGCTTGGAAAAGTCACTAAACGCAGTATATTGAAAACATTGCTAAGTTGGCAACACTGCAGAGATAAATCGTAGCTCTTGCTTGTTACCTTGCTTGTCTTAGCATCCACACTTGTGCACATAAAAACCATAACTTTCAACACAAAAGCGCCTCATATTACGTTTTATTTTGACTTCATGGTCACTGTGAGGGCAGGTCAGAGACAGTGAGTGGACAGGATGTGGCACCCGGGCCGGACTTTCTCCAGTACCACCTAAATGGAATGATGACAAATAAATGAATGTCGCCGATGACTTATCAAATATGTTTTCCATTACCTTGTATGCTATAATGTTTAAATTACCAATAAGTGAAGTAAGTGTGTGTGTGCGTGTGTGTGTATCTTTCAATCTGTTCGATCGATCTCTGCCATGATTTTGTTGCCATCACTGATGATTGTCGGAATCGTCGCCAATTCGTAGTCTTGGCTGAGCTTCCTCTGCCCTCGTGCCCCTAGGAATTTTTGTGTAAGGGTTTGTGGGTACCAGCATGTTTAAAATATGTAAACAGTATTTATACTTTACATATTTGGGACAGATACTGCCGAGGTCAGACGCATTAATAAGTCGGAATCGTTTCCAGTGAGGGTTACTTGCCCTTTGTCGCCGATTCTGTTCATTACCTTTATTCTAGGCGCAGCCGAAGCGTTGAGGGGGTCTGTTTTGGTAGCCTCAGTATTGCATAGATGATGTGGTACTGTTGGCTCCTTCAGGGCTCTCCAACTCTCACTGGAGCGTTTCGCAGCCGAGTGTGAAGCGGTTGGGATGAAAATTAGCACCTCCAAATCTGAAACCATGGTCCTCAGTCGGAAAAGGGTGGAGTGCCCACTAGGAGATCTTGCCCCAAGTGGAGGAGTTTAAGTATCTTGGGGTCTTGTTCACGAATGAGGGCAGGAGGGAGCGAGAGATCGACAGGCGGATCGGTGCAGCGTCTGCTGTGATGCGGACGTTGCATCGGTCTGTCGTGGTAAAGAAGGAGCTGAGCCAAAGGGCGAAGCGGTCGATCTACGTTCCAACCCTCATCTATGGTCACGAGCTATGGGTCGTGACTCCCGGCAGTGAGTTTTCTCCGCAGGTGTCCCCTCCCTTAGCTCGCATCCGCTCAGAGTCGACGATGATAGGTGGCTTGGGCAGATTCGGAAACGCCTCCCTGGTGAATCGGGAGGAGACCGAGGACGACCCAGGACACGCTATTGACTGTCACCCAGAACGCCTCGGTAGGGGAGAGCTGGAAGAAGTAGCTAGGGAAGGGAAGTCTGGGCTTCCCTGCTTGCTGCTAAGTCGGACAGGCTGAGAGAAGCGAGGAGACTTGTGCTGGTGGCATAGAAGGCGGCCCTCATTTGACGCTCTGTGGCAGTGTTGCCACCGTTAGCCTCCAGCTAGCTACTGGCTAGCTATCCCCGCGCAGCCGATACGATGATAAGACAATTAATCGGTATTGATGAGAAGGAGGCGAAGAGAGACGTGCTTGCTGCTGTCGGACAGGCCCACACCCGCCCCCTCTCTCTCACTCTCTCCCTCTCTGCTGCGCATGTAGAAACAACAGAAGAGGCAGTATGCCAGAGAGTCACCAGTGCGATAAGACTCAAGATGCTGGGCGGGGCTGCAAAGATGCGCAGCCAATCAGCTCACGGGATTAATCCACTCTGTGCTGTCCTTGGTCGATGTCGGAACCAATCATGCGCCTTGAATAAGTGCATATACAGTGAAACTCCTCGACAACGAAATCATGTTTGCAGCAAGAAAATTTTCACAACAGGGGGTTTTTCACTGTAGCAAATTTGAAACAGGAAAGTGGGAATGGTGTTAATGCATGAAGATTTTTTCACACTAGGGGGTATTTCACCCATTTAGATTTCGTTGTAGAGGAGTTTCACTGTACAGTACAGGCATGTACAAAACCTCCAAGTCATTCAGCCTATTTTTTTCTGAATACAGTACTTTGAAAAAATCCGCGATGCACATAAACCGCGATAAGTGAACCGCGAAGTAGCGAGGGGTCACTGTATTCAGATACAAGGCACGTCCCCTGAATGAGCAGAACCTGAGCTTAACACACTCTGATTCAGCTGTGTGCTGTATTCCCACTGTTCTTCTCATTCCTCCCGGAAAGTCAATTGGAGCAAGCTGACCTTTCATTAGCCACAAATTGCAAACTGGAGTGTTTAAGCCTCAAGTGGTGCACCCGTTAACTTCAATTAATGAGGTGAACAGCAAACGGGCGGGCGATACGTTTCTTTTTTTTTTGTTCTTTTCCTTATTGACATCTGCTGATGACATTCAAATGTGCCGCTCGGGAACCGAAAGGTTGACGTGTTGGATATCGTCCGACAAGTCTTGTGTGTAGTCAAATCAATAAGAGGCAGGTCTTCGCTTTCATTTTTTTGTATCTTTAAATTATATGATGCTTTTTTTCCTCAAATTCCATTGGGCATTTTGAGTGGACCGTCTCCTCATATAAAAAGAAACATTGATCTAAGAAAAACGGCCATAACCTTATTGCTGAATTTCTTGCTGTCGATTGAAAGAGTGACTATTTTAATCATGAGTTGAACATCCTCTGAAAAGCAACTAGTGGCATTCGGTGCGTCTCTGAATCTGCCGATGGAGTGAGTTGTTTTCATTTTGGTACAACGGATGTCAAGTGAAACTGGAGATCAAAACAAAAACAAAGATCTGTAAAGGAAACACATACACAGTTATCACCTCCTTCATTGCAGGGTTACATTCCAGAGCCCCTTGATGTCAAAATACCATATTTAAATACTCCCTAAACATGTGCTTATAGCTTTTATGACTATTTTTTAAAAAGTTTTAAACACACTTTAAAAATAGCACAAACACTTTGAAACTCATATCGAGAGAGAGCAAACGCAACGGATAACACAAAAATAGTATATACAATATACATCAATAAGCATGCCTAGAGATGTACATTATAAAATGAACGTACAGCCATCACTTTCTGTGGGCTTAAAAAGCAGGATTATCGAGGATGACATGAGTCATTTTCAGCAACGGCTGTCAAAATTACCTTATTAACTCTGGAATTCATGCGCTTAATTACGATTCAAAATTGTAATCGACTGACAGCCCTATTTTCAACAAAAACTAAGACTTGTTGAAAGCTGTTTTTGTTCTTTGAAATGTACACCATCGCAAAATAGTGTGCTGCCACCTAGTGGGTGACAGTGGAAGTGATGAGAGTTCCACCAAAATAGTTAACTTGCAGGGTTACCGAACACAATACCAGATGTGAACTAGCCACTTTTGTCCAAAAATCAACATGGGCACACTCAATGGCAAGACCATCTTAGTTGACATGAGAGACTGTGCTTGGTCTTTCTGTTTTGGTTAGTAACTGAGTTTTAAATAAGATCAGCATTTTATTCTTTAATGTCCGTGTGTGGAAAAAAATAGCGCCTTGGACCTTGCTCCTATCTGGAAAAGGAGGTGTCTATTTGAGTTTAATTGTTTTAATTGGCTGACACACCTATTTGGGGCACGGCTTCTATTCATGGCCGCAATTTGAGGAAATAAGTCCCCCCCCCACACATTGCTTTCTGTTTGTCATTCCTTGCAAAGGCATCTTAAATTTGCAGAAGCCAGTGAATGTTAACATTTCCAAGAGTCCCAGCATCCCACAAGAGGTGACTTGTTCCACTCCGCACGACTCCATATCCATTATAGATAGCAAGTGCAGTCGTGCCCGCAGTGTGCGTATGTTTACAGCTGTCAAATGCGCCAGGAGGAGTCACCAAGAACTCCTACAAAATAATACACAGCTCTCTTTTTAGCTGCGCCGTGACCATATTTACCAAGGTCAATCAATAATACATGAGCTGATAAATGCATTTGTGTGCATGGGACAAATATTATGAATATGATACATGCAGGGTGTTGAAGGATGTTGCTGGAAATGATCCACAAACACATATTTATTTCAAAAGACATGGATATGCATACGAGGCTAGCCGTTTTGCTCATTGATAGCATGTAAATTACATTACAGGAAAAGTATGCATGTGATTATAGCATTCATTTGACCAGAAAAGGGAGAAAAGAAAACCAAATGAATGTTTACTGACCAAAGACAGCCGGGAGAGGTTCCAGCATGTCCGAGACACTCGTCAAGATAAGCGGAATAGAAAATGGATGGATGGATAATCTTGACCGATATAACCAACCAGCCGATTAATTGGACGGGCCCTAGTTATGTGTGGTCACCCAAGGAATTAAATTCTTATCCCAAGGCTTCATTATATATCATGTATGGGCTTTCTAGTCATTTCAGTCAAATGTTTGGTTTAATTGTTGTGACTGCACACGTTACAAATATATATTTTATGATATGACTGCAAAGTAACACATTTCCACTTATTTGATTGAACTAAAAAGACATAGCAATAAGGCAAAACAAATACACCAATCCCAGGCGATTGTTCAGGAAACCTGCATGTGTTCCTCCTTGGACATGCCACGAATGGCCCTCTCAAGCCCGTCAACAAATTGCATGGCATTTCCACGTCCGGGTTGAATGTTCCCATGACAGACCAGAAATGAAGTGTGTTTACTCTTTAATCTGCGTTCGAGTGTTGTTTATTGTGTGGTGGTAGTTGTTGCCGCAGCAGCACCAGGATGAAAACATTTAGGGACCGCAAATAAAGAAAAATGGCTGACTGGCTGCTGTGATTCATCGTCGGTCACCAGCTCTTGTTTACACAAAACCTGTCACATTCATTTAGCAAATCATGTTTGTGCTTAGGGCTGCCTCAAATCTCTTGTTTAGTTTTTTGTCTTTTTCTGTCTTTATTGGGATAAAGGGGGCAGTAAAACCAAAAAACATAAAAGCTGCAAGTTTACAAAATGTGTTGACGCAGTGTCTCTCACAGCCAGGGGCTTATCTTGCACAGGTAACTGCTTTTTATTGCCCTTTTTCAATCCAAGGTTGTCTACATTCGATTTATGAGCACAAATTCACTGTCTTTGGCTCTCTTTGTACACATGCTCATTGAATGTGATCTCAGACATCATTTTCAGTATATATATATTTTTTGTTGTTTTTTATGAAGCCATTTTAGCTGAGTTGGATGAATATATTGCACGTTGATTTTCCTGTCTTTTTTAAACATGTTTTGAATTGCCACCTACTCCAAAAATGAGCTGTTTTTGTTTAAAATCTGACATTTTTTTTCTTGGTGACAAAAAAAATCTCCCATTGAAAACCAATAAAAATGCCATTTACCACCTGAATCTAAACTAATTCACTCCATTATGTCAAGATTTTCATTTGTAAATTCTTGTGCTGTCAAGAGATTAAAAAAGAATGAGATTAATTAATTATTATCTGTAATTAATTAATCTAATTAATCTATTTTCATCTCATCTAAAAAAATTGCAGAGAAAACCCCTATTTTTGTTTGAAAATGACTGTTGTTTCCTCACCCTCAACAACTCGAACACAGAAAGCCAACACATAAAAAGGGATATTAGAAAAAGGCAACCAACCTACAGAAACAATAAAGTTAGATATTACAATTTAGATTAACGTGATTAAAAAACATAACACACTTAATATGACTGTAATTAATTATTCGCAATTAACGCGATAATTTGACACCTCTGGTCATTTCTAGATTTGTCCACCACATAGTGCTTGCTACTCACCCCCGCATTTAAATCTTGCAGCAACAACACGAGCCTTACAGGAATGATCATCTCAGTAATGGGTTAACAGAGAATATCCATTATGCTAATGCAATTCAAAATCCTAAAGTAAAAGGAGAGGATTTACACAAGTTGTCACATTCATTTCACAAATTATGCTTTTGCTCTGTGCTTGCGAAAATGTTTTTTGGCAGGGTACGGCGCAGTAAAAAGTGATAACGCTGTTTTTTCTCCTCCAAAAGGTGTTGTCGCAGTGTCTCATAGTCATTGACGTCGTATCTACCAGGGGCTTATGCCACACAAGTACCCTTTTTTTTTGTGTGTGTTCTGCCTGCTTAATTTATTGTGCAAATTTCCAGCCTTCCGTAATCCTCTTTAATGGCCTATGTGGAGCAAAATATGCTAATACTCGTCAGACTAAACGTTTGACTGGATGCCAGAATTCAGCATAATGTCCCCACCCCACATTCTCCAGAAGCATTTTGTTGACATCATGTTGCCACAAGTAACTCGACTTTGTTGTTTTTGTAATGCACCATAAAGCCAGGGAAAGGCGAGTGAGTTAACTAACAACCATATTGTACGGTTATGCTACAAAGTAATCATGCTCTTCATCTCTAAATGTAGACGTTGCTTGGTGGCAGGCTGCGGAATTTGGACTTATGCAGCAGTTGGTGAGCTGTGGAATCACTCGGTGTTCACGACGCTCGTTTGCAGTCTCCCATTAAAGCTCAATGGAGTAGTGGGAGGACATTGTAAAATCTTTGAGAGCAACACACTTGTCTTTTACAAATACAAAAAAAAAAGCAAAGATCGTTTGGAAACAGCTAAGGTCTCGACAGTGGACGTCTTTAGATGTCTGACACATGTCTGACCTTGAGCATTTCAGTACTTGCTGCCTGAATGGCAACATTTACATTTGCTGCTTCGTCCATGATCATTTCCCAAGATGCCCATTTCTGTACCTTTCTGTGAACTCTTCCTGTATGTCTTTTTCAACCTTCTAATGACGCTCTGAAGCATCTGAGAATCACTAAAACATATCCAGACTGAAGGGCTGCGTGCAGACCAGGAAAACAAAATGGCTGCAATCTGCCTTAAAATCAGACATAATTTACTGACTAGCTTAGCGCAGTTGTTTGCGCATGAGCGGTGACGTAAAGGTCAAAATTCAGTTGTCATCTGACTTTTTGCCCTGTATGTCACACTCAAGTAACGGGATCGATAATAGGCTGGCATCGTAAGTTCTGCTGTACTTAGCGCCGTTGTTTGAATGGCAGCGCCACTGCCGAGGCGTTTTCGACACTTGTCATGTGAATGCCAGGGAGCCGCATTCAACCAGCCAAAGAGCCGCATGCGGCTCGCGTGTCGCACGTTGGCCACCTCTGATTTATTGTATTGTTAGGCTGTCATCCACCCGCTCACATGTACTGTGCGCAGCTTATAATTCTCCTGTTCTGCTGCCAGATAACCGCATTTCCTATTTCAATGAATTGCGCCATGCGGCACTGCCAAATCCTGTCGACAATGTATTCATACGTCTCAGAGACAACCTGTGGAGCGATTACGCTTGTAATTCCAGCCGCTTCATCCTCACTAGGGTCTGCTGGGCCTAGCCTATCCCAGCAGTCTTCGGGCAGTAGGCGGGGGACACCCTGAATTGGTTGCCAGCCAATACACACAGAGACGAACACCATCCACGCTCACACTCATACCTAGGGACAATTTAGAGTGTCAGCCTGCCATGCATGTTTTTGGAACGCCGGAGCACCCGGAAAACCCACGCAAGCCCAGGGAGAACATGCAAACTCCACACAGGGAGGCCGGAGCTGGGATCGAACCCGGTACCTCTGCACTGTGATTAACCACTGGGCTCATCAGCATTTCCATCTGTAATGAAATGAGGCACACCCTGTGTTTCGCATCAGCCGCACACAATCAGCCTGCCAGTCCGGAGCACCCGGAGAAAACCCACGCAGGCCCGGGGAGAACATGAAAGTCATCAGCACTGTGATGCTAACTTCTGCCTATTTGCCCGATTAAGACCATCCTGCAGTGTTTCTGTTTCATCAATTCTGCCTATTTGCCCGATTAAGACCATCCTGCCCGTTTTTTTTTCTGTTTGTGTGTTTCTTCCTTTTTTTTTTTCTCTGCGCTTTAATCCATTTCACCCACTTTCCATCAGCAGATGGCGTTTGCATAGTCGCCATGGAGATGGATGGTTCTGTCTTAGTTTGTAAGCTAGTGCTTAACTTTAAGACAATAAGGAAGCAGAAGTCCTATTAGTGGTGTGGAGGTAGTTGAAGTTCTCACTGAGCTCCAATGTTAACGAGGCTTTTTTTTTTTTTTGGTCATGTGAAAGTTGCAAATGAGGACCTTGTGGACACACCACAAAAAGGAAGCTACTTGCAAAGCCAAAAATGAACACACAAGATACCGTATTTTCCGCACTAAAAGGCACTGGATTATGATGCCCACCTTCAATAAATGGCCTATTTAGTCATTTTTTTCATATAGTGGATGCACTGGATTATAAAACGCAATCTACAATACATCCACTAGATGGAGCTCCGCTCCTTCCGTTTGACTCGAGAGGCATTCATGACTGCCTCAGAAAAACGTAAATTAACGATTCCTTCAATGGAACTATGAAAATTGAAAATAATGCATCAAAACAGAAAATCAAGCAAGGAAATCGCAAAATAAATTCTATAGCCCAAATTGAAGATAATGCATCAAAACAGAAAATCAAGCAAGGAAATCACAAAATAAATTCTATAGCCCCCCATTCATTGAAGGAATCGTTAATTTACGTTTTTCGGAGGCGGTCATGAACACCTCACGAGTCGAACGGAAGAAGAGAAGGCACGGAGACGCAAAGACATGCCTGTATTTGTTGAGACTGTGAAAACCATAAATAAAGTGTGCGTTTAAAAAAACAACACCATAGCTCTCCTTTTTACGGAGCTGCAACAAAATTATTTAATAGAGCAGCGACACAGTTCACTGAACCAACAGCAAGTTATAACAATGTAAGCATGTCTCCATCATGGAGCCATCTTGGGGTCGACATATTACCGTAATGACCATGTACAAGGCGCACCAGATTTTAAGGCGCGATGTGAGCTTTTAAAAAAATGAAAGACTTTTCGGTGCGCCTTATAGTGCGGAAAATACGGTCACAATTAACCTATACATGAAAGCTGTAAACTGGGGGAAAAAAGTGTTTTTACCTTAACCCTTTCATGCACCAACAATGATAACCTGATAAAATGATAGGCTGTCCACTGTAGTAACCGCTGTCCCTAAACGGGTTAAAGTCACAGTGCGCAGTGGAAGTCGGTTTATCATTAAATCTGCTTACTTCAGTTGTATATTTTCCTGAGTTATCGCTTGCCATTTGCTTCTGATTAAAACCACATGAGGATGTTTGATGTTTGCAGTGCTTTGACCTGCTCATATTTTGACAAGACTTTGTTGATATGTCGAATCAGTCAGGACCAACAATCAGACAGATCTTTGTTGAAGTAGCACAGCTAAGCATGGGAGGTCTACCAGTCTTGCAGACGGGTAACGAAGGGGGTACGCTGTGCAAAATATGTCCGTTTCAATCCATTCAGAGTCAACGAAATCATTTTCACAGCCAATATTTTAAGTCCTTCTGTGTTGGGCAGTGTACTGGATGGAACAACTAGAAGTTCCCGACCGGCCATAGGACCATCGCATTTTAGCTGTGACTGTGAAGTAGTTCGGACTATAGGTTCCCCATACTGTGAGCCCTTTTTCCGCCAGTCTGTCTGGACATGCATCCAAACGCCGATGTTTATTTCTTTACGTTTAGGGCAGCGATTAAGGAAGCAATGAAGGGAAACTTGATGAAATGTCTTGTTTTTCTAGCAACAATTTTTAGCATTAGCATTCCATCATAGTGAATGAATTACTCATGCAAAAACAAACAAACCTGATCAGAGGTTGCAGTGCAAATGTAAAAAAAGTTTGGATTGTGTACTGTCCTGGCAGAATGGTGAAGTAACGATTACAGCATCTGTCAGAAAGGCAGGAGGGCTCACATTTCATTTGAAAGACACTCTCCTTTGTGAACAGTCTCCAGGTGCTCCGTTTTCCAACCTTATTCCCAAAACCACACACGTTGGTCCATACGTGCGAATGTGAGTGTGAGTAGTTTTTTGTCCAATTGCTCCCTGTGATTGACTGGCAACAGTCCAGGGTGGCATCTGAGAGTGCACCCCGTTGCTCGCAAAGACAGCGGCGATTCGGTTACCCGCAAGCCAAAGAAGGAGAAATATGAAAATGGATAGATGTTAATGCAATTTTCACGCTGCAAGGCAACACTACTTTATATTGGTGACTTTGAATTGAAAAACTAATAAGCAATACTGGCCCTCTGGAAAAAGCAGAAAAAGATTGAAAATCACATTTTATGTGACATTTTATCTGACCAAAAAGTCAGTCAGTCTCAACTGGGTTGTCAAAAAAAAAAAAAAATCTCTGTCTTAGGAACACCGTTGAGCTTACCAGCAACGTTTCATAGCTAATTAAACTTTACAACTCTCCTCTCTAGATATAGAAACAACAAATGTGCTCTTTGTGGCTGTTAGGAGTAAAACCGCTTCTGCAAAGCATCCTTTTCTATGGGATACAAAGGCTGAACTTGAAGATGGGACGTTTGATGCCGAGCCATTCCGCAACCCTGTCAGAGTCCTTGAGAAAGGCACAGAAGTCTCATTTCCAACCGATATGTCATAGACATCAGTTAACTTGAGGCAACTGGACCATTTCCAAAACCAAGAAGAGTCCCGTTGCCTCCATTCAATTTTTGCAGATCACCACGGCCTGGATGACTCAAATGCCGTACAGACACCCCGTTCCTAAATGATCTTGCAGAACCCTGCAGTATCATCCTGACCAACGGATGACTATTTTTCCTTCACTTATCAAGTAGATAACAGTCAAATACATCTATTACCGGAAAGATTGAATTAAATCCCATTGAAAGGTTTCATCTTTCAAAGGCCAGAGGACCCTGAACACGTTTTAAATCTCCCAATACTACCAAGCTTACTTGCACGTGAACCATTCCGCAAGGTCCAGGTCTGCCATTGATAACCCTGCCCCGCAGTCATACAGGATTCATGAGTATCGATCGGCCCGGGATGCACACAAAAACCATTAATCTTTACTGCACCTCCAGCGCCAAAGGTCATGAGAATGAAGGCAGCGTGATTTCACTGGAACCATCTCGTCTCATTTAAAGTACAGAACTTAGGTCTGCCGGTGTCTGCTATGATTGCGCATTCGAGTGTGATCCTATTTGAAATGAGATAAAAGCTTTCTCCAAAACTCTATCAAGATCCCATTTAACTACACCAAGGCTTACTTAGAGTGATATATCTTCGATATTGGCCACAGTTTCTGTGTTTGCGCTGCAAGATGCTCTGCAATCAGGCTTTGGCCGTTTCGACAGAGCTCCAATCCACGGATATCTTGCCATGCATTTTTTGCGTGTGATTCAGTATGCTAACCAAGTCGTGAATTATCATGTTGACAAGGAGCGTAAATCAGTGAGGAATGGCCCGTTTCCATTTACTTTTGTGGCAACTGCTGGGATGGAGTCTGACCTCCCTGTAGACGAGGACCCCTCTGCTGTTTCCTGAGCAAGCAGTTTCTGTTGTTGCGCTGTCGAGTCATTTCGCCCGTGAAATGACCTTGCGTGAGCATGTTACTTCTCATCTCTGACTCTGTCGCTATCCAGCGAGTGAGAGGAGGAGGAAGATGTTCTTGCTGGCCAGTAAAACCCACATTTAAATAATCAATTCTGCTAATTTGCAAATTCAAGCTGCTGAGAAATAAAAGCAAAACGACACGTAAAGTTAGTTGGAACAGTTTCCTGCCCCTTCTCCACTGTGGCTTAACATTTTCTTCGTCTGCTCGGGGTATAGGCTGAAAGATTGCTGCTACAAGTGTCAATATCTGGGAAATGAAGCGCAAAGAAAGGTGACTTCCTCCAATACGCATGCTTTCAGTCAAATCCATAAATGATTGACTCTCCAAGACTTGTTTTGGTCCCTTGGGGTTTGAAGGACATTGAGTTACCTTTTTGGAGTCTGCTTCAGTGACAGCCCACAGACAGAGGTAAAGAAGAATGACTGAGGAATGAATGACTGGGCAGCTGGACAAACAGATAGGTGGATAAGAATTCATTTCGCAAGCTAGGAATCACTTTAAATATGTATGCCACTTATGTTCCAAAATTCCTAGACCAGGAGGTTTAAGAAATACAATCATCGCGATGGGGGGGGATCATTTTGGAGCTAGACCAGGACAAGGATAGCTATCTCACTGGCTCATCTGCTGCCTTTCTGGGTTATGTTGGTGCTCCAATCCAAATTTCATGATCATTCATCAGCTCATCCAGGTTGCAGGAGCAGCAGTCTAAGCAGGAATTCTCTGACGTCCCCATCTTTAGTTCCACCGGTGGGAGATCGCGACGTTCCTGCCTACTGTGAAACCTTGTTTCTTCAGCCGGTCCTAGACTTGCCCTGGGGCTTCCCCACTGGGTGCACATGCCCGCAATACCTCACCAGTGAGGCATCTTGAAATCATCTGAAACCGACAGCACCTCCACTGGCCCCTCTTGATGTAGAGGAATCTCTGCCAAATCACCAAGCTTCTCACCTTTTTCCTTAAGGGTGAGAACAGACAGCGGATGCTTATTTCACATGCTCGATCTTGTTCTTTACCGTCACTACCCAAAGTGTATGATGATGGGATTGTAGATCAACTGATAAATATCTTCACCGTGATCCGTTAAACCTGAACAACCCTGAGGCTGGTGTTCCTCCCGCCACCGTCACAAGCCACAAAAATGTTCCGAGTAAGGATCATTGGAGGTGCCCATTCTCATTGTTCATGACCCAGGGTTAATTCATATTGACCAGCTAACCAATACCTTATTCAAATAGTCCAGGTTTAACAGTGGGCAGTGTTTGAAAGAGTCGATTGTCACAGGTAACAAACAACAAAACCTTTAAAGATTAGGATCAGTGGAAGGTCAAACAAACTATTACAAACTACTAATAAGTAAGGTGGATTCAGTGCTTGGTATCGTTGGCTTGTATGTTGTGTTATGCCTGTGCAACTCTGTGCATCTTAGCGGAAAGACAATCCAAAACAATGTCTCCACTCAAATGATTTTGTGAAATTTTCTTTAAAAAAAAACATTTTAAAAAAGGGGGGTTGGACAAGAAATCAATCTAATTGTGGATCCGGAGAGCTATACCACCCTTATTGTCCGAGTGCCTCAACACATTGAGTTTCTGCCACATGACTAATTGGCTGATTAGACATTGTCTTCACTGAAACAGGTCCTACCATATGGAGGGCAGCTCATTAGGTTACTGTGATCGTTTTCATAAAAAATAACCAATCCATGTCTTTAATGTGAGCGGCACTCGTGCACGTAATGCGTGCAATACTTGCATCAGGCAGTTTTAACACTTCTCCAACAGGAAGACAGTGCTAGCAAATGACTCAGCCTTGTGTCAAAAGTTGTGTGGCGCGGAGCCTATTTTTATACCTTTTTCTCATGACATCCTTGCCTGTAGGAAAAATAAGTGCAAGTGAAGGGGTGAATTAGTGGAGAGAAAGGAAGTAGCCTATCACACTTTACACGGCGGATGCTAGCCATGTTGGAGATTAAGTGACCGGCTTGTCCAGAGCTGTCAAACTTATCACACTGAGCCTGGTGACAATATCAGACTTGGAAACGGAGATAGAAAGGAATTACTTGTTCATCCATTGTGGATGAATGAAGATCTCATCCTAAAAAAAAAAAAGAAAATAAATTAAAATGTGCGATTGTGCGAGCTCTTTGCAGCTTTCTGTGGCCCAGGTGGCTTTGGGAGGAGTCTGCAACCAACCAAACACAGACTGTATAGAAGTAGAGGCACCATGTCACCCTGTGAAATGAGTGTGACATTTAGGGTGCCTAGACCTTCAATCCCCCCCAAAATTGATTTCCTGACATGCTCGTGACCGGTTCAGACCTGAGGTGAAGTGACGAGGATGGCAGTGACTTAATAAAATAAAGAAATCAAACGAAAGCAAGTCTGTGTGTCAGAATTTCTTCACTTGGCTGGATGAAGAGTGGAAGGTAACATACCCCGGCTTTCTTCTTTCGGAATACAAATTGATATACAGTAAAGCTAGCTGGAGGAATTCTGTATTTGCATGATGGCTCTGTCTGAGGCAAATCTTTTTTCGATTGTGTGCTGAGCAGTGACATGGCGTCGTGTGAGATAGTTTGGTGACCTTGGCAGGTTCCTCCTCATTCCTGGTTTTTAGCAGGGGAGATGTGAATGACACACCACGTGTTCTTCTAGCTTCATCTGGCCTTTGGTAGCGCTGTTCTATTGTTTTGCTCGGATCCTCTCCAAAGCCTTTTCAAAATACGATGCATTTTTCATCACATCCTTTCTTACCGCCCCCTCCGTTTTCGCTTTGTTCTCCTTTAGCTACGATGATGCAGTGAAATATTAATGACAGGACGCACATTCATAGTCTCCCCAAAGCATTTTTTTTCTTTTCTGTCGTCTCTCCCACTGGTTTCGCTTCCTTCCCGTTGTTTCGTAATCAGATCAACATTCATATCGCAGCCAAAGCTGCCAAGTGGAAGAAGGAGCAAGCTCAGTCAATGAGATTATGAATGTTTGACTGCTTCCCTTGTGTCTTTAGGAATGTTGCTCGTCTCGCCCACAAATACTGTCTAGGACTAGTTCATAAATGCGAAAGCGATCCCACTTGGAGAGAGCTGTTTTTTTTTTTTTTCATCAAATGATGCAGTCAATTCAAGTTTATTTTCAAGCGCAACAGAGGTTGACCTCAGTGATGTATGGATTGAAATAAAAATAAAATGCAAATTTAATATACTGTATTTTCCGCAGTAAAAGGCGCACCTCAAAGCCGGAAATCACCAAACACCTGTCATTCTTGGCCATTTCTTGTCACCATGTCAAAATTGGCGTCCCCGGTCGAAATTTGGTCACACTCGTGTGAATTTCCTAGCAGATGTTTGTTTCGGTACGAGCCTTGGAAATGACCAAAATGCCTGAAAAACGGCATATTCGAACCAAAATGTCCGACTACCAATGCATTTCACGCAATCAGTTCTTGATTGATTGAAGTATGATTTGTCATGATTAACATTGAACCCACTGGTGGCAGGTGCAAATATTTTCCAAGTCGCTGTTGGCTGCGACTAAGCCGGATTTGTCCGAGTTGCATTCGGGACCGCCGAAATACGTACATTTTGCAAGGAGATACATTTGCGCTATGTTTGGTGTGTTTTTCAGTCTGGTTTTTATGGCAAATCTTGAAACTTTCTCGCCACACTCACATCTTGTAATTAAAAGCAAAAAAACAACAACAAAAAACAAACTCATAAGCTTCACAATTTTGCAGGGCTCATCCTGTATCGTATTTATGGTTCAAAATTTAGTGGCAATTGTTTGAATTCCTTCAGGGGAGTTTGCTAAGGCCAACCTCTGGAAATGTGCTGAATCCCAGATAAATAAGGGCACCTTCAAAAGAAAGTGCCGGACGACCTGTGTGTTTTACAGAATGGGTTCATCATTGATTTTTCTGCCTCCAGTCACGAAGAAAATGCGTGCCAGATTTTGTGTGAATCGGTCACACGGGCGGCTGCTGCTACCGATGTGTTTTCCCCTCAAATTCGACCTCTAATGGACATGGGCTGTGTTCAAAATCCTTCCCTATCTAAAGATATGTCACATGTATTGTGAGTTTACCATTTTGTAGTGTAAGTTATCTCCTATATGGTGCCATAAATGTATGCCCCATTGAAGAGTAATTGTGAGTGTCGTACAGCAACCAGCCCAGCGTGTCATCTGGGATAGGCTCCAGGTCACCTTCGATGCAGAACAGGATTAGCGGGATAGAAGATGAATGGTCTTCTTTCTGCCCTTATAGAGTGGGGTGTACTCGAGATGACCAGCACAGTGTATGTCAAGGTTTGCTATCATAAATATCAAACAGGTTTTACATTTATGATAGTCGGCTGACTCTTTCTCACTCCAGACACCAAAAGATAAAGGATAATATTTCAGAGACGTCTGAGCAGTTCGGTATCTTCCTCAAGGAGACTTTGACAAGGCCGCAGAGACCGGGGATTGAATCCTCAACTTCTGGTTGGGAGATGACCACTCTGCCACTGAATCATGCCATGCTCGATTATTGCCCAGTTTTGACTGATTTTTAAAATGTGAGCGATCTCACTGCTACAATCTCAGAGTATGAGGTGTTTGCAAGATCATCAAGACAGCGCACCACACACATAACGATATCTCCACTGACAATCTTGAGCGTGTAAGTTCGATCGCTTACTAATTTTATGGTACAATCTCAGTGTCCATTGCTGGACTGAACACTGTGCTGACCACATGAGGATTTGTCATCGTAAACACTGAATAGGTCTAACGTTCACGATAATCAGCCCAAATTGATGCTGAAGGAAGAATCTTTTTAAAAACTCGGGCGATCGCTTCAGTTAATTTTATCGACATCCGACAATTGAGTCTTTAATCGAAAGGGTGAAATAAATACTCCACTTCAACCTCATTATTGTTATGCGTTTACCTTGCTCAACTCAAAGCATTTTTCATCTCCTCAGGTGGCTCTTCCCTGTTCCAAACAGCCTCCGACCGTGACAAGTGCCTTCTAGTGGTGAGTGGACATCACATCCAGCTGATCGGGATACTGATGTGATTCTCGCAATGGACACCAGCGCTTGACTTGTGGTGAGTTAATTGCGACGACTCATAGCAGCTGCCCTTTCGTGAAAAGTGTTGCGTTAGCAGTTGGCGCATCAGCACTTTCTACCTGCAGCATATGCACATCCGAGATGGCTATTTATTACAGGGAAGACCATGAAAGCGCAGGTGGAGAGTAGAATTAGGTCAGAATTCCGTTTTGGAGGTTTTTTTTAAATCCTGCTTGGTCATCCAAGCCTTAGTAGGCATTTTCAGTTTTGAGACCTGGTTAGAATGAGAAGGCAGGATAATTAATTTCCACTCTCCTGGGAATCTTTCTGCAAGATGTTGAGAGTTTCTGAGGGAATTTATGTTGAATTTACTAAAAGTTGGAAACACGTGATTGTCCAGAATGTCTTGGTAAGATGAAGAAAATAAGGTTAGGAGTACAGACTACACACAATCGGGAGCGAAAGGAATGCATGCATGCATTTTATAGAAAAATACAAAACATTTCTTAATCTGGATTTTACAGGCAGCACAGTGGGGCATTTGTTTTGCATAGCTGCCTCACAGTCAAGATTCAAGGTTCAAATCCTTCCCGCATGCATGTTTGGTTAAATGACGACTCTAAATTGTTCATAAAGTCACATGATGTCGTGGTTCCCCGCTTCGTATAGGCAGTGAGGGTTCAATTCCCAGTCAGCGAGAGTGTGAAAAGTCTTGTCTTTATACGCGTCCTATGATTGAATGGCCACCATTCCAGGGTGTAGTTCCACTTCTGCCACAAGGTCAGCTGCGATCGGCTCTACTTTCCTGTGAAGGATTAGCCGGATTTGGAATTGATGAATGAATGAAAACATTCGGGACTTTCTCATGCAAGTTTGTTTTCCTCCCCAACCTGGTATAAAAGTGAATCACTCCAGCGTGAGAGCACAATGGCCTTCTCGATAAATTAATTGTGACTGTGCAGGTACTGTCGTAGTTTTTCTAGTTTGTACCAGTGTTCGTGTGGAGATAAGGTTTCAGACCTGTCGTTTTTCTAAAATCCTGCTTTAATCTTACACACCACCGTTGGGGAATTTTTCATCTCGACAGATTAATTAGTACTCTCCCTTGCAATCCACTCTAGTACTAAAAAGGTTGGCCCATTCCTGAAGTGATGGCCTTAATTATCCTTTCGGGAAAAAAATCTTTCATTATGCCATTCAAAAGTGGAAAAAAATGCCACAGATGGAATACACATCAGTTACACTGCACTCATAATAAAAATTTAACTTTCTTTGAGGGGTTGGAAAAGGAGGCATTTATTTGGGAATTATTCTGAAAGGGCATTAAAAATGCTTTCCATTGGTGTGTAGCTTGTGGAAATTGGGTAATATTTGTTGAAAATAATATGTCAATTTAAATACAGTGAAACTCCTCTACAACGAAAACCTACATGGGCAAAAATACCCCCTAGCGTGAAAAAATCTTAATGCATTAACACCATTCCCACTTTCCTGCCCCCCGTACAACGGAAAAAAACCCTGTTGCGTTATACGAAATATTTTTCTCTGCTCTTGCCTTGCGACAAGATTCACTACAACGAAGTCTAATCCAACAGTGACCTCTACTGCTTTGTTCGGAAACGGCAACAGCAACCACCACACTGGTCTACACATGCGCAGTAGTCCAGGAAGTATTTGTTATTGTTAGTTTCAGACGCAGCAAGAACGTTGTATTGCTAAAATGGCTACAAAACGGACCTTTGGATGTCAAGCAGCTAAGACAAGACGAGATCTAACGCTGGAAGAGAGGGTAAAAGTGATCAAAATGAAAGACGGAGGAAACAAAATAAAAGACATTATCCAAGAAATTGATGTAAGTGAAAGTGAATGCTGATCGTAAATTTCGCAATTTCTTTCCCTTTTTTTCTTTCTACACTGACTATATGAAGTGTCAAATAAGTGTATGCTCATAAATGTGTACTCTTTAATAAAAATAAAGAGTACACATACGTTTGTGTGTGCGTGTACACGTACGTTTGTGTGTGTGCGTGTGTGTGTGTGTGTGTGTGTGTGTGTGTGTGTGTGTGTGTGTGTGTTTTACATCTGAGATCAAATTTGCTACAGTGAAAAACCCCCTGTTGTGAAAGATTTCTTGCTGCAAACATGATTTCGTTGTAGAGGAGTTTCACTGTATCAGGAATTAAGTAGATGGAGAAGAGAAGTGTTAAATCCAGGTTCAGATAGTAAAAACTGAGCCACGGATTGGCGAGGCCACAGGTGCCATCACACGTGCTTCTATTTACCTGACTGCGCTGTGCCTTGCAATTACATGCCTGAGGCGCACCTGAAAATTTGGTGACAAAAAGTAGACTAGACTGGAGACCAGGTCAAACCAGGTCACATATGTATGCACAATGGGTGGTGCAAGGCAGTGGAAGGGCCGACTTCACAGCAACCATAATCCAAAGTGGAGAGCTTTTTGCGGTTCCTAATAAACGCACTTTCTGCAAGCCCATCTCCCGCACACATTCCGGCTACTCCTTTACGCTTCCGCTATGTAGACTGTGCGCCTCTTGTGCGTTGAAAGGGAATTAGTGGAGCTGTTTCAACTGGCCAGGAATCAAGTTGTCTGTGTTCACTCCCACAATGGCGCAAACGGCCCTTTCTAACTGCGACCGTCTACGATAATGGCAAAAGAGTGAAAAGTCCAACCCATGCGGACAGTTTGGACTGCACTTGTAAGAACTATTTTAATGAAAAAGATTGAATGAGACCCTTGTGAGGATTGGGCGGTTCGGAAAATGGATGGATGGAGATTGAATGAGAGGTGTGAGATCTCTTACAAGTCTTACATTTAACTTCCTTGAACCTGCAGATGACCTATGACTTGCTACTAATATGAAATATGTGATCCATGTGGGTTAAGGATGGTTGCGGGTGGAGTCTCTGAAGTCGAGATGGTCCATAAAGCGCAGCCATACCTAACGCTCGGGCCTTACATCTTTTAGCATGCGAGTGTTCATTAAACGCTGGCGCATGAGAGGATGGAGTTAATGATCTGTGCTGTGTCTTCAGAGAGCAGTCAGGCGTGAATAATTGTGCCCATCTGAAGTGCAGTGGGTACCTGTATCCCCCTCGACATCTGTCTTCTGGTGGGGTTTTTTTTTTTTTGGGTTTGGTTTTTTCCCCTCATCAAGCGATTGTCATACAACTACTGCATCCGTGAGAAGATCACTTTTGTTAAGAGTAAAAATAGTAACCTCCCTGTGGGAGATGGCTTGTCGGCCTACCTCTCACCCGCTGCGACCATAACCTCTGTGCTGGCTGCAGCCAAGAGGAAATTACTCAGTGATAGGAACAAAGAACTCGGATGGCCCCCACTTGCACTGTATTAGTTCAAAAGAAATGGCTGGACCAGGTTAATTAGCCCGCTAGTGAGTTGGACATTATGGCTGCTCCTGTTCATGTTTTTTTCCAGCAAGTGGCTTCACTCATCCTGCATAACCAAAAAGAAAGGGACTCTGTTTTGGGGGGGGGTTTTTCTCAATTTTTGCCATTCGTACAAGAGAATATGTCATGGCTTCCTGCCAGTATATCAGCGGTGTGTTCAATGAAACGGCCCCCGATATTACATCGAGGCCATCAATGTATGAGTAAAAGAGACGAGGTCATAATTTTTTTGTTTTTTTGGGGGGTTTTGCACTTTTCTGTGACATTTTTGTTTGGTGCTGTAAGATTTTACTCATATAAAATTGGTGTCTTGGCTCAATAATGATTTGAGCGACTGCCTGGCCACTTGCCAAAGGTGCTCCGCCATGGAGTTTCCATTGAACCGCGAATGTCTAGAAGACTCCCAACAGTCGGCGGGCGGACTACTTTTCAATGGCAGTTGAATAGGTGAAAATGAATTTTGCTTAACTTACCTTTGAGGCTGACAACCGGAAATAGTTGCAGTAGCGACGAACCAAACTTCTGTTATATATGTATATATTTTTTTTTACTTTACGCTTATTACCTAGCTTTGGTAATCATGACTTCAATTCGCCCATTTCAATCTCCAACTGATTATTATTATTATTGAGCTGCTTATAAGTTCATCAACGAAATATTAGTCAGAAATTCGTGTTTCGACTCATATAGAACATTTGATTACAAACATTTTTCCCTTCTCCGTTGCTTTACCTCCTGAAAAGGCAATTATCGCTCTGGTGTGTTTTTGTGTTGTGATTGCAAGTCCATCCCCTTATTTATTTATTTATTTTAAGATTCTTTGACCTGCTGCTCTTTGAAGAGTACCGATAATTGAATCCAGCTTGTCATGTCTTAAGAGGCACGAGGCGCAACAACCCAACTCCCTGCTCTAGTTCACGGCTGCGCACACAAAAGGATGATAGCCCGCAGCTGAGATTGTTACTACGTTTCTCCATTTTCTGTTATCTCTTCTATTATTTTCTTCTCTTTTCTTTCATACCGCTATTTTTTATTTTTCTTCTTCGTGCTACCGCTATTTTTATTTGTATGCTTCGTGACAGGGGTTCACTTTGGCCTGGGGAGTCAAGTTCAGCATTCGCTTCAATGATATCTGACGCCATCTAGCGTCGTGAATTGGTATAATGTCTAGACCCCGAATATAAGACGACCCCCACTTTTTCAGTCTTATTTCAATGCAAAAAAACACCGTCTTCTATTCGGGCCAATACGGTAATTTGGTGTTACTGTTTATGACTACACGTTGGGTTATGGTTAGGGTTTCAAATGAGTCAATTTGTGACAGTGAAGAATGTTCACATATGTTCAAATTAGGAGCACCTAGATTTGCAGCAGCGCCACGCCCTTCTCTCTTGGGCGGTTGCACAGTTGTGTAAATGTTGGGGAAAAAATCAAAGGCATCTGCACACAAGCGTAAGTCAACAGAAATGTTCTCGTACGTGCAGGCAGCTCCAAGGCGGTCGAGCCCATGCTGCTTGCGCTGTCAAATCTCTTCTCATTGGAGAACTGAGTCACTTCAACACATTCATCTTGACACGCTATTGATTCTTTTGTACATCAAACTGTTTTTGGGGGCGGGGGGAGGGTGTTAAGGCAGCGAGCGAGCCTTGTTTCGACGCCCCCCTTGGGCAATATGTTTTTTTTTGCTACATCAAATGGTTCCGTCATTGCACACACAAACACGTACGAGCTCACTTCATGCCCACACTCGTTAATTACCGCTGACTTTAAGAATCCATTTACATTATTTTCCAAAAATAGCATAATCAGGTCCCCCCCCCTTCTTGACTGAATACAAACAAGCCTCCCAGAGCAGAGAAAAAGAAAATCAGGGAGAGTCTCCCATGTGGGTGTCTCGCCTGGCGTTCAGTCAATAACAAGTACAGTTGCTTTCACTTAACGGGCAATTGTAGAAGAGCTGCTCTTCAAAACAATGTGAGCTTCCTGGAAGACGTCAAAAAAAAAAAAAAACAGGACTGACGGATTCTCTCTGCATGTGATCTCAACGTTTGTGCATTCATCCCAATGCTGTTTGGTGGACTTCTTCCGCACCAAACCCATCAGAGCAATTTCCTATGTCCAGTGAGATTAGAAAATGGCCTCCCAAACTGCCTCCACTTGATTGATTCATTTGGGATTTGGGGTTTGAGGTTTTCAAATTTGGGTTTCAAGACAAGATTAGGTTTCAAAGTTGGACCTGGATGGGATCTTGTGTGGTTTCAAACAAGCGGAAGGGTTTCATATTTAGTTTTCAAGAAAGGTTTATGGTTTCAAAATAGGGCTTCAAACATGGTCAAATGTTCATCAATCAAACGAGTTTAAGGTTTCAAATCAATGTTAGGCTATCAAATTAGGGTGTCAGTGTTTTAAATTTCAAATTTGATTTTCCAGACAGAGTTAGGGTTTGTAAGCAGGGACTCAAGTTTGGGTAAGGGTTTCAAACTAGGATTTCGAGCCTGAGTTTGGGTTTTAATGTCGTGTTTTGAGCCAGGTTTAGGGTTTTCAATCAGGGTTGCAAGCCTGGGTTAGGGCTTCAAATGATGGTTTCAGGCCTCAATTAGGATTCAAAGAAAATCTTTGAGTTTCCTAATTGTTTGAAGTTTGGGTTTTAGTTTCAAATAAGTGTTTCAAATCTGGGTTGGGATTAAATATCAGCTTTCTGTTTTGTTTTATGCCTTCAAATCATTTAAAGATAAGGCTTCAAAACTGGTTTAGGGTTTCAAATTAGGGTCTGAAGCCAGTGGTAGCGTTTGACTGACTGAAACATTCTGAAACCATCTTCCTCATTCAGTTTTTTCTCGGGAGTCGCATAGATTTGCGTGGCGTGCTGAATTAAAATCCAATCGCCGATGGAGTGTGGTTTGTATTTCAAGGTCTCACTCTCAATTTCTCCTACAAGGAATAAACTTCTCCGACCTGCGCCGAGCTAACACCTCGCATTGTCTCTCATCCCAAATTGTCAGGATCCTTTATCTTGCTGCTCCGTTGCACATCTGAAAGAGACTTGGCAACGGTGTTCGCGTCCACTCGGGCCCCCGGATGACACTAGCGCCCAATCTGTTGCTGTAATTCGCTTTGGCTCACCGGGTACGGCAAGGAGGGGGCGTGAAGCGGGGAGGGAGTAAAGCACTCCTGGCAGCACCATGAGCTGCCATGTATGAAGCATTAACGGACAGCGTTGCTCTTAAAGCGGCGTAATGGCGCCGGGCCGGACGTGGCGGAGCGTGCTAGCGCGACGCGAGAAAATAGAAAAATAGCCACCACCACACACCGCGGCTCCTGCCGCTCCCTTTCATCTCATTTAATTTTAATGTTTTATGACTGGATTTGATCAGCGGGAATACCTAAAACTAATCAAGCTTATCTATTATTCATAGACTTTGTTATGGCGTCCACTAATTGGCCGGCGAGGCTTTCATTTCCCTGTTTTGTAATGAGCGGACGGATCACACACCTGGTGCAACCCGAAATAAATAAAAGAATAGTATCAAATTGCCGAGCCGGGCTGGCTTGTCAATTTACAATTTGTCACTTTAGGAGGGAGGCTTTTATTCCAATGGAAAACTGCTTCAATTGGTTATTTTACTGCGGCCGTTTGTGTGGAAGAAGCGTCCAGTTTGGCCGCTAATTGAGAAGCCTATTTGAACAAATTGGAGATGAAAAAAAATTCGAGTGGCACGTTGCACGAGTTGGTAGCACGTCTACCTTACAGTTGTGCGGCTCTGGGTTCGAATCTCAGCTCAAAATCTCCTGTGTGGAGTTTAGTTTTTCAGACTGGAAATTGTTCATAGGTGTGAATGTGAGTGTCAATGCGAGTTTATTTATTTTTTGCCCTGCAATTGACTCACGACCAGTCCGGGGTGTATCCCACCTCTCGCTCAAAGTCAGCCGGCACTGGCTTCACCACACCTTTGACCCCAAAGAGGATAAGTAGTGTTGAAAATGGATGGATGGATGGATGGAAACAAATTTCCTTCTGGGGTGCCCCCTTTGGCCACTGGGAGAAAGTATAATGCAGTCCTGTGAACACGAGAGAAGAATAATTGTACTTTTACGACATTTGAATGTGTGTTGGAGGTAAATAAAAAAAAAAAAAAAACATATTTTTGGATTTCAAAAAACAGAGCCATCAAAATCTGTTGTCTTCAGAAGGAGCAACAAAATGGTACTCCAAGGGAATTGGATATGACATGCCAATGTTTTGTCATGAATTTGTTCCAACTGCGTGGCATTTTGGTCCGCATTTTGGATTTAGTTGGCAATTCATCAAAAGCGCTAATTAACTCGAGACAGACATGCAAAAGAAATCTCTGATAATGTCGCTTCCTTCAAATGGCTTGTGATCCAATTGTTTTGTAGGCTCGCCAGCAGCGCACTGATAACTTCCCAATGAACTCGCTCTGCTTCATCCTCGACCGAATAAATGGGCTGATGTGTGCGAACGCAACATTTGCCATGGTGACTCTGATCCCTTACTCTGGTGGTCTATTGTAGAGAGTAGCTGTCCCCAACCTTTTTTGCCTCACGGACCGGTTTAATGTCAGACCATATTTTCAGGGACCGCCCTTTAAGGTGTGACGGATAAATACAACAAAATAATACGATATGACCTGCATGAAAACTGTGGCATTTTCGAAATAATAAACACGAATCATGACACGAGGAACGTCCTGCCTAGCCGCAGCACTCTCTGGTCGCTAGGGTAACGTTTGAATGTGTTTCAAAATAAGATGCACCGCAAATACAAAGTGCATGAAAAATTACGACTCACCATCGTCACGTTATGCAGAGTGGGCTTGGTGGGTGGGAATCTCCCATTGAGATAAATCCGTATTTTAAGTAGGACTCCTGTCAATTAGATGTAGCCTTCTTTTTCTTGAAACTGCTTTTCTGTCTCCTGCCGGGGCCTTTTTCCCTCCCCAAAGAAACTTTCCAAAGACGTTTGGGGTTTTTTTTACTCATTTTGCTAGCTCCTGGGTTTCATTTTAGCGGTAACCTATCACGTGACTGAGAAGCGCACCTTGACCTGCGTCAAATGGGGAAAAATTACCGGATTCTCTGTTACATCTGTTTGTAACCAGCCCTCTTATTGTATTAGCTTCTGTGCTAACATTATGGGTGGGGGTTATCACATGCAGTACATACATAAGAAGTTTTGTTAGTACTTCGCGTATCTTTAGCATTTCACTCTATCTACTTATCAAATATATTTTAAACTCTGCCCGTCTGGGTTGACCATACTCAGTTGTAGTTTGACCTTGCAACTGTAGTGAGAGAACAAATGAACGAATAAATGCATTGCTTCATTCTACTTTATGAAAGATAAAATCCACATAGGGTCAATTGAGGAAAAAACGACGACAAAATGTTTTGTTTTTATTTCTACATGGCATGTTAACTACACATCACGGGATCACTTTGAGTATGTCGAAAAAACGAAACAACAACAAAAAACAACCTTTCTTATAGCAACTAAACACTGCCGAAGCTAAGAAGTTAGCTTACAAGCGAAAATAAAATCTCTCTCTATATATATATTCTTTGCAACTACTTTATGAAACGCACTTTAAGGAGCCCTTCAGCCTAAGAAAGTAAAAAGTATTCCTTATTTCCACGACTTCATGAAATGTAGCACCAAGAAAGGGGGATCCCTCGAGAAAACTAGAATTTATTATTTAGTTCTACTTTATGAAAAGTTCATCGCAAATTTCTTACTACTTTAGTACTTTAAATAACTCACACATCATAGTCAGGGGAGTTGTATTAAGTTTAAAAAAAACAAACAAAAAACAATTGCATAGCAGCAGTGATAGCTATGAGCAAAAAAAAAAAAAAGAAACGAAAGTTCCCAATTATCTCTTACTACTTCATGAAAAGGAATTTACTCATCAAAAGTAGGGAATGTCCTGGCCCAAATTTATCAACAATGACAGTAATAAAAATAACCTAAAGTTCCTTATTTCTACTTTGTGATGACGACATTACACTTTTGGGGCAACAATGAAATTACCTTTTTTTTTTTTTTAACTCTGCTCTAAGAATACATGTAGTTTAACTTCATATCATAGCAGTAGTGTGAGCACCTGGATTAAAATGAAAATAAATAAATAAAGAACAACACATGATATCTTACTCCAAGTAATACTTTCACTCCATGAACATTAAATTCCATGTAAGGGAAAGCCCAGCGAGGGTGGGAGGGAACCCTTCCTTCTACTTTGAAGAAACGTACTCATTAAAACGGTAGGAGGAATACTGAAGAGGGGGAAACAAAAGTTCCTTATGCTTTTTTATTGTACTTTATTGAAGTTGATTTCCCCCGGGGAGTAAAGAAGAAAAACACTAACTCTAATCCTTACGACTACTTTCTGAAAATATTGGCCATCGTTACATTGGGGTGAATCCTATAGGAGAACACACACACCCACACACACACACACACCCACACACACACACACAATTATTTCTTCCTGAGACTTTTGAAAAAAGCCTTTGAGCACAAAACAATAATGAAACAATTATTCTTTACCGCTACTTAATAACGAGACAACATATATTTTGTCATTATATGACCACTTTTATTTCTCCCCATCCCTCTGATTTTTTTTAATGTTGAGAATGCAACAACTTGATGTAAAATTAATTTCATTTGAAATCAAACGGCCATGTCTCGTGTGAATCCATTACGTGCTAATGACAAGCCTCATTAGGTTAGTGCACAGAGATGACGCCTAACAATGAAAAAGCATCAGCACTAAATAGAGCAGGGTGTCAAAATAACAGGCGACTGAGTGCTTTGTCCAAACCGGCAGTGTGAAAGTGTCCTTCCCCATAGTACTTTGTTATCACATCATGTCAGCATCAGACTGAGGAGTCCTGACTTGAGCACGCGTTCAACGTCGTTTGTATGTACACAGCAGAAATAGCTCATTAGCATCTCCTTATGCTTCATTGAACATGGCGCGCTAGCATGCAAATAGAACAGTTTTTCTTTCAACTTGTAAGCACATTTAGCAGCTAATGTGCAAAAACGTGTGGCGGCTCTCGTAGAAATTTTGAAGTTGGTAAAAACAGCAACACCAGAAATTAAATATATCTTTCAACTTCATTTGATTTTTGTAGTTAGCATTCTTAACAATCGTGCCGGTGTAAGAGTACTGTATATACATTTATATATATATATATTATTATATATATACACACACACACACACACACGTACACACACACACACACACACCTTATTTTCCGCACTACAAGGCGCACATAAAAGCATCCAATTTTCTCAAAAGCTGACAGTGCGCCTTGAAATCCGATACGCCTTATATATGGATCAATATTCTGATTTATTGGACGTAGTATTTTAAATGTTCTGTAAAGTGCTTCGTTACACCTGCAGGGGTTGTGAAAGCTCCATATAAATAAAGCTGTATATATATATACCTGTATACATATGTATATATATGTGTGTGTGTGTGTTGCAAAGGAAGCACCTTTTCATCTCTCCTTGGCTCAATGACGTATACCAAGAAAAGTGAAGGAAAGCTGGCATCAGGCACTGCTTGAGAGGATCCGCAGCCAGCAAGGCTGTGGGAGGCCACTATGGACAAAGCGAGGCTTTAACAAGCCAGCTTGAAAGAAAGCAAACAGCAATCAAATATGCAGTAATGACAAACACATTGGAACACGATTAAAAAAATAAGTGAATAAAAACATTTCCACGCTGCTTTTGTCCAGAAATAAAGATGGGAACTGCGCTCAGCCGCGTGTCATTCAGCATGCCTCTGTGTCCTTGATAGCGACTCCTGCTGTTATCTCGTTCTGTCTCTCTCCCTCTCTCTCTCTCTCTCTCTCTCTCTCTCTCTCTCTCTCTCTCTCTCTCTTCTCTTTTTTTTTTCCAACACTGCCCCACGCCCACCCTGTTATAAGAATATGCAATTATTCAGCAATTTCTCTGGAGGTGCCAGTGAGATTTTGCTGCATTGTGCACGTTGCAGGAATGAAATGTCAGGATATGATGCTGCTTTTTACTTTGATTTGAAAACTTTACACTTGTCAGGTCCTTTTTTTTCCTAGTAATATTTTCCATTTATTTCCGTCAATACACAAACATAATCCTATTCTAAACAGGTCCCAGTTTTCACAATTTACTTTTTTTTTTTTTTTAATCATTGCTATTTGTAACACCGAATTTTAAACAGCCAGCCACCTGCGCGCGTTGCCTTGTGGATCTTAATACCAATGTTGAAACATCATAAAAGGCTAAATCAGTGTAATGAGTACAACAATGTGGTCAATATTACATTTCCAACCACATCCTGTTCAGGTTTTGTGATCGTGACACTTTGAGCCTGGAACATATTTTTTTTATTGCCATGATATGCTATGGTTGAATTGTATTGAACCCAAAACATGGCTAATGATCAACCTTCAAGACTCCATTTTATGTTAAATGTTCATAGTGTACATGCATTTATATTATTTTGAGTCAATATGCATTATCTAACCTTTGACAGTAAACAACAGTCTCTGTACTCATGATTATTGCACAACTTTAAATGAGAAATGCTCTCTCACTGTAAACAATTCAACATTGCACAACAGGTCCACTTATCTATGCGTCATGATGGAAAAGGCTCCCAATTCATTAAATTATTATTTTGGCTCAGCCGGGAAGGCAATTTGCGCACTAAAGTGACGCTGCCCGTCTGGAACAACACCATATCCAATCATTCATTTCGCCTTGTATCGTCCTCATGACTCGCGGGGGCTGTGAGAGCAGAATCGGTATCTGCGCCTGTTGCTATGAGACTCCTTTAAATCAGGTTCAGATGCCAGAACGAGCTCATCAGCATGCAAATCGACATTATTCAAGCTTGATTATGTAGGAACACTATGCCGCCGAGAGAGATATTCGGAAATGACTGAGTAGACAGGTGACTTACTCGAATGATCGAACTGTGTAAAATGAGCTGCAATCATTCTAATTCATTTATTTCCCATTTGCTGCTCTTAAGCTGTGGTCGCTACTTCATTTTTTTTCTTTTCTCTTTTACTTGTCCTCATTAGGGTTGTGAGTCAGTTTGAGTGCAACCTTTGAGGCGAGAGGTTTGGTCCATTTCCAGCCTACCCCCGCAATATTTGAAATCCGCAATATAGAAATTATTAAATTAAATACTCTGTAGGCATGTTTTTATGGCTTTTAAATGCACTTTTAAGACAATACAAGCACATTGAAACAGCGCGCAAGAGGGGTATCACAAAAATATTAGTGTGGCAGCGTAGCCATCTCTCTGTGTTTGCAGTCAGCAAATCACATTTTTTCCAAACACACACTTAACTTATCTCACAATATGCATTAATAATCGTGCCCAAAGATGTACATTATAAAATGAACCTGCAGCCGTCGCTTTCTGTAGACATAAAAAGCAGGATTACAGAGGATTTCTGCAAAAACTATGCTGTGCTGCCTGAAATGCAGAATGTTTTCATTCTTCTGTTACACCATCTCAAACTAAAAAGTGTGCCGCCATCTTATGATCTCCAATGGAATTTCACCCAATAACAAACGAGTGGCAGAATGGAAGCAAAAATATTGCGGCGTGAAGGTATTAACTTTACAACTCAGAAATTTACTTTTGAGCAAATAAAAACGTTTCCCCATTGAGCACAATCTATTTCATTTAAAAACAACATTTAAGAGAAGTGGTATATGAAGAAACATCCAACTTGTATTTTACTTGTTCTAAGTAAGTCATATAGGACCCTCTAACTGATAGGCTAAGGCATCCATACTGGAGTGAGCACAGTAGCAAAATATCTCTCCTCTTCTTTGTGTGGGGTGTGTGTAACTGCTCATCCCTCCCCTCTCTACTCAGAAGGAGAAAAACTAAGCGGTTGGCCTCCTGTCATTACCATCACAGATGTGGCTCGTTGATTTCGTGACAGTCTTCATCTCTGCAAGCAGCAAATCCCAATGCAGCAGGATGTGCCCTTCTTAGAAGTGCCCTCAAGAAAGAAAAGAACCACCAACGCAGTAAACAGCCCGTGCCTAATATAAACAAGAATTAGAAGAAAACTGTTATTAATTCACAAAAGAAATTCCATGAAATTGTGGCAACGCGAACTTGGAATCCACGATTGGGTGTTACTATCATGTTTATACTGTATTTTCCGCACTATAAGGCACTTCGGAGTATAAGGCGCACCTCCAATAAATGACCTAATTGAAAACTGTTTTCAAGATAAGGCGCACCGTATTATAAGACGCATAGAATAGAAGCTACAATAGTGACTGCAGTTGCGTTATGCATCCACTAGATGGAACTGCGCTTAAGGTGATACAATACAATACACTAGAGCTTTGACAACCGCTACAGCTGTAACAAAGCGCTTAAGAGAACTTCTAAAATACTATTTCCACGAAATCAGAATATTTATCCATATACAGTCAAACCTCGGTTTTCGAACGTCTCGGTTCTCGTCCAATTCGGTTTTCGACCAAAAATGTCGAGTTTTTTATGCCTCGGATGACGAACAAATTACAGTTCTCGAACAGACTGAGCGCACTTGAATGCACCACTTGACTCCTCTTGCCCTCCTTCCATGACAAAGTGATGCTTCCTCGTGTTGCTTTCCATTGTGAGCAGACATGTTCAGTAAACATTTTTATTTTAAAAAGAGCATGGTTTCGGTTTTCGAACAATTTCAGTTTTCGAACAGCCTTCTGGAATGGATTATGGACGAAAACCGAGGTTTGACTGTATAAGGCGCATCGGATTATGGGGCGCACTGTGAGCTTTTCAGAAAATCGAATGCCTTTAGGTGCGCCTTATAGTGCGGAAAATACGGTAGATACATACCTGTACATACATAGCAGCTTGAATATTATTCTGCTGTTAAACGTTTTGCCATAAGAGTCACTACTTTCCGCTTTCTTGCAGCGAAGTGATTAATACTGTCAAATCTGGGTTCCTTAATTCTGAGAAAAGGGCATTCAAATGGAAACGAACAGGCTGGCAATTAATTAGGCGTATGTTTATTAAATAACTTCCCTACCTTGTGTCTGAAAAAAGACGTAATTACCAAAGTCACCAAGGTTTAAGTGTCCCATTGATAAATTTCAATGCAAATGAGGGGCGCGTCTTTCATATTGGTGTAATTATAAAATGCAAATGCACCGCCCAGTTTACGTTATCCCGTCTCTCCCCCTCCACCTTTTAAGGAGAAATGACTCGGTGCTGGCATTGTTCCCATGCCTGGGGGTCCGCTGAAGAGGACGAAGCGATGCTGTCAATAATTAGGCCTCTATCCTGACAGGGGGTCACACCAGGCCGGAGCACAGTTCAATATCCGCGCCGTCTAATTGCTGTTTATGCTGACAATGTCACGTCCCAGCGAGGATCCTTACTGTTATGTTTGTCTGCAGGAAGCTATATTATACCTCTCTAAAGTTCTCAATGTCACATTCCCAACTGTGGGTGATCTTGAAGTATTCTGAAATATTGAAAATGTTCATGTTGCACAAGTCCGTAATAGTAGGCAGCCATGAATCAGTTTAACTCTATGTTACTGAAATTTTCCCGACTTCGTGACCGAGTGATTTTGTCTATTTTCGTTGAGCAGGGTTGCGGTTATCATTAATAACTGGCGAGAAGAGCAAAAACATTAACAGCGTGAAACAAGGTCAAGCATACAGTGGGCAATTTTTTTTTATTGTGTGGATTCTTTCTAGCAGTTGTGTGTACAGTGTTTCTGTAGTTTGATGCGGCTCTGTGAACTTGTTTTTTTTTTTACTCTGTCTGGGAGTCTTTTGTACAGTATTTCAATTGTGCGTGGCTGCATTTATAGATAAATAACTGGCGGGAGGAGCCATCACATTAATTACATGACACTGAGGTTGCACACTTGAGCGAGTGTGCCATGGAGCTTTTTAGATTATTTCTAGTTGTGACTAGGGCGGCGGTTTTCTCGCTTCACAGTGCAGAGGTACCGGGTTCGATCCGGCTTCCCTAATGTGGGTTTGCATGTTCACCAGCATGGCAGGCTCGTTTGGCATCTAAATTGTCCCTAGGTATGAGTGTGAGCGTGGATGATTGTTCGTCTCTGTGTGCCCTGCGATGGTTTGGCCATTCAGGGTGTCCCCGCTATGCCCGAAGACTGCTGGGATAGGCTCCAGCACCCCCCGCGACCCTAGTGAGGATCAAGCGGTTCGGAAAATGGATGGATGGATAGTTGTGACTATTTTCTAGGCATTTGTAATCCACTAGGTGGAGTTCATCATTGATAATTGGAGAGAGGAGACATTTCATTGAGTGTGGACTGTTTGCTGCTTGGTTTCCATTGCACATGGTTGCGGTTATCAGGAGCTGGGAAGAGGAGATGTGGGCGGTTGTCGTTAGGGCCTGACCGATAGGCATTTTTGTAGGCTGATGCTGATTCTGATACCTGTGATGATATAATTCTGTAAACGATTAATCGAATGATTAATTTAAAAAATAGATATATAAAGAATAAAATTGCAACTTTTTAGTGCCTGTAACACTTACAAAATAAAGATATTCATTACAGGCAGGACATTTGACTGTTTTTCAATACTTTGTTCTTTAGTATTTGTTTCTATTTTACATCAGAGAGAAAAGTTGGTACAATTCAGATGATTTGGGGGAGGTGCAGCAGGGGTGAGTGTTTTGAATGGCATTACCTTTGTCTTATGTTGTAAAATCAAAAAAATTAAGGCTGACTTTTGCGGATTTTAATAGAGCTTATATCAGCTGATTAAATGAGCTGGGCCTTAGTTATCTTTATTTTATTCCATGTTCATTATATAATGTGCCCATGCAGGCCCTGGACTTTTGATTTTGATGGCATGTCGTGTATTGTATTTCAGTTGTTTATGTTGTTGCGCTGTGCAAATGATGCCACTGTCTGTGAAAGATTTTAAAGCTGTTGCATCCCTTCATTATTGAATATCTCAGGGGATATTGAAGATGAAATCCGCAGCATTAGATGCATGTACATAGCTAGGCAAACACCTCGGATAAAGATTAACTGTATATTCCGTGGCATTGTGAAGATGCATTTCCACTCTTATCCGGTGTCATATGTTTAATAATGCAGCAGTACACATTCGTGACCGAACTAGACCCAGCTGTTTGGTTGTATATATTTATTTATTTTTATATTCCAGAGGAAACCATGTCCGCCTTATTGGACACCCTGATTGATTGATGTCCTCCCGTTTTTGGCATTCTCTGAATTGCTAGCTTTTGAAGCGCTGTTCAAATTGATGACTCGTCTGCTACCCGCACCTCTATGTTTCTTCTTCCTCGCTTCTTTTTTAATGAGTGTGTTCAGCACAAAAAACACTGATCACAAGACGCCCAGGCGTGTGTTATCCGACACAGAGCGCGTGTTTGCTGCCAACGTCTTTTAAGAGCACAAATACTTCCGAGCGGCATCTCAGCCAAGCGGGTTGATAAAAACAGCAGATATACACACGCAGGTACAGTTATTTTATCTTCTTTAGTCCCACTTTCTGGGCACTTAGTGCCTCCCTACGAAAAGGCATGTTTACATGTGCATGCATGTGTGGATGGCTACGTTGGAGAGGGATCAGACGTGTAGGCTTGGTGCAGAATTCTAGCTGCATGCATGCATAATGAGAGCACTCTAGAGCACAGGTGACAAAGTCAAGGCCCGGGGGCCAGACCTGGCCCGCCCCATCATTTTATGTAGCCCGCGAAAGCAAATCAAGCATGTCAAGTTCCATGACAGGGTTCCCATGGGTCCTTAAAGTTCATGAAAATCCATAAAAAAAGAAATTGTAAAATTATTTTCTTAATTGTCCTTAATTTTCAAGGAAAGCTTCTAAAATCAATGTAAAAAATCCTTAAAAATTCATTTTTATTCGAAAATGAATGGAAGTTTTATATTTTTTAAATTTAAATTGTTCTTTGTGTACTTTATTTGAGAATGAATTTGATTTTTTTTCATTTTCCTACCTGCATTACAGGTATAGAGTATGTCAAATAAAGGGTGAGCTGATTGCCCTTCCTCTGGCAGCAATGATTTGAACACCAGCTCAGTGTTATGTGGCTTTCTGTTCAGCCCACATATTGCTGAGCGGGCATTACATCCACCGTGAATCCCCCGCCGAATGGAGAAAAAGGTCCTTAAAAATGGCTAAATTAGCCCTCAAAAGTCCTTAAAAGGTCCATAAATAAAAAGCAATTGGAAGAGTGGGAACCCTGCATGATGCTTGCTAAAGTCTGAACCAAAATTTCAAATTGTCATATGTAATCCACAATAACAGTCATTATTTTTGACTTCTGATTTCAAAACGAGTTATCCATCAATTTGTTGTTCACTGTGTATGTAATCTGTGGAGGTAATTAAATATTTATATGGTTTCCCAAAATTCATAATGGCCCTCCAAGGGAAACCGTAACCACAATGTGGCCAGCGACAAAAATGAGTTTGACACCTCTGCTCTAGAGTGTGCAGTGCAATCAATTACTCCCATGGGATGTAATGGAAATAGAACAAATCTGTTACTGTCAAACTGTCACCAGCATAAAACGTTACAGGCGAGGCAATGTACCATTTATACAGAACATGCATACCATAAAACAACTGTTGATGTAAAACAAAAGTGAAAACACTCAATCAGTTAGCATTTGGTATGCGCTTGGTGACTTAAGTTTAAAGTGTCTTCATATTATCACCTATAATAATTAGCAAGACATTTTAAAGAGGCGTGCCATTACACAAAAGTAATAACTGCACCAGCCGCTAACAAGATAAGCCATTTTAGTGAATGACTCTTACTTATATTGGTTTTGCGCAAACTAAAACTGATATTACATGTCACTTACAATAAGCCACTTGCTGGTGTTGCATCGCTGGCTGCACATACCTCATCCTCATAGCTCATCTCCCCGGCACAATGAATACATATTTAAGGACATCGGTGACTTCAAATCACACGATGAAGTCTCAATTTCCTCCTTTGCAATTAGTGAATAGCAAAGTCCTTTTTAAAAAAAAAAATAGTAGCCAGAATGCTAAAATGAGCGCCTTGCACTAATAATATCGCGTGTAAACATGCTTCATTAAAGTAACGATGGCTCAAAGTGGCGTCGCTCCAAGTAATCCAACCTTCTGTGAGCAAACAGCAGCAGTAGCAGATGTCGGCGGAGGCTCTGTGGATTTGGTGTGCGTGTTTGGTGGCTTTGGGGTGCACATCTTTTCACTTCTGTGAGAAGATCACGCACACCTTTAAGGCTTTCACGCATATTTTGGAGCATGTTTACACGCCAGTTTGGTTGGTAAACGTGTTCAGCAGAAGGTGCAGATGTGGCTGAAGGCAAATCTATTTGTATAACGGCACCTTAAAGTTTGAACTCCCCCAAAGTTGTACCAGGTGGAGCTTTGGAGTTTTCTCAGCCAGTTTATCAAGGAGCTTTTCATGAACAGAAGACTATAATTCGAATCTTCTTTGATTGATGCCATGCATTTGAGTCCATCTGTGCTGTCTGACAAGAAGGAGCACGGATTAAAGCTACATTAGCTTGTGTTTAACTGCCTTATGGTGGTTACCTGCAAACAAAAGGGAGGTCTCACGCTACCTTTTGTGTGTGTTTTACACTTCTATATTCTTGGTTGGTTTTATCCTGCAGAAGCGCCTTGAGAAGTATTGGTATGATGGCGGTGAACTCAACTCTACTGATAAAACAATAAGCAGCACTTTGGCAGATAGTGAACAACACTTTTTGTGGCAAAATTCCATCTTTTGTAATATTACAACATGTGGCACTGAATGGAAATGTAGACCGCTGCGTTAGCTTCTTATCCTGGCAGCTACCTGTGGATGACTGAACAGAAGCATAGCTTCTATTTAACCATGTTTAGCACGGTTTCTGTTTTATTTTTGTAGGTTTTTGCTTAAAATAACTTTTACTAAATAAAAGATGAAGATTTGGACCTTCTGGGACTGGTGTGTTTTACTAGAGTCCATCTGTTTGACAAAAAAAAAAGGATGGCATGAAGGAGTAGACTGCTGCATTAGCTTCTCATGCTAGCAGCTACCTGTGGATGTCGAAGCAGACGTGTTGCTTCTTTTAAGCAATGTTTGATATTCCGACTGATATTATTTTAGTAGGTGTCTATTTCCACTTGGCTTGAGCGGTGCCTCAGATCACTTTTTGTGAATGAAGATTTGGATGTCCTGTGTCGAGAACAATGGATTAGTTTAGCTTCTCACTCTAGCCTATCGGGGGACTATTGAGCAGAGTTCATATTTCTATTAAACTGTACTTTTATTTGTGTAGGTTACTACTACCTCTTTGCTCGATAAACCTCTTGGGCACTATGACTAACTTTTACCGAACAAAACACAAAGATTGGAATCTTCTGTGGGACCCCAAGTGGAGATGTCGAGTTAGATTTTACCTGTGGAGGCTTGGGTGGTGCTTCTGTTCAAAACCGGTTTGATGCTCTTATTTGAATTTTTGTTACTTCCCATTGGCTTGCTCAAACTATTAGCTGGCATAATTCTGTTTTTTGTCAACAAGACTATATTTTGGATCTTTTGTTCATACGAGTCTGTTTGACAAGAAGTGAAGACATAGACAGGTATGTTAGCTTCTCGCACTGGTTGTTACCTGTGGATGACTTAGGCAATGTTCCACATTGTTAGTTTAGTAGGTTTTTTACATTTAGTTTTTGCTCCTATCCCTGTTGAAAAACATTGATATACTGTACCTGCAAAGTCTCCCATCTACTTCACTTCACCTTCATCTTCACTACACCTTGAAGATGTAAGGTCAGCATCATCCTAATTGAATTCAAAGACCTGCATTCAACACCATGAGTTGCCTTGGCAACAAATGCTCCCCAACTCCCCAACCTCCCAGTCACTACCCCCTAAATAAATTGCAAAAGATCAATAGAATATCCTCAGCACAGTTGCTGCTCAGGAGAAAGTGCAAGCTTTGTGACATAGTTACCGTGTGAATGCTAAGGCAGCTCTGCGAGGTCAGGCCCGACGTTGCGCATGAACAAGCGTCGGCGGGAATTTTCATAGCAACAAAGTCTTGCCTTGGTTACTAATTTAGGGAATTTGGAAAAATTATTTCCGACAACAGCAGCGCTTTGCTTCATTAATTAATTACTTCTCTGTTGGGGATTGGGAATGTTCTCTCGCCATGTGTGGGCTTGCGTGTGTGTTTTTGCATGCAAAATTGATTTGACTTCTGAAACAGTTTGACTGACAATAGAAAGTAGATGCGGCAGTGAATCAATTAATGTGAGTACGTTTTCCAACCCTTAGGTGCTTTTTCCTAGCAATATTGTTTCGCTTGAAGATTGCACAGTGTGACAAAAACTGCCTACTCAATCTTTTAATTGGATTAGTCTGTTCTAGGATCAAACTGTATCTGTACAAGCAATGTTTGAAGTAAAAATTTCATTTGCGAGTGTCAGACTGAGTCAACCCCTGTAATTATTGACACGTAAAAACTTAATGTGAAATCACGTCCTCCTTTTTCCCAATGGAAATAACGGAAACAGTGCCAAATAATGATGAATTGAAATTACGTTCTCAATGTTTTCCACTGGAAGTAAAAAGCCATAAAATGTGTCTTCTATTGGGTCTAATATAGGCTATCATCAAACCTCTTTTAATTGTACAGGCTATGTTCAAGGTACCTTTCTTAAGTGTCATACAATTGGAAAAATATGACCAAAAAAAAAAGATACTAACCACTGTTGTACTCAAACAAAAAATAAAATACTGAATCTTACCTTTAAAAGTATGTCCTAATGTTTCAGTCCTAATGTGAGCGTACTGTATTTTCACAACCATAAGGCGTAGTCTTAAATTTTCTCCAAAATGAACGGGGCGCGTAATAATGCGGGTCGCTCTGTTTATGTATCGTGTTCCGAAATCTGTGAATGCTGTTGTGTCTTCGATGAGGGGTCCCACTTGGCTGACTGATGTTGTGCTGGCACGTCAAATTCCTTGTGTGTTCCAAAAAAAAAAAAAAAAAAATACAATAAACAATAAAATAAAAGGCGGACAATAAAGATGGGTGTGAATCCGGAGTCAAATTCCTTGTGTGTTCTACATACTTGGCCAATAAAGATGAATCTGTTTCTGATTCTGAAAGAGGAGGCTAAACGCGCGGCCCCTGTGGTTGCATTGTGCAAAACAACATCCTGAAAATGGCACTGATGAAGAGAGACGCTTACGAAGCCCCGTTGACACTGCAAACAATCAGTTACGCAGAGGACCATGGGAATCAAACAGCCGCGAGAGAATTCAAGATCAACTAATACATGATGCTTGGTGCTTTCGTTTTATAAAACAGCACCATCTATCCATCCGGGCAAAGATGACCGTGACTCAGCAACATCGGGCAGATTACAAGGAAAAGCTGGCCATCTTGCACTCCACCTGCAGTAAAATGTTACATTAAATAATGATGCTTTCTTGGAAATTGTAATCCTTAATTCTGCCGCTCTGCCAGACTCATTTGGCTTCCATTACTTGACTGTTCTCTGAACCAATCCCCACATTCCTACATACCCGCTTGAGCTACCGCAAATGATGAGGGACAAGCACACTTTGCAGGTAAACAAAAAGATTGCCGACAAACACATCCAGCCCAACCATATTGCCAACATGGACGAGGTGTCGCTCACTTTCAACATCCCGGTGAACCACACCATAGAGAAGGAAGGGACTTCACGAAAGTACAACCAAATTCAGTTTTTCTCTCGCTGCCTTTTTTAAAAACATGCTAGCATGCATCGTGCTACTGTATTTTTACTATGTCTGCGTCAAATAATACAATGCGACTTGTGTATGTGTTGAATACAGAAATAGCACCCGTAACTGACACTACGCCTTTTAATACGGTGCGCCGGTAAATTAGTCATGACAGATTGTCAATGGCTTTCAGCATCTTGCTTTTTAATTGACATGTTAGATTTTCACTTACAGGTAGTGAAAAAGGGGCAGCTGGGAACACGCTAAGGTCCTCTCCTTGTTCCGCAAATGGAAAGTCACTTTTCATTGCTTCATTTGATTGAAGCGACCACGCGCTCCTCATTCCCAATGAAGCTTTAGGCGTTTGCCGGCAAGACCGATGCCAAGGCCGGCAGAGAGCGGCTGGAAACAACATCCGTTTGCCACCGGGGCCTCTTGTCTTCGCTCCCGCCTTAGATCACATTTTCCACCTGTCACCACAGGCGGGTTCTCTCTGAGACGAAAATCAATAGCTCTAAATAGAAATCGGAGCATCTCCAGCTTCCTCCGAAAAAAAATACAGTCAAAGTCGAGAGTAAAAGCATCCATCAGAGGCAGTCCAAAACACTACAAGTCTTTTTGCTGTCTGCATTTGCACAATTGTTCTCAGCCCAACCCTATTCCCTAACCGTAAGTCTTGGCTAACCAGATCTGCACAAAACCAAAACACAAAACTGACTAGATTGTCCAAACCCTAAACATTGACACCTAATCTATGTCATATTGTGATCCCATTTTGTGGGGTTTCTCCGGTGCCTTAGTGTTTGAAAAGGTCATATAGATTTATTGTCTAGCAACCTTTATTTCTTCACGCTGCTGTGGCCTGAAGAGGGAAAAAAATGTTTTATGAAGAAAATGTATATGCTGACTGACTGACATGTGCTTTGTGATCATTTTGTAGATTATATGCTTCAAGCACAAAAGCATGCTTATTTGCCTGAAAAGTCTCCACAGATATGGTTTCTGATGGTGTCGCAGCGGCCTTTCATCTGAGTAGGTGTCATTATTTCAGAAAAGCCCATTCCATCTCGCATTGCTTACTTGCTTCTACCTTGGATAGGCAGCAGGCTTTCATAAAAGGTATTCACGCTGTTTATTCATCCCATTTTGATCGCCTCTTTCTGTGTGTTCAGGAACAGGAACGAGATTGAGAATGGAGCGGCTGATCCTGTGTGTGCTGCTGTGTGGTGCCCTGGTGAAGGGCAACAGTTGTCCTGGCCGCTGCATCTGCCAGCACCTGTCGCCCACCCTGACGCTCCTCTGCGCCAAGACGGGCCTCCTTTTCGTGCCGCCCACCATCGACCGCAAGACAGTCGAGCTGCGGCTCACCGACAACTTCATCACCGTCATCCGCAGGAAGGACTTCTTCAACATGACCAGCCTGGTGCACCTCACCTTGTCCCGCAACACCATTAGCCAGATTACTCCCCAGGCCTTCTTAGGGCTCCGCTCGCTACGCGCGCTGCACATGGACGGAAACCGTCTGAGTGCAATCAGAAGCGACCATTTCAAAGGCCTGAACAACCTGCGACACCTGATCCTCGGGAACAACCAGATCCACCAAGTAGCGGCCACGTCCTTTGACGAATTTGTTTCCACCATCGAGGATCTGGATCTGTCCAACAACAACCTGCGCACCCTGCCTTGGGAAGCCATAGCCCGGATGACTAACATCAACACGCTCACCCTGGACCACAACCTGATCGACCACATCGAAGCGGGCACCTTTACCCTGCTCACCAAGCTGGTTCGCCTGGATATGACATCCAACCGGCTGCAGAAGCTGCCGCCCGACAGCCTGTTCCAGCACGCCCAGGTGCTGTCAGATGCAAAGGGTTCGAGTTCATCCAGTCTGGCCGTCAGCTTCGGGGGCAACCCGCTTCACTGCAACTGCGAGCTGCTGTGGCTCCGCCGGCTGACCCGCGAGGATGATTTGGAAACTTGCGCCTCGCCGGAACACCTCATGGACAAGTATTTCTGGTCCATACAAGAGGAAGAGTTCATCTGCGAACCACCACTGATTACCAAACACCTTGCCACCAAGCCCCTCGTGATGGAAGGGCAGGGGCTCACCCTGAAGTGCAAGGCGGTTGGCGATCCCGACCCAGAGATCCACTGGCGTTCGCCCGATGGCAAGCTGGTGCACAACAACTCCCGCACCATCCTATATGAAAATGGCACCCTTGATATTCTCATCACCACCCTGAAGGACAGCGGGGCGTTCAACTGCGTGGCCTCCAACGCGGCGGGCATCGCCACTGCCGCCGTGGAGGTCGACATGATCCCCCTGCCGCTGTTTGTGAACAACACAGGGCACATGCGCGAAGACCCAGGCCTGTCTGACATCACCACCTCGTCCAAGTCGGGCAATGACACAAAGCACAAGCAGGGCAGGAGGGTGCTGGTCACCGAGGTGACTTCGTCGTCGGCCGTAATCCGATGGCCATCCGAGCGTCACATCCCCGGCACCAGAATGTACCAGGTCCAGTACAACACCACCGTTGACGACACACTGGTGTACAGGTTAGTCGAAGGACGATCGAGACATGTGTTGTGCGACAAATCTCAGTAGAGCCAATAATTAAGTGTACTGTGGTGCTACCGGCCATCGCCATTGTTTCAAAACAACATTCTGCATTGTCATGAATATTTTTGGAATAATTCATTCCAGAATTCAGATTGGAGATCATGGCTACAACCATTCTTAACTAAATGAGCTGAATGACATATAGAGGCGATGGACACGAAACATTTGGAGGTGACAATCTGCTGGGGACTAGCTACTTTGCTCAATGGCTCAAGTACAGTCAAACCTCGGTTTTGGAACGTCTCGGTTCTCGACCAATTCGGTTTTCGACCAAAAATTTTGAGTTTTTTATGCTTCGAACAAATTTCGGTTCTGGAACAAACTGAGCGCACTTGAATGCACCATTTGACTCCTCTCGCCTTCCTTACACGAGGAAGTGACGCTTCCTTGGGTAGACAAGGAAGTGACGCTTCCTCGTGTTGCTTTCCATTGTGAGCAGACGTGTTCAGTAAACATTTTTATTTTAAAAAGAGCGTGGTTTCGGTTTTCGAACAATTTCGGTTTTCGAACAGCCATCTGGAACGGATTATGGACAAAAACCGAGGTTTGACTGTATATGTTGTCACGTGGTAGAAGAAGAAATGCTCACTGTCTCTGGTACTTGCTGATTTTTGTTTGATCGTTTTATATTCATGGCCTAGTTTTACTTCAAATATTTATGGAATTAATAACATTGCTACTGCATTAGCACAGGTTAGTGTTGGGCCACGACATGTTTTGACGTGCGTACAAATTCAGGTTATGACATCGCCTTAGGAACCAAACTATCATAACCTGAGACAACCAATACCCTTTCGTCAAAAGTGACAAGCATATGGTAGCTAACCAGTCAGTTTCTCAGGGAAAAGCTTGCACACAAAGCTAACATAGCCGTGAACAGCTTTCCCTGAGCGCCACTTCCTGACTGACAGCACAAAGAGATGGCCGAACATGCACCATACCCATCACAGATAATCCAAAATAGCATATTTTTTCAGAAAAAGATCAGCCTGAGAGTCCTTTCAAGCCAAGAATTGAACAAAAACAGGGAGTACAAACCTACCCAAATTATAACGGAAACAACGCTGAACAACACAAAATAGTCCAAAGGCGTAACGAATCAAGTACTTGGCTGACTAAAAATTGGCCAATTAACACTTGACAGAACTAAGGTATCACTTGACAAACAATTTGTTTAGAGTACAAGTTTCGAATGAAATGACATGACTTGTGACATAAAAATATTTCGTTTGGGATTTTCTAAATTTACTTTACAGTTGACCTTTAACAGAAGCACTCACCTCCAACTTTCACGACCTTGAACCACTGAACAAAAGTACCTAATTGCCCCCAAAGTCTTGCGAGAACGTCCAGTGGCATTTTTTCTCTAAGCAACCTTTCAAAAAGTCCAGACAGAAGCTGGCTGACGTGAAGTCTTTTGAGGTCTCCATTTGGCTCGCAGCACCGCACAACGGGAGTAAAGGGCCTTCTTCCAGCATCATTACACCACAATAAATAACAACAGCACATTTCACCATGCGCACTCAGCCAAACAGCAATCGCCATCATTAATTTGCTGTAAGTTAAAAGTGTGATTACTTGCGGTCGGCTAATTAAAGGCTTGGTTGCAGCGGCGTGCCATTCACTGATTGGGGGTGGGCAAATAAGCAAATACTTCTTTACTACTAAAAGTTTTTAAAGTTCAGGGAGTAAAATCGGATTTTATCATGATGTCATTATTATTATCACTGTTGTGTATCCAAGCTGCCAGATTATAAAGTGGGGCAACATTATAAAGTGGTGCAGGTCTTTTTTTAGGGGTTGTTCATAGTTTAATGTGTAATGGATCCTTTCGGGTCTTTTGTAATGCTAATGACGTCCCTTATGAATAATTAAAGTGTTCACTGAATAAGGGAATTTTGAAAACATGAAAATAGCAGTCAATAAAAGGAAACACTCCAATACCGTAGTTCATTTAACTCGGATAAATGTGCTTTTCTGATGCCTGGAATACATGAATGTGCATATATTTGCATACATTTGCATATTGGATATACATTTCCATTTATGTACTGTATTATTAAACGCCTACATTGAGAACACATTATATTATATTATATTATATTATATTATACTCAGCCATCTCGTTACCTCTGCGTCCCGCGTCCGAGACGCACAACTTTCCTGCGGGAGCACAGTTCCAAATAATGTGCGTTTTTGGGACACAAGGAAATTTCTCAGTCAAAACAACAACAACAACAAAACTACGACACACACACACACACACACACACACACACACAGACCAGCGATCCCGCGGCCATGCAGCAGACGTGTTTATGATTAGACAATTAAGGATGGAACAGACCTGCTTTTGTTCTTATAAGCCTCCTCTCTCCCTCTCTCTCTCCCTCTCTTTCTCTCAGCCACGCACACGCATGCACACACACACACACGCACATGCGCAGACAAACACACACACACACACACACACACACACACAGGATGTCAAGTCACATCAATACTTACCTGTATTAATGATTACCAGTAAATTAATCTTTGCAGTGCGAGATTGGAAAAAATACTCCGATTTTGTGGTACATTGTATTCATGGTGCCATATGAGTACAACATATTTTGATCCATTTATTTTATTGCATAAACCTGGAGTACACAGCTACTGATGGAATGTTCTTTGTTCATGCATAGTTTTCAAACATTTACCCTTGAAACATTGTACTTTTGAGTTTCAGAATTCTTGATTATGATATCAGTCAAAATAGAAAAAAGGGTTATGATGAACGTTACGGAACCCACAATTAGTTAATAATCCGACTTCCCGTGAAGAAATCCTCAGCGCTACTGAATTATTTAAATTTTTGCAGCATTTATTTATAATTGTATGTATATGTTGTTGTTTGTGTTTTATTATCACCATTTCAGAATTCGAGGGACTCTCGAAATGCATAATGGGACTACTTTTCTGATCAGCGAGTCTCTCGCTGGTGGTAAACTGTAAAATTATCACTGTATATTATATTATATTATATTATATTATTACTCTGTTTCATTGGCAAAATACTGATTCAACAGCAGAAGGGCTGTCAAATATACTGTGATGCATTAATGTGACACACAAACAGAATCAAGGATACTGGCATCTCTTCCAGGCTTCATCTATTCATGCAGTGCATTAATAAAGCATCAGCCGTTGAGCTTTATTATCGGGCATAATGAGTTGCATAATTTTCTAAGCCAATTTAAAGCCTTGGTGTTTTGTTTTGAGGGACAATGGAATATCACATATAGATGACAAGCATCTATGAAGTAACTCCAACATAAGGGAGACAGTTCCATTTGTTATGTGAATGCTCCTTTGAGGGGTACAACCTGGACTGGTCAACAACCACTCACAAGGCACATGGAGACAAACACCAGTTTATCCTCACATTCATCACTATGCACAATTTAGACTCGTAGAAGTCTCAAATTGAATCCCACATGCGGCCAAAACTCAGAGGCTATATTTGATTGTAGGCTGAATGGGATTTAAACAAAAACAATTAAGAATTGCAATTTGAAATGGGGGCAGCCCGGTAGTCCAGTGGTTAGCACGTCGGCTTCACAGTGCAGAGGTACCGGGTTCGATCCCAGCTCCGGCCTCCCTGTGTGGAGTTTGCATGTTCTCCCCGGGCTTGCGTGGGTTTTCTCCGGGTGCTCCGGTTTCCTCCCACATTCCAAAAACATGCATGGCAGGCTGATTGTGCACTCTAAATTGTCCCTAGGTATGAGTGTGAGCGTGGATGGTTGTTCGCCTCTGTGTGCCCTGCGATTGGCGGGCAACCAATTCAGGGTGTCCCCCGCCTACTGCCCGAAGACTGCTGGGATAGGCTCCGGCACCCCCCGCGACCCTAGTGAGGATGAAGCGGTTCGGAAAATGGATGGATGGATGAATTTGAAATGGACAGGATACAATATCAGTCCAAATTAAATAACTTACATTTTAAAATACATATTCTGTTGTCGACATAAAAGAATATTTGCCAAATTCCAAATGTGTGTGTGTGTGTATGTAGACTACCGCTACAATATGGGAATAATAAAAGACAACTAACCAGCGCTGACTTCCTCTGGCACTCCAACATTAATCGTAGAGAACAGTGTGCTATCAAAAGTACAAAAGCATTCAAATCACATGTATGTAGCCAGAGCTACAAAATGATTGCAAGTAGCCACAAAAAAAAGATTGTGAGGTGTGATGGAATCAGAGCAGGTGACATTTCTCAGCATGCTTTCATTCCAATTAGCGTGTTTGATTGTGTTATCGTGCCTCTTTGTGTAATTTTATCCAGGCATGGTTAAAGCGGTCTTATTCTTAGTGGTGCACAGTTAAACTATTTCTACTGTTGGTGACAGCTATTCTCTCACCCTGCGTTACAATGTTAATGCACTTAATGCAAATGTGCATTTGCGTCAGACAGACAGAAACGTGATTGTCTCGAAAAACAACTTTCCTTCTGATAACAGCCTTTTAATACATGATCTGCAGGCCAGTCTCACACCATTTATGAAACGGTTCCATGGGTCGGATGTGTATTTCATAGAAGGAATACAAGGCATACTAACATCATGCGGTTTGAACAGGAACATTACTCTCAAACATTTATTTTTTTTTCCAAGAGTATAACTGGGCGGCACGGTGATCGACTATTTAGCACGTCCGCCTCACAGAACTGAGGTGCAGGGCTCCGGCCTTCCTGTTCTCCCCGGGCCTGCGTGGGTTTTCTCCAGGGAATCGGGTTTACAACCCACGTTCCAAAAACATGCATGGCAGGTTAATGGAACACTCTCAATTGTCCCTAGGTGTGAGTATGAGCGTGAATGCTTGTTCGTCTATACAAGTAAAAATGTTCATTGTGTCCAAAACTTCAGTGCCTGCTTTTTGAAAACCACACACACACACACACATACACACGTGAAGAGATCCTTTTCTCACATAGATACATTAGTGGGGAAGTCCTTTGAATTGACTTAATTTGAACATGTACCGTATTGGGCCGAATATAAGACGGCCCTGATTATAAGACGACCCCCTCTTTTTCAAGACTCAAGTTTGAAAAAAAGAGTTTTTGAACACTAAATTAATTTTTATACATAAAATAATTACAGTACAACTGAAACAAATGATTATAACAATATATTTGAGAGAAAAAGCATGTTATTTTGCCTCATTCAAATCTTAATATCTGAACATTTAGATATGTAAACTAAAGTGCAATCACATTCGTAAATGAATGGCTTCTGGTTTTTGAAATGTAAATGACATGATAACTTTTCCTCAGCTGCCGGTTAACCTGGCTGATCTTCAACCCACTTTTCTCTAGATTGTTGCTACGTTTCTCCATTTTCTGTTATCTCTTCTATATTTTCTTCTCTTTTCTGTCTTACCGCTATTTTTATTTGTATTCTTCGTGGCAGGGGTTCGCTTTGGCCTGGGGAGTCAAGTTTCGCATTCGCATCAATTATATCTGGCGCCATCTAGGGTCGTGAATGGGTATAATATCTAGACCCCGAATATAAGACGACCCCCACTTTTTTATTTCAATGCAAAAAAACACCGTCTTATATTTGGGCCAATACGGTATATAGGTCGCAAATGATAAAATGTTAAACAAACATATTTTTGTGTGCATAGATGCACAGTGGGACTTTTGATTTGTTTCAGTTGTTTTATTCTTCATTTTCACTGCTGCTTAGCGGTGGTTCCTTAGTTGCCACAGTTGTTTGCTGCGTTAGCTTGGAACCAAGGAACTAGGATGAGCAGTGACTCGAGCTCGGACTTGCACCCAAAATCTGCTTTCGCTAATTGTGTTCACATTAATAAGCGAGTACCGAATGAACTGGAACTGGAGGCTTACTGTACTTCAAAAATGCTTCATAGTCGAGCGGATGAAAAATCCAATTTGGTCAAAGCGTTCAATGGAATGGCCTTATGTCGCACGTCATATTTTCGCTGAGCGCATGCACACCTTGTCTCCCAAAATAGTGCCCTGGTTAGGTGTGTTATTCCTGTCAAATCTGAGCACGGGGGTCAGATTTGGCCCCTATAAATTCTGTTACTCAAATGCTACCCTTAAAACCCAAAGGGTCAAATTTGGCCCTAATCTTAAATTAGGATTAAAGCATTGAATATTGGAAAAAACATATATTTTGGTGTTCAGTGAACATATATCAGTCATTTAATGTATAATTCATCATTTTCCAAAGAAGAAAAAAGGGTTAACACCGTATTTTTTCCATCTTGCAGGATGATCCCGCCCACCAACAAAGACTTCCTGATCAACGACCTGGCGGCCGGGCGCGAGTACGACTTGTGCGTGCTGGCAGTGTACGACGACGGCGTGACGTCGCTGACGGCCACGCGCGTGGTGGGCTGCATCCAATTCCACACGGCCAGCGAGGTCAGCCAGTGCCGCTTCATGCACAGCCAATTCCTGGGAGGCACCATGATCATAATCATCGGCGGCATCATCGTGGCGTCCGTCCTGGTCTTCATCGTCATCCTCATGATCCGCTACAAGGCCTACGTCGGGCCAGAGGATACCAAGGACAAGTCGGACCCCGGCGTTCGCTCGCAGGCCAACGGCAGCCGCCAGCGGCTACAGCGCTCGGCCTCTGGTCAGGCTTCGGACGAGGGCCAGCGCGACGGGCCCAAGGAGTGCATGGCGCTGGTTCTGAAGGTGGAGCATGAGACGAAAGAGGACACCAGAGCCTTAGTGGCCGTGGGGGCGCCCTCTGCCGTTCCGGATGTGGAACTGCCACCGCCGACCAAGCGAAGGACCAGCCTGCCGCCGGAGGACACGCAGATGGACACCCAGACAGACAGTACCCTGACGGGTTCCGCTATGTCGCTGTGCCTCATGGGTGCTAATGCCGAGGTGCCGCGCTTCGTGGACAAGAAGGGCGTCCTGGCCAACGCGGGGTTCCTGATGCCCAATGAGCTGGCGCGAACTCGGCACAGGTTCTCCTTCGACGGAGGAGACTACTCCATATTTCAGAGCCACAGTTACCCACGGCGGGCCAAGACGAGGTGGCACCGCTCCACCAATCAGCTGGACGCCGAGTCGTCGCCCCTGGCCAACCGCCGGGTGACATTCAGCAGCACTGAGTGGATGCTGGAAAGCACCGTGTGAGCGGACACGCCGCCGAACAGACAAAAACAAAAAAAACGACATCAACCCTTCATCCCCAACTTGCCACCGCACACGCCAGAGAGGTTTGTCAGTGATCCGTGCATCATTTGTTCTTTCTGTTTTCAGTTGGCAATTGAAAATCCCCCCAAAAAAGAACGGGACTCGCGACTGTCATTTGTTTTTGTTTTTTAATCAAGCACACAGGTGACAAAACCACCCGTCAGGGTACGTTTTAGATTCTTCCCGACATTTCGTCCGAAGAGCCTAAATTTTTGTGAGCCGAGTGGATCCGGGATAAGAAGCTCGAGCCACATCCATCAACAAACAGTGCAGCTCAGCTTTTTTTTTTTTAACTTGTGCAGTACAACTTGCAGTTGTTCCCTGACTAAATGGAGCCAAATCAAGAATAAGTGCCATGACATAGCATAACAATTGCCAGTATTTAAATGCCAACTGTTGCACTCATCTGCACTGAGTTTGTCTTTTTTAAAAAGAAAATGTTTGAGCTGTTGAAATTCCCTTTTTTCTTGTCATTGAAGCTGTTCGTTTTTTCACTAAAGATAAGCAAGGGTATCGTTTGCATTTGTTTCCTTACCGTACCGGATATAGGGCTGCAACAAATAATTACAGTCAAACCTCGGTTTTCGTCCATAATCCGTTTCAGAAGGCTGTTCGAAACCCGAAATTCTTCGAAAACCGAAACCACGCTCTTTTTAAAATAAAAATGTTCACTGAACACGTCTGCTCACAATGGGAAGCAACACGAGGAAGCGTCACTTCCTCGTGTAAGGAAGGCGAGAGGAGTCAAATGGTGCATTCAAGTGCGCTCAGTTTGTTCGAGAAACAAAATTTGTTTGTCATCCAAGGCATAAAAAAATCAACATTTTTGGTCGAAAACCGAATTGGCCGAGAACCGAGACGTTCGAAAACCGAGGTTTGACTGTATTTCACTTACTGACTTTTTAATTTACTGTAATAACTGTAAACAGCCATCAGAATGTGGCACATTTGGAGTAGAAAAAAAAAAAAAGAAAAAATAATCAATAGTCACTATTTCCTTTTAAAATGTCAATTGCCAATTGAAAACGGAAAGAAGGAAGGATATGCAGATCGTCAGACCAAGTTGTTTCTTTAATGCAGCAGTGCCTTAATTCTCACAAACGGAACAAAAAAAAAAAAAGATGAAAACGTATGAATGGAGGATGCTGCTCGGCGTCGTTGGAAAAAAAACACCTCTCCGTTATTTCTTTGACGATTTGTTCGTTTATGACTGTCCGTGTGAGGTTTGTATGTGTTTCTTCTTGTTCAAAAAAAAGAGGGCGCAACTTTCAAATGAACAGCAAAAAAAAAAAAAAAGACTTGTGCACAGAAGACACGAAGATACGAGGACATGTATCAACACCGCAGTAATAATTTAAACGGATCAGCAACAGAAAAGCCGTATTTTACACCTTTCTTAACAGTGAAGGGATTCCTCCTCGCTTCTCATGGGACTGGATGGTGTGAAACAGCTCCAGATGGGACTGTATATTATGAACACTATCTGGCTGGTCTAGATCGAAAAAGATGACAGATGACTACAAAAACCGCAAAAGAAGACCTATATAAATATATTCAAACATTTGATGTATGTGTACTAACTATGTAAAATAAGGAAGTCGTAATGTCACATGACTTTTTACAAAAAGCATTTGGGTGTTGGCTGCAAGTTTTTACATTAAAAACCTGTGTCATCACATCTCTACATGTCAAATATGGGTCGGTGTGTCCGTTTTTTGTTTGGTTTTTTTAGGTTAACGGAGCACACATAAATCTGTGTGTCAACTATGGATTCGTTGGTCAAAACAGTTGTTAAACGTGAAACATGGTTTCATGCGGGTGTCAAACAAGGGCCAATTGACTACACTGGTCAAAGGCAAATTTTAATGACAGAGGTTGATTTAAAAAATGATTCCACTTGATTTTTGAGGTATTTACATTATTGTTTTGTTTTATTTGACCGCAGTACGGATTTTACCGTGCGTTGTAATTTACATGGTGTCCATAGAGTCATTTTACCATTTCAAAAATGTATTAAAAATGCAATTGATTAGATATTTTATTCAGATTTGTCCTATTGTATACAGTGTTTTTTTTCACCTCTTTTAATAAACTTCTACATGGGCACCATTAGTTGCACAAAACACATCAAGACGGTACTCGATTTCTTGCCATGTTCGCTGTAGCATAGCCTCATCAATTGTGGCAATGGCATCAGTAATCCTTTGCTTTAGGTCAGTAATGTCCCTTATCTTTGTTCGACACACGATATCTTTAACATAGCCCCATAGAAAGAAGTCCAGGGGAGTGATATCTGGTGAACGTGGCGGCCAAGGAATTGGCCCATCCCTTCCAATCCACCGGTCTGGAAATGTTTGATTGAGGAACCCACGAACATGCAGCCCCCAATGTGGTGGTGCATCATCTTGCTGAAAAAATGATGGTTGGTTGAAGGTCATGCAGTTGTGGTGCCACATATTCAGTTAAAAGGTAAACATTTGCAGAAATTTTGTAGGGGTTCATTCAACAGCACCTTTTTCACGAACAGGATCTCTGAAACACACAAATGCAGTGTGATGTAAAACCTTAATAAACACTGAATACAATGTAACAAATCTGAATAAAATATCTAATCAATTGCATTTTTAATACATTTTTGAAATGGTAGAGACAATGGACACCCTGTATATCTAGGACGTTTGAAAAAAAAAAAAATCACCTGTTGCTGAGCCTAACCCGATATGGCATGATTATTATTGTTAAAAATTGATGGGCTAGATTTTTTTTTAAATGGGCAGAGTCTGAATCAGCACCAAATACAGATCAAAAAAAGTTTACTTGCATCTCTGATGTGGAAATGTTTAAAAAAATTCCACACTTGTTGGTCAGCACAGATCTTAAAAATGAAGCGTGGTTCAATGGTTCACTATGTGTTATACACAGGCTCGTGTGTCAAACATGGATCCATGAGTCATACATGCTTCCGTGTGTCATGCATAGGTGTGTTGGTTGAACGATTGCTTCGTGTGTCAAATGTGTGTCGATGGACCAGTGTGTCAAAAACGGGTCCTTGTTTCAAAAGTGGGGTTCGATGTCAAAAATGGGTCCATGGTTCAAACATGGGTTATTTCTGTCAAAAATTGCATCCTTATGTCAAACATGGGGCAATGTGCCAAATTTCTGAAATATCCATCTGTGATTCAAACATCTGGGCCGCGCGTTAAACACAGCTTTGTGGGTCAAAGGAATCCAAAAGGATCTCAAATACGGATCCGTGTTCGTCACCAGGGGTTTTATTTGTTTGTTTGTTTTTTGTTGTATTTTTCATGCATCAAATTGAGCGTATGAATATTTAATCTCGCGCCATCTATTTCTAAGGATGGCACTTGTGTGTGAAAAGCTGCAGAGTTGACCACACAGGTGAGGAGGAGGAGGAAGAGGAAGAGCAGAGAAGGTTTTGGAAGACAGGACTGGATGTAAGTGGAGGAGCCAGATGGGACTAACAAGACGCAATGGGTGTTTGCTACCTCTAGTGGGAGACAAAGCTGTGCGTGCGTGTGTTTGTTTGTATGTATACATAGCTAGCTAGCTGGGTAGGTAGATAAATACAGACAGACAGTAACACACACTCACACACACACACACACACGCATGTAATGTATTTGTGGGTGCTACTTCATAGATTTTCATCTTTCGCTTGGTTCTGAAACCTTTAATAATTTCATTTTATTAATTTTATTACAGGCCGGCCCGGTAGTCCAGTGGTTAGCACGTCGACTTCACAGTGCAGAGGTACCGGGTTCAATTCCAGCTCCGGCCTCCCTGTGTGGAGTTTGCATGTTCTGCGTGGGTTTTCTCCGGGTACTCCGGTTTCCTCCCGCATTCCAAAAACATGCATGGCAGGCTAATTGAACACTCCAAATTGTCCCTAGGTGTGAGTTTGAGCGCGAATGGTTGTTTGTCTCTGTGTGCCCTGTGATTGGCTGGCTACCAGTTCAGGGTGTCCCCCGCCTACTGCCCAAAGACAGCTGGGATATGCTACAGCACCCCCCGCGACCCTTGTGAGGATAAAGCGGTTCGGAAGATGAATGAATGAATGAATGAATAATTTTATTACAGTTGTTTGTCTATGTGTGCGCCGCGATTGGCTGGCAAAGAGTTCAGGGTGTCCCCCGCCTGCTGCCAGAGGATAGCTGGGATAGGCTCCAGCACGCCCCGTGTGAGGATAAATGGATTAGAAAATGAATGGATAATTGTGTTACTTTGATTGTTTCATTATTATGCTCATAATCCCTCAAGAGAAAATTTTAGTTTCAAAGGAAATCCTAAATCAAAAGAACAAGACACCTCCACACGAAAACCCAACAATCCTAATCGGGATTGGCAACAAACTGCACACGTAGACTGTATCGTTGGTGTTTTTGTAACAGGTAAATGAATGAAATTGTAGGCTATTGCATTGCTAATCAAAAAGGAACGTCAGTAAGGCTTTCAGAATCCCACAAATGGAATGGGTTTTACCATAACTCATATGCGCCCTTGCATAATCCTGACAAACGATCATAAAACAAAAATAAATCCTCCGAGTGATTATCTTTATCTTTAGAAAGCTTCAATACTTGATTCAGCTCTTGTATTGGATCCCACTAGCCTGTGTGTTGATGCAGCTCATCAAGTGTCCAGTGAACATATTGTTTGCTGAGCATTTGTCTGCGCACGTGTGCGTCAATACAACGTTGACTGTTTGTCATGTCGGTGAGATAATTCTGCCGGGTCGCTATCTGCGGCCATTATTCATTCAAAGCAGCCTGGAAATGTGCTTAGCCAGGAGGAGGCTGCCGCTTTACGGGGCAAAGCTAGCCTGTCCAATAAAGAGGCGACATTGTGAGCCGTCAGCATTTTTTCCTGCTTCTGAGGTTGCACAAAATGTGCCTTGAACCAGTGAGGTTGCTGAGGAGTTTGTTAAATTTTTAACGTGTGATAATGTCGGACGAGTCAAATCAGAGCCGCTTAGAAGATGCATTAAAGCGCATTTGTTTACGTCCGGTTTTGAGTTGACGTTCTGTTTGGTTAGGGTAATCGAACACACTGAGATGAGGTGAACCAGACATTCATTCATAAAGTGCAATTAATACAGTGTAGTTCTATGAATCATTTGGATGTGGAACCTATGTCGAAAATAATCAAAGTAATAGTTTAGTCTTTTGTGACTTGCTTAAAAATGGCTTTGAGTCAAGATTTCTCTATATGAAAAATGTTTTATTTTACAGCTGAGGAGTGTTTGTGTAAAGCCTGACCCGCATTGGGATTGGTTTGACCTTGATTAAGGTCATCCTCGTCTTTCATCGCAACACATTGCGCAAAGTCTCAAGTCAATCCATTTTTTTTTATCTCCAAGAGACGTCAACGCACTTTGTTCCGCTTGCGTTAAATGCCTCCTTTTAACCTTGCCCCCGCCTGTCAATACACATTTGAATTTTGTTCCACCTTCTCCGCTCAGCACAGCCCTACTTCTCATCTGTTTGGAGAGAATATTTTAGCCTTTTGGCCCACTCACTTTTCTTCTCTTGTACTTTCTCCCCTCCAGCAGCCTGGCAAGTGATTGACTTCAAGTAGCCAGACTCCTCTCGCCCACGTCTCCTGACCACAGTGATGCATTCTGCGAGGTGGAAGGACGGGGAGGGAAGGAGTGACCCATGGCGGATTGCGTGAGAATATGCACTCAATGACGCCGTTTATGAGAGTGGCGAATGTTCAATTGGTAGGTTCACGGCTGATAATGGCGTCATTTAGTCTAATTTCTGGGACATTAAGCAAAAGTGCATCGCAGGAACAGTCGGGCCGTGCAGAGTACAGCAGTACAACTGTGTGAGTGTTCTTGAACAAGCGGGTCTCTACGTTTGTTCCTCTTGATGTTCGTGGGGGAACCGATGGCCATTGAAAAAGAAGGTACGGAACAGGCTCATCGACAATGACATCCAATGCATTTATGTTCAACTTCACTACAATCCTAATTAGGCCATCATGTTGACTTGTTGCGAATGAAATTAGTCCATCCCCTCAATCAAGGTTTCTGCAGGTATCAGCAAATGTAATTGAATGGTTTTTATTCAGTTTTTAAAACGAGTTAAAAACAGATGTAATGCACACATCCTACAACATACACACGCACGCATCCATACATGTAATACTTCCATGCATACATGCATAGATATGGCTGTCAAATATTTTTAATCACTTAATTGTATTAAGTTTCCATTCAGTCATGATTAATCACAAATTAATTGAACATTTCTAATCAGTTCTGAATGTCCACAAAAAACATTGTGGACATTAACATAAAATTGGAAAATTGACCTAATAAAAATTTGATTGTGTATTTTCCTTCAGTGGCACAAGTCATTTTGTTGAATTTATTTCAACGTTATTTGAAGTTAAAAAAGGTATAGAGTCAAACCTCGGTTTTCGTATATAATTCGTTCCAGAAGGCTGTTTGAAAACCGAAACCACGCTCTTTTTAAAATAAAAATGTTTACTGCACACGTCTGCTCACAATTGAAAGCAACACGAGGAAGTGTTACTTCCTCGTGTAAGGAAGGCGAGAGGAGTTAAATGGTGCATTCAATTGCGCTCAGTTTGTTCGAGAACCGAAATTTGTTCGTCAGCCGAGGCATAAAAAACTAGAAATTTTTGGTTGAAAACCGAGACGTTCGAAAACCGAGGTTTGGCTGTACTACACAGTTAAAAGGAGTGTGAAACTGTTTCGTGTTGAGCATTGTTCTGCCACAACCGGCAGTTGGCTTTAGCATTTCATGTTGGACATTGGGGACAGGAATAATCTAAATGTGAAGAAAAATTAGATCAGCGCTGTGTGGGAATGAATACTCACTTGTATTGCTGAAGTATTACATTTGTTGTCAATAAGATCCTTGCGACATTATGAAAAAAAAAACCTGAATGTCACCAAAGAACATTTTTCTAAAAAATAATACTAAAGAGTTGATCTTTGTCCCTATGATCAAGTTCAGGATTCCGTTTCACCCTTCGGAACTTTCATCGGTGCTGTCCTTGCCCGCCGCCCTCCAGTCTCTCCTGCGCTTCTTTGTAGAATCCGAGTGTTTATGCGAATCGTTTTTCCTTTTGCGTCTCTGTCGGTCCTCATCTGTCCTTTCCTTTTTCTTACTTTTATGATGCCTTGTCGTCCCGTTGCTGTCGTTGCTACTGGCTACCTTGTTTCTCTTTCCTTCCGCTTCCTCCTCTTTTTTCTTCTTTTTCTTTTTCTTCTTCTTTTTGGAGCGTTTCGATTTGGACGCTTTACTTTTGCGATCTTCCTCCTTTGTGGTGCTGCTTTTGTTATTGGAAATAAGAGCACAAACAAAAGCCATTTTGTGAACAAAATAAGAACTCTGGCAAACCTGATTATTAGTCGATCCGAAAATCTTAAACTCAAGTCAAATTGGATGCCACTTGGAACCATGTGACAAACAGCTAAGAAATATAATGATGACGAGAAAAAAACTCTGCTGATTTAACAATAGAAACATTAACATTGTAAATGATATGTAATGATAATGCTTTAAATATATATTTTTTAAACATTACTAAAATTAAATAATCCTGCAATGTACTATAATTAATTTATGGAATCAGTAAAACAAAAAAGGAAATTATTTTAGAAAATAAAATAAAGCCATGATGACTTTGGATGATAACCATTTATTAAAGACTAAAATAAGAAAAAAAAATGTAGTGTCCTTGAATTTGCCGCGATGGTTAAAAATATGACTGATTTAAAGGGAATGATACAATATACTAGGACTGTACAATGAGATTTTTTTTTTGTTGTATAGTTGTATAGTATGATAGTTACTTTCTGTGATTCCAATAAATGTCATAATCCACTAAAATTATTATACAAGTATGGTAAAAAAAATACTATTTAGTATAATGTTAATAAAATATATTGATAAATACAATTTCTTTAAATGCTGTTTTCTTATTTTCTGGAGTAAAAACTTTCAACTCACAATAATGTGAATGGGTGCTGTATCATGGGCGACGAATACAATTATACTCATCAATGAGAAAACAAATTGTGTGTGTGTGTGGGGGGGGGGGCATGAAAATGCTTGTTTCAAAGTGAGCGCTGTTCCAAATATTCTAGTCATCTAAAATATCAAACTGGGCGGCATGGCGGTCGACCGGTTAGCACATCTGCTTCACAGTGCAGAGTTCGAGTTCAAGCCCATCTGTAGAGTTTGCATGTTCTCCCCGTGGCTGCTTGGGTTTTCTTTGGGTCCTCGGGATTCCTCCCACATTCCAAAAACATGCATGGCAGGTTAATGGAACACTCTAAATTAACCCTAGGTGTGCGCTTCAACACGCCCGCGACCCTTGTCAGGATAAGTGTATTTGAAAATAGATAGATGAATAAAATCTCAAACATCTGTCAGTATGAGGATGTGCAGCTCTACATGCACACAACATACCGGTACTAATAAACAGCTGCTTCAATTGATTAGCTCATAAAGAGCCTGATGAGTGTTGTTAACGTGTCAAAAAAAGGGCTCTCCTTATCTTGGTTGCAAACTGAGCTTTATTAATTTAGTTAAAAGAATCCCCACTGGCGCAATCTCTCCAGTCATAAAACAAACATGAGCAGGCAAGAAGGGATAATGGGGATGGGGGGGATAAGTCAGTGGAGCGCCACCTTCTAATGTGGTGTGAATTAGACCTTATCCGATGTCCATTCATTGCAAAAGCGTGACATTTACCTGTCACTCTCAAATTCTTCAGGGTAGAGCTCCTTGAAGCCACTGTGTCCCCACCTGCACACAAAGCACTCTTTGCTCAGGTCATGATAACTCGGAAAGCCACTAGCCCAATATATAAATACTGGCAGCTCAAAATACCACCATCATAATCAACATTAAAATATAGTACATACTGGGTAAATGTTCATCAAAACCGAGGAAGAGATTTCATCCCCAAATTCGCTTCGGCACTATTAGCGAGTCATTGCACAAGTCTTTTTTTTAGCGGAGAGCTCCCAAACTGTATCCACAGGGAATTTGGAAATCCTGCTTTCACTGGTTTCTGTGTCAGAGGGAAACGAAATAAATGCCGGGTCCTGTTGGTTACCTGTCTGGATCGTTGTCCTCAAAGTCATAGAGTTTACGTGTCCAGTATCGTGCCTCTCTATCGTCATGCTCTGAGGAAACTCTGGACGGATAGGATAGTCGATCGCAGTGCATTTGACCTCTAAAAAAAATGTCAGAACATTATGCCATGGTTTTGGTGACCAAGCAGTTGACAGTGAAGCTGCTCCTGCACTGTACCTGATTGTCTTGGTGGCGCTCATTTGACTGTGGTCGGACATTTGGACCTCCCAGCCCCGCAACTTCCACATCTCTGACTCTTCCTGGATCTGCAGCAAGTATTCAAAGCAATTTTACACATATCCCATAAGTGTCTTTTGCTTCTGCTTTACATTTTAATGGCTTGTGATAGAGAAAACGCAGACAATATGATAAAGCAGTACACACACATACACACACAGCCACAAAACTCTGTCCTGGCAGCGGAGTACAATCTAGCTAATAACAATAATAGCATGTATACCAGAAAGTGAGTCATGCAGTTAAGGTGTTTTTGTCCCTTTTGCAAATCAGCCACGCAGTTCCTTGATTGTGAAACATGTACTATACAGTGAAACGCCACCAAGTCATGATTTCCGCCTGTAGAATCCAACTAACGACTATTGTTGCCTATTCCAATTGTTTCTTTTTTTTTCCTTCCTACTCTTTCTGTAATACCCTAAAATGGGGCCTCAATACTGCTGATTCTAAGCTACCGTGTTAGTGGAGAAGTACAGTACAGATATGCCAACGCCTGAGAGCAGTGAACATCAGAGTGAGGGAAGATCCCGGTCGAGGTCCGACAGGAAGGTAAGCCCCCTCAATGGGTTGTCGACAAAGTAAGAAGGGTGGTAAACTTCTTAAAATAATCCATAGACAGATCGTTACTGACAGTGGTGGAAGTTTAAAAAATAAAAATCAACTGTGTGTCTCCAGCAGTGTACATATTCGACACACTCACAGTGGGGGGGGGGGGGGGTTGCACTTGTATGATAGAATACTGTACTTACAAAGCACTACAGGGTGATTGATTGCAACTCTCTGCAAACACCTGTTCCCTCTCCATTAGGTGTCCAACACGTGAGTGATTTTACTGTACAGCATTTTGTTTTCATAAACGGCTCTTAGATTCTTCTTTTTTTTTTTTGTATGACACATAAAAATGCTATAAAACAACTTTGCATGCAATTTTGCAAAGGTTTTCACGGTTTGAGTCAAGGTAGTTTGATGAAGACCACTCGACCTTCTGTGCTTTTGTCTCCTACCTTGTTGTGAGCACCAGTGTGGCGGATTACATTCCGCAGCAGAGTCTTCCCCAGAGTCTGTTTCGACATGATGAAAACCTGACACCGGCACAAAAGGTACGTTTTAATCACACACGCCGGTGAGAAGAAAAGAGATAAAGCAACGAGCACTAGTAAAATGTCAATTGTGGTTAGTAGCGATTTACGTGGTTAAAACTGTTGACTAAAGCACACCACAAACGACACGTTATGATACTCACACTTGATTCGCGACACTAGTATTTTAAAAAGACACTAAGAACGAGTCTCTTCTGTTAAACGTGGACTTTTATATGACAAAGAAAAAAAAGGCAGAGATTAAATTTATACCACTCGCGAATATCGTTGCGGCTTCCGTATACGTCATTACGTATTTTCCAGTAAAAGCCTGGCGTCCAATGGCTGTGCAACCTGTCAATCGTCATTTGAGCCAATGAGCGTAAAGGAGGGTAACCGACCGTTTAATGCCCTCTTGCGGTTTCAAGGGAACGTGTCCGCTCAACGTCAGCTCAACCGTGATTGGTCAGGACACGTATGAGAATGTTCCATAGAATGTTTCAACCGGGATTTCATATTTTTGGGAGATGAATCACATTTTTATTATACATCTGCATCTTCCAGAATTATTATGCGTACTTTTTACTTACGAGTTAAACATGATGAAAATGGCATCGTTTGGCAGCAAATGGCAGCCAGGGTTGCCTCCATACATGTTTGTTTGGATGTCACCGAAAAAGAAGCGAACTTTTCTTTTTTTTAATTACAGTACAAGACAGAAAAAATCGAAACAATAAAATAATCCAGACATTTATTGTGCATGAAACAATAATGTCTCACATTTTCACACGGTATGTTTTCTTCTTGAATTTGGCCCCAAGCCTAATCTAATAATCATAGAAAGTTGCATCAGAAGATGGAAGAAGCAGACCACTGCCGTTAGCCATCTGGTCGACATCTGTGTGCTTGTGTTCTATCATTTTCTTTTACTAACATTTTTATCAATCCTATTTTAAATGATGCCAGAAATTTCCTTCCAAGCACAGTGTATTTTAATAATTAAGAATGATGAAATACGTTAAAGTTTAAAGTAGCTAATTTTAGTGTGGACATTTAAAAGTCAATTTGTCTCCTCTAGTGCCATCTTGAAAACCTTATCATCAAATAAGTTAACCACTGTGTAATGAAACAACAATTAAGCAAAATAAATATCATTTGAATCTGCTTGGTGACAGATAATAGGTGCACACAATTTATATTTATTTCCTTGTATTGGACGTAATGCCAGACAGACACTTTCACATGTCGTTGACTGTTTTGACAGTCAAAATAAGTACAATTTCTGTACTGTAATTTCTTCACAAAATATCGTGTAGTTCATTTTTGAAGGGATAGTTTATTCATCTGAAGCCAATCAAAGACATCTGATGATCCACTATTTTCACATGTATTAAGTGATTTAATGTGGTCAGCAACAGCTCGAAAAACAGTTTAATCAGTAAATAAAGGAAGAAAATTGTTGCAACTTGCACAATGTTGGCAAGTCATTCATGTAAGTCAAAAGTAATAAAAGGCCCATAATCGATCCCCAGGGTATCCATGAGTGAATTCTAGATTTATTTGATCAAATACCATTCAAGTTAGAATTGTATGGTTGACTGTATTAAATGTGTTGCTTAAATCAAGAAAACCACCAAGAGCAATTTTCTTCCTCTCGAATGCAGATGATGAATGGTTGAGGAGTTGCAACAAAGCATGCTTAGTGGAGTGTTTCTTTCGAAAACGATATTGTTTAACGTATAGAATGTTATACTGAATTAGCTGCTGTGAGAGTCTTGCATAAATAAAAATGTTTTCCAGCATCTTACTAAAACAGCATAAAATAGCCATCCATGTTCAACACCGCTTATCCTGGACAGGGTCACGTGGAATTCCCGGAGCCTATCCCAGCTGGCTTCGGGCAGAAGGCAGACAACACCCTGAACTGGTCGCCAGTCAGTCGTTAGGGCACATATAGAGACAAACCACCATTCACACCCACATCCACACCACTGAGTGGGAACCGATTCCACGCTACCCGTACACAAGTCAGGCTTCAGGATAAAATAAATATTCAATATTTAAATTTGATATTTAAGTTGAAATATTAAAAATAGCTAATAATTCCCGTAGCAAATTAGAGATGCAAATGGTAGTTATGTTTAATTGGTGTTGAAATTATTGTCTTTGGATAATTTGAAGCCTGCGACATAATTACAGGCTTCTATAAAAGAATGGATGCTTTTCCTCTCTAATTCTATTCTCAGGCTGCATAAATACAGTATAGCCTTAATCGTCCAGCTGTTGGCTTCAGCACACATGACGGTCTCCAAATACCTTCACTGCTTAGATTTCCATGAATCTTTTTTAGAAACTCTGTGGAGGATTACAAATTCCGTCCTCCCCTTCGTCACGAACGCGGAGAAGCTGCAGCAAGAAGAGGAGGAACGAAGATGAGAAAGGGGAGGGGGTAAACACTCCCAGACGGAAAAGAGCCATGTCTCTTAAGGTCCTAGCACTGAGACGGAATAAGGAATAACAAAGCCACAGAAAGAGAGGAGGACGAAAGCGAATACATGCAAATGAGGAGCTGCATCAGTAGTTGCAGACACAAATGCATTGTGTGTGTGTTTGCAATGAGAGGGCAGGCATTGCACTGTGACTGGTGCTGCTGAGCACCAATCTCTCTTCTGTCTGTGATCCCCCCCCCCCCTGCAGCTTGGCACCATCCAGCCAGGCGAGGACGGAAGGAGGCTTTCCAGAGCTTTTTGATTTGGGATTTGTATGAATATGAGAGGATTTGGACCACGTCGCCGCCACAGCCGCCACTGTTCTTTTCCACAGCGCGTGTGAAACGTGGAGATTCATCCGGTTTGCCTCGCTCCCCTCCCTGCGTGGCTGTTATGGTCCTGACTGAGAATCAGGGCATCACCCGGACGTGGGGCTCCGGCTGACCGCAGCAAGCACACTCCAGTCATGGGGGCCAAACAGATGAAATGGTAAGCGTCATTATTCTCCTTAAAAAGAATTTGTTAGCGTTAAATAGTACTATAATAATATCATTAGTATGTACCTGACAGGAAGCAGACACGCATCCTCTTTTGTCATCAGTGATGTACTGATGAGGAATCACAGCATCCATGTCGCGGAACAAGACGACAGTGACATCTTCAGTAGGCTACTTATTGTCTGCCTGTTGACAACGCCAATGGCAGTGGGTGTGTCTCAGTGAGGCCGGATGCTATCGCCTAGCAACCTCCCTCTCCTTTGCCTCGTTCTATTTTGAGAGCACATGTTGTTCAGTGAATAGATAGATAGATAGCAGTCACAGTATTTAGTTAGGTAGTTAGTTAACCACTAAGCCACACAGCTGCCACCAATGCTTTTCTAATACTGTTACATTAAATGTACTTCAACTTCAGAACACCTAAATGGTGACAAGGTTCAGTGCCTCAGCCCATCCAAATTCAATCTTGAAACCAATCCGCTGAGTTAAAATAATTCACCCAAACTTGGGTCAGGGTAAACCAGTCTGTCAAAATCCACAGTCAAAATCCACAGCTATCCAGCATTTGGGTTAGGAAAACAACCCAGTATTGTTTGTGTGTGTCTGTGTATGATGAATCTGAAGGCTGGGTATGAGAAAGCCGATGTACTGCGAAGTAAATTCATAGATTTTATTCCAAATATACATGTTTGAGGGTCACCGCATTGTGTTAGTGATTTGTGGAGATACAGCATTGCAATTGTTTGTCACCATTTCTTTATTATGATTTTTTTTTCTTCAGGATTGGCTAAACGCTAGAACTACCTGATAAAATGACCAAATATGTTAGCTATGTTTATTGATAGCCCAGCTTTCAGCGGGTGAACGTTATGCTAGACCGGGAGTCGGCAACCTGCGGCTCTGGAGTCGCATGTGGCTCTTTAGCACCGCCCTAGTGGCTCCCTGGAACTTTTTCAAAAATTTTTGAAAATGGAAATACAGTATATTTTTTGTTTTAATACGGTTTCTGTAGGACGACAAACATGACACAAACATTCTTAACGTTTTCCAATGCTGTAAAAATGTGTAGAATAAATATTACATTTCAACATTTCTGTCAAATAGGATTTGCGTTATAGCCTGCAATACAGGCAGGGCGGGATGCTAGGCAGGTGGCCGTTGTAAAAAAAAAAAAACCCTGGCGTTTCATGCACAATTCGCTGAGGATATTGGCGAAGAATGGGAGAGAAGCATTTTTAAGCAGTTCCGTAAGCTACGATAGTTAACGCGCTGCAAAAGTGTGCCCCATAAGTGTGTGCCGCATAAGTGCGTGTGTATGCGCGCGTGTGCGGTAACGGGTCGATCGCGGGAGGTTGGTTTATCGAAAAGAAGATCTACGGTCAAAAAAGGTTGGGCACCCCTACTTTCCAGATGCACAGCAGGGACAAAAAAAATTAAATCACGAAGGCTCATTGTCTATTTGTAGCCAACTTAGTCATTTTGATTGTAGGCTAATATAGATACATACCGCATGTGTTGCCTTCATGATAAGGCTTTTATAAGGCTTTTTTCTTCTTCTTTTGCGGCTCAAGACATATTTGTTTTTAGTTTAGTTTTTTTTTGTCCGATATCGCTCTTTTAACATTTTGAGTTGCCGACCCTTGTGCAAGACTGATCCATTCTGCTTTTTCATTTAGGGACACCATCCATCTATCCCTTTTCTCAAGCCCTTGAGTTGCAGCCTATCGCAGATGACTTTAGGTGAGCGGCAGGGCACACCCCGGATTGGTCACCAACCAATACAGACAACCATTCACACTCAACTTCACACCTATGGACAGTTTAGTCATCAATGAACCTAAAATGAGGTGGGGGTTCGAGCCGAGACCTCTCAAATAAGAGCCAGCTATGTCACCCACTAGTCCACCCTGCTGCCAGCTAATGCTGAACTAATTTGCGATCTAAAGGACAAGAACAATGGGAATTTGAGCTATGACCACACTTGGCAACGTTTCATTCTTCTCATATGACACTGGTATGGAAACACGAGTTCAGAACAATCCCATTAAAAATAATCAAATCTTAAGAGTGCCTCGTTGCCTCGAGTGCTCGTGTAAGGAATCCAGCCAAACGCCCAACCCAATTCCATACCAAAATAACAAACGAGTGCAGTCACACTTTTCACCCCATCACATGGGTTGATGCTGAGCTGCTGCTAATCTCATGTAAATCCTAATCTGAAATTGAGGGTTCCAATTTCTCCTCAGTCACGTTGCGCCTCCCCTGTTACAAAGCAGTCCACCAGTATTAAAAACAAATTTGTTTATTGAGCGTCCTGCATCCACCAGTGGGTGGAGGACTGGAGGAGACAGTTTCAGACCTACACTTTAGGTGGTAATTCAAGGTATCTTGAAGGTGTCATCATGTCATCAGATCAGGTGGAGATTAGGACGGGGCGGCTTGCTCTGATTTCCTTTGGAGAAACACTGGGCCTTATCACTGCAGCTTCTGATAAGACACTCATTCACTTGATGGCTTTTTTTTTTCGGGAGTGAGGGGACGATGGTGGAAAATATCGTAAGGCTCGTCCCAGAAATATCAACATCTAATATTTCACATGGTACAGTGTCGAGTCACCAAAGTCAGATATTGATATTTGAGTGTGAATGGTTGTTTGTCCACAAAAATATATGTGGCCCAGTATTGACACCCGTAATTGGTTTCCTGTCAGCTGTGATAGACTCCGGTTCACCTGTAACATCACGTGTAATCGAAATTGGATGGACATACATTTATTTGTAATTCACATCGTGTCGGTTGAAAGTACGAGCAGTTCGCTATTGATTGCTGGCCTTTAACGGACAAAAGGTATTTGTTAAGAGTCAAATCTGAGTTCTCAATCATAGGATGTGTGTTCCGCCTGTCCAGTAGACTCAAATGTGCAATGCATTCAACCTCATGAGGTCTCCTTAGCTAAAATTATTTATTTTCCTGGGTTACGCCACATGTTGCTAGGCAGAATTCATGGGGCTCAATCATTACTGTCCCATCGGCCTATGAGATTATTTCACACAGAAACACACTATGAATTCCTCCAAAAGTACAGTGTAGAATAATTTCACATATTCACTTTGTCCTCTGTATTAAATATGAAATAATTGTTGGATCGAAAGGAAAACTGCATCCGATGCAACACTTCCCCAATTTTGCGCCACCACTGGGTTGGATATGTGTATAATCACGGCATCAATCAAATTGTGAATTAAATTATGCAATGTCATGAATAAATGACATTTACCAGACTGAAATACCTCAAAAATGAAGTGTACTTTTCATTCTTATTTTGAATCTTTCTCCTACCAAATTTGATCACAGTAATATCACAGTAATAATTTGGTTGTTGCTCTGGCGTAAATTCAGTTAATGTTCAGTGTTTAGCAACATTGCTAATCAGCCAATCGTTATTTTTCAGATCACTTTTGACTTGGAGTGTGTATCTTACATTATTGTGTTCATACTTTGCTGCCCTGAGTGATGAACATTCTGCACTAATCATAAATTATTCTCATTCTGATTAAAAATGAGTATGCTAATGTTTGCATTTTGTGCCCTTTGCACTGGAGTTTAGCTTTTATTACACCCAAAATATCTCTAGACTATCCCACAATAGTCATTTGAATACATGTATTCGGACTACTGTCTCTGAGGCTTTTTGCTGCGTTAAAAAGACCCAATAGAATCACTTAAAATAGTTCCCTGAACAGTTAGCATTTTTTAAATTAGCATTTCACCATTTTAGCATGGTCTTGTTTGTGTCCAGCATAATTATTCAATTTCATGGGGCATCATTATGTAAAAAGAAATGAATAACTGGAAAGCAGCACCAAAGAGCACATTATATCCGGCAAGCCGATAAAATCATATAACGCACGATGTCCACTTTAGAGTGGAAATGCGATTAGCTAAACCCCCCAAACCCCCCAAAAAAGAAAAGAACATCTCTTCAATCTAACATATTTTTTGCCACTAATGCAATGCCTCTGGATGTTTTGTGGTTTTATCCTACACTACACTTAAGCCTGCAGTTTTGTTTCTACTCCGCTAAGCCTGGGGAGCAAGAGGGTTACATTTTTTCCATCCTTTCTTTCCCACAGTTGTTTTCCCTCACATAGGGAGGCTAAAAGGAATCTCTCCTCTTGACATAATACCACAGTTCATAGTTTACAGTCACTTCATCTTATTTCTGTCAAAACAAAGCAAAGCAAAGATGACAGTTTGCCTGCCTCGCCTGTCATCAGGCTGCTTCAGATGCACTCCAAGCAGACACAAAATAGTGGACATGCGCTAAACGCATGTCCACCATCCACTGTGAACCTCAACAAACCCCTTGGCTCACAAGGTAGCAAAGTATGTGAAGAATGTCCTGCGTCATGCATGCATGCATTTCTTCATGATCATGTTGCAGCCTGTGTCCGTGAAATTATCAAGTCTGGTCCATAATCCGTTCCCTCATGGTGGTTGGTTTCCAATCCCTGCTGTAGGAGGTAAAATGATTTCATAAATTTCACGGTCAAACCAAGTTGATAAACTGAGGCTTCAAAATCATGACAAATCAAGCCGTTGTCTCAACTCAAGAATGCTGAAAGTGTTGAAACCAATAGTTCTACAGGGCAGGCACTCAAAAGGCCAAGCCAGCCCAAAGCCCGCTGGTTGTCAATTCGAAAACACATAAAAATTGAAAAAATAAAATATATTTAAAATGGTTGATACCTCCCCCCATACCCCAGTTGGCACTTTGACCTTCCTTTGCTTGACATTTGCACACTCCCGGCTGACAAAAGGCATTTCAGAGCAGATGTTGCACTTTGTGTGTTCTGCTGTGTTTGAAAATGTAAAGATTTGCAATCATCTACCCAGATGAGTTTGATTCAGAATCTCCCTGCCCCTCTGAAAACCGTTTATACGTACAGTATATCAACATTTTATGCACATTACTATATTTGTGGCTGCTCATCTGGCAGGAGGGACAAACTGTCACAGTGCTGCCTGCGCTTGCCATCTGTTTCAGCCTCAGCTCAGCCAGCCCTGTGCGCTCCCCCAAAGAGGAATATGCGGTCACCCGCACTAGCGACACGCCCGGACAGGAAACCATCCGCCATCAGCCTGAGGAGCAGCAGGCAGGACTAGGCCATGACAAATCAGAGCTGACGGACAAGAAGCAGCTCACAGGTTGGTTGGCTCCACATCTCGTAATATAAGACATGCAATACACAACAGTACTTCCAGCCACAGTGCCATTGCCATCGAGGCCTTCTCTGCAAAAATAATCAAAGTCATAGCTACCTAGCATTGTCTAGAAAAAAGATGTTTCCATAGCTTTGGTATTGATATGAAGTATTAACAAAAATGCTAAATTAGCTCATTACAACAAATTAAAAAGTAATTATTTTGTTTTGGTTTTCCAGATTAGTAATTTTTTTATTAACACAACAGAATGTAATGGTTTCAAAGAAGAAAAACAATGTTATATCAGATTTTCTGAAGAGCTAGCTAGCGAGTGTTGAAAAACACATTTCCATGGCTTTGTTAATGTTTTGAACAAAATGCTAAATAAGCTACTGAGAACAACTGAGCATTTGCCAATTTTAGGCATTTTGTCAAATCAGATGGAACCTTTTTTATTAATTGCCACAGCAACAAAATTAAACAGTCTCAAAGAAGAAATAAATTCACATGATATGGTTTTTTGGAGGTACTGTAGCTAGCTAGCTTTGGGTGGAAATGTCTATTTCCATAGCTTGGTTAACATTATGAACTGAGAGACAAAAAAAATACTAGGTTAGCTAATTATAACAACTAAGTTGGCAGAAAAATAAATATGAAATAAACACTGTCTGATTTCAGATGAGGTGTCTTTCTGTGGGCTGTGCCCCTCCCTTGGGCATGATGTGCCAGAGGAAGAGAAGTCCTGGGAGGAGCAGCTGGACATCCACCAGGAGCAGCTGGAGAAGGAAATGCATGAGGCCAGGAGGATGGTGTTACGCCTCCAGGTAAATTAGCAACATTTTCTGAATAGGGCCATTTTAGGTTTTATGAAGTTCTACGGGCGGCACGGTGGACAACTGGTTAGCATGTCAGCCTCACAGTGCAGAGGTGCAGGGTTTGATTCCGGGTCTGGCCTTCCTGTGTGGAGTTTGCATTTTCTCCTTGCACCTGCTTAGTGACTATTTGACATTAATAACAATTACTATTTTGTTTGTCCCCAGGCTTTGCTCCTCAATGGCTCCCTCCCAGAGGATGACCCGAGTGGATCTGTGAGCTTCGGAGACAACAGGGCAAACGGCGAGCAGCAGCTGGTAGCTAGTCCCTTCCCTCCTGTACCCCGCCTCTTTGTGTGACCGCTCAGCATTTCTGTTATGTTGGTGTTATGCCGCCATCGCTCTTGTCTGGAGAGTGCAAATTAATCTCACTGATCTCACGGGCTACCCTGTCAGCATCCCCTCATGGTAGCTCTGACATTGTCTAATTAGGATGCTCTTACTGTTTCCCTCTGAAGGTTCTCACACGCAGCCGCCTGGAGCAAAGCGTGGATGAGGCCCTTGATCTCAAAGTATGCGAAGTGAATCTAATCACATTTGTGCCTTTGCCCCTTTTTTTGTTTTTTTTGTTTTTTTTTTTATTTTTTTTAACGTCTCTCTTCATTTGTCCAACTCTTAGCGGGAACTCCTGAGACACAAACAGGAGGTGCGCCATATTCAGGCCATCAAGGTAAATAAATTTAGGAAAAGTCATTAGAAAGTATCGACAATAGTTGAAAACTGATTTGGATCAAAAAATTGGTTTTGACTGAAAAGATGTGAGTGCATCGGTACACAAACTAATTAATGGGTTCTTGAATCGTATCGCACGTGGACATTTGACAGATTATCAAGACCCACAGAATATTGTTTTTTACTCTACAGAACACAATGTTTGTTGAGTTAGGTCTGACAACTGTTAACTAATTTTTGGTTGCGGAATCCAAAACTTTTCTCATTAATGTCAAGGTTTTTGAGCTATAGGATCCACGTTTTTCATATAAATATGATATTAGGTATGTAAAAAATAAAATGGAATAGTTGTTTTAAAATAGAAGGTTTGAAAAAAAACAAAAAACATGTAAGTTGAAATAGAACTTATTGTGTATCGAGCAACATATATACATATATACTGTGTATATACGGTGTATATATATATAGCTAAATATAAATATATATTTCATACGTATATATACTGTGTATATACGGTTTATATATATATAGATAAATATTATATTTAGCTATATATATATGTTGCTCGTTCGTACGTATGAAAAAAGTTTGTTGACTGTCATGGCCGTGAAGTCTTGCCATGCCCCCACTTTAAACAGTTGGCAAACAGAGGGGATCTTCAAATAAAATGCTGCACTGCGATGTGCAGACTTCGACTCCAGGCGCTGGCCTTCCTGCGTGGAGTTTGCATGTTCTCCCCGTGCTTGCTTGGGTTTTCTCTGGATAGTCCAATTTCCTCCCACATTCCAAAAACGTGCATGGTAGTTTAATTGAACAATCAAATTGTCCCTAGCTGTGATTGTGAGTGTCAATAGTTGTTTGTCTTTGCGTGTACTGCGATTGGTTGGTAACCAGCTAAGATAGGCTCCAGCACGCCCGCCATCTTTTTGATGTGGCTCTGCTCTGAATATGATCTATTTGGATGTTGAGTATCTGTCTACTGATCTCCTTGTGACATGACCCGTTCGTTGGCTCATTAGGATGCCCTGCAGCAGCGACTGTCTATGCAGGACGATGCTGTGCTGCAGCTAAAGCAAGAGCTACTGAGGAGCAACATGGCCAAAGATCAGCTGGAAGGGGAAAATGTAAGACCAGTCATGAGTTTTTGAATTATTTGACCCTTTTGGACCACAGTCACAGTCTGAAGGTGATGGTAAAACGTACTTTACAGGTGGTGCTCGAAAACAAGCTGAGTGAACGCAACACATTGCTTGGCGAGTATGAGGTATTGTGTCAGAACACGGATGCGCTAATCCAATCTCAAGGTGTGTTATGCGTATGCAGACACATTTCTTTTCATTTCTTTGGTTGCCATAGCAGCAACTCGGGAGGAAGGACAGGATGCTTCAGCAGCAAAAGCACGACGAAGCTCAGCACAAAGCGCATGATGTTAGCCACAATCGGGTAATGCCATAAAAAGCACACGACATGGGTATTTTAATGATATAAACAGTGAGGTGGTGGCGACCAGAACTGCGTCACAGTTCTGAGGTTCTGTGTTCAAATCTTGGCTCAGGTCTTCTCCCTGTATAGAATTTGCATGATCTCTGCACTCTCCAGTGAGATTCAGTGCAAGACAAATGTGGATTTTTACAAAGAAATAGCCACCGTTTACCCCATTTGTTGCCAGAATAAATGCATTTGGAACCACATTATACAGTACAAAGTTACTCCAACTCCTCGTATTATTGTATTCTCATATTGTCAAATGTGTGACAGTCATTCAGGAGTGAAGGTGGTTACAGGAGCTCTCCTCCAGTATTCCAGCACAGTGCACCCGTAAGTTTCTTTTCCTCCATAACATTCCTAGCATGTTGCCAGAAATTGCAGTCGTCATCTGATGTCACAGGGTGAGGAGCTGCAGCTGGTGAGGGAAGCCCTGCGTAGTTTGAGAGACAACTTCTCGGGCCACGACCCCCAACATCACACCTTGGACACCCTTGAGCAGGGTGTGTCAAGCCTCATGGACCGCCTGCACACAGAAGCCCAGCGACGGCAAAACAAAGGGGTACGCTTGTTTACAGGGAGGTCAATATCACTGGAAAGTGCCTTTGGTGTACTGATTAAAAAATGACTCTGTCATCATTAAAATGTTGCAGAGTAATGAAACTAAAACAATCATTTGCATGCATACCAGGAAAATAAGTCCACCCTGTCATCCCTTTAGGAAACCCTCAATGGCATCGCAACTAGCAAATTTGCCTTTCTTCAATGGAGGCTGAAACAGTGGCTACTTGAAAAATAAATATTGACACTTACATTTCATGATATTCATCATATTATGTGTGTAGTTTGAGATTGTCAAGCTTAATTTTTATTTTGAGAGGGAAGAAATGTAATCTGTGCTGTATGTTACACATACGTACAGCACATTTGACATTAAAGTTGTATTCAAATCAATTCAATTAATTTCTACTTTGTCACAGTGAAATGTCAGTTGTCCAAAAAAAATAAAAAAAAGTTAGAAATTTGAAATAGTTTTGTTCAACAGTACATTCAACTTGCTAATTGCTGATATTGACTCATGTATGACTCATATGTGAGCATTTTTCTGTGAATAACGGCACTGACTTACTTCCAGGAATTTAAATCGCCGGGTCGCAGAGCCAACTCTTCAGACCGAGACTCATGGCCACCGAGCTCAAGTGAGGCACATTCAAATTTGTCATCAGTTTGCTGTTTCATCACTATTGGCTGTGAGACGTTATAAAACCCTTCTTGTGACGTATGCTTTTTTTTGGTTTTATTTGCAGAAATGGCACACTCTCACAGCAGTCCAGGATTGGATGGCGTCGTGTCCACTAAAGTGCTGTACTACACCGATCGCTCCCTCACCCCTTTCCTCATTAACATACCCAAACGGTGAAAAGTAAAAACATTTCAAGTGTTATTCATATGAAGGCCTGACACTGTATATGTACGGCTGGATGGAATTCAGTACTATAGAAGTTTCGACATGCTGCGTTCATGAATGAAGAGATCCGAAGGTTCAGTGTCTGGCGGCGTGTCCTCACAGGCTAGGCGAGGTGACGCTGCGAGACTTCAAGACCGCTGTGGACCGGCAAGGCAGCTTCAGATACCACTTCAAAGCGCTCGACCCGGAGTTTGGCACCGTGAAAGAGGAGGTGGGAAATTATACCGCCCGGAAATTAAACACGGCAGGCATAGAGCGTGATGTGCTAATAATAACGTTGCCTGGTTCATCCCAGTTGAAGTTGAAAACAGTGAACAAGCAGTCTTTGTTTTCCTGGATTATACAGTGCATCATTAAAATGTTCAAAGTTTCACTTTTTGTCCATCTTTTTGTGTTGCAGTCACATTCCAAAAATGTTTTTTGTTTGTTTTTTCCCCAACAAAACTCCCCTTAGTGACAATGTGTGTCGATTTTTACAAAATCACGTCGCTCCATACGTTGTCACAGCCTTTGCCATGCAGCTTCAAATACAGCATTCTGTTTCCACTGATCATCGTGGAAATGTTTTGACAGCTTCATTGGAGCCCAACTGCGGTATATTCAGTTGATTGGAGACGATTTGGAAATGCACACACCTGTCTTATATAAGGCCCCATCGTTGCTAGGACATCTCAGAACATAAACCAAGCATGAAGTTAAACGAACCGTTTGTAACAGGATTGTCTCAAGGTAAGGGAATGGTGCAGAAATATTTCTGATGAGCTTGAACGGTGCTGCTCAGAGCATTGACAGATACGCGCACCTAGCTTGTGATCTTATTCCAAAACACTGTTTAAGATGCCGATGATGCATGACAAAATTATTGAGCAAAGGCTGTGACCATTTTTAGTTTTGATTTTATTTTCGAACATTACAAAAATATTTTTCTTCATGTGGTCACTATTTCGTGTTGTTTGTCATTTTGCGAGAAAAATAACAAGTTAAATTTCTTTTGCAGGTATTCCAGGATGGCGCGGTGGTACCGGGCTGGGAAGGGAAGATTGTGGCGTGGGTGGAGGAAGACCATGGGGAAAGGAGGTAGAAGCGCCCCCCCCCTCCAAAAAAAACCCCAAAACTCAGTTGTGTTCACTGGCACAGAACTTGACTGAACACTTGGGACCAATGGACTGAAATCAAGATTGAAATATTCCATGTCAAGGAATACTTGTTAGACACTGTTTACAACTCATAAATGTGGATATGAAATCAGTTATTTTGATAGCAATGGTCCCTAAAAAATTAAATTAAATTAACTGTCGTATTAAGACGGAATGGATCTTCACTGCCATTTTCCACAAGTTCCACATTGCCAAATCGTGGATGTTTGCCACTCATCTCTTTCAGTGTTTTAATAAACATTATCGCATGGACCATCCATCCATCCATTCTTATCCTCACAAGGGTCGCAGGGGGGTGCTGGTGCCTATCCCAGCTGTCTTCGGGCCGACAAACAACCGTCCACGCTAATACTCACACCTAGATACTAAATTTAGAGTGTTCAATCAGCCTGCCATGCATGGTTTTGGAATGTGGGAGGAAACCGAACTACCCGGAGAGAACACACAAACTCCACAAAGGGAGGCCGGAGCTGGAATTGAACCTGGTACCTCTGCACTGTGAGGTCGAAGTGGTCCAATGGTTAATGTGTTTTGAATCTATAGAGAGGCTAAAACGTCTTATACAGAAAGGGCATGACGATTCCAAAAAAAGAAATCTTTCGCTCCAGTAATTTGGGGGCCTACCACTGCATAAATGCGATGTTTTGTTGGATTTAATTCATCCAGAGTGCATGGAAATTGGATCTCCTGTATATGCCTATTCCGTGTAACGTTGCCTTTCAAACTTGGGACGCACACCCGGAAAACGAGTGCACAGGTCTGATAAATCACAATGTGCAGGCTAAATGAATTTACTTGCATAATACTCCTTGGTAATAGAACAGTGGTGTCAAACATACGGCCCGCGGGCCGGAACCGGCCCCCAAGGAGGATTGATCAGGCCGCAGGATAATTGTGAAAAAAAAAATGCATAAAAGACACAGAATGAATGATTTTAATAGAATGCAAGTCATGGATTATCTGCTAGGAGGAAGACTGTTTTCTCTTTAGTTTGTAATGTGCAGGCAGGGATTACATTTAGATTTTATTTGCACATGTGTAAATGGTTCCAAAAATCCTTTCTTTAGAAATCTCGCTTCATCTTAAAATGCATGACTATATTTTTCAATCGTAATTACTTGTTAAAGGTTTTGTGCCTTTGTACAATCAGTGGGGTCAGTGGCAATGCATTAATGATCAAAGTAAATTGCACAATGTCAAAGGAAATCCAAGGTGTTTCGTGAAACGTTTTATAAAAGATATGTTCATGAAATGTCAACATTTTCCAAATGTTTTTGCAACTCACAAAACCAAAACAAAGGAAAGACATGATATTTTTTGGCAGAGTATGGTATAATTTGAAAGGTCCGGCCCACTTGACATCTGCCGAGGCCGTATGCGGCCCACAATGTCAAATGAGTTTGACATCGCTGTACTAGAAGGTGAAAATGAACTGCGCTGCAATTTTGTGCAATCAGATGTGTCACTTATTAGAGGCACTGTTAGCACATACCGATATGTGCCATCGAATCAGAGGTGTTGTACCTAAATCAATCTGTCTGTCTGTCTGTCTGCCTTTCCCCCCTTTCAACAATTCTACCTACCTGAAGTATGAACTACATCTTCAGTCTTAGACGTTACCTATTGTGCATTTTCAGTATTTTATTTTGACTTTCACGTTAATCTTTCCCCAGTCCGGAGATGTCATAAAATATCCGCCGTCACCGTAAGTCTCCGCCTCCGCTTGTTAAAGATGGCAACGGCGCTGTTTTCATTTACAGCGCTTGGGAAGTCCACCAGCAGGTAGTAGATGTCCTCCACCTCTAACATGGCATCATCCTGCACAGGAAACCCAACATTTTCATGGCTTACTCTAATATGCTGTGCCTCACCATGAAGCAGTACCTGTTCCTGCGAGATTTATCAGGCCTTACCTTGGACATCTTAAGCTGCCACTCTGACATGGAGCTAATCTTGGGCAGCTCCACGGTCAGTTCCAGCTTGCATGGAAATCCCTCATCAAGGGTCTTCACCTCGAGTCGATACTCGGGCTTCTCAGGCTGCTCGTACGTGGTGGAGGAGATTACCTCGATCAAGCCCTTTTTGCGAACGGCGGGCTGACAGACGATTTCAACCGGCGGCCCTGTGTCGTCTTTGGCCAGCCGCAGAGAGTTGATCTGCTCCAGGAGAGAGTCCGGGCTCTGACTGGCTGTAAATAAGTGTCTTGATTGTTATCGATGACAGTGGGAAGTGAAAGATGAGCTTGAACACAAAAAAGGCCTGCAGCGGCTTGTCAGGGCGCTGACTTATTACCCTACCTGCATTTGACTGTTTGTCTGTCGTCAGTCGCTGCTGCTGCTGCTGCTGGAAGCCGAGGCGGCGGCGCAAGTCCTCTGGGCCATTTTTGGGGCAAAGGCTGACAATATTATACTTCTGAGACACCATGAGTCCATGCTGCTGCTGGGCAAAGCTTAGAGCTAACATGTAGACCTGGTCCATCCCAGCCTTGTCTTTTTTACAGTCCTCGAGCACCTCAGGGTTAAATGCTATGTCCAGCACTGTGTAAGCACCTGGAAAGTGATAGGGGGGAGGTGGGCGTTGCATCACCTATACTTGTCTGCCTGAATGGGTTTGACATGTATACTTTTCCTGCCACTTGAAACTTTATTCATTTTCTTTTTTTTTTTTTTGCAGCTGGCTTCATAATCTGACCGTATGTACTAATTGAATATAAAAATCATGGTGCTTTTCATTATGTCACAGTAAGTTGTATGGTTATCATGACCTTTTCCTCTTTGTGATTATTTATACATTCTCGATGTTGCATAATTTTTTTTAAATGCAAAACATCACATTAGTTATGCCATGAATCCCAACCAATCATTTTGGGCATGGTTCAGACCCGCTGTGAGAAGTGAAAATCTATGAAACGAGTATTTTTTCTCAAAAACACCATAGGCATGTTTTTTATAGCATTTTGGAAACACAATTTTAAAACAATACAAACACCTTTAAACATAGTACATTACACTTAATTTTTATAAACTTATCTGTAAATATGCGCTCTGTTCTGAATTGTTTAACACCTCTAAATGAAAATACCATCTTCTGAACTTTTCTCATATTCATCTTTTGATCACAAATCCAAATGTCTGAAGTATATAACAAAAATGAAGGAATTGACCGTACATTGTTACAAGAGGAATGGGACTGTATATGCTATTATATAAACGTTTTACCGTTTTCAAATATTACACTTTAAAGATGCACAATAACCAAATGGAGAATAACGTCTAAACCAGGGGTCAGCAACCCAAAATGTTGAAAGAGCCATATAGGACAAAAAAAACCAAATACAGTATGTCTCGAGCCGCAAAAAAATCAAAGCCTTCGATAAAACTTACAATGAAGGAAACACATGCTGTATGTCTGCAGGAGACTGGACTATCTCAGAATTGTTTGTTATTCATTCCTTTGCTGTGTGTTCACAAACGCCCCCAAAGAATTTATTTTGTGATTTCCTCGCTTCGCCCCCAAAGAATTTATTTTGTGATTTCCTTGCTTGATTTTTTTGTTTTGGTGTATTATTTTCGCTTTTTTTAGTGTCATTGAAGTGATCATGAATTTCCATTTTTCAGAGGCTGTCTTTGAACGCCTCTCGAGTCGAACGAGAAGAGAGAAGGCACGGAGTCGGACGCAGACGTGTCTGTGGTTGTCGAGATTGTTAAAAGCATAAAGTGTACGTTTTAAAAAACCAACACCACAGCTCTCCTTTTTCGGAGCTGCAACATGTATCTATATCTATTTGAGCTATATTAGCCTACTTGCAAAATCTTTTTCCATTTTCAATTTTTTTTATAAAGCTCCAGGGAGCCACTAGATGTCGCTAAAGAGCCACATGCGGCTCTTGAGCCACATGTTGCCGACCCCAACCCCCCGGTCTACACTAATATTGCCTTCCTTGTGAAAAATGTTTCCTTTATGCATTATTTTACCACAATTTTAAGGCCGTGCGTATGTGGTATAGGCTTAGAGTAGAGGTCATTCCTTCTTCACAGCTTTATTTTTAGAGCTCTCACCTTCATCTTTGTGTGTTTCCAGGCTTCCAGCATACACAGGTATTGGCTTATTGGAATCCTGGGATGCTGGTACACGCTTCCAGCTGCATATGTTAATGTACAGCGAGCCTCCATGTGGGTCCTGGTGGGAGCACAGAGACAGTTCTGAACTGTAAACAAAATAAGCTTAGGCACTATTTTCATGCTCAGCAAAAATCTTAACACAAATCACAGTTTAACTGTGCGCATGGTTGGAGTTTTCTTCCGGCGCTAGTAGACGGGAGTGTTTCTGCCATTGTGGGAGCGAATGTTTCAATCCAATGGACTCGGGTCCACTCATTTCCATTCAATTCAGTCCAAAACAGGGAGCGCAGTCTACATGGCATGAAGACGCAGAGGATCAGCGTGCACAAAGTACTTCACTTGCAAATGATGTAAATTTGACCACCTTCTACTACCGATCCTGCGTCTGTGTGTGACAACCTCCCCTATAGTTGTACCGCAGGTGCCTTAAAAATATTCAAATGGTGTTGATAGAAATAATCTGTTGAATGAATTGATTCCTACAATAATTCAGAAGGATTTTCCCACGCTGCTGTCATATTTTGTAATGAAATACGAGGACATCCACCACACACGTCCGCGGAGCTCAGAATCTGTCTACCAGTGTATCGATCAAATCCACCAAAATCACGTTGCACCACCTGTGACAAAAGTTGAACCGGCTTTTAGCTGGTATAAATTCGAGGCTACTTTCTGTGAAGAAACCGTCAGGTGTGCTGTGGGCGTGTAATAAAAAAACACCCTTAAAACATCCAGTGAGGCGCAATGCGGTCTGTTATATTCCCCGAAATGGTAAACTAGACTTGCCAATGCACGAAAAAGAAGATGTGCCAATTTTTACACTGAGCGCATGTGCACCTGCCTACCAAAATAGGGCCTCACATCTCGAAATAGAGACAGAAAGAACATGGCACAGTTTAATGTATTTTGGGCACATGCTTTGACTGTATTATAAACACCAATATGTTGAATATAGTACTGGATTCATAATCACTTCCTATCCACAATGTAGTGCCCTGTATTGTGAGTTGACACATTAGTCCTGTTTGAATGTGCAAAGGGTGTAAGTAATTCTGTATCTTATAGTGTCCTTTAAAAACTCATTCACTGCCACGGATAGCCATCAAAGTCAATTATGCATGATAACTGGGAGAGATGGCAGGGAACATTTTAATAATACAAATACACAATGCATCTTGCAAAATATTGAATAACCCGATTGCCGGCCGAAAAGCAATATATCCCATGATGCATTTTATTGATAAAGAAAAAAATGATTGAAAGTGTCTTGGGGTACTGTTTGATTTTTTGCACAAGATAATTTCACGAGTTAAGGGGTGAAAATAAGTTGAATGTAAGCGTCACAATGGACATCAAGCGTTTTGGTTGTATTCTTTATAAAATACTGTATAGTATTCCAAAAGAGTTTGTTGGTATAATTTATTTGCTCAATATTTAGTAGACAGGGTGAACCGACAGCCGTACTGTATCTGAAGTTCTCCGTAATTCTTTACTAGCGGTGCCATTTGTATGTTTTTTGTTTTTGTTGTGTTTTTTTGTTTTTGTGTTCGTGTGACGTCATTGTTAAAAGGATCACGGGCCTACGCTAATGAGCTACACCTGCAGAATCAGTGCGGATCAGAAATTTCCGGCAATTTACCATCATGTCAGTGCGTATGCACGAGTCGAGCCTAGGTGGGGCGTTGTAATCCATGCCGGACTTCAGCTGTTTCTCCATGAAGCTCCGGTAAGCTTCTGGGTCGTTCTGGCAAAGGTCTTCCAACATGGACCACAGCTGGTTAACCTGCTGGACAACATTTCCCGGGCCGCCGCCGGACGACATTTCCAAACCCAAAGGGTGACAGTTGGACGAAACGTACGTCTCCCGGAAAAATAACGAACACGATCAGCTCACTAAAAAGGCCAATTTTCTATTATCACACGCGTTAAAAAAAAAAAAAAAAAAAAGTAATCGTTGTAAAGCCACCTACGTCATCAACTGGCGTCAGCTCCTGAAGTTGGAAACTGTTCCTGTTCGTAAAACGAAAATTCAGTTGATGGGCTAGCAAGAAACAAACACTCCCCGTTTGCTAAATCTCCCTAATACAAGCCCAGGACTCTTAGTTAAATATCATTAAAAGCACACCAACTACCCTTATTACGAATAAGTATCTTAACTCGTGGACGCGATTCATGTAGATTCTGCCTGTGTTGTTGGTTGCTGTGGAAACTAGCAGAGTCGCACAAAGGCCACACCGGTAGCCAAGAGAGGAGCTGCAGCTCAATGAACTCCACTTGACACAAGCTGGAATAAGACATAATTCATATTTGGTACAAAAAAAACAAAAACAAACAACAACTTGACATCTTGATAGAAATAAACGCAACAACAGGACATCTTGATAGAAATAAACGGTGGTCCAAGAGTAGTTATCTTTTTTCTCAGGTGGCAGGAACTGTGAGAGATTGACTTGATCGAAAAGCAGTAGTAATTAGGTACGGAAGGAATGAAGTTAGGAAGATAAAAAGTGGGCCTAGAAGACAGGTGAGGAACAAAGGTAGGAGTTAGGAAGGAAAAAAGGCAGAAAAGGTTCAAGTGACAGGAGGGGTGTAAGGTTGCATGGAGGGAATGGAGGTTAGGAGGGAAGGAAGATGTCAATGGAAGGAAGATAGAAATGAGGAATAAAGTAGGGACAAAAGGAAATCAGAAAAGTATATATCAGAGAAAGAAGAATGCAAAACAAAACTTTGAGGGATGGGAAAGGCTCAGAGCAACAACTAAATGTAATCAAATTCATTTGATCGATAAAGTGAATACCCATTTTTGGCCCACCCTTTACATATCTGATGAGATTTTCACATTAAATGAGCAACATTTATAGGTCAAATGTCCACTGTTACTGCTGGTGTTCTTGTGTCAGGGTCCCTCCTCAGTGCGTCTGTAAAGATAAGTAAACAAGATCGAGGCACTTAAATTGGCTGTGTTTGAATGTCATATACACACACACGCACATAGTCCCTTATTCTGCTTGGTGGACAGCCAGATAACTACTCCTCGTCATATAGCAGGTGACCACCGTATCTGTCATTGCGCCACCGCTGCATTAAGATCTCTGAATATTTATTGTGAATGCTAAATATTTATTTAGCATTCATGCTTTGACATTTTTGCTTGCACCATGTTGTTTTCCTGCTCAGAATGCATTGTGTGATATTAACATGACTGACTATCGATGCTCACTGGTTTTCCAAATGCATTGTGGGTCATTTTTAGTGCACGACATTTTTTCTCTTAGACATTCGGACACCCCAACAAATTGGTTGTGACCCCATAAAGGTGCACTATCACAAATAGTTTGGACATTTAGGCTGCTGAAAAAATGATTTTTAAAAAATCTATCATTGTGACAATATATTTAAATGAATTGATCAAATCATTGAATTGATCAGCCCAACTATAAACTACTGCTTTTTCTACACATGTATTGTGAATAAATAGATTTACCTCCATGATCTCATAGATCCACCCAAGGAATTTGGCCACCTTGGTGTAGACTCCCGGATGGTTGGGCTCAGCGCAGCCATTCCCCCAGCTGACGACACCCATCAACCGCCACACATTGTCATCCTGGCATACCAAAGGCCCACCACTATCCCCCTGCGACAGTCACAGTGTTGAATACAAACATCATCCATGACCGACTCATCCCGCCTTGGAAACATCCAAACAAGGTACAGTGGGAATCGCGCACCTGACACGCGTCCACTTTTCCCTCAGTGTATCCGGCACAGAGCATCCGCGGTGTGATTTCTCCGTTGTACATGCATGAGCTGTTGCATTTGTTGGTGCTTATGATAGGGACGGGGGCCTCTTTCAGGGTGTCCGATGAATGAACTGAGAGAAACGCACACAGACACCACAGCTCCTCTGTATGCGCTGCCCCTGTAGCAGATGTTTGTCTGAGTGTGACGCCTTCCTCACCGCCATCAGGTTGTGTGTATCCCCAGCCAGAGATCCAGCACTGCGTACCTCCAGGAGGGTCATAGTCGTACTGAGGCAGACACACAGGGCGAACTGTATCTAGTTTTTGAGTGGGAAAAGAGAGAGAGAGAGAGAGAGAGAGAGAGTAGAAAAGTGCAACTTTATATCCCAGATGTGCATTGACGTTTATTTGTCTTTTTTCTCTAGCACATCATTTTTGATCTGTCTCTTTCCCTCTCGCTCTCTCGCTTTGACCTACTGTATAAAAGCTTGCGCAACACAGATTTTTACCATGCACCGTAATTCAAAGCTATGACATTGTAGATTAAAAAGAAAAAATCCACCTGTTGCTGAATCGAACCCGTAATTCATGAAGATAGACTTAATTTGTATTTGATCTTTTACATCATTCAAATTTGGCAACAACACTCTTTTCTGTGGCGGTGTCAAATTTTGATGATGGTTATTTTCACTTCACAGGGTTCAGGTTAAAATTGTAATGATGCACGTCAGAAAGCCGAAGAATGTCTGACTTTATTTTACAGTGAACACTCCCTGACAGAGAGAAGTAAAGCTTTTCACTGTTTTATTACTTCAATAATGAAAAAAATATGTACAGTCAAACCTCGGTTTTCGTCCATAATCCGTTCCAGAAGGCTGTTCGAAAACCGAAATTGTTTGAAAACCGAAACACGCTGTTTTTAAAATAAAAATGTTTACTGAACACGTCTGCTCACAATGGAAAGCAACACGAGGAAGCGTCACTTCCACGTGTAAGGAAGGCGAGAGGAGTCAAATGGTGCATTCAAGTGCGCTCAGTTAGTTTGAGAACCGAAATTTGTTCGTCATCCGAAGCATAATAAATTCGAAATTTCGGTCGAAAACCGAATTGGGCGAGAACCGAGACGTTCGAAAACCGAGGTTTGACTGTATTCGTCTTAGCTGTCTGTGCCACTCTGTGCTCCCTTAATTGCCCAGTGGGGATAAAGTTTTCTCCTTCTGAATTAGTTTAAGCTTTAAAGGAGACATAATGTGGAAACGTGACTTTAATGGCTTGTACATGCGTATTTGGGTCTCTGGAATCCCTGCCCACTCATCAAGAGAGAAAGCAAACAAGTCAGTCTCTGTTCTGCCTGTTGCTGGAAATATGAAATGGATGGGTTTTGTCAGATATAGCATCCGGCATTCAGATTGCGCTAAACAAATCATGCAAGTGACTTGCTGTGGCGACCCCTGACAGAGTAATCGGAAAGTCAAAACAACATTGTGAGCGAGCCGTTATGCGCATCTGCCCCAGTGTTATGTTGCACTGCCATGCAGAAATAATGGTTCGGAACTCCTGCTCATGTGAAAGCCTGTAGCGAAGCAGAGCTGCCTTGACCTGTTTTAAAGGGGTTAAAAAAGGTCTCTCCTTTAAATCTTTGCGAAAAATGCTAGTTGGCAGATGGACCTGAAAAATTGAGTGGCGTCCGCAGTTTCATCAGGGCGATGTCGCTGTCGTGGCTCACGTGGTTGTAGTTCTTGTTGTAGACTATCTTCTCCACCGCGTGCCCCGTGTGCTCCGTCGTTTTCGGCAAGCTGCGCGTCACCACGCCTGTGTGGACCGCCCAGCTGGACACCTGCGGCAGCCTGTAGCTGACATTTTGATAACACAAAAGAGGAGTCCAAGCATGAACGGGAACACTGTCGCTTGGACTGTGTGCGCCGCAGCTGTTTCCAGTCGTTTTAACCTCTGAACTGACAGTGCAGCAAAGGTCAGCCTGATCTTACTTGTGCACACAGTGAGCAGCTGTGACGATCCATTGGCTGGTGATGATGGAGCCTCCGCAGGTGTGGCGGTTGCCGTAGTAGAGGCTGACCTGCCAGGGCCACCTTCCAAGCGTGGCCTCTACTCCCCCGATTATTCTGGCCAACTTGGCTCGAGTGCCACACTCTTGAAAAAATGGAACACAAAGCAGTTGAGAAAATGTCCGGCATGAAACTGATTTTCCATCGTGCGATGGCCTCACCGAAACATTGCAAGGCGATGACCTTGTCAGTGATGCAGCTTTGCCTAAATGAAATCAAACTGGTCATGTTTGAAATTACCAACCGCAATCTGGGCCAAAATGTCCGCTCACCATTACCTGAACTGCCACATGTTTTCTAGAGTTCCCCGTTGTTCTGAGCTAATCTGGAGAAAGCCCTCGGTGTAGTTGGGCCCAATATCAGTCAGATTCACGCCTTTGTGCTTCGTCAATCTGTAATTACAAAATTGTATGAATTACATGAGTCAGTTTCTCCAGTTTTGGCTTCTTGGGTTAATTGAAGGCCAAATTGTCCAGTTCTCCAGAAAAAAAGAACGGAAAGATGATGACGTTTTGATCGAGAAATCTATGAGCAAAATTGTATCATGTATAACGTTTCATTTCATTTGGGCAAGTCTAAATGTTTGGGTGCGTATCCATCGCCCCCAAATGCATGTGCGCAAAGGCGCCGGCCGTCTGGGCGGAGGGCTTATGAGGTCCACAAAGCGTTGTTGAACAACAAAAGACGATTTGAGAACACCCGTCGCGACCAGGCGACATTTGTCACCTGCAAAGTCTGCACCTTTTTGATTCATTGTAGACCAGACAGAAAGGCGTCAACGTATCGGTGGTTCAAAGCTTAAACCAAGGTAACCAATCACTACCGAGGGGCTGGACCGGGGGCGAGGTATGCAAATATCGGGGGCAGTGTTTTTCTTGTATTTTGCATATGTGACAATAAAAGTTCAAACTGGCGGATAGGGAACTCGGAGTGTGATCATCGGGGTAGCTACCGTCGTTCGCCCACAGAGATACCTCCTGCCGATATTGAAGACAATTTTACCTGTGTGCCAAGTCATTTTACTTTGTCCAAGAAAAACTCTGACACGTTTTCAGGCAGTTTCAGGTTTGAACGGTACATTCATGAATCTGTGCACGACTGAGTGCAGTACTGTAGTGCGACGCGAGCTTCATGTCTGGAACCAGACGAACCTCAGATAACCCAGCTGCCTGCAGACCAGTGTTCCCAGTGACGAGTTCCATCTCTCATAGCACACCGGCAGCCAGTTGGGCAACCTTCCCAGCTGGATCTCCAGCAGAGAGTTCTCTGGGCTGATTCTGTAAAACACTGAACCTGATTGATTGAAAACCCCTCCAAAGGCAGGCTCCCGGCCAGCATTTAATTAACCGTCCGTCAGTGAGAATTGACTGGAAACGAAAACAAAACCAAGACCAAAAAAAAAAAAAGGCTATGTCAATGGGCAAGTCTCGAGAGTAAAAAGAAGAAAGGAAAAAAAAAAAAGAATCTGCTTCTGAACATTAACTTTCTGCTCAAATTCACTTCAGAGACGAACTGTGCCTTCCTTGACAACGGATAACAATAAGCAACTTCACTATCTCTTCCTTTCTTCATTGACAGTGGAGTAGAATCTTGCCTCCAATTAGCGGTGCGAAAAAAGGGAGCGGACACAGACCTTTCCTGGGGTCGGCGATGGCAATGTCCTCTGTCACATTGCAGAAAGAAGTCTCTTTTGTGTCCCCCAGTCCCACTGCACTGTGAGAGGAAGACGGCCTCAGGAGAAATTTGACTGAGTGGTAGAACATGATGTAATTAATTAATGAGACTGTCAGTTTAAGAGGCATCTTTGAGGTTTAGTCTGTGAAATTCTCCCGACAAATAGCACTGATTCAGCATGCAAAGTTTTAGATGTAAAAATGACAGGACTTTTTTAGGGATGAGTCGGGGGATTAAAATTATAAAAATGTTTCTTCCACTACAGCGGCCCCCGAATACTTACAGCGTATCAAACGCATGAATTTGCGGGTGTAAATCCATTTTGTTTCAATTTCTTTTCCTTTGTTTTTTTTTTTATTTGCAGGGGAGCAAACTCATATTTCATGGAATATGAATATGAGAGGTTTACCGGCGTTTTTAGATTATTTTTTTTCGCAGATTTTGGCTATTCGCAGGTCTGCCGCAGTACTTCTCCCCAGCAACTAGCAGGGTTCTACTGTGTGGTTTTTGGTTGTAATGTCATCATTCAACACTAGATGGCAGACATGGCTGCATTGCGCTTGCACCAGGTCTTATCCAGCACTATTACAATTGGAGCAGGCCTGATATTTTTTTGCAAATTTAGAAAGATATGCAGGACTAACATTGTACCTCAATAATATTAACATGTTTCATTGAGTTGATTTTTATGAAACAGTGCACAAAATTAGTTATTGCAATTAATGTTGGTTTGCTGCTCAGCAGTTTTATGCCATCCTTCAATTGTAAATTTCATGCACGAGAGCCCTTTAGGGGGGTGGGGGCAGAATTACAATATGTGGTGATTTTTGATTGTTCAAAACGTTAAAGTTTGGGTCTTTTATGCATGCGGTGAGAAATCTATTATGATAACTGACCTATATAAAGAACAAGTTTTGCACGCATACATGTATTTTGTCCCTATTTAAAATGGCATTTTTGTCATATATGTGGTGAGGAATGTGTGCGGTCCGATGTGATCCCTCCTAGTCGCACTGATGAGAAATTGGGGCCCCGTCCATCATTTCAATTGCCCATTCCTGCCATCGAGCATCTTTTAACATTAAAGCCACTTTTATAGAGAGATCCTGCAAAATTGAATAAACTGAAAATCCCTAATCTTAAATGTCCACTCCTTTCGCACGGAATCCAGTCAACTGGAATCCTGCCTCTGTTATAGCTCTGATTCTACCCCGGAATGCGGAAACATCGCATAGGTGACTTCAATTCCCCCAGCCCATTTTGTGCCATTTATACGGCGCAGTAACATGAAGGGAAAAAAATGTGGGGGAATGATGGCTTTTACAAATGGTATCAATATTGCAAGTAAAATGGATTGTCACATTTATTTAGCAATACTCTTTGTCAGCAATAACCACCACTGTGTACTATTAGATTACAATCAATAATTGAGCACAATAAAGAGACTGGTGGACGTTGATCAATTTAGGACCGTTTTTGTATTATCCTCACAAAACCGGGCCAGGTGGGCTGTACTGGGTTGAGCTAAATGTAGACATGATTAAGATAAGGTGGTGCTTATTTATCATACACACACACACTGCTCACCTAGGAACCAAACGCCAACAGCCAATCCTCCCAAGATTCCAAGTGCACACACTGCTGCCAGCAGCCTCACCAGCCTGTGAGCTACAGTGACAAATTGATACATCTTGGCTGCCATCGATATGCATGCTCACGAGGCACAAATTACTAGCGCGCTCTCCGCTTGGCATGCCATCACCGGCTGGCATTTCCGAAACCTTTGTGCTCTTTCACTCTTGGAAACACCAAGTTCACCTCCTTAACGTCACAAGCAATTTAGATGCACATGTTAAAAAAATAAAGGAAAGAAACAAACTGAAGTAATTAAGCAGTGTTAGTATTTACATTCTGCCGCTATTAGTGAATGCTTTATTGTTGCGTTAGAACACCTGCGCAGTCTAATAAGCGCCGATAAAAACGGAATCAACCTTCAAGTGAAAATGCTGCTCAATTTTGATCGACATAAATCTACAGGATTTACTTAGCTGTGTTTGAAGTGCTCTGACAACCCAGTCAAAGCAAAGACAGATATTTCAATGCATGAATATTGTAAACAGCGCAACGTTATCTTCACTGCTTTCTCAGTTCACTCTCAGTGTTGATGCAAGGGCTGAACGACAGAGTATCTTTACAAATTGAAAGTACAAGCTCGGTTAAGTTTTAGCTGTTAGAGGTTGTCACTGGTGCCCAGGTGTTCAGACGGTAACTTACCATGCGTCGCGTTCTGAAATCTTTTCAAGCAGTTCCGCTCTCCCCTGCTTTGTTCGACAACTTCTGCCTTCTCGGCGGGAAAGGGGTGACTGACGGCTACCGGGTTCTCAATGACTGATAATGTGTCTCCATCAGGACTCTGTCAGAATAATAGAAGGCACTTCACACATCACCTGCGCCTTGATCTACTTTAACTAGTTTCTCTTTCTAATAATCTCAGTAGCATTCAAGTTGCGGTGTTTTCCTTGTCAGCCTGCTTTCCCGTTCTTCTTGACAGTGCAATAAAGCTAGTCGAATACAATCAAGCTAGCTATCGGGGAAGACACATTCCAAGTAATTCCCCACCATTGTCTACTCCCATGTGAAAATAGCACTTAAATTCCGCAAAACATGTTCTTATGGCCTCTGGAATAAACATGTAGGGTTTAGCTTTCGAGAATTATACATGCAATTCTATTGAGATGTGACAAAGGGACATTCCGCGTGTATCAATGCATGCAGGTCAAAGCAAAAGTGCCAGCGAGTCTCTTTTCTTACCATTTTGTTTGCAAGCTCATCTGCAGACTGCAGCCGAGCTACAGGCGACTGTCAGCCCGGTGTCCGGTGTTGGACCATTTAAGAGAATGCAACTGTGGATTTTCCCTTCACAAAGAGAAAATTAGGTCAGCAGAGGTGCAGTGAATGAGGCTGTTGTTTGTCCATCGAAGGGGTGGGTCATGAGGCCTCTGAGACCGAACTGAAACCTGGTCTTTGTCAGGTGCTGCACAGGTTGCCAAGACGACACTGGCCTGCTGGGTAACACGTTTTACCTTTCCCATGAGGAGTATTTACCCAAAACTTGCAATGATCTGATAGTTAGCAGGTAATGAGCAAAGGTGGAGATTGTTGAAAAGCTCTCTTCCCATGTCCGTGTTCAGTCGTTTGAGATCCAAAGCCACCGTCTCTCAGCACTGGCGAACGAAATGAAGTGTGCTCCTCCATATGCCTGGTGACAGATGAGACTTTCTTTTCCCTCTCTTTGCTCTTCTAAAAAGCATCTAACCTTGGTCTGTTTCATATAAAATCGGAGTGTTTCAAAAGTGGATCATTGAGAATAATTAGCGGATGAGAGGCAGAAGACTCTGTCACTTGGGAAGGATGTGAGAGATCATAGTTTGTCTTCGCTTTTCGAAAGAGTCCTTGTTGTTACATTGGTAGGAAATGAAGGGCTGATTGATTTGAAGGTTGTTTGCGGTTAGCCAGTACTTCCAGGTAGCCAGCGTCAACGCCAGAAGGAATATTCCGTCGTCAGATGGTGGGTGTGCTGTCAGTTGAATGTCGAGAAACAGAAAGAACCAATTTAGGAAGAGGAATGCTCCAGGGCAATGACTGCAAAGCTGCCATCTTGATCGGGTGGGTTGAGAGAGACAGGAAGGGGAGGTAAGATGAGAAAACAATGCGAGTTGTGGTGAGGGATTAGTGTGGGTATGGTCGGTCGAGACCAGTGCCATCAAAAAGTAAGGGCAATGTGAATCGGCCTTTGTCACTTTGGACAGTCTTCTCCTATGTACAGAAAGACTGTCTGCCCCCCTCAGGCGGAATAAATAAGATGGTTTCACAACAGAAGAGGCCGATAGCTGAAGGCTCTGCCTCCCATTCTGCCTTTGAACACTCAGAGAATCACAAGTAGGCCTGAATTCTGAGAACGCAGTGTTCCAGTGGACTGATAAGACCCAGTGAGTTGTTTCAGATACTATGGCACTTTAACATTTTAGAGCTTTGGTACAAGGAAGGATTTTAGATTCTCCTCTATTTTACAGATCAGGGTTTTGAAACTGGAATATGAATGTTTGTGTGGTCAAGTCATCTATAAATTAATCATGACCATTTCACTCCCCATCGGCTGATTCACCAAATAAATTGCCTTTCACCCACCTCAGTAGTGAGTGCCTATGTAAGCTTTTGCTAAATTGTTAATTATTATCATTTTATATTTGAGCATTATATTCTTTTGTTACAATTACCTAATTATATTCTGTTTAATACTTTCTGAAATATTCTTATGTTGCTTACATTTGATTGGCGAAGCAAAGCAGGAAGTGCGGTCGTTAACGGAAGGAGGTGTGTTCGTTAGAGTTACGAGGCAGACGTTGAGAAAAAAATAAAAAGAGCTGTGTTCACACGAAGTCGTCCTCCCCTTTTTGCCCATTCTAAACGTAGAGCAATCCATCTAAAATCTACGAACCCCTCGATTTACACCTATATAAGACGGGAATATATATATATTCAATTGTTGCCAAAGTCCCTCCAGTGCTGAGAGTTTAGTGTCTAACTTTGTCTTTGCGTTTAGCAGTGTTGATTGAATAGTTAATAGGAATGCTACCTATTTAATTCCTTCTGGGGCATGAAACAATACAACTGTAGATAGTCTTTTTTTTTTTTTCCAAGAGGAAGTAAACCCAAATATTTTCTTGGCAATGCTTCATGTGCCTCCACGAGTCTAAACACAGCATTCTCCTTAATATGGTGTTTGTGGAATATGAGTTCAGCAGCAAAATCCAACAGTTTTTTCCCCCCCATCTCAGCGGGAGGCCATTTTGCCACTCTCTGTCGACTGAAAATGACATCACAGTTGCTATGGTAGTAACCAATCACGGCTCACTTGTTTTCTAAAACTCAGCTGTAAATAGTCATTACCTGAGCCCTGAGCAACTGTGATGTCATTTTCAGTAGACAAAAAGTGGCAAAAATGGCCGCCCCCTGAGTTAGATAAAAACAGGTTGATTTTGCTTCGTAACTCGTCTCCCACAGAGGCAATATTCATCAGAATGAAGTGTTTGGAATAAGGGAAGCACATAGAACACATTTCTGTCAAGAAAATTTTGGGGTTGACTTCTACTTTAAGCAAATATGTCACAACGGCATACAGAGAATTTTATGATGTGAACATAACACGATCTGGGTCAAGAAGGACCAGACATTTGGCCTTGTGATCTTCCCATCATGGGATTTAGTTTCACAAGTAAATCCTCCCAACAGCAGCCGGCACATCATGTGTCAATGTGGGCTGAATCCATCCATTTATTTGTGTACCTCCTTCAGGCTTCAACAGAGAGGAGGCTGGCTGGGTCCCAGTTTGGAGCCACATCTATCCCCGTTCAGACGGAAGTATTTTCCCTGCTCAGCGTGCAGAGATCTGCTGCGCTCTCATCTCAAACCATTACTGTTGGTGCCTTTTTCCGTATCCAAACTTTTGAACATCAGTCACAGTCTCTGGGTGCCTGCTCGCTAATCCCCCACACCAGGTTCTGACACAACAGGAAATAGGAAAGCTGCTTTAAAAGGCTGCTTGGATGACATATGCTTGACTGCTGGTGTTCAAGTCCACTGAGAAGCTGCTGATTGTTCCGTGTGTTGTATTTTATGACGGCGTTGACCGTTACCCTTTCATTTGAGGTGACTGTTCAAGGTCAGCCTGATCACAAATGCATACAGAAATGTGCACGATCCCTTGCTGGTTGTGGAGTTTTGTTTATTTACCGGTATTTATCTTTCATGATACTATCAGATAAATTGTGAGTAAATTACTTGGCTGGAGATGACACATGATCACAAAGCCCTTGCATTTTCAAGGTTTTGAGACATCAATTTCTACTAATCTACGGATTTTGGGGGAGCTTTCATGAGCGTATTGGAGAATATGAGATGGAGAATTACTTTCAGAAAGAGCATGGTCATTTGGCGGATCAAAGCAATGAAAGGCAAATGGCCTTCAATCTGCAGTCCAGTCCGGTGCAATCCAGTGTCGTTAGATTTCCCATGTATTAAGCCAGTACGGTTTTTCGAGAGTCGAATGCATAAGATTGGTAGCGAATTTATTTATCCCGAAGGAAAACTCAGGAAAGATCATCTCTCCAGTGGGATCACAGTAATCAGTCTTTGCTCTTCAATTTGCTATATTTACAGTATGTCAGAAATGCGTCATACATAAGTTTTCCTTTATTGACTATGTGGAAAATTAACAATGAATTGCTTGTCATTAATTGAACGTGACAATCTCTTTGAATATGTACTCTGTACTCTTGTTTTCAATGCCAGCAAAGTCTTGTTTTGGCCAGCATGAATGTTCTTGTATGAGTTTTACCATACTGGAGCTCAACTTTCCAAAGCCGATCTCATGCTATGCTTCCGAAATGAGACGGAATCAGCCGCAGCATATGCTGCACTCCATCTTGAAGAGACAATAAATCAACAAGCAATTCCTCACAGCACTCTGAACACTAATTGGATCCCCGTACCTGTCATCAAAACACGAAGCGCAATCTTAAACATCAATTGCCAATAGATTACTTTGGCATATGGACAGGCAATAAGCCAGTCTAGGGCATGTAATAGCAAAGCTCACTCCTTATATGAAACGTTGAATGGCGAAACTATAGGCGTTAATATTTTAAGCGTGCCATCCTGTCTTCCGGATTACATTTGTTACACAGTGATGCAGTCTTCGCTTTGACGAAAGGTTTGGAGATGGGAGGCCACCGGCCGCCGCCTTTGATTATGACAGTCAAACTCTACGGATCGATAACAGCTGCATGTGTTTAAGAAGATGTCAAAGGATGCCCTATAGTCATGTCAAGATGTATAGCCATCTTTAAACAGGCTTATTTTGGGATGTGGATGTCTTCTATTATGTGTGTGTACAGTTACTGCATATGGTGCTAAAATTGACAGATTGGCCGAAGTGCAGCTGAGGTTGTTGTCTGTAGTGCCATGATGCCTTGCACCTGTGTGTGCAGAGGTAATAAGGGTGGTGATGGGCAGTATTATAGTTCATCCTTTGAGTAGACTGCCATCCTGTGGTATGTTTGAGGACATTCCCTTTGCGGTGAGTGACCTTGCGGGGAAAGCAGAAAAGACCGATTTAGTGACTGTTTCGTGTCATTTTTTTTTTTTGGTGAGCATTACTGTCTAGGGAGAGAACATCTCACTGTGTAGTTGTTTGAGCTCTACCTTAGTTCGGGCATTGACATTCTGGGCATATGACGATGCCATTACAGCACCGTGTTGACAAGTCGAAGCGTGAGACACACAGCTCAATAATAAGCTGCTGCGTCTGTATTGAATGTGGCAGGTTGCATAATTTGCTGTCATGTATGAGTTTGTATAGGTCTAATGATGGCTGAAGTCGGTCGGAGTGGGCCCACTCCCACACCAGATGGCGGGTATAGTGTGTATGTATGTGTGCGTGCGTGTGTGTGTTGTTTTTTTTTTATTGCCGACCATGTTCACTCTAATTAAACAGAGGAGATTATGTTAGCGCTGACTCAATCTGCTCCTGCACCCGGCGCATGTCCTTGGAATGGTGATAGAGGTGAATGAAGTGACAGAGGTGATCAACTTCTCGATCACAGCCAAAGATTTTTCTGGACTTCACACTGTGGTTGTCGACAAGGCCTGCAATGTCGGCTTTTGTAGAGCAGTGCGTGGTGAATATACGGTCTGTAGGAGCCCACTGGAAGTCAGTATCAACTAAAGTACTTTTCAATGTATTTCTAAGCGAGAATTTGTGGTTCTGTGGTTATCACGCGTTTCCTCTTTTTTTTGTGTCGCCACTGGCACCCTCTTAGTTGGCATCACAACATAATTAAAACATAAAAAATGCACACAGGCTCAACACTGACACTGCATCTATGACGTTCGATTTTTGCGCAATTTAAAATGTGAATTCCTCCCAGAATTATTTTTAGCTCTTTTGAAATTGTTGACATTTTATTTTGCCCTTACATTGACTGTGAGTTCAGTGCCATAGTGGTAACATAGTCACACCAGCTGCCTGTTTTAAGACTATAAAAATAACTTAACGCGACCTGGCCCGGGGGTCGGCAACCCGCGGCTCCAGAGCCTCATGCGGCTCTTTAGTGCCGCCCTAGCGGCTTCCTGGAGCCTTTTTCAAAAATGTTTAATTAAAAATGGAAACGTACGAAACAGATGGGGGAGGGAAATATATTTTTGTTTTAATATGGTTTCTGTAGGAGTATAAACATGACACAAACATTATTAAAGTTTTCCAATGCTGTAAAAATGTGTAGAATAAATATTACATTTTTAAGATTTGCGTCATAGCCTGCGACACACGTCTCTATTGGCAGGACGGGATGCCAGGCAAATGGCTGTTGTAACAAAAGAAAAAACAAAATAGCATTTCATTTACAATTCACCGAGGGTACTGGCAAAGAATGGGAACCTGGAGGGGCGAGAGTAGCATTTTTAAACGGTACACGTGAGCTACGATAGTTAAGACGCAGCAAAAGTGCGTCCCATGACTCGATTATCTAGCGGCTGTTATGGCTGTTGCTCATTATGGCATGCGTGTGTGTGGTAACGGGTCGATCGCGGGATGTTGATTGATCGAAAAGTAGATATTCCGTCAAAAAAGGTTGGGCAGCCCCCTGCTCTACAATATGCACTGCAGGAAAAAAAAATTATCATGTAGGTGTCATTGTGTATTTGTAGCCAACTTAGTCATTTTCATAGTAGGCTAATAAAGCTAATATCGATACATACATCATGTGTTGCCCTCATTGTAAGGCTTATATAAGGGTTTGAATTTTTTGCGGCTCCAGACATTTTTTTGTTTTTTTTTTTTGGTCCAATATGGTTCTTTCAACATTTTGGGTTGCCGACCCCTGACCTGGCCTAACAGTGCTTCCAAACTCGAAACTCACAAAAGGTGTCCCAATAAGATGACTATTGAAGTTTTAGCTGTTTTTGTTAAAGTGCATGTGAGCAAAGAAAAACGTTTTCAGCATTTTTTTTTTAATGAATCAATTTAAATTCAACCATTTTCACATTTAATTTTCCCTTTAGTCTATTCAAAATTATTAAATGTTTATTGTGAGTCTGATGCCATCTTTCTGTGGGAAGTCACCACCATCTAGTGGACTGCAAAAGGAAGTGTAATTTCTTACTAACTGGTAACAAAATTACCGGTAATATTGGATTGCATTTGAATTGTGTGACAAAAATGCATCAGTGATTTTCGACATTTTATTTTTGAGTGCTGGTCACAGTCACCTCTGCCATAGTAAACAGGAATATTCTATTACGCCGACATTTTTGCACAATGCTGCTGTGCAATAATGTCCTAGGGTCAGTATTAGCATAAAAATGCATCTTGAAATGTTACCCCTGGGCAAAATATGCATAATAAAACAGGATGGTGATTATGGGAGCAAAGCTCTAAACACTGCAGCCTAGGTTGTGTTGCCATTTTGGGAGAAAGTGGATTTTGCGCTTATTTCGCGGCTTAACTTTATGAGAACTCCGGGCGATGGAGAAGGTGACCGAAGGACATAATGGCACAGTCTTAACAGTATTAGGCAAACCTGCGTGTGACTGAGGAGAAACAAATATTCAGAGACCGCTGCCAGCACTTGTAATTAAGAGGTCTGACTGAGCTTTTCCACTCTCACCGTGCTGCACATGGAGCTTCGGGAGTCCCGCAACACTAATTTTGAGCTCCTTTCACATCTGGATTAAGACGCAGGCCAGCTGCGGCTCCGGCGCGGTGCCATCAGGGGTCAGCACAGAGCCTCGAGTGACTCTATCTCTTTGCACATAGGCCAAATGACACAAATAAGCCACTGGGAAACTTCATGTCAGCAGCCAAAAAAGTGTTAAGGGGTGGGAGGGGGATCAGCGGGGTTGTAGCCCGGGATCATGACTAAAGCTGTGAGAGTCTCAATGTTGAAGCTGAAGTAGCGGACTGGATTTCACGACTGTGTCCCCACTTTGGACACCAAATAATATACAGTGTAATTGGACGTCACCAGCAGTATGATGCGATTGCAATAATTTTAGAGTGGACTGTAGGCTTCGGCTAGATGCCAGGAATATTATTCCAGATTTTATTCTGGCCTCTGACACTGTTTATTGTTGGAATGGTCCACAAATGCAAACTTCATCCTTACAGATGTGACATCTGACTTCCGGGTTGAGTGAACGCTGGCGCGTCTGGCTGCCGCTGCTCAACCCGCATTGTGTTTTATTGTTCTTGTACCTGATTGGAAAGTGTCCTTGGGTGTTTTGAAAGGCGCTTATAAATAAAATGTATTATTATTATTTTCCGCAGGGCAGATTGTGGCGCCACACCTTACAGTTGATGAAAATACAGCCCGGTGTTTTGATGAGATTTATCGTCCAACTTCCTTTCGCACATTTGAATATATTTGCTGATCAAACAGACAGAAGAGATGGAATGCATAGAATAGTAAATTGTTTTAATTTTTTTTTTTTGACCATGCCATCGAACACTGACGCATACAGAGTTGTGCCTGAATCCACACCGAGAGAACACTTTCACACACGGGTGTTAAAAAGCTGCAATGAGGAGGGATTTTACTGCACACATGGCAAGAAGAACAACCCTGATTGGACACCAGCTCGAGCTTTGACCTGGCCCTGAGGTAGACAGACATCGACATATCTAAACGATGCGAATCACAGCCTTCTAGGACACACCAAAATAAAAGGACATCTGCATTATCACAATATACAAAGATTAAAAAAAAAAAACATTTCAAACAAAAGTGCTCTATTTCTTTTGGTCCACTGACTAAACTGGTTATAGTGCATGTTCATGGATAGAATAGATACAGTGAATGTGTGTCATGGCATCAAGTTGCCAGGATGTGCTGTATATTCCCCTCCCACCCAGAAACTCCCCACAATTAACTTTCACTCTAGACGGGAACGCAATTTGAGCGTTTTTAACATCGCCCTTGCTGGCAACTTGCATCAGAGCGCCAGCGTCACAATCACAGTATGTTGCTTCCAGTTGCAATATTTCCGAGATGTGGGTCTCAGCTCGAATTTTGGGAATGAGAAACAACAACAACAACAACAACAACAACAACAAAAAAGAAATCCACCAACAGCACAGACCCACGTACTCAAGCATGTCAACGCCCTACTTAGAAAAAGAGGCACAAGGGAGAGGAGGGGACTTTTTTCTTTTTTTCCCATCAGAGACATATAAAAAGCACACGTTAAAGATGCTTCTCAAATGATACTAAATGTAAACAAGACAGCAAATTACTGTGATACAAAAATACAACATGTTTTAACTCTATAACGCCCGTGTTAGGCTCACACAGGGAACAACAAAGCAGGACGGCCTGTACATGACATACACCACAACTAACACTAATCGCCACTTCTCTGGATTTTCTTTAAAAATAACAAAAAAGCAGTTTTGCTTTTAATGTTCTATTTTTATCCGTTGTGTGATTTATAAGATATCTAATTATAGACAGTGATTAAAAAAAAAAAAAGACACGCATCAAAGCCATGTTGAGGTGCTTTACATTTTTTTTTCCTGCACTGTTTCACCATTTAAAGTGTGACGGTAATCGTTCGGAAATGAAACCCACAGACGGATTTAACACTGTTTGCCAACAAACGGGGAGAAATGGTGGACAAGTAGAGTTTGCTCTACCTGAAACTGGTGGTGATAATCAGCACATATTTGGTAACAAACAACATATAAATAGCAAAAAACAATTACACTGAATAAAATAGAAGCCTGCTACCTCGGAACCCATGACGTCATTCGACCATCAAAATGATCATGTGTTGTGAGGCCAAGAACCTGGCATCCATTCAAGTACAACATGCACAGGAACTGAAAACATTTTTAAAAAATCATCATAAAAACAGCCGCAAGGAAAAACACAGTCACATAGACTGGGGAGAAGGTTGCGCACCAACCAACTAACGAATCTTTTTTTTTTTTTTCTCCTCCAAAGATTTTAACAGCACAATCCAGGGAGCAACTCAGACAGGTCAACAAACCAAGACACATTTACTCTCAAATTGAGTAACAGTCAATAATTATTCTACCTTATTAAAGGTGACTTTTTAATAATGCAACAACCAGACACCGCCCAGAGTACCTTTTTCTTATTTGGCAAATTAAGAGTCAAGAGACGTCAACCTTAGTCTTAATTCTTTAGAGTTTCGGTCGGGATAGACCAATTGTCGGCGCTGACATTTTGACAATTATCAGCATCTGCCTTTTTTTTTTTTTTTTTAATCTGAAGGCCAAAGAGAAAAATGGGTTGACTTTTGCGAACCTACTTGAAAATGTCACTTTTTAAGAAATGCTGCTGACACTGGGAACCCCCTTTTTTTGTATTTTCTAAATAAAACAAGTGAAAATTAAACGTTTTGGTTTTATTGAACTCTAAACTTTATTTTCTCTCAAATTTCAGGAAGGTAGGAACTTGTTTAGGTTTTCATCAAACTTCAGACATGCTGCAAGCTCCCTGCACTTTTATTAGAATTTTAAAACGGCGAAAAGAAAAACCTTTAATGTGGCAAATTTTGAGTTATTTTAACAAACATGTTTCATGTTATTTCAGCAAAGGAGTTGGACTTGTTTCTTATTTCCATCCATCCATTTTTCATTGATCCTCAGCCTAGGGTTATCTTATACTTATTATGATGTTGTTGTCTAGATTCGACCGGTTGAAGCCTAACCGGGCCGCCTGTTCTAGATTCGTTGATAATGATGGCAATATTTTATATTAATATTTACTTTATCAGTTATCAGCGTCCTTGTCTACAAACAATGGGGATAAGTAACGGCCCAGAAAAAAATATGCCAGTCTGTCACTTCTGTGCACTAGACCATTTTAACAAGGAAATTATCAGTTGCAGTGTTATCCGGAGCAAAAATGGCAGCAAGGTTTTTGACCAGCAGACACATTACACCAATAACTAATAATCTCAGTGACTGCCTCTACAGACGTCTTTGCTTTTACTGTGACTTGAAATCTTGAAAAATGTCTTTGTAAAGAAACTTAAACCCCCATTTTTACGAGATTGTTCTTGTGTAAACGCGTCCGCACTCGCCACTTTTGTGTGGAATCCTGTGAGGTATGCTTGAGGAAATGGAATACTCTCATAAAGACTCTTTGGGTCTCAATTGAACCAAGTCGGCCTGCCGGTACTGGCTGGCTGATGTAGTCCACGTTCTCTAGCTTTGAACTTTTTCGCAGTTTTAGCACATTTTTTGGGTGTGGCCACCAAAGACTTTCATCATGACATGGCACAAATATTTTCATAAATTGCGTTATTGTTTCAGCGCTAGCATGTTACCTCTCCCGGGATGACAACTCTCGACTTTGCATTTTTATATTTGACCCAGCAAGAGTCACTATTAACTTTTTTTCAACCATTCTTGTGCGTCTGCGCCCACTCTCCACTCTCCCTCCCCCCGGGTCCAAGACCTGCTCAGACGTAACAGACATATAGATAAGTCTTTTCTATTCTCCAGTCTGCCGGCACTTCCTCCGGTTTGTGGCCTTTCATGTGCTTCTGCATGGCAGCCAGGCTCGGGCAGAAGTCCTGGCAGATGGTGCACTGGTACGGAGATGCGCCGTTGTGTGTGCGCAGGTGCTTGATCATAGCCGAGTAGTCTCTGGAACGTTGGTGACACAGCTTACACTCGAATGGCTTCTCACCTGGAAAGAGACATTTTAGTGACATTAAGGTTGACGGTGAGCCACGTGAACACTATCTCGGTCTTGTACAGGGGTCGGCAACCCAAAATGTTGAGAGCCATATAGGACAAAAAAACCAAAAAACAAATATGTCTGGAGCCGCAAAAAAATAAAAGCCTTCTATTAAACTTACAATGAAGGAAACACATGCTGAATGTATGTAGGAGACTGGACTATCTCAGAATTGTTTGTTATTCATTCCTTTGTTGTGTGTTCACAAACGCCCCCATAGAATTTATTTTGTGATTTCCTTGCTTTATTTTTTGTTTTGGTGCATTATTTTCGCTTTTCTTAGTGTCAGTGATCATGAATTTCTGTTTTTCGGAGGCTGTCTTTGAAACGCCTCTTGAGTTGAACGAGAAGAGAGAAGGCACGGAGTCGGACGCAGACGTGTCTGTTTGTTGAGACTGTTAAAACCATAAATAAAAACCATAAAAGTGTACGTTTTAAAAAACCAACACCACAAGTTGTCATATCGGCCACCCTTATGCTAAACCAGATAACAATTGTATTATAGTATTTTACAATAATATTGACTAGGGATGTTTCGATGCCTTTTTTACGAGTATTCACTCTTAGAGTATGGATAATTCTAGTAGGGATGTAACTAAAAAGATATGGCGATATTAAAATTGCCACAATATCATCGGCGTCATGTCACAATATTAAAAGCGGCACATCTATTAAATTGGCCAGGTTATTTTCCATTTGTGCAGTTCCAGATTTGTTCGAAAACCGAAACCACGCTCTTTTAAAAAAATAAATCTTTATTGAACACGTCTGCTTACAATGGAACGCTGCACGAGGAAGCGTCACTTTCTCGTCTATCCGAGGAAGCATCACTTCCTCGTGTAAGGAAGGCGAGAGGCGTCAAGTGGCGCATTCAAGTGCGCTCAGTTTGGTCGAGAACCGATTTTCGGTCGTAATCTGAGGCATAAAAAACTCTAAATTTTGGTCGAGAACAGAGTCGTTCGAAAACCGAGGTTTGACTGTATTGTGCTTTTTTTTGGTTTGCTTTGTAATATCGGAAGTTTTTATACAGTTTCTTGAGCATTTTTAACTTTGCTAACTTTCCAATATCGTATTGTGATGCTTGGATATCGTGACATCCCTAATGTAGACTTACCCAATGTCAGTTATGCCTTGCCTTAAGTATCTGTGGATGGTACCAGCAGCCTTGATGATTATCCCATACCTAAAAATAAGACCGGTATGGGCCCGATACAATCCTGGTATCGGTACTCACCCATTCCTTGTATTGACTTAAGTGCAGATGTCTACACTAATCATCTGTCCAAGTCAAGCACAGGTGCAAGTTTGTTGTTCATAGTATCTGGATGAATACACCCATGGGGTGCTAATGCAACTGGGTGGTGATAACATCCCTCACAGAAGCCTTCTTCCTTTTGGCTCTCACCTGTGTGCACGCGGTAGTGCGTCTCGAGCTGGTGTTTGAGGCTGAAGCGCTTCCCGCAGCTGTTGCATTCGTATGGTTTCTCTCCCGTGTGGATGCGTTTGTGTCCCCTTAGGGTGCCATCGTCTCGGAAGCAGCTCCCACAGAACTCGCACTCAAATGGGTGATCGCCTGAAAATCAAAACGGCGCGCGCACACACACACACACACACACACACACACACACACACACACACACACACACACACACACACACACACACACACACAACTCATGTCGTGTCAACACAATGGCCTCTGCACTGACACGGCACATTATCTCGTGAGGCGAGCTTTATCCTTGGCACGACACGCCGGGTTGCATACGGAGCTGTGTCCGAATAGACACGTTCCGTCGCACGTCGCTAATGTTGTGATGCGAGGACACTCGTCTTGGCGGTCCGCTAATGGCTAATAAAAGCCCTCCAGGTTGTTGTGCTGCTCTCGCCTCGATACTGTAGTTAATCTGTTTCTCTCCTCGGCTGATGCCTTGACTCATCTCCAATGACCTATGTGCCTCATTATCTCAGTGACCACAGCAACAACCAAGGCCCAGGATACATGGCCCTCCTCATTACAGGCCAATTCTCCCCCAATATATCCCCCCCACCCCACCCCCAACCTACCCCACACTGACATTTACAAAATGTTACTTCCAAGCAGAGTGGCATACAAACAAGATAACGCTGTCACGGGCAAAACTCCCCTCACTTCTGTCTCTTCACATCAATTATGTATTTCTCCCGTCTAGACATCAAGTCGTCCTGACAGCTGAGAGTGTTATTTAAGGTAAGAGAAGAAAGGGAGACATCTCGGCAAATATCGCTGCGTTTCTTGCGGCACTAAAACTCACCCTGGCTAGAACACACAAGACAAGTCATTTCCATTTGCTTTTCCTTCAATATTTTTTTTTTTCTTGGGTACCCTCTATCGCCTTGCGTGAACCACACTGGAACTGACAGCCGTGAATTTGCACAAGCCCCCGACGGCTGTCTAAGAACCCAAAAATATAAACACGATGAAATTGCCCAAAATAAGCACCGGCGGTAATGGTACAGTGCTGTCACAGCAGAGGTGAGTCATCTGGTGCAGAAGCAGGCCAAAAGATGATGCGTGCTAATCCATTAACAGAAGAAATTCAACCATATACGTCGAATAAGTGCAGCTTGCCTGTGTTTCAAAATCCACTTTTGACTAGAAGGCTGTAAATTCTGCCTCAACAAAAGTCATTTTGATGGAGAGGTTTTTTAGGGTTGGGACTTAGATGTCTGTGGTAACATTTGAAGTTCACCCAACATTTTGGGGAGTAATAGACCTCAAACAAGTCCAACAAAATTGACATTTCAAACCCGTGTTGGACTTTTTGTGTTTTTTTGGGAAGGCACCACAGAAGGATGCCAGTAACTGCACGGAGGAAACATTTCATGATAACCACATACTGTTTTTCTTTTCATTTTCTTTTTTTTTTTTTAAATATGTGAACCGCACATAAAAATTACAGTGGATTGGGGCGTAATCACTACAACATATTAACATTGGCAAAGTATTGTCATATTGTTTTGCATCTTACTTTGTTATTCCACTACTAAATAAATAGTAGTACAGTGAAACTCCTCTACAACGAAATCTACATGGGTGAAAATACCCCCTAGTGTGAAAAAATCTTCATGCATTAACACCATTCCCACGTTCCTGTTTCAAATTTGCTACAGTGAAAAACCCCCTGTTGTGAAAAATGTCTTGCTGCAAACATGATTTCGTTGTAGAGGAGTTTCACTGTAGTAAATACTCGTAAACATACAACGGTGTGCGTCTCCAATATATTCTCAACTAAACTCAACTCAACTGTATTTATGGAGGTCCTTAAAAACAACCACCGCTTAATGCAAAGTGCTGTACATGGAGCACAAATAAGTCGTAAACCAACAAACGCTAAAACAACCAATTAATGGGGAAGACAGTCCATCCATCCCTCCAGTTCTCTAATCCGCTTAACCTCACAAGTGTCACGGGAGTGCTGAAGCCTATCCCAGCTGTCTTCGGTCAGTTGGCGGGGTACACCCTGAACTGGTTGCCAGCCAATTACAGGGCACTCTTAGTCGCGCTCACAATCACGCCGATGGACAATTTAGAGTTTTCCATTTGTCTGTCATGCATGTCTTTGAAATGTGGGAGGAAACCGGAGTACCCGGAGAAAACCCATACAGGCACGGGGAGATCATCTAAAAAAGATGATTCAATACCTATGTTGGTACTTGCAATACGATTGAAGGACGGTGCATTTCAAAATGGAATGATTCAGCATGATCTCGTGCAATCAAATGTTTTAAATCCAAGCCGATTTTCCCAATTCAAATGGGCTTTCGTTACACCCCAAGTATATCCGTAGTGGAAAACACAATTACTAGCACCCTTAACAATATTTCCAATGGCCACATCCTTTTTCCGAGTCATGGAGCAAATTGTGTTGGACTTTGGATGTCTCACTGTTTTGGTGTGATACTTTACAACCGCACTGCATCTCGCCGAGAGCTGTGTCTTAATATTTTGGTGATGGGTTTTTGCCACACCAGACAGGCTTTAGACTGGCACTTCCTGTACTGGCAGCAGTGACGGCGCAAAGGCGGAGGCGTCTGTTCTTACCCGAGTGCGAGCGCAAGTGTCTTTTGAGGGTGGTGTGGCTGGGGAATGGGCGCTCGCAGTGGCTGCAGATGTAGCTGTGCATGCCTGCGTGGACCTCCATGTGCTGCTGCAGGGCCTTCTGGGTCTGGAAGCGCTTTGCACACAGCAGACAGAACACCGCCATGTCAGTCCCTGGAGAAAGGCACAAAAGGAGAGACGGAGGCGCGCGGTTATTTCAGTACGGCGGCGCAGACACGGGGCCTTAAGTGGGGAAACTGGGTCACTTCAACTTTGTGTGCGTCCTCGGAGGGAAAAGCTTCTTTCAAAGAGCAAGTTGTCTCTACCTAAACCAACTCCCCTAAAAGCCCGCAGGCTCTTTAAGCTGTGAGCCTGTTACACGTTCTATTTTCAACCATGAAAGTCATTGTTTTCCTGAAGAATTTTCCCACTCAACGGAGCGCATGCCAATCACACAATCAATGGCTCCTTCCTGGTATGTTAGATGTGTAATTATTCTCTTCGTTCCCCATCAGGAGTCAGCCGCAGCCTGCGAAGTCCTCTGTGCTGAAAGAGCGGCTGATAGTGGCTCCGCCCTAAATGATGCCTACACCGTGCGCCCTGTGCAGAATGTTAAGTAGTGATATCAAGCCATTAAAGGCAGGACTGCAGGAAAAAAAACACACACACACACACACACACAATCCAGTTTAATCCTGTGTGTGACCTGGCATCTCTTTGGGGCTGCTTTCCTGTTGCGCCGAGTGTGGCGAGGAATACAGATGGAGGAGCCGCCGGCCGGCTCGCTTATGTCAAAATGGCTACGAGACGCGCATCCTTTGGCTGTCGTACAGTGTGCCACTTGATCTACGAGCTCTGGACGCCGGCACTCCAAAACCCACTCTGGCAATTCGCACTGACCCAAAATCACGCGTGTGGTAATGCCGAGGAGCCGGCTAATCTGCTGCTTTATCGACAAAAATGCGTCTCTCGACACAGTCGGGGCATCCGTATGAGATTATGAAGCGGTCCTTATTTGTCTTGTCTGCTCAGGTTTCAGATCCTCTGCCGGTGCTTGCAGCGCGCCCATCGACTGAGATTCAATCAGACATCTCTAGTCGAGGATCATTAGTAAACACGGGACCGTGCCAGCACTTCATTGGAATTCAAGTGGGGTTGCTGTGTCACATTTAAAATGCAGTCTGATGAGGTCCACTAAATCAAATCATTTGTTACTGTTATTGAAGTGCCTTGAGGCAACTGGCAATTAAATTGGAATTAACGCAGGGGAAAGGGATGCAGGGCGCTCATACTAAAGAGGGAAGACTGTCAGCCGCCCGCTTTTGGGTTCAGTCAAGTTAACGGACAAGAGACAAAGAAACAAATCAAACCACGAAACCATTTGCTGGGTATTCTTTCCTTAATCTTGCGCAAACTCATGCTTTTTTTTGGGAAGGATGTCGCACAAATAGACACGCAGTTGTGAAGAAGACGGATGACTCCTCGTGTGTGTTTTTCTTGATTCGAAATGCCCCGTTAAAACACTAATAGAAGTGGATCGTCCGTAATCATTAACAGCAAGAGGACGGGATGAAAGGCATTCCCTGGTCCTAACACTCCTGCCAGGAGGCCATCCGCTGGATTGAGCTGCACCTGTTAGAGGCTTTTGGGCTTGCGGGCTGCACAAAAGAACACACAATGAGGTTCAGGCCTTCATTGACCGAGCCCATTAGTCATAGGGTGCACACGCACCTCCCACCGCCCCACCCTCACCCACGGTCTTTATGGGGTCGCCTAATGACCAGGGTCCTTTCTCACTCACATATCACAATATTTGAGTTGGAAGACAACAGACCCATAGCTCTCAATTCCCCAAACACACACTTTTATCCCCTCCGGTGCCCCCGACACGTTATCAGATGACCGTGCAGGAAACCCTTTCAGCATTTAACCGGACTCACGAAGCCCAGGGTAGAGAACCATCTACATTGCCCCCGGGGGTACATTTGAAGATTTGAGCCGTTCACCTCTGTTTCTTTTTTAGTCTTTGCTTTATCCAGCAGGGGGCGTGCTTTCTGTTCCAGTGTGTTAAAGACTAGTCACCCTGGTCCAGTTGAGTAATACATAATCCACACATTTAAATACTTCAAAACCACTCTAATTATCATCCGCGCACATGTTTGACTTTTTTTTTTTGCCATCTGCTCAGACAGTCTGACATTTTTTTGGTGTGGCAAAATGAAATCCTGCCGCAAGGATGTCACTTTTGAAATCTGGTGTCGGCAGCTTTTGGTTTGTTCTACGCGCAGAGAATAAAAAATAACTAACGTTAACAACAAAGTCCGCTTTCCCAGTCAGGCATTGTGTATCGCGTGTGTTGTTCTTGTGTTCGCGGCAGCATTTTGTCAAGCTGCGCTCTGTTAAATTTCCCCCCCCAAAAATTTGAGTTTTTCTCGTAAGCGCGTAATCAGTGCAGAGGAGCTTGTTTTCGCACAGAATAAGCCTTAAAGTTGGCTGTCCTTGCACACTGCGCTCTCACCCTTAACCAGACAATGGGCTCGGGATTTGGGTTTGAAGGCACGATATGACCCCGTGGCCCTTGGCTGTCAATTGGGTCAATAGCATAGAACCAGCGGTGCTCCTTTAGGGCCGCAGTTAACTGACCATTGTATCTTGAGGAATGATTTACTCGCAAGCTTATATGCAGCAGGAAAGCGCGCACATTTAACCCTGTGCGTTACACCGCACAAGGAGGTGAATAATTCAGGATAGGCCGAGGTGGGGATGCTATTTTGGCACATCCTCCGCCATGCCGACGGAGGCTCACGTGATTAAATGGAGGCCTATTTTGTCCTCGTCTTGATGCATCTGCCTCCGAGAATCGGGAGCGAGCTCGGGCTCTCACGCTGCCTAAAAGAGACAAAACCACGTGTCCAGGCAACCAGATAGGATCACGCTCAGTGTTGGGGTGAAGTGTTGGAGCTAATCCCTTCATTCACAAATAAGCGCAGCCTGTTTCTTTTCACACCGCAAACAAAAGTTTTCCCACCCCAAGGGTCTGGGAGTAAACCCCACTGCAAATTGAACAAGAGATTGTATTCATTGACTGCCCGGCCGCTATATTTCCTCGTCTTTGTCTCATCTTTTCAGTTACGAGGTTTGTGTTTCATAAAAAAAATGAATGAAACAAGGCAAAGATCATACTACCGTATTTTTCAGGCTTTAGTTCAATCACGGGATGATTACGTTGTAACTTCCAAAATTGAACGCCTCAGCAGCTCGGAGTGCATCAACAGGATCCCAATGTGTGATTGACTCTTCTTCTTTGGCTTTTTTTTATGCCACCGCCGCCGGAAAGCAGTGATTCATAAATCATAAAAGAGAGCAAATTTCTAAGAAAACTAAGATCTCGGGGCGCTTTACATAGCGAGTACCGACAGGCCCTTTGCACTGTATCCTATGTCCATCGTCGTTTTCATGTTCTTGTGCAGAGCGTGCCTGTTAAGTGATGTCTCGTTGCACGGAAACGTGTAATGACAATAAAGCGATTCAACATTCATTTAATCAGCCACATAATTATTGGTTACACAAATGAATTTTACCGAACAGATGCAAATAAAAATGGCTGATAGCATGACAGTAACTTGAACAAAGGATGTGCCTTTACTTTCGTGTTATTATGCAGCACGATGGACGGTTCACAGTTCTGTGGCTTGCGGTTCACATCTCATCGTTCCTTTAATTGCTGTCCTGACTGATTAATCAGCTGGTTAATTTAAAAGATACACAATGAAATCAGCTCTGACGAAGGCTGAAGTGACAGCCGAAACTGTCATTCGAGGTCCTCTATCTTCCTCCCACATGCCAGAAACATACATGGTAAGGTCATTAACTCATTCAATCTCAGCCATTTTCATTGGAGCAACCCCCTCAATCCCAGCGTTTTACTGGATTTTGACTGATCTTGCAAGGCCCTCCAAATATTTGGTTCTAATGCTGTATAAAATGGAGCCTACCAAAATAAAGTTTGGACTCTCTTCTTTCGGCAGAAAAAAAATTTTGTTTCTATCTTTTTCCATTCTTCAGCAATCGGCATTACAAAATGGCTAAGTTTCATGAAAATGGTGATTCGTGGGCAAAAAAGGGAGAAAAAGAGCTTTTTGGAAAAGCATGCAAAAAAAAAAGCATTTCAAGCACGCGAGGCACCACTGCCACCTACTGGTCGCTTTTTTACATGATTTACAATGCAAACGTCTTATTCTCATTCACAGATGGCATCAGACCCTCCTCCTCTCTATGACACAAAAAAAAGCCTTAGACATACAAGTACGTCCTTGGTAGGCGGGGCCTAATTTTAAAAAGACGTACAAGTACGTCTTGTGGAATGACAGAGTTAAGGATTAAATTCTTCATAGGTGTGAAAATGAAGTGCGCATGGTTGCTTGTCTGTATGTGCGATGGTATTGGCTGGCGACTCATGACCCGAATGAGGACAAGCACCATAGAAAAACAGTAGATGGATACTTTTTGTCACGCAACGGTTCACTTCTCCTTACACTTGAATTGCGTTCAACGTACCGGGGTGCCACATTAGATCCTAACACCTCACTCCATTGTAAGAGGGAAATTAATTCAACAGTTTACAATATTACATCATGCGCACCAGTTAGTGTCGTCATATACCAGGGAGTGGCTCTGTCCCCAGGCTGTGCTCTGCGTGTGTGCGAGGTGAAGCCTCTCGGCTCAGTTGAGGCTACGCACCTCACATGACCCCGTGAGCGTTCAAGTCACTCTACTGTATGTGCTCATGCACACAGCTCCCCGCTGAGGAGGCCACTCCACACGCACACGGTACCTTAAACAACCCCGGGCTCATATCAGTCAACTGCGAATCTACCCGACGTACGGACAACCCGATTCAATAATTAATGCAGCGGGCTTTGTTTGACCCCGTTTTACCCATTTGGTGGAGAGGTTCACTCAGGTCACTGCTCTCCTACCTCCGCTGCGGTTCCTGGAATGTTTACGCCACTCTCCATCTAAATAATTTTCACGAAATAGAAATCGAGCGAGCCGCGGGGTGCTTTGTGTATCATCACAGAGCAAATACGTCGCGGGCCAAGGAGGGCACAGTTCAGTCTGGTGAACGGCGTGCAGGAATTGCAAGTAGCTATTGAAGGGAAGCTGTAGCCTGATGACGGACGCACTGGGGCGAGCTAAAAGGTCTGCGCCGTACAAAGCCGAGGCTGTTTGAATGGAGTTTCAGTGCTGTTTAATTACAAGGGGCAAGTTAGAAGGTTATGTCTGTAATGCGTAGACACAGTGCAGCTGCTGTGAGTACACACAGCCATACCTCATGTCCCGAGCCTTGAAGGCAAGGTGACAACATGACTGGGCAACCTGGTTTTACACACATTGAACACAGTCCATTTCGCCACAGATATGATACAATCTCAAAAATCAAGACAACCCCCCCCCCCCCCTTTTTATTTTTTTAAACCAGCTCCGACAGAACAAACGCCTTTGTTGTGCGAGCGATTCGGAGACGGATCCATTCTTTTATTTTGGGCTCTGACAAGTAGGTCAGGAGACTATGACAGTGCCGAGTTGAGGAGTAAACAGCAGCACATGATGTTGTTTTCCCCCTCTCAATGCTGGAACCAAGCACACCAGCAGCAGTCCTTCCCACCCCTTAGAAAGTCCTCATATAGCCCTTCTCTAACCCTGTTGCTTTCCCACAGTCCACCCCCGCCCACCCCCCTTGCTCTTTGATCGCAGCAACCCTCGGCCGTTCACCTCTGACATATCAAAACGCCAGAGAGACCTGTGAAAACTGTAACTAGTCTTTGGTACCCACAGAGCTCCCTAGTCATATGAATCCCAAGAGGCGGTAGGCAGCAGCTGCCCAACTCTGACAAGTGTTGATCTACCAAAACTCATTTGGGCCACACGGCAAATTAAAAGGAGACCGGGCACTGTGTGTTATTTATTCAATGAAACCCCTCCTTCCCCCACATACAAGACCTGAACACCACTGATTAGATTATCTCGACCTAGTATCACCCAAAATAAATACATACACACATAAATAAATAAATAAATACATTAATTAATTTTTTTTTTTTTTTAAACAGAATAGGCTCCTGTGTCACAACAGGCCGAGGTAAGGTCATGACAAAATGAGAGAGTAATGCCCTGCTGTACTCTGCTCTTGATACCGGGCCAAGCTTGAAAACGATCTCTGGATGTTTACAAGTCAGGGGGTGATGAGGGTAGAAACTTGTGGGCATGAATGACACCCCTCGTTGGCATTAAGTATTCAACACGGCGTGTGCCACCTGCAGTTACAGTTACATGCCAACACGCCTCTGAGGGCGATCACCTTTCTCTGACAGTGGCAACAAAATGTCTGAGTTCGGACAAACGTTATGTAGAGACAATCTGAGAGTACCCTTGTTTTGAGAAAGGTGACCACATTCAGATTCATTGGATTTTCGTCATAAATAAGAAAGGCTTTAAGAATAGTAAATGTCAGAATTGACTAAATTAAAAAAAAGTATCCTCTTCAGTTTTGATGAATTGAATGTTGGATAAGTATAATCAGATTAGTAGCAGGTTTAGGGGAGCCAAACGGAAGCTTAAGATCCCATGTTCTGCCACTTTGATCACTAAATGTAAAAGACAAGAGATATAGACTACGTCCAACTATTTTAAGAAATGTTGTTTCATTTTTAATGTTCCACATCAAACAAATGTTTTTTAAATTATTTTTTTAACAAATGTTTGCAGGTTAGGAGCATTTATCAATCCCAACCTTATCTGCACGCAAAGGAACAAAATAATTATATGAATCAACTTTACCCTACTTTTGTTTGTTTATTTATTTATTTCTCAGAAACGCTAATAAAGTAGATGGGTCATTCTGACCGAGGACATGTTCTTACTCTGACCATAAATGTCAATAACAGATAAAATCCCAAATAAACATTGTTTATACAGTGTGTATGTATGTATGTACAGTATATATATTTTTTCCTCGTCTGACCCCTAGGGTGGTGTCCGTCCCCCATTCAGCTCAGGTCCTCTACCAAAGGCCAGGAAGCTTGAGGGTTCTGCGCAGTATCCTTGCTGTTCCCAGCACTGCGCTTTTCTGGACTGAGATGTCCGATGTTGTTCCCGGGATCTGTTGCAACCACTCATCTAGTTTGGGGGTCACTGCCCCGAGTGCTCCGATCACCACAGGCACAACTGTCACCTTTACCTTCCAGGCTCTCTCCAGCTCCTCTCTGAGCCCTTGGTATTTCTCGAGTTTCTCGTGTTCCTTCTTTCTGATGTTCCCATCACTTGGGACCGCTACATCCACTACAACGGCTTTCCTCTGCCCTTTATCTATGATCACGATATCTGGTTGGTTCGCCATTACCATCTTGTCAGTCTGGATCTGGAAGTCCCACAGGATCTTCGCTCGGTCATTCTCCACCACCTTGGGAGGTGTTTCCCATTTTGACCTTGGGGTTTCCAGTCCATATTCCGCACAGATGTTACGGTAGACTATGCTAGCCACCTGGTTATGGCGTTCCATGTAGGCTTTCCCTGCCAGCATCTTACACCCTGCAGTTATGTGTTGGATCGTCTCAGGTACCTCTTTGCACAACCTACACCTCGGGTCTTGTCTGGTGTGGTATATCTGGGCCTCAATGGCTCTGGTGCTCAGGGCCTGCTCCTGAGCAGCCAGGATGAGTGCCTCTGTGCTGTCCATCAGGCCAGCCCTCTCTAGCCACTGATAGGACTTCTTGAGATCAGCCACTTCAGTTATGGTCCGGTGGTACATCCCATGTAGGGGCTTGTCCTCCCATGATGGTCCCTCTTCCAGCACCTCATCCTCTGTTCCCCATTGTCTGAGACATTCTCTGAGTACATAATCCGTTGGAGCCTTATATATATATATATATCCATCCATTTTCCGAACCGCTTCATCCTCACTAGGGTCGCGGGGGGTGCTGGATATCCCAGCAGTATAGGCGGGGGACACCCTGAATATCGCAGGGCACACAGAGACGAACAACCATCCACGCTCACACTCATACCTAGGGACAATTTAGAGTGCCCAACGAGCCTATGCATGTTTTTGGATATGCAAACTCCACACAGGGAGGCCGGAGCTGGAATCGAACCCGGAACCTCTGCACTGTGAAGCCGACGTGCTAACCACTGGACTACCGGGCCGCTTATATATATATATAGATATATATGTATATATATGTATATATATTTATATATATTTATATATGTATGTATATATATATATGTATGTATATGTGTATATATATTATATATGTATGTATATGTATGTATGTATATGTATATATGTGTATATATGTATATGTGTATATATATATATATGTGTGTATATATGTGTATATATATGTGTATATATATATATGTATATCTACATGTATATATGTATATCTCTGTGTATATATATATATATGTATATATATACATGTATATATATGTATATATATACATGTATATATATATATATATATATGTATATGTATATGTATTTATATATGTATATATACATACAGTATATCGCTATGTCCACAACTCAACTTGCTAATATGTGAAATGAACCATTACAAAGTCCACTTCATGTGTACCCAAACCTTGGCAGAAGTTTAATCATGAAACCCCACTTTTTGAACATTGTTTAAAACTTTAAAATGGCTCAATTTGACGAACAACATAACATGAGCCACATTATTTTATTTTATTTTTTTTGCTTTCTTGTTGAATTGAATTGAATTGAATACAACTTTATTGTCAAATGTGCTGTACGTATGTGTAACATACAGCACAGATGAAATTTCTTCCCCCTCAACATGTTGCTGGTTCAACCCAGTGGGCACCAATTTTTTTTTCTTTTTATCTGGCAGCTAAATGGCAGCTTGATTAATATACATCTTTTCAAGACATTTAAGGCCTTTAGTTTAGAAAATCAAAATTAAGGCTTGAAGTATCTACACCCTGAATTTACCAACTTCTACCACAGAATAACGTCATCATAAAAATATGTTTGTTTGCTGTCTATGTTCAAAAAAAATAACGGAATCATTCAGATCATCATAGTCTATCTGTGTTGTTACACGGAGACAAAAAAAGTGCCACAGGGTTATTTAATGATATTGAGCTTCTTCAGAGTTATAATCCAGTTGAGACCAAATCAACTCCTCTGCCGGCTGGACAAAGCAACAATTAATACCAAATAGTCACTGAATCAACTGGTACGGCCATCCTTAATTTCAAGCACTTCAACCCAGTTCTGAATAGTGTTGATGCTAGTGCTAACATAAGATGCATCCCAAAGCATCAAAGTAGATGATCCAGGGGTCTATTTTTGGATCTCATTACAAGGCAGTGTCCCACCACGAAGGAAGTTCTATTTTTAGGATAGGATTACGGTATGACACACTGTTGCCTTAACAGAAACAAACAACATTCAGCTGCCTCTAAATACTTCACGTGATGTTTTGACTGGTATCGGGTTAGCTAGCACGCTAATAGTGCGTTATGTCACCCAGATTTGCTTGCTTGTTGTCGTGATAGGTTGGAAAGACAAGACAAAATGGCACACAAGAAAGGAATAAGACCACAGAAAGAAATTCAATTGTCCCTCCTTGTTAGAATTGATTTACCTCCAGGACACTTTGACTTTCGATGATGTTGCTTTCGCGTGACTTGCAATTATGGTCGATGCTATATTTAGAAGTCTTTTTGGGGAAACACTTGATTCCCTGAAGGAATTACTCATAAAATGAGAATTAACCTTAGCTTTAGGCTGTACTGAATCCAGAGTAGCATCTTTGTCTTCTTGATTGAAGCAAGCGGAAAGTTCAGTTTAGGTCACCACGGTACAGTGCATCTGTCTTTTTACTTCGGGGTGTGCAGGTACAATTACATCATCTCCCTCGCGTTACCTCATAGCACCACGACAGATGTGATTTTTAATATGGAAGTGACCAATCCCTGTCAAACAATGAATTGACCGCAGTATGTGCGGCCCCACCATACACAAGAATCATATTGCTGCGCCTGGTATCTGCGTCGAAAGCCTGCTAAGAATTCAACAGTACTGATTGGAAATTTTGGAATCCTTTCCAATCAAAACGCTGCCATTTTTGGTCAGGCAACTAATAGATACAAGGTGTGACATTAAATATGAGACGATTGTGCTAATTGAGTGGTTAAATAGCATTAAGCTAACACTCCGACAGAGTCTCAAACTTGTGGCCAGGGGGCCATTTCCTGATGTATTTTTTTTTTTTTTTTGCAGCCTCCTACTTGATATCCAAGTTGAATGCCTCAACCTCTTCTGCCATATTGTTACCGTGGGCATTTGTTGTTGTTGTGGTGGTGATATCACTTATGGGCTAACATAGCTCAGAGTATGACAGCTTTTGGCGAAACACAATTTTGAAGGGACACCAAGTGGCATCCCTGTCATGACTTTCAAAATCAGCCATGAAGAGCAATGTTGGCGGTGAGAACAGTCAATTTGAAGAAAAATAGATGTTTTATTTTATTTATTTATTTTTAGCAGAGGGGCACTCCGACTTTTCTTGAATCCACAGACAAATTTGCTGTGCTTAAGAAATCCGAAGTCATGATTCAACTTGACATTCTGACGAGCCTGTAAAGTACCAGGCAGTTGACAGAGAACACCAAGTTGCAACTGTTGTTCTTGTACTTCTGATGAAAACCTTCATGTTGTGAATTGTTATTGATAAAGATTGAGAAGATTGGATTCGCGTTTTGTTTTTTTACGTCAATACATTTGCCCATTTTGTGTGGAGTAATTCTTGCAACCTGGACTCTATCTCCAGCGGTCCCCCCACGCAAATTGAGTTTGAAACTCTTGCACCACAAAATAATACAACATGAAAGTACAAGTCATATTTACAGCACATGTTATCCATTGAATGCGTCTACTGCCCAAAATACTAAGAATGTAAGTTCCATGTTTTGTCGTCTGTGAGTCCACGGCTTCTAAGGGGGAAGTCAAGTCTAAAATGTTCCTTACTACAAAATATACTCCCATTAGTCCAAACACGGCATTCTGATTACCGTATTTTCCGGAGTATAAGTCGCAGTTTTTTTCATAGTTTGGCCGGGGGTGCGATTTATACTCTGGAGCGACTTATGTGTGAAATGGTTAAAACGTACACATCACATGTTATTTTGGCATTAAACCGCATGAGGGTGCTCTCGGCCTGTGTTGATACTTTCCACGTTGGCGGTAACTGAGAAAAACAACTGACAATGACTCTGACGTAAACGACGTAGAAGAGGGAAGCGCTGCATCTTCTACCTCCGGAGTTGGTGGAGTTGTTTCAAAGTGACACCGAGCATGAAGATTTCATTGGATTTTGTGATTTGGAGTGACGCTGACAGTTTGGAAAATTTGTTAGCATGTTCTTTGTGCTATAGTTGTCTAAATAACTCTTAATATGTTACATGAACATACCAGGCACGTTCAAAGTTCGTTGTTTAAGCGTCACGTAACGTTAGCATATCGTACACTTATTCAGCCTGATGGTCTCTAGTTTTATTTTTATTTTAAATTGCCTTTCAAGATGTCATGTATGTTTTTAGTGTTGGATTTTATCAAATAAATTTCCCCCAAAAATGCGACTTATACTCCAAAGCGACTTATATATGTTTTTTCCTTCTTAATTATGCATTTTTTGGCCGGTGCGATTCATAATCCGGAGCGACGTATAATCCGAAAAATACGGTAACATTGCTTGTGGAGGATGAATTAAGCAGTAAAATCCAGCCGTTTTATCCAAGGCCACGTTTGTCACTTGGTCTTGTCTGAAAATGACATCTGAAACCTTTTTTTTTAACTTGACTTCCCTTTAAATGATTTTTTAGTTTTTTTCTGTGTTATTGTTTCAATATTGGATTTTGAGGTGCTTTATGCAATTATGTACTTAAAGTCAGAATTTTGGTATTGAATTTAGGTGTCATGACAGCCCAAGTCCCACTTTGTATTTTTCCTGAGGATGAAAAGTTGTGTATGATGTTGACCTGCGATAGAAAGCTACAAGAAAAATAGCGTGTGTATGTGTGGTGGTGGGGATTTGTGCTGCGTTATTTTATAAAGCCGTGGCACGCGCTGGATCGGGATACTGAGAGATATTAGAGGCCGACATGTGAGATGGCCTCCCACCTTCCTCTCGCTAAATTATGGAGCATCATGACAGGAACATTTGAAGCCGGCCAGCGTGACCAGCAAAATCCAGTCGCAAAGTCATGGGAGTGACTCGAGTGTCTGTCTTGAGTGTGTGTGGGAGAGAGAGACTAACCTGTGTGTGTGAGCCGGTGGGCATCCAGAGCCTCCTCTGAGGAGAAGGTGGCTCCGCACTGATCGCACACCAGCGCCTCGGCGGGAGCTGCGGATACATTTGGAAAAAAGACAGCATTGTGGTCAACGCAAATAGCATGTGAGATTTAGCTCAGTCACGTTTTCATCTAATTTTTTTCCCTCTGCGCAAAGTGCTTTTTAGGTGCTTGCACAGCACGGAAAAGCACGAATCGGACAAACAAAAGCAGCAGGCAGCGTACATCGGCCCTTCTTCCAGACAGAACGAGTCAAGCTCAAGAATTTTATTTACCACGGCCCTGTTATCAGCTTCTGAACAACGAGCAGACTGTCTGCCTGAGAGGCCACAGAAGAACTGGGTGTTCTCTCTCTACAGCAGACGCTTACCGCCTGCGGCACGTCCCTTTTATCGGATAGCAAAACAAACGGCGGGGGGAAAAAAAAAACACTTCAAAGTCAACACCCCAAATCCCATCACATGCACTGTAACTACACTTGCCAGTTCACCTATGCGACGCCCTTGTCTGTGACAATGAAAGAGACGAGGCCGCCTTGGCCTTTCTGCCGCACTCCAATTGCATCCGCAGACGCAGACATTGCAGCATGCAGTGGAACCTCCCAAGTCCCATCCTCCAAAATTACAAATTCAACCAAAATTTTGGAGGGGAATATGGTTCGGAAATCTTCAAATGACATTGGCAAATCCTGTGAATATTTAGGTGAATGCAAATTGTACTTTCTAAATGTTTACAAACAAACAGTTCTTAAAGATTGAAAGCAAATGTGTCGCACTGTACTCGAGTCCTCTACTCACCGATATCATTAATTATGGAGGACACTGTAAACCTTACTCTCTATTAGCAGTCAAAAATTTGGAAACTTCCTCCAATTCCATTTCTAATGCCCCCCCCCCCACCCCCAGATGTTTTCAATCAATACTGACGTCAAAACATAAGGAATAATTTAAGTTAAAAATATCTTTCAAACCAAAAGATGTACAGTCAAACCTCGGTTTTCGTCCATAATCCGTTCCAGAAGGCTGTTCGAAAACCGAAACCACGCTCTTTTTAAAATGAAAATCTTTATTGAACACGTCTGTTCACCATGGAACGCTAAGCGTCACTTCCTCGTTCGTGTAAGGAAGGCGAGAGGAGTCAAATGGTGCATTCAAGTGCGCTCCGTTTGTTCGAGAACCGAAATTTGTTCGTCATCCGAGGCATAAAAAAACTCAAAATTTTTGGTCGAAAACCGAATAGGGCGAGAACCGCGACGTTTGAAAACCGAGGTTTGACTGTACTTCAGATTCTTCAAAGTAGGCACCTTTTTCCCCAGATAACAGTTCTACACTTCTTGGTATTTTCTAAGTCAACTTTATGATGTGGAGGATGCTTTCTGACCTGGAATGACCCTTTGCTCAAAGCTGTGCATTAGCAGGAGTTAATAGCTTGAATTTCTTGACTTCTTCATGTGTGAGACCACTTGAATTTGAAGGTGTTTCCGAACATTTGGATGGTACTGTATATAGACTTATTGAAAATGCATCTGAATTGGGCATATGATAGATGGACGCAATTAACAGTGCAATGGATGCAGTAAATATACAGTCAAACTTCGGTTTTCATCCATAATCCGTTCCAGAAGGCATGTTGGAAAACCGAAATTGTTCGAAAAGCGAAACCACGCTCTTTTTAAAATAAAAATGTTTCCTGAACACGTCTGCTCACAATGGAAAGCAACACGAGGAAGCGTCACTTCCTCGTCTACCCGAGGAAGCGTCACTTCCTCGTGTAAGGAAGGCGAGAGGAGTCAAATGGTGCATTCAAGTGCGCTCAGTTTGTTCGAGAACCGAAATTTGTTCGTCATCCGAGGCATAAAAAAATAATAATTTTTGGTCGAAAACCGAGACATTCGAAAACCGTGGTTTGACTGTTCCATAGAATAGCCACAAGAGGGTGTCCTAAGTATCCGTGGCTAGTATCGACTGCTTTTGCAGTTACAGTGTTTGATGCATTGAACATGTATTTTCCCATCCCTAATGAAAAGTTAAAATTGTACTCTAATGGATTTCTAAAAATAATAATAGAAACTGGTTGTATGCAAGCCTTGCTCTCTTATGTTCGACTATTTGCAAACCATTAGAGAGAGCCCGCGTAATTAAGAATCACCGCTTGAAGCTATTAATAGTGGCAACTTTAAACATATTTACAGGAGAATTCTTTAGTTGCAAGTGTTTTTGAATCCTCACTCGATTTGGAATTAGAGCAACTTTGAAGTCAACCAGCATCACAAAACTGATTGTGCTCCACTTTGGAGGTTCTTTTCTCAGCACACAGCTGTTTGGATGTGGGTTGGCTCTCAGAGAGATGTAAATCGGTTGCAGATCCATACTGGCCCTGGGCTCATTCACTGATCTATTTTCTGCTCAGCTGGCTTTAAATGAAGTTAAAATGACTCATTAAAACACCCACAAGCTTTTGGAACTCGGAACGCGGCACCCTAGATGTGGTCCTCTTTCAACTCTGTACACACACACACACACACACACACACACACACGCACGCACACCGTGCCACCATTGCCGAAACAAAACACCAAAAAAAGCACCAATCTGTTTCTCTTTTATAGTTCGCACGGAGCAACGAGTATTCCGCACCAACGGCACTACAGCGGCTTCTAGATCCTAATGTCGCGTGATGCCGTCCAGCCCGCCGTGTTGTATTGCGCCGTGTGCGATTCGTGTGATAAAGGCAAAAGGCGGCCGGGGTGGGGAGGAGAAAACATAGTGCATTGTCTTGTGCCGTCAAAGGCACGGAGTGTGCTCTCATCCATAAACCATCAAACCGTCTCCAGACGCGGCTGCAATCGTCCTCCATCAAAACACTTTGTCTGGCATACCAAAATAAGAGCCGGCGTCGAGCTGCATACCAAATCAGCCCATTAGAGCGGCGGAGAGCTCGCTCCTTAGCAACCGGCGGGATCTGAGGCTGCTCTACCCAAATACGCGGCGACACAGAAATGAGATCCGCATCCTTTTTGTTTGTTTTGGCGTTACGGGGGTCGGGAAACTCTCAGGTTGAAGGTGATGCAAACAAAGCGTGTCATATGCGTGTGTGTGTGTGTGTGTGTGCTTGGTGGATGTGACAATAAAAGGAACGAGTTGGGGAAAGTTTAAAGATCTCTCTCTCTCACTCAGCTGTCAGCAGGATGTCACAATGCACGGAAACGTCTGTACACAGCTGAGCTATGTATTTGAGTTGCATTTTCACTCCCTGATTATAAAACACGCAGTTCCACCCTTCATCCCCAATCCCTCCCTTCTGCTCCTAGCTCTCTATTTTGGATAAAGTAGCTGGGAGAGCAGTCAGGTCTGATTAAGTCTGCATTTGGGTACAGTGTGTTCCTGGACACACATCTGCGAGCGAGCCATCACACACGCTTCGGAACACTGGCAGAACACCCAGGCCTGCCGGCAGCGAGTTGATGATGTCATCACTCCCCCCCCCCCACAAAAAAAAGGCGGGGGGGGGGGCAGAACTGGCGAGAGGCCCAAAAACATGGAAGGGACTCTGCTTGGTAGGAAAGGGGGTGGTCAGTTGAGAGGTAAAGGAGGCGTGATCCAGCCAGTAGAAGGAGGAGGATGGGGAACAGGTGCAGCTGAAAGGCCCAGCGTAAAAAATGTGGGAGTGGTGGTTAGAGTAGTTAGGGATTTTTTTCATTCTTAGTTATGATTTCGTGATGATTTATGTTTTTCAATTTCAGTTGGTTTTAATTCATTTTTAAAACGGATCTGTTTTTATTTTAATTTTTTTTCCATCAGAACTACAGTCAAACCTCGGTTTTTCGAACGTCTCAGTTCTCGACCAATTCGTTTTTTGACCAAAAATTTTGATTTTTTTTATGCCTCGGATGACGAACAAATTTCGGTTCTGGAACAAACTGAGCGCACTTGAATGCACCATTTGACTCCTCTCGCCTCGGGTAGACGAGGAAGTGACGCTTCCTCGTGTCGCTTTCCATTGTGAGCAGATGTGTTCAGTAAACATTTTTATTTTAAAAAGAGCGTGGTTTCGGTTTTCGAACAATTTCGGTTTTCGAACAGCCTTCTGGAACGGATTATGGACGAAAACCGAGGTTTGACTGTATTTGTGTTGTGCAAGATAATATTAACCCCCATGCAGTAATTATCCCAAAATTTGACATTTCGGACACTTTGGACGATTTTGGACTGTTGGACAAATGGACATTAACTCCACGAAGCTTATAGGATGTATATCTATCGACCTCAAAGGAAAAAAAATTAAAAGTGAAAAAAGATGTTGCACATTGGACATGGGACGTTTGAAATTGATTGAACAAAAAAATTACATTAAACATCGATCAAAGAAAATTGACGGAGGACATTTTCATTGTAATGATAGTTTTTGTTTCGTAAATATAACATGTTTAATGTTATTTTAAATGCACTCTCATTTTTACTGTTGACAAAAATGTTTTGTTTGTGTAGTTAACTTAAACAACCTTTGTCTGCGTTGCTAAATAGAGCAAACTCTCACCTATTCACTATTTTGTCTTTAGCTCATTGATTTAACACCCACCTCTTCATTTTTTTGTGCTCTTTTCTGAAATACCCTAAAATGCCACAAGATGGTGCCAAACACGTGCTCAATAGGAGAGTAGTAATTGTCAACCAAGTCAATTCCAACAGCAGTTCGTGAAACTGAATACATTTCCGAGTCGGTTCACAGCCTGAAATGCTAGTAAACCAGACATTTTTCACATTGAAATGAATAGAATGACAGCGAACCGCCATTCCACGCTGCAAATAGCTAACATTTTCAATGAACTGACGCCGCCCCCGTAAGTTACGTTTCCAAAAGATGCCACAAAATGGTGGCAAAGCACTAGTTCTGTTTAAATAAACTCCTCATCTCACTTCACTGCGCTTGAATGCCTCAAGCTATATGTATGCTCATTACCCACAAGATTTCTCTCTTGTAAAATGGATACCTTGGCCCAACAAAGTTTGATCTGCTCAATACTTTGCTGAATTAAAACTCAAGTTATTGAATACGTTTTACGTGATGTACACAGATTGACGTTTTTATATAAACATTCACTTCAGAGAGCTGTAATCTCTTGATGTACCACAGATCTTGCATTGGAGCTATACGCTGGGTCAGTCGCCAGTCTTTTAAAATTTCTGGCGGGCACAATGAATGTTTTCAGATCTCATAGCATCGTGCGTAAACAAGCAAAGCACTTGTGCAAAAAGAGCACCGTAAACAATAGCTGTTAGCCCAACGATTGTTGGATCTTGGATATAATACAGTCATTGATTCTGATAATGATTCCTCCCAGCGTGTGCGCATATAAGTGCCAACTCCCACTGCGGCTAACAAGTTGAGAAACAGCAGAGCGAATGGGCAGCATGAATGAATGACGACGACGTATGTAAACAACGAGGTATGCTAATGACCAATTATCAAGTCCAAGAAAACAATCATGTCCATTTTTTTTCTCATCGAATGATCAGTCGATATAGTTAATCATTATGACAGACCTATACATTTCCTTGGCACCAAGATGACAGCAAAGCTCTACTCTTGTCTAAATGAATGAAGCTCCTCAACTGACTTCAACACAGTCCCATGGCACAGAAAATGACACAAGGTGAGGCCCCAGAGCTCACTTTCGCCAAAGCATACACTTAGTCTAAATGAGTTTAACATAGTTTCATGACACCAAGATGCCAGATGATGGTGGTAAAGCACACATTTCGTTTAAATAACACTCCTCGGCTCACTTCAACGTTGACCCATGGCACCAAAATCCCCCAAGATGGTGGCAAAGTACAAATTTTGTCTCAATTAGTCTCCACCCCTCACGTCAACATCGCTCTTTGGCACGAACATCCCACATGATAATGATGACCTGAGCAATAAGACTCAGACTCGTGTTTTTCAGTCAATATCTGTGGATTGATTCTCAAGAAAAACATGAATACCGAACTGAAAATACATGGGGGTTCACTGTAGTCCGTTGCAGCTACATCAATGCTAATTTTGTTAGCCCGCGTATGTTGTTTTGCATTATGTGTTAGCATCAAGCTAGCGGACTCCCAAGCAAAAACGGGACAGCTCGTAACTTGAAAAACTCTTCCTCTGATACTCTACCTGTGTGACACAGCATGTGCATGCGTAGCCGCATGCTGTCCTGGAAGTGTTTGCCACAGAATTCGCAGCCGTGCCCCTTCTCGTCGTCATGCAGTCTCCTGTGTGATGGGGAGACAAAAAAAAAAAAAAGCAAAGACAACGGCGGCACATTAGTGTTTTATTCAAGAGATTTTTTTTTTGTCTTTCCATCATCTTCCCAAATGCCATTGTGCTTCTAATAAGATCTTTTATTTTTATCCCTTTTTTTTTTTTTTAAATTCCGGCAAGAGTCTGAATGCAGCGTCATTAGTGTAAGAGGCCCCTTGGAGTTGGTAAATCACAAAACACGCGAGAACATAGACAAAGGGATATCTGGCTATTTTCAGAGTGCGGTGCAGACGTACGTGCGCCTCCATCCGCCGGCGCTGCAAGACACTGGCCACGCATGCACATGTACACGCACACATTTCCTCATGTAGCCGCGCCGAAAAAGGGAGAAAAGACGACCCGCCAAAGCCCAGCCGCCAGCAAAAGCAATCATATCATATCACACACATCCGAGCATGCCAGGCATCTGTACTCTCATCCTCACATCACCCCGGCCTATAAAAGAGGCTGTTGTAAAATTCTGGACAAAAATACACCAAACAAAAACACATGTACAGGACTGATTAATTTTACTGCGGAAACCGTACCCTGCGGTCCAAAAGATCAAAAAGTGACACAGTGATCCGCTATGGTATTAAAAAGCTGTTAGTTTGGAATCCCCGGCAGTTAAATGCGCTGTTGTTGTTGCTGTTTCTTTGTTTTTTTGAACATTTTCCCCCCTTTTTCCTTTTTATGAGACCGGAAACATCCATTTGAATCAAGCTCTGTGTGAAAAATCCCAAGTTTATTTGAAGGGGCAGTTTATCAGCTTGATTTGAAGTTCCCTTCCCACGAAACAAAGAATGCATTGTGATCAACGGTAAAATCAACATAACCGAAAATGATAACCATCATTGGAAATGATTACAGATTTCAAAAGAACAGAGATCGCTAGATAGATTATTAAAAGGGGACGAAACCCCAAGAATACAATGTCTGTGCCAGCACTACTCAAAACACAGTACTCTGATTTCATATTGCGTCGGTGGAATGAGAATTAAACAGGATAATGAATTGAGGAGCGCTATATTGGGCGAAATCAGTATCGGCTGCAGACCAGAAATGACGGCGAAGCACCAGTCATGTTTCCCGCTACGCATCAACAACCAATTTACAGTGTCAAAAGTTAGCGTACCGATTCATTTTTGCCTATTCAACTGCTCATTGTGTGATTGATTGCCTCACGCCTGGCTCTCAGGGCTTTGAAAAGGTATGAATGAATGACAGCATAATACATTTGTGCTTTTTTTTTTTTGGTAATTAGCAATTAAGGTGTTAGATTAGAGATGGAACATGATTTTGGAGTGGTTTTGTGGTGGTGCAGAGCAAGATACACATATAAATCTAAATATCAGCTTGAGCTATATGTTTTGGTAACTTAACCGAGATGGCATTTTTTTTTTTTTTTTAACTGCTCCAGAGTAGTAACAATCGTTCAAATTTAACACGCTAAAACAAACCATTTGAAATATTATCATGCCTCGTCGGCAAACCGTTGCATGGTCAAAAATTCATCATCCCCTCATTCCACAAGGAGCAACCTTCAAAGAGATCTCCAAATTCCCGAGTTTTTCCCTCCCGCTTGAAAGCGCTCCCGGAGAAATTCTGTCAGCAAAGCACTAGCAAATGTCAATCGCCGAACCAGGTGCATGCTCAGTGACCTGGTTACGGACCTAGCGCAACTCCACTCTCGCCGCGGCTCGCGGACACGCGCACGTCCGTCTCAGTGAGTAAGTCGGCACATCGCTAAACATCCCGCAGGATGCCAGAGTGGTACAAGGCTGAAATGTCAGTGGCCAAGGGATGAGAACCTCACAGGATGACAGTCATGTACGCCCATCGTGTATCGCTAAACCATAACTTTGCGTGCACAAAGATAATACGGGAGCTGAGAAACTTCTCAACAGCCCGCGGCAGCGATCAAAATAGAACAGCTTGAAGGTATCCACCATCCCTGACTGTCAAACACGTTTGGGTAAAAAAAATGTTAAAATTTACAAAATTCTGGCCGTCATTTAAATGACGAGCAGGCACACACCTGCTCTTTTTACAAGGAAGCCAAAGACCCCGGCATTATTTCCTCCATCAAGGAGGGTGTTTTCATCCACTCGAATGATCACACAAAGAAGGGGGCGTTGTTGGACAGTTTCTCGGATTTCTCGGAAAATCACTAAAGGGCTAAACGAGGGCTTAACGATTTTGAAAATTGAAAATCCAATTGCCATTTTACACCACCACCCAATATTGTAAATGCGATTTAACCATGGAGAACCCAAGAACCCTTTTCTTCTTTGGAAAATGATGAATTTTACATTAAATGACTGCTATATGTTCACTGAACACCAAAATATGTTTTTTCAAAAATGTAATGCTTTAAACCTAATTTAGGATTAGGGCCAAATTTGACCCTTTGGGATTTAAGGGTAGCATTTGAGTAGCAGAATTTATAGGGGCCAAATTTGACCCCGTGGGTTCTCCGGGGTTAAAATGCGATTTATTTTTTTCAGCCTCCTCTTCCCACATATTTTTTTGAACAAACACAAACTAAAAACGAATCTGTAGTATTATACAGAATATAAGATTTATTTGACATAAAAGTTTCTATTTTTAAACAGGATGCTGTATATTTTTATTTTTGTGTGTGGGGGGGTTGACGGAACATTGTCACAAACATCATACAAAAATATGTACGCAAGGAATGATTCGGAGTTATCAATATGTGCATGATGTCTTTTAAAGACAATACAAGACACGACTCTCTTGCCTCGACAGAGTTCTAAATTAGTTGGTGCTAATGAAGCGTGTGTTGCCGTTACCTGTGCTGTTCCATGGCCTGCCGGTTGTGTAGCTGCAGCCCGCACTCGCCGCAACACTGCGGCCCCTGAACGGACCCCTCGTGCCTCATTCCCGCCGCAAACTGGCCCAACCTGCTCAGGAGCTCCCGGTGCAAAAGGCCCTGGTGAAACAGGCCACCGTAGCTCCGCGGATCCAGCGGCATGCCCAGAGAAGGGCCCAGCGACACGGACACCTGGGTCATGGTCTCTCCCGCGTGATTGGGGGCGACAGAGTAAATGGATGCCAGGTGCTTCTCAGCTATTACGGGGAAACAGTCCAGAGAGCTCCCCACCACGCCCTCCTCGGGGCCAGCGTGCAGCTCTCGGGTGCTAGTGATCACGCTGCTTCTCAGCGGGGTCCCCGGGCCCTCGTCCCGGCTTGGTTCAGACGCACAGCTTCCGGACGAGCGGCCCTCGCAACAGTCCGCTTCGCCCACCTGCATGTTCTCCGACTTGATACCCTCGATGGGCTCCAGGGTCGGGGCCTCAGCACTGCCCTGCTGCAGCTGCTGGGAAATGTCCATGTTCATGTCCAGCTTGGGGCTCAGTTCTGGAGGGTCGTTTGGGTCGGTCCCTGGCGGGCTCCTCTCCGTCATGTGGTACAACGTCAGGTGGTGTAAAGCAGCGGCGTTAGTGCGCTGCGTTCCGTCCGGGATGGAGTGATTTTTGGACATCAGGTGCCGCCAGTGTCTGGCTCGACCGTGGTCGCCGTGGTCTCCGCCGATGTGGTTACGCACCAGCGTGTCCTCACTCTCCTCGGCCTGGATAGTCTCCAGCACCTTCAGGCACTGCTCCTCCAGAAACTCGATCTCCAGAATCTCCGCGGCGTACAGCAGGTCGTCCAGGTCCTCGGCCGTGGCCTGCAGCGACGCGGTGTACGCGTACTCCAGGATCTGTTGGAAAGTCTTGGGCGAAAGGAAGTCCAGAGCATAGCGCAGGCTGCTGCGGTGGAATAGGATCTCAAACATCTTGCTGGTGCACGCCAGGACGGTGCGATGCGCCGGGAACTCGTGGCCGTCCACCGTGATGATGACGTCGCACAGGGTGCCCGCCAGGCGCATCTGGTTGGCCCGCTGCAGCAGGGTGTCAGGGTGAGCCGGGTTGTGGAGCTGGAGCACGCCCATGTTTCATCAGCACCCACTGAGACTTTTGCTGCGGCCGCGCCTCAGGCGTTGGCCCTCTTTCAGCTTGGGGGGCTGTGAACTTAAGATAGAGATTTAAGTTGAGAGAGAGGATCAGGGTTAGGAGCAATAGATGCAGCGTACAAAGATACCCGTTTTTGAAATCAGATTCAAATGCGAGATATCCATAAAAACGTTGCTAAGTGTTAGGGTGAGAGTAGTCACTCTTATCGAAGTTTGTGTTCTCAAGTCGACCACTGCATTATACCACACGAACACAATTGTATCTTCACTGATTTGTGGGTTTGAGTTGTGGGGTCCCTCTGTCTCCATTCAAATGTCTATCGTAGCAAGGCTAACCTGTGAGAGGCTGGCAAGGGAACCCAGATTGACGGACAACACAAAAACGAAGGCGCTAAGTGTTAGCCTGCCTGGTGACTACGCTGCGTTTTCAGGCGGTATACAAACAGTCAAGACAAGAAATTGTGGTGATGCAATTTGTTTGGCACCTCTGTGTTTGAAATTCCCTCAGTGATAACCTAAGTAGTCCTTGACTTGTCCCCAATTCGGAGTTGATGATTGTCGGTTTGACGATTGTCACGTAGGATAGAGTGGCAAAGCCAATCTCCTATCCGTCTTAATATTTGAGTTGTTTTGTCCCATTTTGGGGCGGTTGTTGCGAAGAGCAGACAAGTCTATTCGAGGCGCGCTTGCAGCAACAGTTTGCTTGTTGCGGGGTGATTAGTCTGCAAGCGACCACGTCGCTGTAATAACGTCTGCATGCTGAGCGAAGTGGCGCTGACCATTTATCAAGCATGGACGCGCGCACACGCCGACGCCCCTCAACAGGTAGACCAAAGCTGATTAGTCCATTAAGGCAGCGCACGTTCGTAATTAGAGGCGCCCCAGACAATTAAGCCGCCCGATCAATAAGTTATCAAACTATTAAGATGGATGAACGCGTAGAAACCGCGCGTCGCCCTGCATGAGCAATGCGCGCGCGTGCCCGTGTATCAGTGTGTGTGAGAGTGTGTATGCGCGCGCGCACGCGTGTGTGTGTGTGTGTGTGTGTGTGTGTGTGTGTGTGCGCGCGTGCGCGCGCGCGCGCGTATGTGTATGTGTGTGCGCGTGACGCACGACGCGACGATAAATATGCTTTTTTTTTTTTAATGTATTGATCGTGTCACCTTGCTATGGATGCCCGGACTCCTCGGAGCGCATCAGGTGCACACGGGCAATTCACATCAAGAGCCTCACGGTGTAAGGGGGAAAAAAAGAGGAAAAGAACTACAGTTGTAGTTGTTACCATCAAAAATCTGGTTCAGGCAAACTTGGAACCCACTGGGAGGATGATAAGCCCTCTCCTCAAACCAACGCTTGTCATTTCGTTTTCAATGCTATAATCGCGCGAGTTGGGAAAGTAGTTGGTGTAAAGTGCTCGTCTTACCCCTCTTGTCGCGTTCGCCTGTGCTGCTGCTGCTGTTCGCCGATTATCCAGGCAGCATCATGCTGCCACATTTCACAGTGGGCACTCCAAAAACTCGCTCCCGCTTCCAAGTAACCGAGTCAATATTTAGAAGACACAACGGGCGCTTCCCTTTTGACCTGTCAAAGTAAAGGCATTCACTTTGCTTGTTGCGTGGCGATCGATTTATTTTTTTTTTGTATTTTTTTGCGGTGCTATTTATTTTTCAGATTAATATATAACTAAATTGGATGTTTTATGTTTGTATAGTGCTTATCCTCATCGGTGTCTCGAGTTACTACTGATTACATATTAAGCAGTCATTATGTCGTACGATTGCCACCGGCCCCTCAAGTGCTATGCAAAGCAATTGTACTGTATTAAATCTACAAAGGAGTGAGTATTCAGGTAATATTTAGGGGTATTGGATATATTTGAAGATTTCACTAACTTTTAGTGTTTACCTAACATTTAAGGAGTATTTTGTTGAGTTAAAAGTATTGAGGTAAATTTGAAGAGTACTCTGATAAGAAATAAAAAAGTAGTCTAGTAGTAGTAGTGTTTACTTTCGAACCTGGGTCCCATTTAACACTATTCTTGTAAATTTTGGGGAGTATTTCAATTGTTTTAAAATATGTTGTCAACTTTTTTAGGAGAATTTTGTGGATTGTAAGAGAAATAAGTAACTTTTAAAAAGAGTTTTGGTTTGCTTTTTAGAGTATTTTACTCACACATGGAGTATTTAATAGATTTAAGAGTATTTTGGTACATTTTATTGAATATTTCAGTCGGTTTGAGTGTAGTATCAAATCGCTACTAAAAATGTGAGTGAAATGGTGATGCCTATTCGAAAATTAAATTGCAAATCGATTTAATTATGAATCTAGTGTTCTTGTTCATAGTGTAGTTGTGAGTGGATTTGACCTTTTGATTCGCCACTTCATGTGTTAATATGACGTGGAATGACATTTCTATTTTTTCGTTTGCCTAGTTATCAAAACCTCTTTAAATTCCGTTAAGCTGTGTGCCTAAGAGTTTACTATGAAGGTTTGATGACACGACTTCGTGTGTGTCAGTCGCATACTGCTGCTAACTTGTTCAATCGTTACGCGGTGTTAGTGTCCGGCTTTGTCACCCCTGAAACAACTAGCAATGGCCACTACGAATGTGATTTGGTTGTCTTTAAATTCAAGACATGTTTAATTGCGCTTACAAAACGCCAAAAGGGTACAAAACGACAGTGTGAGCGACTCTGCAGGTTTTCAAGTGCCAGTTTTGCGGCTCCATGACCCTAAAATTAAAGAAACATCCAAACTTGTCCAAGGGAGGATTGTTGTATCAAACTCTGGAGCTATTTACTTTTTTAACTAACAAACATTATGCAACAAGTGTTTACCACCAGAGCAAGTACATCACGGAATTTCCCGGCCAGTAAGACCTGTTTGCACAGTGCGCGCGCTAAACACCAAGTTGTCCATCCATGACGTGCAGCACGCGGCCTTTTAGCACGCGTCTGTGCTACCGCCTGGTGGCCAACTCGCGTCATTACATAGTCGCTTTTTTTAATTCAAAGGGATACGGCACAAAATGAGCCAGCACCAAGTGAGATTGAGAAACAATGTTTTTATTTTGAAAATGGGTTAGCACTCAAGACAGCAGATATTTACTGAGATTTTTCCACCCCGTAAGATGGAGACGAGGAAGCAAGGTGGTCTGGAAAGTGAACGATGACAGCTGCGCAGTTCTGTTCAAAGGGACGCTATTTCTTCAAATCATTAACAGGGGTGTTCATGAGGGGTCAGGTTTTTATTTGTACTCATTTTTGGAACAATACGAAAATCCTTCAGCAATACACGCTCAGTGAAATCAGAATTTTAACACTGGATGAAAAGACTTTATTTTTTTTAAATGAGAGAAGTCATGTTTATTTTTGTGTTTATTAATGTGTGAACAATACATCAATGAACTGAGATAATCAGAGTTAATGCCTGATTTAAATTGTTTGGACAGGAAAGTGAGACGTTTGAGTTTGTTTTTTTTTGTCAGTGCCTTGATAGGTCCCACTGTTTAACAACAGAGTCCATGTGAGCACAGCAGTTAACTTAAAAAAATCTGTGGGAACAATTGTGTCTAAATTAGTGTCCTTGAGTGTTTTGAAAGGTGCTTATAAATGTAGTATTATTATAAATTGCAATTACCATCGTTTTCTTTTCTGATATGAAAGGGGAGGTGTTTATTTCAGGTAGGCATTTATTGTCTTAAAAGTGTGCAGGACGACATCAATGAAGGTGCTGCAGTTTTGGTTACCGACAGAGTTCAGATGGGCTCGCAGTTGAATCTGAGTCTGTGTGAACGATAAAATTTTTTCATGATCGGGAAATTATTTGAGGGAGGCAGGCATTTTTATCAAGTGAATTAGTGGTCACAGATTAGAGTGTAAGAGAAAAGTAATGGTCATTAAAGACACCATCTCCACACAGGAAACTCAGTAAGTCTCCATCTTTTAAATTCACTCGAGAGGCTCAACGCTTTCATGTGTGAGCAGTCGTGTCTGTTTTATTTTGTACTTTTTCATAATGCCAAACGGGAGGCGCTGATTCGAGGGAGACGTTATTTTGAGGAAATACGGTCCTTCCACTTGTTGAATTTGCATTTGCTGTCTTAGAAAACAAGCGAGTGACCACCCTGCTTCCTGACAGGTGGGTTGTACAAAAGACAAGGAGAATTGAAAGGGGGGGAGGGTGGCGGGGGAGATGAAAGAAAGCACATTACAGAGCACTTGAAGGAGAAAATAAAACAAAGGGGCGAAAACAACACTCGTGAACTGAATATGAGCGATTTAGGTCCCAAACAACGTGCCTGGTCGTTAGTAGTTATGATTTCATGCCTTCCTTCACGAGAACCACTGATGAGACTTGACGCTCTATACGGAGCGCTCTGTGTGTGTGTGTGTGTGTGTGTGTGTGTGTGTTTGAGATCCGGCGCTTTAATAACACGACACCTGTTGTTATTATTATCATCATGACCACATTAGTCCATTAAGCACACTTTTCTTCTTCTAACAATAATAGTACATTTTAATATACAGTATAATATTTATACATATATATAAAAAAACAAGATGCTAGATCTCTCACGACAAAGCAGATTATCATAGAAACCGGTGACAAGGACGTTCAACTGACGCGCGCGCGCACACAGGCACAGTGCACAAGCTTGCAGGCAGGGATGGAAATCTTAGTAGTTTGTAAGTACTACCCCCGAAAAAGTGTTTTGTTTTGTTTTTTTGTTTTGTGCGGTGAAGAAATGAAACATATTTAGATCACAACATATCAGCACTCCTGATGGTGACGCCCCTCCGCCCCCACTTCTTTTTTGAGTGTGTCGCTTTTCCAAACTCCGGTGAGGCAGTGACGGTACATGGGATCGCCAAAAAGACCCCATCCAGTGAGCTCCGTGTGTGTGTGTGTGTGTGTGTGTCTGGGGGTTGGGGAGTGGGGGCTCGAATTGGTGAGGCGAAACCATAAAGCTTCTAAGCAACCATCTGCAGGCCAAACATGCACAAACAAGCTAACGAGACGGGCGCACGAATGAAAAGCTCAGAGAAAACAAAAATGTCGCACAAAAGACAAAATGACGACCGCAAAGAATGTTGTGTTATAGTTCTCATGATAATCGAATGCTTGGGTGAGTCGCGATATAGTCCGGTTAAATTAAATTAAAAAAATAAAAATCTGGGGACTGGAAGATAAACTCCTCGGGGGCGTGAAAGTGTGTGCTTGACAAGTGTGTCGGGGTGGGGGGGTTGATGTGTTTACTTTAGCGCACTGGAAGTGAAAATTCCCGCAGCCGCACAATGTTTAAGATGGATTTTTTGTTTGTTTGTTTGTTTGTTTAGTTTTTCATGCTTTGCTTTGCGTGGACTTTGTCTGTATGACACTGTTGTGTTCGGCGGGCGTCTCCTTCATGGCCTTGGACAGCTCCTCCTGATGTTTGCCCTTCCCTTCTGAAAAAATCATCCTGAAATGGGTGTGGAGGGGGGTGTGGGGTCGGGGGGTGGGGAGGGAGAGTCCAAATTAGAAATATTAAAAACAAAACGCAACGTCGGTGAACACTGAACCTCGAAATGAGGTCGTCGACGTACAGTATATGTAAGAAGACCCGGCCGGGGCGCTTGCACAGTCTGCTTACATATTCCTTCACCACCGTTGACAACAATCGGGGGGGGGGAAAGGTCATGACGTTTCTTAGGAGTCATCCGGCGTCACATGGGGTTTCCTCAACCAAAAGCACATCAACAAAATGCTACGACGACAAAGCTCTCTTGTACACCGGAGCGAGGGCAGGGCATTTCTCTCAAAGTCTGAGGGTGTCGAGGAAGATGCCGTATTTACCACAAAAAAAAGCCCCTTTCAGACGAGGACCGTCGTTCTTTCATGTGATTTGATTACAGGAAATTATCCGAGTCCAATTAATCAGTATGAAAATGATGATATATGACACATTATCTTATCGATGCTGACGTGTAGTGACAAGCAGAACAATCCACTTGCATTCGATGGCAGATGGTACAATCAACCTATGTATCCACAATGCAACAAAATCATTGCTTTGTGCTGAACTAAACAGGCCCAGATTTCATATTGAGTCCTTTTTTTTTTTGAGAAGGTCTGCACTATATTTTATTGTGATGATTTTGTTGGGTGTTTTTTTATTTTGGGTGTTTTTTTTATTTTTCCATCAGATGTTCCAAATGTATAAGGCTACTGATCCGGAAAGCGGGGTCAACTCGTGAATGCATCCAACATAGTACAGTCAAATCTCGGTTTTCGAACGTCTCGGTTCTCGACCAATTCGGTTTTCGGCCAAAGGTTTTGAGTTTTTTATGCCTCGGATGACGAACAAATTTCGGTTCTCGAGGAAGTGATGCTTCCTCGGGTAGACGAGGAAGTGACGCTTCCTCGTTTCGCTTTCCATTGTGAGCAGACGTGTTCAGTAAACATTTTTATTTTAAAAAGAGTGTGGTTTTGGTTTTCGAACAATTTCGGTTTTCGAACAGCCTTCTGGAACGGATTATGGACGAAAACCGAGGTTTGACTGTATTAGAGGCGCAATGCCGTCGATACGGAAGCCTGTCAGATGCATGTTGCTTGCCGTGATATACTCGCAGAGGACGCTTATTGCACCTAACCTAATCTGTTGGGCGAAATCTGTCTGTCCGATATTGAATGTTCTTTTCTGCAAAATCTGAATATAAAGACTCCAAGACACGTGAGACGGAAAAAGAGTCTTGGTCTTGTCGTGAAAATGCTCTCATACCGTTGGCCTAAATGAGCTTGGAAGATCAGCTATTTCAGGCTTCGTCGTCGTACCAGTCATGTTTCTTCCTCTCCGTTGGTCCGCTTTCCACAGAGTTGAACAGAACTAACAGTAGCAGTAGCCACCTTTTTTTCTCGTTCTGGTCGGATGACCGTCACCAGAAAATGTCAATTGTCAACGGCTTACCTTTTGAGCTAGACTTATGTTTTTTTGGAATCTATTCAATGTATCTTTAGGTGGCTGGTTCGTTTGTTAAGAGTACAGTCAAACCTCGGTTTTCGAACGTCTCTGTTCTCGACCAAATCGGTTTTCGCCCAAAAATTTCGAGTTTTTTATGCCTCTGATGACGACCGAATTTCAGTTCTCGAAACAAACTGAGCGCACTTGAATGCACCATTTGACTCCTCTCGCCTTCCTCACACGAGGAAGTGACGCTTCCTCGTGTAGCGAGCGTTCCATTGTGCACAGACGTGTTCAATAAAGATTTTTTTTTTTTTAAAAGAGCGTGATTTCGGTTTTCGAACAAATCGGTTTTCGAACAGCCTTGTGGAATGGATTATGGTCGAAAACCGAGGTATGACTGTATCACGATTTTCCGTCTCTCGACTGCATCTTTCCATCAGTGTGATATTATAAAAGGAGTGTCTACTATTGTGATGTCTGAAAGAGGCTTCTTGAGTACTCATCAGAACTCGCACATAGCTGGCGTCGGGCCAAAACCTCCTTTGTCCAAATTTTGGTCAATATTTTTTCACAATTCTACACAATTGGTCAGTCCCCACTTTGGACTGTTATTTGAATTAATTTATTTTTTCAAATTACCTAAGTGCTAAAAATGGTCTGCTGTCTGACAGTGAAACGTTAACGGTTCAGCAAACACACAGTATTTTTGGTTTCCTGAAACGTGACGGTTGTGGAGATGTGAGGATTGCGCCCGACACAACCGATACGAATGATCAAAACCTCACTCCTCAGTCACCATCAGACCATTGAGTTAACTTCATACCACCCTTGTTGCTAAATGTGTCGTCAATGGCAACATGTGGTGGTGAATGAATGAACGCACAAGTTACTCACTCACACATATACACACACTCACACACACACACAAATAAACCTCTAGAGGGAGCCGTACTCATCGTTGACAGGTGGAGCGGTCTTGGTCAGAGGCTCTGATGCGTCCACTGAGAGGGGGAGATCTGCTCCGTCTCCATTGGGCAGAGAAGGGGCAGTGAGCGGGCTCTCTAAGCTAATGAGATCATCGGGGATGGCCGAGGGTCTCTCCGTGCCGTTACTCAGCTCCAAGTCGAATGTGGCGTTATTGAGACCCATGTCGTGGGCGAGTAAGTCGTACATGTGCGGTGGTGATGCGAGGAGGTCGCTCGCAGGCGGGGGAGACACGGGGGTGGGGACGTCTCGGACCAGAGGGGACAGTTCTTCAGCATCCGGCACTTTGGAAGCGCCATGGATGGCTGAAGATGGGGGGTTAGGGTGGGGGCTATGAGGGTAGGACGGTAGGACGGCGAGCTTGTCAGAGGTGCAGTTTGAATCGGGGTCTTTGGGTATGAGCGGCGGACTGGGAGCTGTTTTTTTGGTGTCTGGAGTAAGAGGAGGGTCCGTGGCTAACGGAGAGACGGGCGGACTAGCTTTAGCCTTTAGGGCGGCAAGTTTAGGAGAGTGCCTCCGTTTGGGCGGGATGGGCGTCCCGGGTTTCTGAGTCTGTTCGGGGGTGCCGGGTGGACCGTCGCTCTTTGTCTTCTCTTCTTCGTCCGCCACCCACTCGGCTCCCCTCCGCTCGACTAACGGCGCGATCTTGGCCTCGACGGCTGCCCTGCACACGGGGGGAGTCGGCGGCGGCGCGCTCATCTCGGGACTGGGTGCCGGCGCCGGGATGGCCGTGGGCGAGGGGTCGTTGGCCGGGGTGGACAGGCTACACGTGAGCGTGGTGGTTTCGCTAGAGGGGCTGTCCAGAGCGGGGTCAATGGTGGCTGTGGCCGTATCGGAGGAGAGCGTGTCCAGTGCCAGGGCAGCAGTGAAAGCCGCCAGCCTGAGAGAGCAGGGAGAGAACAGAGACACACAAAACTAGACACCGGGGTGACTGTGACACAGGAAGGGCGGCCTCGGGCGGCAGGCGAGAGGATTAGTCGGCCTCACAAACAACACAAAGCAACTGAAATCAAGAAGGACGGTCGACAATGACAACAAAAAAAAACAACCAAAACAACTATTAAGGAGAAACAAAGAAAGTCATGCTGTGAGTGGACATTAATGGGAGCGGGGGCGAGGGAGATACTGAATGGGACGGCTGGAAATCCAGCAGAGAACTATTACGCAGAACCACCTCAATGGCTTAAACAGTACCAGTGACAAGTAAGCTTGACTCGAGAGGACAAAGGTCTTTCTTTCCATGTCTTCCACTGGTATTGCTTCAACATTCGTATGATCACACAGTCGACAAGTACTCCTGAAAAGCGACACAACTCTCAGTGGACTCCACTCAAGAATGACCAGAACTTGTCTGAAAGAAGTGGGCGAAAGCGGGTCAAATTCTGTCCTAGTGGGTGGACAAGTGAATTCTTGATCGTGGAGTGCAAAGTTCCAACAGCTGATAAGAATGTTTAAGAGCAGCAAAATAAGAAAAGGAAAAAACCAAAACAACAACAACAACAAAAAAACCTTTGTGCGGCTGTCCGCTTGACTCACTCTGGCTCTGTGAGGGGCGTGGTTTCGTTGGGTTCTGTTGGGCCTGCTGCGTTGTGATTGGCTGTGCACTCATCCTCCGTTCGGACCTCCACGATGGGCTCTTTGGACTCGTCTTTCCTGTGGACAGATACGGGACATCATCCTCGTGAATAGAGTGACTGATCAAAGTACTTGCATTGCGATGGAAGACAAATCATTGAGAGATACAAAAACTGTGACTTCCTTGGACAGTTTTTTTTCAGTATTTAGATGGAAATGACGTTTCTTAAGTTTGCCCTCTCCAGAAAACAGATTTTGAAAAAAAAAAAAGCAGCCAAAATATCGCTTGGACCCATTTGTATGGAGCATTTGTAGCTCATTTCATAATAACAACGAAACAAATGTCCACCTAACTTATATAAGGGGCAACTGACAGCCTGTCACACGGTTGGAAAATTATTCAATTTCACTTAATTTGTCAGAAAGTTATTTTTTAATTAGAAATTAGTGCTGTCAAACAATTAAAATATTTAATCGTGCTTAAATGTATAAATGTCATCGTTAACTCATAATTAATCACAATTAATCACACATTTTTATCTATACTAAATTTCCTTTGATTTCTTTTTGTCCTATTTCCCCCCCCCCCCATTTTAATGCTCTCATCAACATGGAATCGTGGATCAGTTTTCTTTGTGCAAAATGCAAATAATAACTGAAACAACAATTTAGATTTTCAATTTTCTGTTAAAATAAAAAAAGCAGTTATTCAAACTTGGAGCACATTTTATTATTTAAGAGCAACGTAACATCCGCTCTGACGTGGTGTCGCATTAATCTCACGATAAAAAATTAATCCCGTTAAAATTGATTTAAATGTATGCCGATAATAACGCATTAAACTGACAGCACTATTAGAAATGCAAGGTATATATTGGTTCAACTATTTATGCCAGTGACATGTAGTGACAAGCAGTTAAATGCTCTTTTATTAGATGGAAGAGGGTTCAATTAAACAATGTTGCCATTCGCATAACCGAATGAGTTGTGACTTCCTGCGATTTGGTCAGCTTTGTGTTCAATTGAACCCGCCAAGATTTCACACTAAGCCAGACATTTTTCAGTATTTATACTTTGTGTTACATCCTCGGTTGGTGGTGTGCTGTGAGACGTGTGCGCTCTCAAATGCGTGTTGACTGTCCTGGTATGTTTAAATTCTTTTGGGCCACTTGGGGGCAGCACAAGAACACATTGGCGCCATAAGTATAAAACAAGAATTGAAAAATCCAGAACCAGCTTTAGTCACACCTCAGCATTAAACAAGGATGAATGAAGTGCCAGGTTTTCATTTATCTGCCAAGACACTGCATGTGAACTCGGCGAAAAGGTTGAGTTTATTTATAATGACCATAAATGACACGCCTAAGGCACGGTTGACATTAAGTTCTACCAGGCAACCAGGTTTTCATTCGACCATGCTTGACCACTGAGATTGTATTTTTGCGGCTACTGACATGAATGCGGCCTTGCCCTCCTCCAGGTCTTTGCCTTTCGTTCCGGAGGCCGACTTGCCGCACAGGCACATGATGAGGCCGCACTTGTTGACAAAGTAGCACGTGACGTCGACGGCCAGGAGCAGCAGGACAAACGCCAACACCAGGATGCCCGCCCACAGCACGATGCCCACGGGGAACGCCGCGTCTTCGTCCAAATCTGACACAACGGTAATGACAACACAGTAGCGGGCGCGTGATGGGTTAGTCCATAAACGGGTCAATACATCTGTAAATTGCTTCGAAGAAGAAACGACTCACCTGGTCTTGCTGCGGCGTTTTATACACGTGGGAATGCAAAACAGCCCTCAATCACATGTATTCAACATATGTATTTATTTGGAGTTAGATATAAACTACTCATAAATTATCCTTGTTCATCTAGCTATGCCAGGGACAAAAAGTGACAGGCAGAGCAGTTATCTTCCACTTCATGGCAAAAGCTATATAATTAACCTGCGAAACCACCTGTTGCCTTTTCACACAGCAAAGCAAGTGCTGGCGCGCACACGCTTCGTAAGCACATATGAGTCAATTAGGTTGAGATCATTTCACAATATTGTGATGTGAGAATTTTCTACAGTAAAAAAAAAAAAAGTGGAAATGTTGGGAAACACTTAAAATACAGCGTTTAGATATAAATGACACTCTTAAGACAGGCGTGCAGCTCTGTGTATGCGTGTTGGGGGGGGCGGCGCAGCACCCTTCAGTGATCATTGTCGAAAACGTGGTTAGGTATTTGGATACACTTGGGACATACAGGAGGGAAATGTCAAATGTCACAACTCGTAATACAGCGTGGACACGATTCAAATGTAATTAGGCTCTTTCCTGCTAGCTGTTTTTGTTGGCGTAAAGGTTAAGTCGGTCTTTCCATAATATGCACAGTTCAGTGAGCAACACAGCAGTCACTCAGGATTTAAAGGAAAAACACTCGAGTTGCTGAGTACTGGACCGTGGTCTGGTTAGTTGCTTCCAACTGTCACTCATCTCTGTTGTTTATCGCGACTCACTGTCAACATCCGGGGCCCGGGGGGAGAGTCCAATGGCTTTGGTTTGGTTGTGTCGTGAAGACCACCACCACCACGCAGACACACACACACACACACACACACACACACACACACACACACACACACTCACACACGTCCGTCATAGTTTTTCGAAAAATGTGCGCGGAGACAGCCGGACTGGTCTCGCGCGATTTAGCCGCCATCCAAACTACGAGAGCAGCAATGCGGTGATGACGGACAGGATGAGTGAGACCAAACAGCACGTCACGGACGGGGAGCCCTGAGTGGCTGGGATGACAATGTCCGGAAGCGGTTCGGAGATCAGGAACGTTGGAGGGTCAGAAGGGGAGAAAAAAAGGAGGATGAGGGGAGGAAAAAAAGAGAAGGGGATGGGGGGGGGGGGAGGGGGTAGAGGAAGAGAGAAAGTGAAAATATGTCGTTTGAAAAAACAAAAAGGTGAAAACATCAAAGAAAAGAAGGGAAAAAAAGCAGCAACGAATTTGAAGTGAAAAGCACAAAGCGGGAAGATGGCGCCTGATGAATGGACAAGATGGCGTCGGGGGGAGGGGCATGGACCAATTTTAATTAGGACTGCCTGGTTAGTCAGCTGTTACATAGCACAAACTATCTGCCCTCTTTTCCACTGTTAAGACTGAGAAAGATGACACTTATTCAGCGGGAGGTGTTTCAAGTCGCCTGGCCCAGTTGCGCAGGAGCAAACTCAAGCTCATTTAGCGACACCTGTCAAACCTTCCAGTCGGGAAAATTCTGCTGGAAAAGTATGTTTTTTTTCTCCCCTCGCCGCTGTACGAGGAAATCTATTTTTGTTTTTTTCCGGCCCCGTAGATTTATTGAGTTGTCATTTTCACCTTTCAGGGCAAAAATAGAAGGTGAGCTTTGAGTGATGCTCCTCGCTGCACTTGTGTTTAGTTGCCGTGTTAGCGCCCGAGCAAGCGGGCGAGCGGGCTAATAGGACCGAAGGAAGCCTACCTGGCATGACGGCCGGCTGGACGGACGTCCTGATGGACATCCTCGCCTGCTCCGACTTGCCCTTCTGGTTCTCGGCCACCACGGAGATGTCATAAATGGTGTCCCACTCCAGCCCGCTCAGGATCACGTAGTCGCTGTCACTGGGCATGCGGATTTCGGGTTTCCAGTGTGAAGACTCAATCTAAAGGCACACAAGTTTGGGCTTTTCAATTGCGGTTGAAGCCACGTTTCGGGCTCCAGGTTAGAGTTTCAATTTGGGGTTATGATTTTCAATCTTGGTTTGGGGTTTCAAGATACGATTTTGGATTACAGTTCGATCCGTAGTTCGGTTTTAGGGTTTGAAGCCTGCGTTAGGGTTTGAAGGAAGGATTTTGAAAGAAAAAAAAAAGGATGAAAGGGATTAAAGAACAATCAGGTAGAAAACAAATGTTCAAAGAAGGTACCGTATTTTCCGCACTAAAAGGTGCACCTAAAAGCCTTCCATTTACTTAAAAGATCACAGCGCGCCTTAAAATCTGATGTGCCTTGTGTATGCTCATTACAGTAATATTTCGACCCCAAAATGGCTCCTTGCTCGAGACATGCTGACAACGCAGAGTTCAAACTTAAGGCGTTTACTTACTACTTACTACTTAAGGGTTACGCAGTTGAACACGGAAATAGAGCAGCTGCAAGAGAGTTCAACATTAACGAGTCAATGTTATAACTTGCTGTTGGTTAAGTGAACTGTGTCGCAGCTTTATTAAATAGGTTTTACTGACATCTGATCGTTCTGTTGGCCTTTCCTTTAGCATAACTCCATCTAGTGGATGTATTGTAGATTGCATCTTATAATGCGGTGTGCCCAACGTATAAAAAAAATAAAATTATCAAATAGGCCATTCATTGAAGGTGCGCCTCATAATCCAGTGCGCCATTTAGTGTGGAAAATACGGTACACTGTTTTGTGTACATTGTAAAGTACACTGTTGTTTACAGTCCATCCATACTCCTCGATTAGTGCCATAAGTGCTTATTTTGTTTCGTTGATGCAGTTACCTTAACCTTTATTCATTGTTCATACAATTTAAGTGCAGCGAAGGAATATACACCCTTGGAGTGCATACTCAGTACAGCTGACCAACCGTCGTCGGTCTACTCTTTCAACTTGTTAGCGGACTCATTCACGCCATAGGACATGCGGGTGTTTTACCTGATTGTGATTTCAAGGTGATACTGAAGGTCGGTACTGGATAAACAAAACACCCAAGCTAGCCTGCTGCCAGACAGGTTTCCTCCTTTAATGCTACACGATGTAACCATCCGGAGGTGTTTAATGGGGTTACTTTTCGCACAATGTAATCTTATGGCAAGATTTGCACTGAGGCCACTTTTGTTCGCTGCGCAAACTGCACATGGATATCCTGTATGGTGTGTGTGTGTGTGTGCACTTCTTCTTCTTCGTTGGTTCAGGTGTTTTTTTTCTTCGCAGCCGTACTTGGCAGATGAGCATTCGGCGACTCTGCTGCGGTCAAAGCACGCTTTTGTGCGCAAAATCTCCTTCTGTGTCCTTGTACCGTAATTTCCGGACTATAAGCCGCGACTTTTGTCACTCGCTTTCAACTCTGCGGCTTATTTAATGAAGCGGCCTATATAAAGACTTTTCTAACGGCCACCTGTGTACCGTCCTTCTTTGTAAATATCTCATGTTACAATATGGGCACCTGCGGCTTATAGACAGGTGCGGCTTATGTGTGTACAAACTGTTTTTTTCCTTTCAAAATTTAGTGGTGCAGCTTATAATCAGGTGCGCTCTATAGTCCGGAAATTACGGTAATTGTGTAACAAATCTCACTCCACGCTGTTGCCTCTGCCGACAGTGTGCAGAATGCCGGGGGTCGAGATTATCTTCCCGTTTTCTTCTTCCTCTTCCGTTTAACATTTTTTTCTATTGATATTGATCACGTGTTTTGTCGTTGTGATCCATACTGATATTGACTTATTACCGAGCTCTCATTTGAAACCAATTTTAGGCTCTCAGATTCTAAAGGTTATTCGCTTTTCCAATCACGCTTTCAAGTCTGTGCTGTGGTTTCAAGTAGGGCCGCCAAAACGAAGAACACGGCGCGCTGCCAGATAAATAAATAAATATATATAAATAAGCCGCTCTGCGATTTTCACCGTTGACTTCCTCGTGACTAGACAGTTAATCTCGGGAGCCCACGTTTCAAGTAACACTCCAACACCTTTCTGGTCTTCCCAGAAAGCAACTTCCTATTTTCCTCAGTTGTCACTTCCTGACACATCAGTCCAAGCTTGACACCCACCGCGTCCCGATGTCGCCATACTCACTGGTTTGAAGCGGACAAGGTAATGGAGGATGGGCAATCCACCGTCATCTTGCTTGGTCCAGCTGACTTTCAGGGAATTGCCTATTGGCTGAAGCGCTCCTTCCAGCCTGGGAGGACTTGGATTTCCTACAGGCAGGGGAGCAGCAGCGTCGTAATCAACATTTCACAGAAAAAAAAAATCCCCGGCCAGCGAGATGGGTTATTGAGCGAGGGAAATCGTTTCGTCTTTAGAAATTGAGATGGTGGAAAGTTTTCCAAAACGTCGGCTCTCTTTGTCGCCATGGTCCTTATGAGGTCATTGGCACTTCCAGATGGTGGAGTCACACTCATGACTAAATGACACACGGGTGCGTACTCATCTGATATAGTCTGAGTGACACTCAAACGGAATCCAGATGATTGACTGATATATAAGCCACACCTCATAGTCTCCATGGCTTTTTTTTTTTTCTTGATTGACTGCAATGTTTACAGCACAACAAATTAGCATATAACCTGTTTGCGCCGCACAGCCTCGGCGCGTGGTGAGATTTCGATAGCAAAGGTTAAATGCAGCACTCGTAGCACTATCAGGCACGCACAAAAGTTTATTGGCAGTGTTAAAAGGCGACAAACGGAAGAAGGTGCATTGCGGTTAGACATATTCTGACGGTGTGAGGCGATGACTTTGTTAGTCAGAGCTCTCAGTATGAATGCTAAAAGCTGCAGATCGAGAACCAGAGCAAATTGCGGAAAGAGAGCTTTGTTTGTTTGTATTTTTGTTTTTTTTAGAGGGAGAGTATTAATAATAGTGGAGAGCCCCAAAAAGTGTTTGTTTCTGGAAAAATTAGACACAACTATGGATGTACAAAATGTTCTCTTGTTTTAATCCTCATTGCATCCTGTCGTTGAATTTATCTCGACTGATGCTTGGTTTTAAAATGATTAAAAAGTCAATCATTTCGATGATTTTATGACTTTTGCGATGAACATATTTTATTTTGTTCTTTAATGTTTTATGTAAAGCACCTTGAATTGTCTTCTACATGAAATGTGCTGTAAAAGAAACCGCTTTTTCTTTTCTATTTGAATACCATTAGCACAGAAGAGCGACTGTGACGACAAAAAGGGATAGTATAGCCATGATCAAAGCAAATGGAACATGTTGGGATGTCTGAATGCATTTGGCTTTGCAGTACAACACAATTTCCGACACAAATTCATTATACCCTCTCCATTATGCATCTGTAAGGAATGAATGGATTCACTTTTTCATTTTACAATGCCGTGATAAAGTATTTGCCCCCTTCCCTAATTTCTGTGTCTCTGTGTGATATTAGAATGAATTTGATGAACTGAAAACTTTGTACAGTCTAACCTCGGTTTTCGAACGTCTCGGTTTTCGACCAAAAATTTTGATTTTTTTATGCCTCGGATGACGAACAAATGTCGGTTCTCGAACAAACTGAGCGCACTCGAATGCACCGTTTGACTCCTCTCGCCTTCCTTACACGAGGAAGTGACGCTTCCTCGTGTTGCTTTCCATTGTGAGCAGATGTGTTCAGTAAACATTTTTATTTTAAAAAGAGCGTGGTTTCGGTTTTCGAACAATTTTGGTTTTCGAACAGCCTTCTGGAACGGATTCTGGACAAAAACCGAGGTTTGACTGTATGTGATAAATATGCAAAAAACACAGAAATCAGGAAGGGGGCAAATACTATTTCTATATCCGAGTTTGATATCTGGACAATCAATGAATAGGTTCTTATAACATTAGCAGTGCAGTAAATTTAGGTTTTAAGATGGCAAATTTCTACAACTGATTAATTCACTTGTGATAATTTGCGATTGGAACATTTGTGGATGTCAAGCAATAGTGTTTGACTTTGTTTGTCAACAGGTGAGATTAATAGCGGAGCATCTCACAGGTAGCTGCCTCTCAATAACAATTCAGGCAATGCTGATAAACATCGCCAAGGTAACCGGCTCTGGCTCTCATTAATCCTGCCAAGACTGACGCCTACTCTATTGATTAATGGCATTTGGCTCCAACTCCGCTGCGCGTCCGCTTAGAAGCAATTAATGTGGCGTTTAATAGCGGCATTTGCCGATTAAAGCGATCAGTCTCAACGTCAAGTTTACCTTCTGCAGAGCGAAGGGGGGGCGGGCCGTCACGGTGCCATGCAAACCAGAATAACAGTCACATTAATTGAACATGTACAGTGTATGAGTGGTTGAAAGGGACGGGAATGAGACAACAGGCATGAAGAATAGAGCAGAGGACACATGACTAGCATGCTAAAACCCCGGAACAGGGCATCAGAGGGTAAGAAGGCTCTCTAGTGTGTGTGAAAAGGGCAACGGACGTCTTAAACGAACGCACTTCGGTGCTTCTGATGAGTCATGAGCAGAGGGGAACAATCTAAACAGTCGATGGCACAAAGCTGAATACCAGAGGAGTGAGGTTTGCCTTTCGAAATGCAACTTTGCTTTCTTTCATCACTCTGACGTTTAGTAATTCACACGCTGCTAATTGGATGGCCATTATTATTGCTACGGGGATAACGTTTGGGAGATGACAAAGAGATCCCTCAAAATGGCCGCAACAGAAGATCTGGCATTTATCCACGTTGGCTCTTCACACGGAAACCACCGCAGGCGGGATTTTGTTGCAACTGTGCAGTTTCACACAGCAACACAGGATCCCCGACCAGATAATTGGACAACGTCAGCTTTGTTTCATCGCTTGGCAGCATTTATATAGAACATTTAAAAAAAAAAAAAAGTGGACAAATACTATTCTTGCAAAAGGGGGCTTTAAAACCACGTCTCCTACAAACTAACACACTAAGCCAATTTGTACATTTGATTCAAACTAATCTGCACAGTTCTACTCTAATCATCCCGACGACAGAACAAACCCGCGTCTCCTGAGAATGAACCAAAAACGGCATCTTAAGACAAAGAAAAACACACAGTGGTAATTAATCATCTGCAAAAATGCACTTCCCATTCAAATTAATGAGGTGATTAAGATCAAGATTTGCGCTTATTATCGTGAAAAATACTTGAAATATAAACCAATGTTCCTCAAATACTGTTGACATGCGTCGAAAAGAAAAAACCCTTGCCGGTTTGACTTTAGTAAGCATTTCAAACGCACAATTGCCAAAAACAAAAGAATCCAGAATTCCAGTGATTCCATTTTCAATGACTGAGTTCACTGTTGTGTTGAGTTGTGTTGTGTTGTTTCCTGCCACCAGAGGGGGCTGATTGCTAAATAATAGCATCTAGTCAATGTCTTGTCGTAATTGATTTGGGCCAAGTCACAATTATTGTGTGAGCCTAATGAAATGCAAATGTTAATTCAAATTGAAGTGTAGTTGTGTCAAGAGAGAGAAGTGATGAAAAGGGGCCGCTGGGAGTTGAGTGTTTATCAGAGCAACAATAACCATGATGACCTTTAGGTGTGATGTATTGTCATGAAGGTGGTGCACTTTTTCAAGGTATGTTAATTCCATTTAGAAATGAGCACGAGAAGGAATGATTGATTTGTGCTTTGCCCGTTTCACCTTGCAACGTTGCCATCACTTCAGAATTGTTTGACGGCTGTGTTTTGATGTTTGTGCCAGTCTCGGTCCAGATTGCAAACAGTGCACTCTGTATTACTACGGACTTGGAGACCAAGAGTCAAGTTGTTGTTTGTCATGTGAGGAACTTACGGACTGGCTGCGTCTTGAAGGTCTCGACGAGGCAGCTTTCGCCTTCCCCTTTGCCGTTGATGGCAGACATCTTGACTTCATAGGTGGTGTCTGGCCTCAGGTGTGTGATGGTCACCTCGCTGATGGAGTCTAACAGTGTTAAACGTTCATAAGATAAGATAAGATAAGATAAGATAACCTTTATTTGTCCCACACTGGGGAAATTTGCAGTCTACAGCAGCAAAATTGGGGGTGTTACATTGCACAAAATAAATGTTTCAGAAAAGAACTGTACACAGTTCAATATATGTGCAATATTAAATATAGCATTAGCAATATATTTGTAGAATAAATATAATAAATTAGCAATAGCATAGAAAACACAGCATAAGGTGGCTGTGCTATTTACAATGGATACAGGTTTTCACGTATGTTTATTCAGCAGCCTGACAGCAGTCGGTAGGGAAGATCGGAACAAACATGCTCAGCAAAGAACGTTATTTTGGACTCAGCGTAGAAAAGCCGAAAGATTGTACAGTACTTGAAAAATTTAGTTTTGAGATCATGGTGTTGGCACTGATGTCAGAAAACGGTGGAAGATCATTGTCAAATAAGCGTGAAAATAAGCGTGAAAGTTATCATAAAACCTGCATTAACTGCTTTAAGTAACCTTTTAAGATGATTAAGTTCACTTGAGACATTCAAGACATCTCTTTTTATGGCCTATTTTCCCTGCTTGTATTATTATTATGGTATTTTTTTGCAGGGGTCATCTTGCACAGGGCATCAAATGACAGACCACATAGCTAAATTGTATAGGAGACTGTTTCTTACGATCTACAGGGTGTACAGACCCCTTCCCGTCACTGGTAACTTTTTGTATTGGGAATCACCGGGGGAAAAAAAGCCAACGAAAATACCAAATCCCTTTTGATGCTTCCTGAATTTTAAGTCCACTATCCCAATGCATTTCAATTTGCATGGTTCGGATTGAAGGTTGTATACATTTTATGACAGGTGAGCTTGGTATGAATCCGGTTTCAATTTTTTGTTTTGTTTTGGCATTTATTTGGAATGCCACCAGATGCGCGTGGACAAGATGGCAAAGACAGACAGAGAGATGATTGTGAATAAACTGCAATTCCAAAGGACAACAGCAGCAATTAACACCTGCCGCTTCTAAATGTAGCCAAATGGAGGGGGAAGAAAAATCCAATTCATCATTACCATCTTTGAGCTCATAGATTCTGTGCGACCAGCTGCCTCTGCCTTGCATCCTCCACGTTGCTTTATACTTGAGCACGGGGACGCCTCCGGTGGATTCAGGCTCCTCGAACTGAACCAGCGCGGTCGTGGAGAAAGGTGACACCTCATTGATGAATGGAGATGAGGGCACCTCTGTGGTAAAATGGGAGGACAGGAAGTGAGGTGATTAAAAAAATAAATAAATCAATAACACACGAAAATGGATTTTTCTTTTTCTGAGACTGACCTGCTTGAATGAGGACAAACTCTTTGGCTTCTGTGCCCATCTCGTTGGAAGCCGTGCAGTTGTAACTCCCAAAGTCATTCTCAGACACTGGTGTCACCTGTCGGGAGAAAAATGACAATCGTTACTTTACTTCAGGAAAGTGTTTATTTTATTATTATTTATTATTATTTTGTTAATGCCTCCACAATCCTACAAGTTTGAGCTATGAAAATAGTTCCGCTTAAAGCCTCCGGTGGCTGAAATATATTCCACCGGGTTGTCTCGGGCTTTCCACGCCACAACCAGAGGCGCTAGCCACCAGCTTGCTTTTGAGCTAACGGCCTTCTGGGGCTGACCCCTTCGCTTAGGATTAAAAATAACAACACTGAGTTGCTCCGTTAATCGTGGCACCCAGGGAAGACGTGTTTTCCGTTATAGGCAACTCGTAACTGCGTTGGCTAATGATTGATGCAAATGACGGCATGCAAGACGGTTTTTATATTGCGAGGGATGGGGGACTCATGCCGGACTCCAAACGTGTCACTCGATGCTGTTGTAATCTCGCCCCTAAAAAATAATCGGAAAACTGAAATAATGAAAAACATTGAAATGCTTCATCTCCGTTTCAATTCAGTACTCCCCAATTCTCAGTCTTTGCACATTTCCAGCAATGATCTTCAAACGTGAGCATTTTGAAACCAATCTTTCAATTCACTTTCCAAAAAAAAAAGTTTAAATGTATTTAAAGCACGATGCATCCCCCTCCACCCACCCCGAACCTATAAAAGGTGGGTCTGGAATTTATTTCCCGTGATGATGAGGGGTTCACGGCATTCAATTTTTATTCGCTGCTGTGGATTTCCCACCGTGAATTATTCACAGTACATAGCTGGGGAAAAAAACCTCATAAAATCTTGATGACGCAAAGAGGCGCCATTAAAGAGCGCGCCCATCTTACTTGGAGGTAGCTGGCCAGGGGCGTACTGAAGATCTTAACGTTGCTCGTGTTGGCATTGGGCAGCGTCAGCCCGTCCCGCAGCCAGCCAATGGTGACCTGGCTGGGGTGCGCCTGCACCTCACAGCTGATGTTGACGGCGTTGCCCTCCCAGGTGTACACCGCCACTTCGCCTTGGATTTTCGGGGCGTCTTGGGAGAAACATGTCGGATTGTTACGCTCGTAATCTCAAGGATGTAACGATGCTTGAAATGAAAAATGCCATCCGTGTGTTTTTAAAAGATAGCGATAGACCTGTAGATGCCAGTGTATTGCCACACTAATATTACACTTGGAATGGTGAAATAATGACAAAAACCACCAGATGAAAATGATTTGGGTTATTGCAAACATTTCCAGTGACTGCGTTTTTCCAAATGGGTTGGTTTGATCGAATGGGCTCATCACATTACATTGCGCATGCATGGAAGACAGCCTAGAACTGAAGCTGTCTTTGATGCCAAATGCATGACTTGTCAACGCAGGACCTCTAATCATGAAGCTGATACCTGCGTTCAAAGCCTGCCTCTCCATCAGAGTGATGCATCAAAGCCATTCACTTTGAAATGAGGTTTTTGTTGTTTTTTTTAATCACAACTATGAAAAGGATTTTTGAAGCACTTTCACCATTTTTGACTACTCAAACTGCTTAGCGTCAAAAGCTCCATTTTACGCAGAATTCAGCAAAGTTGCTTTCACACAACAATCAGATCATTATGAGGCCACTGTCTGATGTGACGTATATGTATGGACAATTGCTTTCAACCCAATGGGAACCGCATGTTCACTGTGATTTGCCTGGCCTTTGTGGCATTCATGCCGCTGTTCGGCTTCCCCTTTAAAGCTGCCTTTTTCCAGTGCCGCTGATCTGTGACGGCAAAGTGAGACGTCACTTTTACTACCCTTTTGTTAAAAGCGATCGTCCGGCAAGTATTTTATTTCATCGTAATGCATCTAATGATCACATTGTGGGACTTTGAGAAAACCTGTCGCGGTGTGAAAGTGTCCACACAGTCATTTCATGCTTTGTTGGGATCTGTGTGAAAGGCAAAGGCTGATAAATACTGCTTTGCAAAATACAGCTGCTAGTCAGAAGGTTTAAAACTGACCGTTCAACTTTCGTACATAGACGAGTAACATGGAAGAAAGTCAGGCAAATGGCATCTTTCAGAAGCAGAAGGTCCTAGCGTTAATGCATGGAGGTTTTCACTTATGTCGTTTCAGCGAATACATTTTCCCCAAAAATTTTTTCATCCCATTACCGAAAGGATCGAGTTGAAAAATGTCAGGCAGTAATAGAAGCGGGGAGTTTCCACACAGCGAGCTGTCAGATGAAGAGCTCTGGGTGACACGTTGCGTGTCTCAAGCCTCTCCGCCAGGTTTCCGCCGTTTTCGACAGCACGCTGCTGACTTTACAAAATTCGTGTCATGTGCCGACATAAAACGGGATAACGGTTCTGCAGCTACCACCCTAAAACTTCAGGTCGAATCAAGGCGGCTGTGAATGTCACACGTTTATGATATTGGCAGTAACACATCTGGGGATTGGATCGCCATTATTTTTATTTTTTTATTTTGTAAATAAGTTGAACTTTTTAGCATTCCTGTCATGTATGCATATAGAGAAGTTAACCATGATTAATCATTAATTAAATTGTTTAAACAATAAAAATCTCATTTGAACGTTGACGGATTACAAATGAGCAAAAGGAGGGAATTATTGCTTCACTTTCCGTTGTTCGGAACATTCACTTCTTATTTAAGGGCTAGTCGGTTTTCAATGGTTTCAACATATGAGGTTCAAGATTACGAAGGGGTGCGCAATGAACTAGTTTAGCAAATGGCCCTCTAGACACATTCAGTTATCACCCATTGTTTTATGTTTGCGACCTGGATGTGTTTTAATTAATGTATTTTTTTTCCAAGGCCAAAGCAAGGAGAGTTGCTTTGCCAACATCTTGGTGCCAATGAACTATGTTGAAATGAGATAAGGAGCTTCATTTAGGCAAAAGTATTGCTTTCCCACCATCTGGTCGTATGTTGAAGTGAGATCAGGAACTTCATTTAGACAAAAGAAGCATGATATCACCCTCTTATATCATCTATATACAACTCTTTCTATGGAGTGCGTCAACTACTGACAAGATTTTTACTATTTGCGGCAAACACTGCCGAAGGGGGTTCACTACACACTGAATACTTACAGCGAACCTCCAGATATGCCCCCTGGTCATCTTCTCCAATGGCACTGCGCGCCGAACACAGGTACTGCCCGGCGTCGGTGAACTTGACGTACTTAAGCGTGAGCGAGGACACGCGAGCATCACTCCGCACCACCACGTTCCCATCCTCACTCTGAACAGAAGCAAACAATAGCAGAGTTAGTCCATTAATCCATATGTGTTATTTACATGCCGCATGTCATGTGGAGCAGTGGACATGATGCAAGAGAAAAAGAACTGTGTGGTGGAAATGAGCATTTATGATGTATAGGCGCCATGTCATGATAATTGGCTTGACTAATGGCTTTCTGATTAGCATGAATAATTGCAATTCTAAAAATTCAAACACCAACGTTCACCATCCTTGTTTTAGGCCCTTGTGAATTTCGTTTGAACCACGAGGGAGAGCCCTCCTTAACCTAGACTTTTATAAAATAAGTGGACTGAGCCAGTGCATTAGAATAGTAATTTTACGTTTAACCACGAAAGGGGAATACAGTGATGCCTCACTATTTCGCGGTTCGTTTATCGCGGCTTCGGTGCATGGCGGATTTTTTCAAACATATTCATTAAAAAAAAAAAAAAAAGTACGCAAAAAGTACGCAAACAGTCCGCGAGAAGCAGCGAAAGTCAGCAAAACAGCGAGTCACATGGAGCAACAAATGCAGTAATACATGTATATGTTTACTGTATTTTGTTATTCATACACTAACCTAACCTAACTTATACATGTTTAAATCTATTAGTATACAGCATTAAGTAATGTTAATTACTACAAAATTTACTTCTACATGCATGAATACCATTAAATTTGGCCTTATAAATATTTTTTATACTCATACACATGTACATGTACCTATACGGGGGGGCGGAGGTCGCTACTTTGCAGATTTTCGTTTATCGCGGGTGGTTTTGTTCCCCATTAACCGCGATAAACGAGGGATTACAGTAGATAGAACCACAGATGTTCATATTAGAATGATAATTTCAGAATTGGACACTAGAGTGGGCCATACTGCATTAGGCAGCTGAATGAAAATACCGGTACACAAATGACACATACATACATAAACGAATGACAACATAGTTTCACACAAACTAAATAACCAAATATGAGCCTACTTGCTGATGGTCATTATTTTTGCCGATACGTGTATCCAGAAACAGCTTTTCAAGGAAATATTTTTCAAAGATTTGCCCATGATTCTATTCTCACAAATATATTTCATGCGTTTGAACATTACAAAGGGTTGAGTCGAGGAGAGAAATACGCTGAGGAGCAAGAAGACATTTGATTACAGGAAAAAAAAAAAAAGGCAACAGATGTGGAAACACAAGAGCACAGTTGGCAGTAGCAGGGAGCTGATCCATTATTCATGACAGAAGGAACCATGCGGAGCTTTCAGCTCGCAATGCGTAGCACCTTGTGACAGTCACCTTTAGCCAGCTTTTACGTTGCTTTCATTCAGGCCCATTTGATTTATCTATTGCTAGATTGCTTGTCCTGATCACCTCCGCGCTTATGTGGCTGCTAATTCTTTCCAAAATGTGTGTCAAATTCAGCAAAGGAGAGACCCCGTTGCGTTCCGAGCCAGAGAAATGACAACAGGCAGCTGGCGAATGAGTTATGTAAATGCCTCCCCACACACAAGAGACGCTACCTGTTTTCTCGACACCCGACTTGAAGCATCTTCCCCACCTTCAGGGTCAACAACTGCCACTTCCAAACCCTGACAGGACTTCCATTTGTGACATTGATACCAACCGGCCTCATGATCACGCTAATGCCCCGTAGCAACTGTTTCGCTGCAGTTAAGATGGCAAATAATTGCCTCCCACCAGTCCTGATAATTCTTTTATGACTTTGCCCGCATGCGTTCCATTTTATCGAGCTGCAAATGACAGATGATATGAATTGCCTTTTGAGGCAACGCCATTCATCTGATCGCCCGTCGGACTTGGCAAACCTCAAGCCGTCAATCCGTATTGTTTCCGTATTGAATTTAATGAATGGATTTGGGATGCAAAGTTTCGATGTTTGTTTATTTTTTTGTTGGATTGTTTATTTTACAAGGTGAGACAGCAGTAAACACCTCAAGCAGCTCTTTTCCACAGTTTTTTTTTTTTTTTCCTCCCCAGGGGCGAATGGCAAAGGGCCAAGCTGCAGGCAAAACAATGCCCTGGCTGCTTTTACAGATACTGTTTGGGGAGGCAGCCAGGGAGGTAGTGTAAAGAGAGACCCTCCTAGTTTGTATTCCGATTGAATAGGCTTCGCATGTTTGCAGCATTTATTATGCAGCGCGGGTAGAGGGACTGGAGCAACGCTTATGTAACACAATGGCCTTTTATTCTGACCCCGGTGCAGAAAACATTCTCTGTCGGACTCTGCCGCTTGGCAACGCGGCCTATGTACAAGTCGAAATTTGGCACTCATTTAGCAAATATTGATTGTCTTTGTTTTCAGCAACATTTTTTTTTTCCTTCTGGACACGTCCATTTCAGACAAACCAAACGGTCTGTCTTAATATAGTCGGAAGGAGCAGATCTACTCAACTGCAGAGAGGCACAGGCTTCTGTTTTGGGTAAAGCTTGTGCTAGGGGGCTGGAGTTGATCCCAGCTGACTTTTGGGCGAGAGGCAGTGCAATCTCTGGACTGGTTTCAGCCAATCACAGGGCAGCCTTTATTCATTCATATGCATATACTGTATTTTCACCAGCAATGCTAACTTATGAAACGATCATAATCAATGTTAGGGATGGCAAGATAATTGGTGCATTATTTTTCAATATCTGACTGGCAACCAAACAGGAGTTCAGAAAATTCAGAGAGTAATAAGTATATAAAATTTTAAAATACTGTACTATTGATAAAAAACACTTTATGGGTAAATTGATCTATTTAAAAAAAATTAAAAATGCAGCTTTACAGATGCCACGTATGTGCTGTCGCACTAAACATGGCTGCTGGGATCAGAAGCCATTATGAGGCAACTGCAACCACAAAGTGGCATCACTAGTCCGGGGGGAATTTGTCTGAGGTTTAATCTCTAAAACAACATCAAGACTGTTAGTACCGCCATTAAATAAGCAAATGCTACAGCACATTTTCTTTGCTTTTATGGAGTAACAGGTAGAACGTCGGAGCGTGAAATCGAAAATGTACTATAGCAGCGGTCCCCAACCTTTTTTTGCCCCACGGACCAGTTTAATTTCAGGCAATATTTTCAGGGACCGCCCTTTAAGGTGTGACGGATAAATACAACAAAATAATATGATATGACCTGCATGAAAACTGGTATTTTCCAAACAGAATAATAAACACAAATCATGACACGAGGAACGTCCTATCTGGTCGCAACACTCTCTGGTCGCTATGGTAACATTTAAACATGCCTTCAAAAATAAGATACACCGCAAATACAAAGTGCATGAAAATTAGGAATCACCACCACCGCATATTATGCAAAGTGGGCTTGGTGGGTGGGAATCTCCCGTTGAGATAAATCCGTATTTTAAGTAGGACTCCTGATACTGTCTATTAAATGTAGCCTTCTTTTTCTTGGAAGTCGTTTGGCTCCTCTTCTGTCTCCTGGCTGGGCCTTTTCCCCTTCCCAAAGACGTTTGGTTTTTTTTTTCATTTTGCTCACCCCTGGGTTTCATTGACGCGGTAACCTATCACGTGACCGAGAAGCGCACCTTGAGCTGCGTCAAAAGTGAGATATTGTAGACGGATGTAACAGAGAATCCGGTAATTTTTCAAAATAAAACATCTTTCTGATTCCAAAATAAATAAAACGGAAGTAATATAAAAAGTTATTTATCCTTTCTGTGCGGCCACGGACAGGTACCCGTCCGCGGCTCGGGGGTTGGGGACCCCTGTACTACAGGACACGTTAACTTGACGTGTCACCAAACCCCAACTGGCGCGGCGTGTGTAAGAAGGAAATGTGCTCTGCTCTGCAGATTGTCCACCGAGTCTGCCGCATTTGGCGCTAACATGCTCGGCACGCACACAACACTGTTCCGGGCTCATAACTCTTTTCGCCACTGCCTGCCTTCTATTATGAGATGTCTATACACACACACACACACACACACACACACACACACACACACACACACACACACACACACACACAGTACAAGCGTTCAAGAACATCCTGTCGTTCTGCAGCTGATGACTTTCATTTTCCCCACCCATTTATGTAAACCAATCACTGTCCTGTCGATATTGACATCGTTAAGTTCACACCTTGAAAGCACCGCTTGGTCGAAGGACAGCCATCGACCTTTTACTTCAACAGGCGCATGTGCCAAGTGGACACAAACCTTGTAATTATTGCCGCACTTGACTACGAACGTTCCCTCCTCACCTGTCGTCTCAAAAAACTGATTTCTCATTCAAGTACTCTCTGGACATCACATGATCATGACTGAATGAATGGCATTCCACAGAAACAGGAGTAAGAGCAAGTCTTTACAGCACCCTGAGCTTAATTTCATTTGACCCCGCACCGCCATCTTTGTTTAATGTGTTAATTAAATTTTTTTTTTTAAAACATGATCTTAGCAGGGGAGCCGCGAGGAGCCACTTGTTTCGTTTACGCCTCTGGTCGGGTCTGACTCTCAATATCATCAATATTTGATGTTGATGTGAGTTCATCATCACGACTTTGGCTGGATATTAAAACAAAATGAGAGAATTCTGTTTCAATATTCAGCCAACGTAGTGAAGAACTGGAGCTTGATTCTGTGTTTGCCACATAAATAAATATGTCCTGTATTTCTATTTAGCACTTGCAAGAACTCATGAGGCGAAGAAAGTTGCTGGCAGACTATTCTTTTGGCATTTTTATTTCTTTCACCAACAGTCGCTGGCTGCGACGCATAGTGGCAGAGACATAACGCGATGGAAAAGATATTGGCACGGCATTGGGGGAGCGATGACGGTTTGCCCAAGTTGGATTTTTCTTAATAAAATAAAACTCACTGGCCAATTCCTAGATGCTGTAAAAGGTGGCGCGCCACCACTGATAGGAGAAATGAGATGTAGTTGTGCTAACCAAGATAAAAACATTTCAAGACTTAAAAAAAAAGATCATGGAAGCGATAAAACTGGGCTGCTTATCTGGGGGTAAAAAAAAAAAATGGGGAAAACATCCATACAAATCAGTGTTTTTAAATGTCTTTGTGTACCTGGACTAGAAACTGTTGTGCGGGGGCACCTATCAGAGTTGTGTGTAGTAATAACATGATTTGTTGCATATATTTTATTTACTATGGCACTTTGAGGGTGGTTGGTCTGATGAACCCTTTTCAGACAACACAACGTAACGTTCCAAGTCGCAGCCATTTGATAAGTAAGGCGCGAAACATGACAGAATTCAAGAAGAGACACATGGCAAAGCACGAAAATATTCCCCCCTCCTTGCTGTCTTCCATGCGCCATCAAAAGTCTTAACTCAAGGTAAAAAGTAATGTTAAATGCTCATTTGTTTACTTGACTTTATTAGTCATTCATATTTATTTCACACTGTTTTTTGACGTGCCACACGATAGTTATTATCCACGAAATGCTTTTTTAATCACTCACCAAAAAAAAGACCATCCACTGTATATATCGCAAACTCAAATGGCCTCATACACAGCGTAAAAGTTACACCGCCCCCATTGTGCGCCTACTCTTCTTGAAGGATTTTCATCTGCATCCATCCATAATCGCATTCGACTCCCCTGACATGGGAGATGGATGAGTTTAAGGAAAAAAGAGGAGGGGAAAAAAAAAGTCATGCATTTAGAATACCTTGTGCTGCTCAGGACGAGTCCATGATGCCTGTGGAGGACAGAGAGAACAACAAACGACAACAACAAAAAAAGGCAGAGTAATTCTTAGATGGCAATCCTCGTGTGGGGTGGTGAAAAAAAAAAGCGTTGGTGCTGCAAGACACATAGGTATTAAGTTCTGTGTTTTGTTTTGGGGGGGGTTTCTCCCCCATATTTAATACCTGAGATTGAAAGTTGGCGCAAACAGTCGACGTATCAAGTGCAGTTCTATGCTTGATGTCGACTATTGTGTGACGGCAAAGGATTTTAAATATTTTCAGTAATCCCGAGCGTGTCCTCTTTAGAACAACACTGCATCTAAGCTCCATTAAGAAGCCCATCCATGATAAGAAGTGTCATGATAGCCCAAATGCTAAGATTAAAATGGTCTTCACTTTATCTCGGGGGGTGGGGGGGTGGGGGGGGGCAGCGTTAAAAAAGTGGTATTGAGATGATCGATTCGTCATCCATTTTCTTGTGGCTTTCGTCATCAGATGCAATGTTAGCACTAAACGCTACATTTACTTTTTACACTAGTCGCAGCTCAATATTTTCCTTCAAAAGGCTACTGAAAGCTGAATTGATCATTTTTGGCCTCTTAAACAAGCCCTTGGGACCCATTTTGTGTTTGTCTACAACCAGTAAATGTTCACCATTATTTTAGTTAATCCTGGCAGCTATGGATTGTATTCAACGTCTGAATGCTGGATACATCAGTAAATTCTAAGAGGATTGGAACAATGTTTACATCGCACATTAACTCTCCGTATTATGTCAATGGGAGTATTATATGTTGGTGTTCATTGGCCCGCTATGCATTCATGTATTCTGTTGACATTTCATTACGAGAACATGCTGGCTAATTTAGTTCGCAGCATTATGCTGAAAACCAAAATGATTGGCATCTGGATTTACAAGTGTTTATTATTTAAGAATTGAATACAGAATTTCTGCAAATGGTGCCAAAGATCAACTTATATGATTACAGAAACACACTGTTGGAATATTAAACAAAGGCGACAGTTTATTACAGCAGACATGTCCGAGAAATTGAATTAAAATGTGAGCGGTAAAAGCACAGATGTACAACATATTGTGGAGCGACCACCTGTCAGTCGACTGGACTGCTAATTGTCGACTTCAGGGATGGCTACTATTTGCAGAAATACGGTATGTACATTATGGAAAGTGACGAGGGAACAAATTGCACTGTATTTTGCAACCCGCTCACATGGATGGCTTTTGAGCTACCCAGGACAACATGCGATGTCCATTTTGAGTGACAGACACAGCTCGCCAAGACAAGAAGCTTTACAGAAGGCATGCTCGAAGGAGAACATGTTAAAGCGTGACAATGAGGTGCGATGGCTCGTGGAACAAATAGAATGGCAAACAGCTCTTTCATCGGATGAAAAGCACGGAAACTTCTGAAGTAAACACAATCTGCTGGAATAATTGTCAGCGGGAAAAAAAGATACAGTGGTACCTCTACTTATGAACGTCTTCAAGTTACAAAACCCCTCAACAGAAAAATATTGCCTCTAGTTACGAGAGAAATTTCAAGTAACGAAAGGTAAAAATACAGTTTGCGCTGCTCGTCGCAGCCCCGAGTTTTCTGAACACAACATTCTTATAGCTGCTCTGCCATTGGCTACTACCGAGCATCATCCTGGCATCCCATTGGCTAAGATACGGTCCCTAGTAGAGGTCCCTACCGTATGTATCTATGCGTGTAGATAGATAAATATATAGATATAGGTCAATGCAGCGTCCTCGTCATTCGCCCCTCGTTCCGATAGTTTTACTTAAATGTGAATAACCCAGAAAAAGTGTTCACCAGTCTCACTATGCTGATGCCTTGGACATTTTCAAAGGATTGTTCAAAGCCGACAAAAGCAAACGTCTTTGGATCGTTTCGTGATGAAACGCCAGGCAAAAACCACTTCTGAGGGAGAACATGAACTAAAGAGGGAAAAAACGATGAGGATGCAATTAAAAGTTAAAGGACCATTTTTGTTTTTTATTCTTTGTTTTCTATATTATTCACAACTCTCATTTATTGTGCGATAATCTAATTGTAACATGTATTTGTTACATATTTTGATGCATTTTTATGCTTTAGAAAACATTGATGACTGAATTTTGGGGGAGCTTGGAACGGATTAGGACATTTACATGGAAAATGCGTCTCTACTTTCAAAATTTTGTAGCAATGAATTTTTTTCCAGAATCAATTAATTTCGAAAGTAGAGGTACCACTGTACGGCGAATGAAACCATCATCAAACTCACAGCCGGAGTCCATCTTTCATTAGTTGCGCATTATAGATGCAATCCACCGGTGTAACTGCACTCTTTGCGTCCTTTAACACAGAACTAATATAGCTGCGGCGCCAGGCAACTATATCTGTAAGTCCAATTAAGTGTTAAACGTTGTGCGTCAGTGGGAATTCTCGTTCTACGTGTAAACAAACAGCAATAAAAAATTGAAACCCAACACTGTGCAAAAGTCTTAAACCACCACTTTTCACAGCCATCATTCTGACATATTCAATTAGTAAAACTGGGGACAGATGGAGGTATTTACAATGACATCAATTAGGGTTCCATTCCATTTAGCTTTAAGAAAGGCAGCTCAATGCAAGCCCTCAAGTTGAAGGGAATGTTGTAGTAAATATCTGCCACTTTAGTTTTATAAACCATGTTTCTAATCAAACAGACACAAAAAAAAATTATGTCATCGTTGCATGATGACAAGTGTGTTTTAGCGGTGTAACAATTTAACACAAAGCGAAAAGAAAGAAAGGAAAAAAAAACAGAACAATCTTGTTCTGTTATTCAAGCACCTCTCTGCTCAGAATATTAGATTATCCAGGGTAGTGGGAACTTGATTTCTTAAAACAAAATAATGGCGATTGGTTCGTGTCTTTTCCGCATTTTTACTCAGCATAAAACAAAGTCCATGATGGAGTAGTGAATTTCTGGTAGCCAATGGAGTCAATTAAAACGTAGTGTGCATTTTTCCATTATTTATCTGCGTAGTTTCATTCATAGTGTCATAGAACACTGAACAGCTCGTTATATCCAAAAACTACGCTCACTATCGCATTGCTTAAACCCCAAATCGAATTGGTGAGCTATGAGAACGTTGTTGACAACAGGCACAGTCTGTCCCTTGCACATTAGCGCAAACAGCAGTTAGCTGCATTGTCAATGCCGCGCCGCGGAAGAGCTATGGCCCTAATCTACCAGACAGCCTAATAGTGTGGAACATCAGCACCTTGTCTGCGCACGAGGCACCGGCTCTGCGCTACATAAGCACTTCATCACGATCATGTGTGATGCATGTCTGTTTAAGACAAAATGAATGGCGTCAGATCGGGGTTGGTGGGGGGGGGTTCGCAACAAAAACAAACGGGTAAATTTTTCCATAAAACAATGTTTTCCACACGTTGGCAGCTTCGTATTAATAGCCGCAATAGAATTGGCTATTAAAGAGGTGTGTGTGTATATATATATAATATAGACGCTAGACGGTTTACCCCCCCCCCCCCCCCCCCCCCACCCAAAACACTACCTTTGGAAACCAATTTGTAACATGTTGGGGTGACGCAGGGGCTGCACAGACTTAAATATGTCCGTGTCACTCCATGGCTGGAGTCCGCTACCAGTGTCGTCCGCTACCAGTGATGAGGGGACTCGGTCGCCAAACAAACAACAGAGAGAGGGGGTGTTGCGAGATGGCTGTATTTATGACACTCGTTCCCTATGGTCATTAAACTCAACTCACAATGCCTATAGAGAGCCGTGCACCGCTATTGCTATGCAGACTTCCGCGTTTGTCTTCAGACTGCCCGCCCTGCCCTCGCGCGTGAGCACTCCCAACTGCAGATGGCTTATGAATATTCACTACAGTTCCATTGGTCTACTATGATGTGTTTGGTCATATCATTGGTCAGATATTACGAGACTATGGGTAAATCGATGAGCAGCATCAAACTGGTCAGTAAAAACTCAAGTTCTCAAATACTGTATTTCTTTACATTGTTTTGACATGAAAAACGGCGTCATTAGAACAAATCCTCATCAATGTGCAAAACCCTGACAGTGTTTCAAGGCTGTGTAAAGTGTGTGACATTGACCATCATGAGTGCTGTCATTTAAGGAGCAACTACTTTGCATTGCCGCATTATCAAGTGTTCAGGTTTGCAAGGAGCCTTTTGTTTCCAGAGGAGACAACGATTGCGCATTTGTAGCTTGCCTGTGACGTCCTTCCAAAACTGTTGCCACGTTAATAGGCTTTAGCCTTTTATGAGCAGTCAAACGAACAATTTTATTCCCCAGTACGTACTATTTAATTAGCTATCTGGATGTTGGAGAGCCCAAATAGAAATACAGTATGTGTGAAAGAGACAAAACCTGTTCAACACTGTGCAAATGTTCCATCACTTTGTGCTAGACAGAATATGAATTTAGTCCTCAAAAAAAATCATGAAAAGCCACCATTGACTGACTGCAAATTAATTCGCCCGAATGTTATCTAACTGTGTCTGTTTAATTTGTTTTCAACTCATCAAAACAAAGCACCAATAGCTGTGTAAAAAAAAATAAAAACAACACCGCTATTCCATAGACTTGGTATGATTGCTGCTGAGGTTGTCTAGACATCGTAGTTTAACTCCACAGTTTTAATTTACGTAGTCACTGCATTTATATGGTGTGATCTCGTAATCTCCCTCCTAATCCTAATAGGGAGTGAACTTTGCGCATCTGTTAGCGGACAATGCCGTGCTGTACAAGTCTAGTCATAATGCATTTCTGGGCACCAAGTTGTACAGTGAAGGTCTGCCGTGAGAAGAGTCAAGCGAAGCCAGACAAAGACGTCTTTAAGTGAGAGAAACAATGAATCTGTCAGAGCGCAGCAGCTGTAACTCGAGTTGCTTTAGTTTTTGTCCTTGTAACAAAAGCGGCATTAAAACCAGGGCCACTGCGGGTGCGGGGGGGGAAGACTTCCCGTCTGCTAACTGGGAATGCTCTCCTCGCCACATTCAGATGAGTTAGGAACAAATGAATGAATGGAGGCATGTTTCATGTCACTTGGGTTAACAAGAAGGAAAATGACCTATGGAGCAATTGTATATTATAGCCAGTCTGATGGGTCTGTGTGAGAAGCAAACGCCCTCGGAATTCTAATGCTGACGAGACAAATGTTAAACGTCCATCATGCTATGATTTGTCTGTCTGAGAAATATCACATGAGAATCGATATCGTTGCGAGATGAACCGCCTCAGGACCAGACTCCTAAAGGGGCGGGGCACTCAACTACTGTCTCATAGCTATAAAACCACTTAGACAGGAAACGTCTCTGTCTTCTGAATCGTATGCCTCATTTTTATTGTACAGTTCTGACTTGGATTTCTATTCCTCAGTTTGTGGAGGGGTTGGTTTCCCACATCAAAATAGGAAAGCAGGGAAACTGTCTTCTAAATATTAATGCGGCTTTCCCCCTGCACAGTACCAAGTCGGCTTCAGAACAGTACCGCAGGAGACTGCGAAAATCACATGGCTTTGAACTTATTATTTGGAATGAGACGCACTAACAAATAACAATGGAGGAGAACCAGTATCTTGAATTTTATATGAAGACAGCATTGCAACAAAGTGGAGACTGGAGTATATTGCTGCAGTGTTAAAGCACAGCTGGGGAAGCTAACATTACCACCAAAAAATGTTTGCGTGTCATTTCTTGCCTTGTATGCTCACTTTAACTTGTTGAGGCAATGGCTAATCTGCTTGAGAAAAGCGTGGCGAACATCTAGTTGTTAGGATTGTGTGGTTTTGCGAAAGGAAAACCAACATTCGCGAGTGGCTACTTTCTGCCTCATCTTTTTCGACTAACTGTAATAACGCTTTTTGCACATGAAGCGATTGGTGTTGGATGACCTAGAGAACGTAGGGTCAGAGACTGGGGGCAGGTTTCATGCCACCTATTCAGTGAAGCACTTAGGTACAGTATGAAAGGTGCCACACTGGTGTATAATAAATAACTTGTCGCATTCATATTGATACCATGCAGTGGAAAAGAAGCATTAGAAAAAGCGAAAGGTTATAGTCAAACCCTTCAAAACGTTTTTTTTTAATCAACTAATATGATGTGGTAAAATAATGCGCCATGACCGCAACCACTTGTCATGAAGAATATTCTGCCATTTTGGTGTGTCATTGATGCTAATACTGCTAACATAACATAACACCTTGCTTTTTTCATCATGTTAAACAGGAATTGGAACCAAACCGGTAGGACCTTCAACTCGTCTGAGGTTTACCACATTTTCCTTCTCATTTGGATCATTTCAAAAAGGCTGAAACACGCCTTAGAACAAGCAGCTAATTAGCTTCACTGTTCAACGCAATGTACAGACGCACCGGCTTTTCAGTGTAGTACAATCAACCCACGCGCTCTAAAATGAGCCAAACTGGATGCGCTTTCATTGGATGCAGCCACTCTGGATGAAATACAGCTGTTGTGATGAATACAGATGGTGTGGCAGACGGACATCAGATGAAGTTCACTAAACAATTAGCAGCCATTGGTCAGTGCGTCATTTTCTTTTGCCCTCATTTTCTGTTCCCGTTAAATCTTCCCAACTAGAAATAGAAATGGGGGATATCCACTAAACGTTGAGATCCTTCATGGGGCTGCTAATCGTTTCTTTGAGGCCGTACTCGAAATGTGCAAAACACACTGTCACCATTGTGCCTGAACAGCCGCATGCGACAGAGCTGGTCACTCACTGCCCATTCTTCAGTTTTGTGAAATTCATTCCTTTGGTGGCCACATGCAGATTTGATCTTTGCAGTAGCAGTAAATGTTTTTCAAGCCATGAAATGCAGATATTGGAAGCACATTCGATATTAAACACCGGCCACTTTAACTCGATGGAATGGGAGCTGTGAAGTGTTCAAGTGTGACAGTGCGCCTCTGCACCGTGGGCAGAGAGAGAACAGGCATATCGTGACGGGCATCATATGGCGGCAGTGTTCTCTTTGCGTTTGGAGTGCGGTGCGCCGCTCGCAATCTATTTTTGATGATCAAACACTCGCCCCTGTGAATGTGGCAGGTGGCTGTAAAAACACTGTACTTCTGTTGTCCACGCATTCAAACCACCGGCTGAAATAATGAAACCATAAAAAAAACATCCCTTTCATAGGCCACCACTGATGTTACACTTTGAGAAGGGGAGCGTTTGACTCTCAAAAAACAGATGGGAAAGAGCGACACTTAGACGTGGTCCGTTTGGGTTGACCATGATAAAAATGTTTAGACCAGAGATTCCCAAACTTGACGATAGAAAGTATAAATGGGAGGTCATGAACATATACTCATTATTATTAAGCCAATTGTGATGTTTTCCACACATATTAAAAAGGGCTAGGTGATTAAATTTTAAAAAACCTCAAAACAATTGAACCAAAAATCACTTTAGCTGCTGTGTTTAGCACGCACCTTAGCGTATTTGGCATATCACAATTTTAGGTGACTGGCAGTAGGATAAAATCAACAATCTAGCTGCGCATGCCCCTCTTGCATTTGATTATTTATTTATTTTTTGTTGGTCTCATGTTTTGTACGATTAAACATGATGCCAATATTTGGGCTTTATTTTGGCTTTTTGTGTGGAGGAATGGAGGGTTTGCTATTTTTTTCTTTTAAAGGTGTCATGTGACTTCAAACTGGGAAAGGCCACCTTATGCCAATGTTTTTAATCACCGCTTCCCAAAATTATTGATTATTAATGGTGGTTTGACATAATAATTCATTTACATTGTGTTTTTGAGAGGTGTTTTCTCCAAACGGTTAAATGTTAGCGACTCGTTAGGGAAAGCCATCTTTGCATGCCTAGCTTGTGCTTGCTTTTATTTTGTCTTTGTCATGTGTTTTGACCATGTTTGTATGATTAAACTTGATGCCTTAAAATATGTTCGGAAGGCAGGGAGTGGGCTTCGTTTTGGAAACGCTGGTCTAGACAAATACCGTATGGAGATGAACATGAAAGAGACGATGATACCACGTTTGCGAGTGATCGTGAGACAGAGAAAATGGTGTTTCACTTCTTTTTGTTTTTTTTGGTTACGTGACGACAAACAACGCGACGTCATGCTTCTACGCCAAGAGGGACTATTTGACGAACTACGCTTGGAGTGCATGCAGCAGTCGAGCCGGCGATTGGGCTTTCAAGAAACTGCCACTAAAATGGCATAATTGGATTTCAGCTGAAATCTGGAGGCGGCGCACTTTGCCACAGTACAGTTGTGAGCCACGCCGATTTCATACCTGATAGATCCTGTTTAGGTGTGCCTGTAGGGAGAGAATGTAGCGCATGTAATGGAGCAGCTCCACAATCCCGCCACATAGTATACCATTCTCTCCACATTTTCCCCCTCATTACTCGGCAGCGATAGCGAGACCCTCGAGGAAGCAGGCCGCTTGAGATTTGTGAGGATAACTACCGGCAGGTGTTCATTGTTTTTGATCATTTGACCACTAAATGTAATGGGAGAATATTAGTCGAGGTTGTCATGGTGCAAAAACAAATTGCTAAAATGTGTGCAGATCGTCTCAAGTGAAACAATAGAGAGGATACAATTGAGCGTAAAATGTAGAACCCTTTCAATCACTAGCATGAGCAGAGCAAAATGTGATTGAAAATGCCAAATAAACACGTGCTCATTCGAGCGCTCATTGTGGCAAACACAGTAAGAAGCAGACATCGAGTTTCATCACAGGCCTCTGGATTGAATTGCATTGGGAAAGAGAGGAATTCGGGTTGACTTGCTTGACATTTGGGACGTTTAAATAAAATCTCATCTCCGCGTCGACAGTTGAATGCAGTATTGTCAAGCTAATTGCGTGAGATCCAGTGGGCCGTCTCGAAGGAGATGCTTAATTTGGTAGAATTAATGGGCACAAACACGGAGTGCTATGCCAGCAAATACCTGTTGATTACTTTACCTCTTGGAATACAGGTTAAAAGTACTTGATATCTGTCCTGAAGACACTGGCTGATTTTATATACAAGTTACAAATGCTGCTTGGCTTCAAATGAATCATTGTATCACAACAATACACAATGGATTTATAAACGGATACTTAGTGTGAAATCATTTTTCTCTATCAATACATTCTGAAAATTAACGATGAATCATTTTTTATCTATCCATCCATCTTCTGAACCACTTTATCCTCACAAGGGTCGCGAGGTGTGCTGGAGCCTATCCGAGCTGTCTTCGGGCAGTAGGAGGGGGACACCCCGAACCGGTTATTAGTGCTATAAATTTGATCAACTACTTGCAGGAGTTGTGCAATCGGAAACCGATGTGGATGTAACTTGACATCGCTGAGAGTGACAGAATGCTTCTGCTGTTTGCAGCCAAGTAGCACACTCTGTTTTGCTTCAATTGCTTGATGGTAAGGGGATCCATAAACAATCAATTTAAATAATTTATTATTAGGCTTGGGTGGTTAGCGCGTCGATCTCACAGTGCAGAGGTTGTGGGTTCCATCCCGGCTCCGGCCTTCCTGTGTGGAGTTTGCATGTTCTCCCCGAGCCTGCGTGGGTTTTGTCCGGGTATTCTGCTTACCTTCCATATTCCAAAAGCATGCATGGCAGGTTAATGGAACACTCTAAATTGTCCCTAGGTGTGATTGTTAGTGCGGATGGTTGTTCGTCTCTGTGTGCCCTGCGATTGGCTGGGATAGGCTCCGGCACGCCCCGCGACCCTTGTGAGGATAAAGCGGATCGGAAATGGATGGACTATTATGCTCATCCCTAGTTGCGTATCGTAAGACTGTGGGACATTTTAATGAATTTTTAACTGTACATAAGATTGCACACTTCCCAAATATTTTAACAGTCTTTCCCAAACTTCTTAAATTTGTTTTCCTTCTACCCTGGACTCAAACTTCTTAAAATGCATCATACGGTGTATTGCCATCACATCTTATGCACATACACTTGTAGGCTAATTACAAAGGCACACAAAATGTGTATCAAAAAGCCCTTGCATGGCTGAGTGATCAACAATTGAAACAGCTGACAGCTTTTTACTGGCCCGGTTGGGGCAAGCCCTACCTGTCGTTGTGCCATCCATTCCATAAGGAAGGCAAATCAGACCACGAAGTGCAATTGGCAGTCTCGACTAAGTTATTTGTGTTCATGCTTTACCTGCTCGCCATCGGTGAAGACGCGGTTGCCGTAGCTCCAGCTGATGGTGGGCGTCGGATCCCCCGAGGCCTCGCAAGTTAGCATGACCTGCTCCTCCATCTCGGAGGTGCTTTGGTTCACAATGTAGGTGATCTTAGGTTTGACTATGAAACACAAAGTTGACACAAAAAATGAGTGCTGGATTTGGGATGACTTCAAAGGGAGAATGAGATGCTTGACACGTGAAGGGGAGGCGTCGGGGCTAAACCATAATAAGCTGTCTATTCACAGCAGCAGCAGCAAAAGTATGATAACCACGCGAGGATCCAAACTTTAATTCATGTGGGAATTACGCCAGTTTCAGAAGGCTTGGCCTCTATTTATGTTTACATGTCAGCACACTGTTGGGGAGGAGTTTTGAGGGTGATGCTTGCAGAGCAAAGAAAATTAAAGCACTGGATGTGAAGCGTGAAGTTTGTTTTTTTGTTGGGGTTTTTTTTTTCCCTGGCACTCTGCGGAGGATGAACACATTGTAGCATTTCTTCACTGTAACAACTGAGGATTGTACAATACTCAGCAAAGGGATGTATTGGCAACCCCTTGTTAAAATTGCATGAATAGCCACGGGTAATTATTTGGTGAACAAAGGAGCAGCTGCCTTGTTACCGATGTTATTATATAAAAACTCATTGATTTTTTTTTTTCCTTCTTTTTTTGTTTATGACTAGAATATTAATACAGCATCGGAGTACATGTGTGCATGACAAACTAGCATCGCTTTATGTGTAGGAGCACAAATAAAAAGAGAACTGACACTGGTGAAGCAACACTTTGAAGACAACAATTGTGTTTGAATTTGAGGATATTTTGAGGCTGCCGAGGAGAACAGGTAAAAAACAATATGGACAGCTCTACTTTGCATTATTAGCTGGAGTTTTTCACTGGACAAAAGGTGAAGGAAAAACAAGACCTTGTCACATGAGAAGGACATAGTCGACTATTGACCCACCCCCCCACCTACACAGTCCAAACCTCATTCACACACACTTGGAGCTTTGTATAGTCTATTGTCACATATATACTGAACATTAGAGGGTAACATTGGAGTGGCGTGTTGCATCCCACTCCCACAGAAAAAGAATCCCGTCCCATCCCGATGAAAACGACTCTCATCCCCTCCTGCTCATGTTCACTTTTGGAGGTCAGCTTCATTCAAAACAACACCTAATCTTGCATTTTACTCATTTATTGAACAAATTGTCAGCTCTTCTCCGTCTTTTTCTTTTTTCCAACTGGCTACGCCTGTCTCAAGAACAAATGTTTCCGGATGATGTATTTTCCCAGAATCACGATAAAGGATATACATTTTTTTTCTTTTAATACCACTGGTTTAGTGATGTGAGGTAATTAACGGTGATTAAAGGTAAAGTTGACTCCCATCCTGTGGGAATTCCGCGGGAAGAGACAAATGTTTAACGTCCATCTTGAGATTCCCGAAAAAAATTCCGCCTCGGATATACACATAGTAAATAAATATTCCCCGCTCACCAAATACTCTCAGACTGAGCTCCTGATCCGTTTCCCCAGCCTTGTTTTTGGCAATGCAGGTGTACTCGCCCTCATCGAGCTTGCTGACGTCCATGATGGACATCTCCGAACCATCCTCATTGAAACTGTACTTCTCTGCCGCCTCCAGAGTGATTTGATTCCTGAAGGACAAAAATAACAATCTCCATTAATCCATCCCTGAAATTTCAAGCACCCTTGCATCACAAAATACAGTATTGTCACGGATTCTTCCACATATCACTTCGAATCTTATTATGTATTTTAGCAAATGCAGCTCTAGCCATTTATTGGAGGGAGGCATCTATTTGAGATGAAGTCTTGATTTGTAAAAATGGAGCCCAGCGTTAATTTGTCAGTTGACTGATGGAATAGTTGTTACGTTTGTGTTACTGTGAGAATGAAATGTCAAACTGTCTTCTCCTCCTCCCCCCAACAAAGTGTGTCCCCACTGACATGCATTTCTTATACTAAGAACATATTTGTGATCAAAGAGGAGCTATTTTACAAATGCACAGTCAGCGCTACCAAATTAGCGACTTTTTTTCCCTCTCAAGTAACTTAATAATAACAATAATAATATTTTATTTATAAGCGCCTTTCAAAACACCCAAGGACACTTTACAATCAGGATGCACCATTTTTAAATCCGGCAAAGACCACAAGAGTGGAATCATATTCACATTATTTTTCATTTGACAAGAATGGAGCCCAGTGAAAAAGGCACTTGCAGAGTAAATTGCGCTGAGCATTGCCAAATTAATTGTGCCCGTTCATACATGATGTGGCGACACAATGGCAACCTTTGACCTGAGGTATGTGATTGTAATTTGCAAAGATTTTTGCAAATTCGCCTGCTTCTCATTTTATGATGTTTATGATTCTTAAAAGAAGCAAAGAAAGATTCATGTGAAATAGCATTTGACAAAGGGGACATTATTTTCCCGAAGACGAAAGTCAGTGTTTACTATCACAGTCTCTATAAAGACAAATATTCATTCCCATTACTTTTGTGGAAGTTAATGCTCAGAAGACAACAATTAAATTACTGTTCTGTGTACTCATCTATTTTTTGCTTGAGGGCATTTTTTTGAATTAATCATCCCCATAATTATTTATGTGAAAGCCATTTTCACTTCATTGTCCTAAAATTCACACAGTCGAAGGAAAATGGTGCCGTGGCAAAAGGATAAACACAACCTGTCTGACAAAGCAAGGGCCCTATCAGTGTCACACACAACAATGTGCCGATTGAGGACGGCAGTCTTCAGGTTTCGCTGTCTTGAATAAGGATCCTATTGCAATGAATTAACCAGTTAGCCTACACATGTATTTGAGTAAGAAATTACATTGGGTGGCAAAACAGCAAGGATTAAATTAGATTTACTTAGAATCACTTGGTGACACAAGCTTGTTTCACTGTTTGCACGACTGACAAGATGTGATGCCACCAATATATATCTAAATGTGTGTGTGTGTGTGTGTGTGTGTGTGTGTGTGACTTCTCATTTATCATGCCCATTGTCACATGAGCGCACAAGCACAGATAGTGTTCGTGGGTGAACATTGGGAGGCTTCTGCTGGGGGAAGAAGCCTCTATTTGGACACCAATATGGGAATATCCATCCATCCATCCATTTTCCGAACCGCTTGATCCTCACTAGGGTCGCGGGGGGTGCTGGAGCCTATCCCAGCCGTCTCCGGGCAGTAGGCGGGGGACACCCTGAATTGGTTGCCAGCCAACCGCAGGGCACACAGAGACGAACAACCATCCACGCTCACACTCATACCTAGGGACAATTTAGAGTGCCCAACGAGCCTGCCATGCATGTTTTTGGAATGTGGGAGGAAACCGGAGCACCCGGAGAAAACCCACGCAGGCCCGGGGAGAACATGCAAACTCCACACAGGGAGGCCGGAGCTGGATTTGAACCCGGTACCTCTGCACTGTGAAGCCGACGTGCTAACCACTGGACTACCGGGCCGCCCAATATGGGAATAACATAGAACAATATTACATTTCATGTCAAGAGAATCTTATTTTCTCTCTGGATGAAAATGCTTCTTACCTTGTCCAGGTCACCATGGGTTCAGGGTAGCCATCGACCGCACAGGTCAACATGGCAGATTGGCCCACATCTGCTGTGGCGTTCACCTCTGACTGCCATACTCTGATCGTTGGGAGCACTGACACACACAAGACACAGTTGAGGGAGATGCATGTCATAACTTCATTCATGGAAGCAGGTTGGCAAACACAAACCAAATTAACATCACAAACAGAACACTTATTTGAGGCGCACATCATCCTCTTGCGTTAGAACTCAGGAACAGACTCGCGTCATTAGCATGAGTGCTTCTGGCGACCCAGTTGCTGTGGGCAACCATTTGCACATTTGTGCCTTGAGCCTGGATGGATACGCCCGCGCCACCCCCCCCCCCCCCCAAAAAAAAACCAACAACAATAAAAATAAAAAAAACAGGAATACGAGAATACAGCAGCAAAAGCTCTACTAACCATTCACGACGACCTTGATAACCCGTAAATCAATCTCGCCGCGGGCCATCAGGCGTCCCTCGCAGGTGTACGCGCCCTCGTCGGTCTTCTTTATGCCGCGGATTTGAAGGTGGTTGTTGCTCAGCACCTTGAAGCGAACTTGAAATGGAAGATAAAAGCATCGTGAGGGATTGTCAAGTCCTGCAAAACAAAAAGCCGGTACGAAACTTGCTCGGTGGCTCAATGGGACCACAGAGACAAGAGTGGTTGGAGTGAGGGTTGACATGTTAGACCTGTCATCATTCAGGTTTATCCGTCGAGAATCTCTGCGATATTCATCCATTAATGCAGTGAGTGATTCCCAACCACTGTGGAGCAGAACACATTTGTGTTCTTTGAGGGATCATCTGGTTGTGTTACGGAAAGTAATCCAGTGTCACTTAATTAGTATTATTTTCTATTATAATGTTCATCTGTTTCTGCCAGTCATTAGTAATGATTAAATGTTCTTGCACTCGATGGAAGAAAGTACAATTAGCCTGTGTCTCCAGCTGCTACTATTCATCCAAAAGAATGAACTGAACAGGCAGAAGCAGGTAAATCTGTCAGTAAATTGAGACGAGATCATCATCATTATTTTGGTTTTCTCTACATACCTTTTAAATTTCTATTTTGGATGGCGTGCTGTGAGATTTTTTTCTAATGTAATACACGTACTTCGGCTCGATTAAAAATAGGGAAAAATGTATTCCTGCACAAGCTCAACTAGATGGGAATATATATTAAGGGGAATCACATTTTCAGGCAAAATTTGCATATGATGTCACCGGGCTAGTGACGAAAAGGAGGAAAAGTGTGATAATCACCATACAACCCAGAATTTGAACGTATTCTTAGACCCAAATATCGATAACTTAGACAAAACGCTGTTGCTCATGCCACTTAATTAAAATCACACAGGCTGTTCCTACGCTACACCTAATCCAGCAATAACTGTCAAACACGAGATGAATACTTTTACTTGATTTTAGTTGTACAGTATGTTGTTACATGATACCTTACCTTATTAATTTGTGTTAAAATATCGCTCCCAATGAAACATTGCTTGTTCTGTTGGTGAAGCGAATACAACCCCCTCACATGAATCCCAATAGATGAAAATGATATGGAAATTAGGACATGGATGTCAACCAAATCAATTGTGTCCATCTTCAGAGGCACCACTGTACCACCTCATACTGCACTTACCACAAATATATCCAACCGGAGTTTTTAGATGAAATGTTGACCTAATAAATTCAATCATGTGTTAATTCAAAACATTGTTACAACCCCCGCGCGAGCTTGTGTTGTGATGTGCCCGCGGCAACACAATACACTTTGTGATATTGCTCTGGGTCTTGGGTGAATAAAACAGTCAATTGTACTTTCCTATTCAAAAGCAAATTAATTTTTACCTTTCTTTTTTTTTTTTTCTTTGCAAATAAAAGTGACAGTGAAACAGGTGCCGTCAGGCAGGCACCCATTACCAGAACATTTGCATTATAATATAGTCCCAATTATTTTGACCAGGCGCTACTTGTCTAGGTTGTCGGTTTTTGTTGTTGTTTTTTTAACATCATGCCACTCATAATTTACTCATTGTATTTCACTTTCAGCCTCATATTATTAGCTGTTTCATTAAAGAAATTGTTACATGAAAGAAGGGCTTGCGTGGTGGAGGAAAACAGTGTGTAGTTTCCCACCCGTTCATGAATGTATAGCAATTTGTGAACCAGAACAATACAAATCAGTCTTTGCCTTTTCGTTCCCCTTTCAAAATATATTTATTTCCCAGTCACATTGTACCGTAAATTTAGATTTCATTTTAGGCATGACATCTACACCCTGTTGGGTCAAAAACAAATTTGACCAAATCCTCATTTTGCATAATGCAGAGATGCTTCCCTCCGCGCGCCACTCCAATTGTCACACCAGTAGTGATCCAAAAATGTAGTCGTTGGATTTCAATTTCATTCTCGTGATCATTGGACTCGCCATCTTACCGTCTTTTTCCATTTGTATCCTAGCCCCTTTGTACTTCCAAAGGATGGTGGGCGGAGGGGAACTGATGACATCACACACGATGATGGCTGTGTCTCCTTCCGTGAACTCTTGCGGCGACGGCGCATTCGTGAAGGTAATTTTCTCTGAAAACAAACAGCCATGTAACTATACTCATCAAGTTTCATTCTCTGGGATTTTATTCACTGGTTTAATGTGCAGTACTATATACTGTTCTTCAGGAAAAGTATAAGTAGATGACGGATTGTATTTTTGGAGCAATTTTGCAATTTCTGTCACGTGAAACTACAGTTTAAACCCAATTAAAAAGCGCTACAATGGAGAAATTAAATGTAGCAAGGATGCACACAAGATTATTGAGCACTCACACCAGAGCCCATTGGAACACATTAAAAGACGCCGTCCCCACATGTTAAACACCGTGCACGGGACTCGTAATTGTTCACACCAGGTGCTGCAGTTTTGGTTAATCGCCACGAATTGTCATTACGGTCTCCACATAAGATCATCTTTCAGACTACACGGGGAACTTGTAATCGTCCAGACTTTAATTAAACTGGGCGAGACTCTTTATGTGCATCTGTGGCTACTGCTGTTTTGGGTAGCAACCAAGTTCTCATGAGCTCGGCTCTTAAGAATTCATGTCCACGTGGAACTAAGAAGGCCCATGAAGTGACGTAAAAAGAGTTTTTAATTTTCAGAGGACGACGATGCGGTAATTTAGAGAACATAAGGTTTGTTTGTATTGCTAATCATTTTACAATTTGTAGAATCCCCTTTGGGCAAACAAGCCATTTGTTGAACTCATTTTGTGATTAGCAGCTCCTTTGAGGAGAATTTTCTCCATTTAAAATGAGTTTTCTCAGCATTCTTCTCCCTTGTAATTTAATCAAGTTCCGCCGGCTGACAATACTTACAGCAGTGAACTTCCATTCTAAACTAACCATCTGATTGATGGAGTTTGCTGCTGGCACTGAAGCACTACGGCGACCTTATACACTTGACCCGGCCTAATGTTGCAGACTGGCGTTGAGCTGCAATCTTATCTGGTGACATCCCGTAGATTAAAAAGATAAAAGTGCGCTTTGTAACAATCTGTGCCTACAGGTGGAAGTAATAATTGGTTGGAGAAGATGGGGGGGTGACTTTGTGGTGGGAGTCAGTCGAGCGATGACGTTTGCTTTCCTTTTTACATGGCTGAGAGGTTTCCTTTTCAAAAAGTAATGTATTTATTTAAGATCCAAGCATCAAACTATGTAAATAGGTTCTCCTATTTGTTATACGCACGGCTGGCCGCTTTCCGTGCCATCTAAAACAAACAGTGAAAGTGTTGACAAGCGAGGAAAACTCGTCTGATGGACATGTGCTGATGCACCGCATTCGTGGAAAATAAAAGACATTCATCACACGAGCTGCAAAACAGACAGCATCATTAAGCAGCCTTCTAATGGTCTTCCGACCATTTATCGAACTGATGAAAAATCTATCGTCTGGCAAAAAAAAAAAAAAAAAAAAATCTAAAGAGTAATGTGATGCCCTAGAGCAGTCAATAAAATACGACACATTTAATAAAGAGAAGTTTTTTTTTCTGCTTTGACATTGAGCGCAAAATACTCACGGAAAATTTTGATGTTAACCGTTGACTCTCCCTGCTGATCTCCATTGGTGGCGACGCACTTGTACGTGCCGGCGTTGTCCGTCACTGCTCGGTACAACGTCAGGATGGATGACGTCTCGTCGTTTCGGGTCACCGTGATGTCCGGTCTGTTGGGCTCTATCCTTTCGCCGCTCGGCCCGAACCAGTCTATGTGCTTAGCCCCACCCATAACTGATGGGTAGCAGCCAAAAAAAAATAAAATGAGTCTATCTATAATGTATGTGTGTACAAAGTAGTAAAGCAAAGTCAATCTGTTCCCCTGGACCGAATAGTGCTGACGATACATTCTATTTTATGCACAGAAGCCTTTGCTTTAAGGGCCTCGCAACTCACGTTCCACCAGCGCTGGCAGTGTGACTCAGCAACAAAAGGCTGAATGATAATTACATAATCGTAGAGACAACAATAACAATTCAACATGGTGGTGGTAATCGCACTCAATACAGTACGTCGCGCTGAATTGTACCTTGTTCTCACCAAGAGCAAACAATACAATATGTAGCCATTATCTTGGATGATCCGTTTCACTCAGTGTCTAAAACAATGGTGCGCCACAGAACAATAACAGCCTTTTCATCCTTTGGGTAACGTTTCAAGTGCGTACTGTCAAAAAAAAAATCATGACACTGTCAGGACAACTTGTCAAGCTTACCTTCACACATGAAGAATTTGGACTCCCCGAGACTGATTTCACCATGAGTGGGTGTGATCTGCACGTCCAGTGACACTAAAGGAAGGAGAGAGACACAACAACATCCAAAATGAAAGGAAAGGACGTTGGCAATCGCCTAAAAACTATAACCAGACGCTGAGCTGTCAAAAAGGGAACACCCTAAATCAGTGGTACTTAACCTTAGAGGTAACGAACCCAACCAGTTAATATGCACATTCACCGAACCCTTCATCAATAAAAAATAAATATCTTTTTTTTTTTTTTACAAATTCAAGATATAAAAAAAACCTGCATTTATTAAAAACAGAAAAAAGTGAATACAATTTCAAGGGCTAGGTATACTTTTTGTTTTTAAATTAAACGACATACTATCAAGACAGTCACACGTTGACAACAAAGCGAACAAAATTTCCCACAGTACTGATTGGACAAGCAATGTCATGTGATGATCTGCAGCCAGTGATGGCCAAGCGGGCGTGTCATAATTAATAGACATGTTGAGTCGGCTGTGTCTTAACTTCCATTGCAGAGGCTCCGTTGAAGCCCTGAGATCGATTGACCGACCCCCCGGGGTTTTATCGAACCCAGGTTAAGAACCACTGGCCTAAGAAATCATCCATGTTTCCGAAAAGAAAAAATGCCTCCAAGATCTTCATTAACAATTGCTAACTGACCTCTGGCTGAGTTGATCAAGAGACAGTTGGTTAACACGACAATAATAACGCCTATCAACTGTGTCTAGTTTGCATGTGAGAAGACTCAACTCCCAGTTAATGAAAATAGAAACATATTTTGCTAAAGGTGTGGGACCTCAATGATGTTTACCAGTTATTCTGGATGGTGAAGAAAATTATTTTCTTTTTTGCGGCGTCTTTTGTCCTTCAATTAAGACTCTTGGAAGTAGAGATGCAATGTGGGTGTACATGGGTAAATGCCTACACTTTATCAATGTCTGGGTAGGAAAAGACTTGATTTATTTTTGGGGGGGAGTTGGGGGAAGGGGGTTGGTCACAGGGTGAGGTCTGGATTGAAGCCTTTTGCTTCCTAATTAGAACAAAGCTTCACTTGTTTCCCAAGAGGAGCAGTTAGGGTTTCCCGCAGTTGAGAAATGTAACAAAATGGGCCCAAAATCCGGCTCTGTATCGCCGGGGTGTTCGGGCGAAAGCGAGGGGAGTTACAAAGGGCAGGAAGTTGGAGAGAAAAGGCAAACTGACTCAGCCAGTAATGTGGATGGATGCTTACATTTAACTTCATTTTGTCCTCTGGTGTTTTGTAACAACTCCATTAAAACGCAATCCCCCCCTCTCAAAGAAGGACCCTCGTGCAAGACGTTGGTTGACTGTCAAAATGCGGCAAATATGGATTAATGACACCATGCTACTATTGTTGATCAAAAACGGGAGTGAGTGTCACACGCTGCATGATATCAAAGTCAAGGTGATTAAAGCCAGGAGCCACTGTGTAGTATGCTTGTCACGTGACACCAACCCGCAAACGCTTTTGTCACATTTGATGTGCAAACTGCCCGACAGGGTTTTACGTCTTGCTTAAATCCTTCTGTTTTCTGTGGATCATCGATCACCCTCCCGAGATGTAAATGTCAGGTCCTATTCCATTCCGACGATCCCTTATTCATGTCAGAAGTCATAATCAATTTTGTCCTCCTGTTTACGTAGAAGAGCACACTTGCTCAGTTCTCTCTCAATGACATGAAACCATGGCCCGAACACCGAGTGGTTCGCTTCGATCCAAAGCAGATGCAAGACTCCTCTCGGCCATATAGTTATGAACCAGACACTAATAGCTCTCTCGTCTCAAACGTTTAAGAGACTAAAAAGCTGCGGGAGCGTCAGTTAAAGGGCAGACTGGTTCAAAGCGGAGAAGGCGGGGTTGCAAGTGACACAAGCAATTGGAAATTGAATCCGAGTGTGAACCCCCTCGAGACCAATCAATTTTAAACCCGAGACTTCACACCAGTGGTTAGTGAGCGTGCCCCGAAGATGAGAGCGGCGAAAATTAAAATGTCAATGTGCTTTTGAACATATTTGACTCTGACAAAATCTGAATAACTCATTGACACATCACGAACATAAGCCTAATTCATATCACATGCATTCTTTTGTGGCAAACCTGGCAAAAAGCCGCACTGATACTTGAGCACCATTGGCTTTATTTGCATTAGAAAATACCTGCACAGTTGTGAACTATAGTGAAACTCCTCTACAACAAAATCATGTTTGCAGCAAGAAATTTTTCACAACAGGGGGTTTTTCACTGTAGCAAATTTGATCTCAGATGTAAACACACACACAAACGGATGTGTACACGCACACACAAACGTATGTGTAGTCTTTATTTTTATTCCAACAGTGCATAAGTATGAGCATAAACTTATTTGACACTTCATATAGTCAGTGTAAAAAGAAAAAATGGAAAGAAATTGCGAAATTTCCAATCAGCATTCACTTTCACTTACATCAATTTCTTGGATAATGTCTTTTATTTTGCTTCCTCCGTCTTTCATTTTGATCACTTTTACCCTCTCTTCCAGCGTCAGAACTCTTCATGTCTTAGCTGCTTGTCATCCAAAGGTCAGTTTTGTAGCCATTTTAGCAATGCAACGTTCTTGCTGCGTCTGAAAATAATAATAACAAATACTTCCTGGACTACTAAGCATGTGTAAACCAGTGTGGTGGTTGCTCTTGCCGTTTCCGAACGAAGCAGTAGAGGTCGCTGTTGGATTAGACTTCGTTGTAGTGAATCTCGTCGCGAGGCAAGAGCAGAGAAAAAGATTTTGTTTAACGCAACGTTTTTTTTTCGTTGTATGGGGGGCAGGAGAGTGGGACTGGTGTTAATGCATGAAGATGTTTTCACATTAGGGGGTATTTTCACCCATGTAGGTTTAGTTATAGGGGAGTTTCACTGTAATACAATTCGTCCACTGGAAATGTCACGATGATGGTGACCTCAACGAGTCTTCGACATTGTTGGGAGGCACAAGTTTCACGGGCTCGGCTAATGTTACTTTACAAACGCCACACCCCAGATTTCTTTTCATAAGCATTATAATCCCATTGCTCAGAGTTTTTGTGACACTTGTGACTTTTGTCTGGATGATTTCATATTCGATTCGTTCTAGAAACACAAAATAGTATCGTTTGCAACGAGTGATGAATGCCTTTTCATTCTCCGAATACGTCACAAATTTGTTCGGTAAGCGCATCATACATTTGGAGCATGAACAGTTCATGATTCATTCAGTAAGAGTCACCTTGGAACGCATGCCCCAAGAGCTTTTCCGGGTGCTGCGTACCACTTAAGTGGCAAACCTAACCAGAGAATTTTAATTCCTTACAAACAGGAGCAATCTGTCTGAATTTGAATCAACAATTTTTTTTTCTTTTTCCGGGACGGTGGAGACCCGACTTGCTCAGAGACCCGAAATGAACTCAAGTAGATGAATGTGACCTAGTTCTGGCAAAACATGGAATGTCCCTGTAGTTCTAGTTCTTTCCATTTTAAAATGCCTCAGTTTGGGGTTTTTAGTCCAACGATTATTACCAAGAAAGGAACATTACAAACTCCAAATTCTCTGTCGCTTCGCCTTATTTTTAGGCTTCTGCATCACAGTGGGAATAAAATATGAAATGCGGATTGTAGGTTACGTCATATAACTACTAGTTTAAAGTTTGAGCACTGCTCTTTTGTATCTGATTTCCAAAGTTTTGCAAAGAAAATACATTAGCAATCAGTTGTTTATTGTGTCTGTAGCATTTTAAGACCTTTGATTCAAGGCTTGAAGATTTCAAGTGTCATTTGAAAGGATACTGGGAGTTAAAGGCTTAATTTTGCTACATCAAATTTACGGTTGTAAGATGTTTCAAAGATCTGCCGACTCCCCGTTTCCTCCTCACAAAGGCTAAACAAAGACATATTGAGTCGAACCAAACTTTCTGTACTTCAAGTTAGTTGGTGGCTGGTAAACTCAGTCCACCTGTGCTCTGATTTGGTGTCTTTTGTCATTTTTAGTCCCATTGCAATTATGGACAATCTATCAGACACTCGCAAATAGCCGAGTGCACTTTCGGAGAACTTCTCACGTCGTGAAAGCTAAACTGAAGATGTGTTGACATGCTAGGTGCAGTTACTGCCAACACTTGTTTAGTTGGGATGTAACAAAAAAGCGGTTTGAACCGGAAAATAGTTTTTGGATTTAAAAGATTCAAGTGTATTGATTTGAACCGAACCGAATCCTTTCACTTTGAAATATATTGATATAAATACTGACTCGCACATTTATGGTACCAATAAGTTCATTCAAAAGTTGCGACAAACCTTTTCACATTGAGTCGTACCATATCGAATTGTAATCGCATTGAGTCAAACCAAATGAAATCATTCCACTTTCAAGTCAAACTTGACTCTGAATCGTTTCGTACGTATCGAAAACCGTATTGAATCGTCTTTTGTGGAGAGATGCACACCCCTATTATTTAGGCTCACTTGTCCGGATCGACAGCAATGCACTTTCTCACCATGATTGAATACTTTGCATTCAGAGCGCTTGCGAATTTTGTCTGCAGAATAGGCGTCAGGGTCCTAAATTAGATATTACAAAATACAGGGGCAGCAAGTTCGAGTTGGCCTCAGGTTGTAGTTATTGCTCGAGACCTCATATAACAGAAAAGGATCTTTTAACTTGCTTTTGCAATTCATTTGTGATTTGTGAACATTTTCCGTCGCTGCGGGCAATGTCATATTTCTATGCAGAACAGTTGTGATGACAAAAAGAGAGAGAGAGAGAGAGAGAGAGAGAGAGAAGAGAGAGAGAGAGAGAGAGAGAGAGTGGGAGAGGCAGCTTGCAGTGTCAATAATTTATGCCTCCCCGGGTCATCAACCGCTTCCGTGTTTGTTGTGAAATTTAGGGCTCCACAAAGTAAATATATATTACTTGCAGATTACCAGCTATTTTCCCATAATGGGGGGGGGGACGACATCATCACAAAATGTCGTAAATATATTTCTTCATATGCAGGTCACATTGGTGTTCAAATTTACGAGACTTAATTCTTCACCATTTCCTTTATGAGGCATTGCCTGCGCGTGTTATCATCAAGATCACTCGTGCTCGCATGTTATGGGCAGGGGGTTGTTTTAGGAATGAAAATGAGCCACGCTAATCATCAATTGGTTCTGAAATGTACATAAAATTGCCAAAACCCCTCCTCTGTAGCTTGACTTAAAACATTTGAATTCAGGCTCCATATGGGAGCGCACTGACTTTTCCACGGGTACGCTGCAAGTGACTGATAAGCGCACGGATACAGTACAGAGAGATGGAAATATATGCAGCGCATGGTCCCTGGCCCCCACCGTCTCGAGATACCTTCGAACAACACCTTGGGTGCTGCAACCTTTGCCGTCGTGAGATCGGAGCTGTTACTCGCTGCACATTGCAATTTCCCCCATTATCTATTTGCCTGACGTCAAACACACATGGAACTTTAAAGACCCCCCTCTCACTCCCTACACACATGACAGCCAGAGTTAAAAAAGTAAGTACCAGTGAGATAAAGCAGTGTGGGGCGCAGGCGCACGTCCCTTAGGTGGGCTTCATGGAAGGCGCAGCAGCTTGAGAAAACACACTTTGGAAGCTACTAAGCTACGACAGTAGATATTAAAAGAAATCAGCGGTAGGGATGGGACAAAATGTATCATGCATTTACTTTGCAATACAGTATTAAGACAAGTCTTTCTTAGGGTGCTTGATTGCAGCCATTCAGAATACGTTGGGGGGCATTGCAAACTGCATCGCCTGCACCACACCGCACTTTAAAATCAATATATTGTGATATTCTCTTTGCAGCAAAAACATCACAAGATACGCTGAGAAACCCCTTACATCTCGTATTTTTTTGTTCATTTGTTCTGAAAATGAGATCCTTTTACTTTCGTGTTTTAGTATTCCCTGAGGGTACGGTGTGCTCACTGTCTCACACTTTGAAAACCCACTGATCCAAAGATCAAACCTGTCCTTCAGACTGTTACGCTAGCCATCGCAGCTCAGGATCATGAGGGACATGCGGTTGAATAATTACGTCAATCTTTTAAAGGGCACCAAGTTTATAAATAGGCGACAATTTCATTTTGTCAAAAATGATCTAACAATGCTCAATTTAGGGCAGGCAGTCTTTTGAATGGAGTCTTCAATCATTCATCTGTACATGTGCGCTTCACAGATTAGTAATGATATGTTTCTCAAATCCAGAAGTACTCTCCAATATATTGAGCTTTTCCTGCCTCATGGCCATGTGAGAGCCTTATTGTAATCACACTGAAGATTTTTCGGGATGCAGGTATTCCCTTAGAAAGAAATACACACCATAATGCAAATGTGTGTTGTCTTTGTCCAATCTTAACTTATTTACTGATTAATGCTCTGGCAATTTATACTTGTAGAAAAAGTTAGGCTGTTTGCCGGCTGTCATGACAGTTTTGTGTTGTTGTATTCCAAGTGTTCCACATCAGATCACAGTTGAGCAAAGACTGAATCGGCAGTGGCTTTGAAGTATCACAACACGACTAAACAACAATCAATACTACACCATTGACTGCATTCTTGACGGACTATTTCATCTCTCAACTACCTTATCCCAAAAACCTACATATGTTTTGACTTTCAAATGCCACCAGAATACAAACATTTAAAAGGCAACAAAGTTGTTGCATTCACTGGCTCAATTCAAGGAATTAAAACAGTATTTGCTTGCTACTCATGCCTCTTTGCCGCGGTTACTTTCACTCGCTGCCAGTTGCTATGGAAACATGTTTTCTCTCTCTCTCTCTCTCTCTTTCTATCTCTTCCCCCCCACCTTGATGGTCTGACGTGGTGGTGTGATAGTTCGACTTCCACGCAGGTTGCCCACAACATAATCCAAACGGGTTAAATTCCACTGTGAAACCTCATTATGTTTAAATAGCCAACATTACAACGATTCATTTCAGCCTCTGCTTGTGGCGCCCTCATGATGGCAATAACCTGGCAGGCTTCATGCATGCGTTATTTTCTAACCACAAGAGAAATCCATTACATGCCGCTCACTGTAAACCCCCCAAAGTGTGTTTTTAAAACCTTTCTCCCTGCAAAAGTGGAACCACTGGAGCGGAGCAACTGACAAACTTGTACAGTCGTACCTCTACTTATGAAATTAATTGGTTCTGCAAGAAATTTCTTAACTAGAAAATTTGGAAGTAGAGACGCGTTTTCCATGTAAATGCCCTAATCCGCTCCAAGGTCCCCAAAATTCAGACAAAAATGTTTCCTAAAGTATAAAAATGCATTAAAATATGTAACAAATACATGTTACAATTAGATCATTGTACAATAAATGAGAGTTGGGCATAATGTAAAAAAACAAGAATAGAGGAAAAGAATAGAAATTAATCTCATTTAACTTTTAACTGTGTCATTTTTTTCCCTCCTTTGTTCATGTTTTCCCTCAGAAGTGGCTGTTGCCTGGCGTTTTGTCAAGAACTGATCCAAGGACGTTTGCTTTTGTCGGCTTTTAACAATCCTTTGAAAATGTCCAAGGGAAACATCAGCATAGTAAGCGATCGCCTGAATGGTGAACACTTTTTTTGGGTGATTTACATTTACATAAAACTATACAAACGCCTCATGGCCCGAGGGACGAATGACGAGGACGCTGCATAGACACATTCTATCTATTTACACACATAGACACATGCGGTAGAGGTCCCTCTTAGCCAATGGGATGTCAGGATGATGATCGGTAATAGCCAATGGCAGAGCAGCTAAAAGTATGTTGCGTTCAGGGAAACTCGGAGCTGACATCCGCAGCCCATACTGTATTTTTATCTTTTGTATCTCGGAATTTCTTTCGTAACATGTGGCAATATTTTCCTGTTGAGGCGTTCTGTAACTTGAAAATTTCGTATGAATAGACGTTCGTAAGTAGAGGTGCCACTGTATTTATTTCCAGCCACTTTGCTTGGCATAATCACCTCACTGGTATTAAGATGAGCAATCAACCAAGTATGGTCAAGTATCAGAGAAACTATTTACATTTAATCCGTGCCAATGTCAGTGGGGATAATTTCAAGTCTGACACAACAGGAAAGTGCCGGAGAAGCAACAGGAGCACAGCTAAGATGCTACTGTTGAAATTATTGAAATTCCTATTGGCCCCTAAAAAGAGTTTGGTCATTCTAATCGGAAATATAAAATGTATCGTGTGCCGTGTCAGTCCATACAATATGCTCCGTGTGAAGCATGTGTTGCCATGTGTGCTCTACAAGGAAGGGTATCATTCAAAAAAATTAAATAAATAGAGCCGAGATCTTTGTCAAATAAAGCTCATCTTCCCATAGTTGAAGTAATATTGTTCTTCTGACCGCAAACTAGCTGACACTGTTTCTGACGATGCTCAGCGAGTCTACTGGTTGCAACCCAGGAGCGCATACGTTTGGCCTGAACTACCCACAATTCAAAGAAAATAAGTAATTATGATGCCCATCTCTTGTCTTAGTGCATTAAAAAAAAACACTCTACCAATACTAAAGCTGAAACATGATTACAGTGAACTCTTACGAACAGGACAAAATCTTCCCGAATAACATGCCTTTTTCTCTCTGACAGAGATGCAACTCTGCAAATAGTAGTGCACTTCACTTCAGTTGCAGAGCAGAATTCGCCCTCATTCGGGCAATTTATTGTAAGTGCCCCTCAGCATCTGCCTCAGCTGCGCATCACACAACAAAAGCCCAGGCAGCTGGAAAGCGGCACGTCTGTGGCCCATCATGCTGTGTACTCCTGTAATGACTCGGTGGAAAGATGAGAGGGGAAAAGAAGAGCAAGGTGGAATGGACGCTATTGTACCTTTTTTTAAAAGCAAAAGTGAAACTGAAAAATCATCCGGCACAATTCATTGTAAAACTTGTGAACACATGCCACTTATGCCATCGTGGAATTGAGGGTGAGTCACGGGGAGAAATTTCACGTGAATTCCAGAGCTATCGATGAATTACGCAATCTGTGCCGATGCCCGTGCGAGCCGAGCAGTCTGTCACAAAGCCTAAAAATGACGTGTACAAGCGGTGAAATGTAAAGACTCTCTCTTGGAGACTGAACTCTGGAAGAACAAGGCGTCTGTGTGGTCTGAACAATGACCGAAATGTTAGCATATCGACAAGCACAATGAAACAACACAAACAAACAAAAAAGCGAATTCTGCCAGGCTAATCATGACGATGGATCCCTCGTGGTTCCCCCGCTTCGGAAAGTCACGACACATTCCCATAAAAAGCAAAGCCCACACGGCCCTATTTGCTAGAAGGGTAATGCCAGCTGATTGTTTGGTGGGATCAAATACAGCACAACTTTGCCAAGTGAACAGGATTTAATGGATATGTAATAAGTACTGGAGTAACAAAGGGGGCAAAAACCGGGGGGGGTGGATGAGGAGGCCAGGAAGGCAGGATGCAAAACAATGACCACTCAGACAAAAGCTGTCCTAGACAACACAGCGTCCCCAAACCTGGCGCACAGCCCTCTCTCTCGCTCTGTCCATTTACCAGGCAGACAAGCTAGGGCGAGCCGGATAAGCCTGCCTGCGTCTCCACCAGGAAGAGAGACCGGGGGGATCAATAAGAGGGAATGCACCATTTCAGATAGAGCCAGACAAGCGCTGGAGAAGCAGGGCGGACAGACACAGCGTCACTGGAGGACTCATTATGTAGTGTGCGTGGGATGGCCAGCAACTTGTGGAGCGGTAGATGGCGCTGGAATTGGATAAAAGTGCTCATGAAAATGTAATCTGTCTTGAGCGTGTCTCCATCAAGGTTCGAGCTGAGAACAATAGTAGTGAGAGGAACACTTCTCCACATAGGACCATGCTCGCTGTCGACATCTCCCCCCCCCGACTTGCGGCCATGTCGCAGTGGAGGATTTCAAGCCTTCCATCAGTCAAACGCGTACTAATGCCCCCCCCCTACAATGCAAATAGTGTCTGGAATTAACACCTGCCAAGTTTCAAATGTCAGTGTAATTAGGCTTTTCCAGGAAATCAAACCACAGTCATTGACCTCAACAGTCAAAAGGATAATTACTCAACTTGACAACCAAAAGGACAATTTTAGATGTTGACAATGAAATGCCCATTGACATCGCTTCTTCAGCGTATGAGCCTGACCTCTCGACTGCAAAATGAAGGCTTGTGAGTGGCTCAGTAAAAAGAAGCATGCACAGTATAATTTTAGAGTAAATGAGTCAGCTAAGGATTGAACTCCTGAAGGTGTATGTTTGGTTCATTGCTGTTCCACCTTCAGTCTTGTCGGGGGTTGGCAGTGTTTATTTCTGTTCCGACAGTCAAAACAGACAGAGACAATGAAACGAACAGATGAACTGTTTAAAGAAGTCTTGTCTGAACTCTGCTTCATCTGTACAAGATTATTGTCGCAGCTAAGCAAAATTCTGACACGACTGTCATACGGACCTGCCTGAACCGAGCATCAATCCCGATTGCAAAATCGAATCGACTAAACCCAGAATTGAAACCTGGCAATTACCTTTAGCATATAGTGGTAGAAACCGCGAGACCACCAGAGAGGTCTTTAAATGCTTTGTGTGTTCTACATATCATAGTCACAATACAAAAATCCGGATGTCAAAAAAGTCAAACAAAATTCAAACGAACAAGCCTCACTTTATCATCATGGTTAACGTGAATTCACGGATGAATGGATTGACACGCCGGCGGCGCAGGAGTCAATAATCACGTTTTGAATCAAAGCATTTATCCCCCCATCTCTGAAGTGAAGATGTTACAACATAATAGCGCTGAAAATGAGTAAGGTGTTTTTATGGCTTAGTCTCCCTGCAGACTTGCGGTAATACACAGACGCAAATAATGTTTTCGAGCGGCAGTGAGAGAGGCAGAAATCAGAGGCCAATGCGGCCGTTTACAGTCTGCCTGCATTGTTAAAACACTAATTAGAAGAGGTTGCTACACGTTTTAGAGGATGCAAAATGGGACTGATAGCCAGCCGCAACTTGAGATTCTGTCCCTCTGGTTCACTGAGGCGTAAATACGCATACGGATACAGAAAGCACACTTTCCTCCTCTTTAAATAATCTCCACGCCAAGGATCTTTACCGAGCAGACCATGCAATTGCTTCAGTGTTGTTGTCACCTGCATTTGCTGGATCAATTCGCTAGGGATGTGCAATAAATCTCCCGGCCTCTTTCAGTCCATTTCAAAATAAATCTCTTTGACCATAGCGTGAGTAATCTGCTCTGCTAAAATGCTAATTTGCCTTATCCTCTTGCAAAATTATACTGTATAAATCCTTGTACTAGGACTGTGACCCGTCTGTACTGGGCAAACATTCAATGTTAACATTGATTTCTTCTGCAAGGGAAAACAAATACCCCAAAACAGAAGAGTCTTTGTACCATTCAGATCTTGGGGGAGCGAGGGGTGACCACAGTCTTTTGAATTAAATTTTGATGAGCCCCCAAAAAAATCCCAATACCAAACTCAAGAATTCCAAAGTTGAATTTCACAAATGAATGATGTCATGGTGACAAGGTCAGTTTGTTCTCTTAGCTGATCAATTGATTGAAACTCGACGACTAGCATTGCTCAAGTGTGCGTCCCAAGATGATTTACAGGCAAACACAACTCAAGTGGTAATAATCATCAGCACAGACTCATAAGACACATTTTGCTTATTCTCATCTTGAATGAAGTTCAGTGTGAGGCTGTCACCAGATAACATCTGAACTACCCAATTGAGTACACCGCAAACCTTTGTGGTTATACTGAGTCATTGCTTTTCCTTGTACATACTTATGACAGTCATTGCGTTCAGTTCCAAACATTGGACTTCTCCAAGGCCATGCGGTATTTTTTCCCCCTGCATTACATTGCTTCATTTACTTGTCGACTAGCACATCCCCTTCCATCAAGTCTCCTGTCTCTCAGTCAAGGGAGATGTCTTAGCTGACACATCCATCAATCCATCCATCCCTCCATTCATTCATTCATGCATCCATCACTTAGACTCCAACAGAAGCTTGGCAAGATGGAATAAATCTCGAGACATTTGGTTTAAAAAAAAAAAACCTGCCTGTAAAATTTCAGGGTTGATGCATAGCAACATTTCTAAGTGTTGAAAAATTAGCGTTTTGTAGAAAACTGATCCAAGGACGTTTGCTTTTGTTGGCTTTTAACAATCCTTTGAAAATGTCCAAGGCGAGCATTAGCATAGTGAGCGATCGCCCGACTGGTGAACACTTTTTCTGGGTGATTCATATTTAAGTAAAACTATCAGAATACCTCATGGCCCGAGAGGCGAATGACGAGGACGCAGCATAAACAGATCTATCTATCGATCGATCGATCGACCTGTCTGTTTGTCTGTCTGTCTGTGTGTGTCTACGGTAGAGGTCCCTGTTACCCAATGGGATGCCAGGATGATGCGCAGTAATAGCCAATGGCAGAATAGCTATACGTATGTTGCATTCAGGAAACTCAGAGTTGCGAGTAGCAACCCATACTGTGTCTTTACCTGTCATATCTTGAAATTTCTTTCATAATGATAGGGAATATTTTCCTGTTGAGGTGTTTCGTAACTTGAAAAGTTCGTATGAAGAGCCGTTCGTAAGTCGAGGTACCACTGTGTGTGTAGAGAGAGAGAGAGAGAGAGAGAGAGAGAGAGAGAGAGAGAGAGAGAAGAGAGAAAACAAACAAACAGTATATTTAACATTTATATATTCGGGTAAGGCGATCAATATGAGATGCTCATTTGCAATGCCAAACCTGGCTACAGACTGCAGCGTAAAACGGAGCAAAATAAAAGCAAATAGAAATACAACCTATCTGGATAGAGTGTTACATCTTTACAGATTCCATCATAGCAAATGGTGAATAAGACGGTCATAACTGGCTAAAAACAGGTGCAGAGATCATGGACCGTGTCTCGTGCGTATTTTTCAAACAATGAAATTGTGATGAATGAGGTGCGGTATGAAAATTCAGATCCATCCAGACATATTTTTTATGTACTTGTTCAAATGAGTCACGGTTGAGTTGGAGCCGACCCAAGCTGACTCTTGGTGAGAGGCAAGATGCACCCTGGACTGGTTGCTATTTTTGGGGGGGATGGGGACCAAATGATTATACTACTTCTTCCTCGTTCGTTCCAATGTTGGTGTTTTGCATTCGGTGAGACAGACGTACTTGGCTTAGACTGTCTTTGCAACAACTCCTTTGAGAACAACAGATGGCACACAGGCACCTTACGACACGCGATGTTCCACGTGCGCGCACACGCACACACACACACACACATTGATGGCCAATCAGAGGCAGGACAGTAAAAATAGACACTGGGATTGGGCCAACCACATGAGATTTGAATTCTCGACTTGGGACTTGATTCTCTCTCGAGGATATCTGCAACAAAGGGAGACCATCACCAATAAACTATCAGAGCTTTTCATGCAAAAAAAGGATGGACATTATTTAGACTATATAAGTAGTTTTTGTCGGACATTATTTCGAGTTTAAGTAGTTTTTGTCGATCAAAACAAGATCCATACACTACAAAATAGCCTAACATTGAAAAAAGAAAGGCAACGGGAATTGTCAGGAACGATGGAAGAAAATATCAAAGTGCATTGCAACACTATTGATCAATCATACAACAAAACCAAACATGTAGTTCCCTAGTTATCCAGCTCGGGCCGACTAAATCAATATTCCAGGATCATATATTCTCGCATGGTGCAGCAGGACAAATAAACACAGATTGTCATAACAGTCGATGTCAAACAACCCGATTTCTCGAGCAGGTTGACTTCTGTCCTCTTGTCAAAAAAGGCAACCTGGCCCTGATCCGTCAAAATGTGTCTCCAGAATTCTGAGGCAGATTAAGCAGCAATGTGCTGTCACAACATAGCCACTAGCCCTGCACAGTCATATTCCCCCTCGCCTCTCCTAATGGTGGGTCTTTTGAAGGAAATCTCCGTTGGGAGCAGTTATACAAGTTCCCAGTACGCCACTGAGAATACAGTAGATGATTGCGGTTTGCTAAGAGCGGACATCTGTTTACATCCCTTGATCACATTGAGACGCCTTTTGTTCATTTAATGAAGGACAGTAATGCGGATGCTAGTGCGACGTCAGTGAAAGGTTCGAAGCCTCTGTTCGAGCGTGTTCACACGTTACAGTTTTACAAACACGCAGAACAAGACCACTGTGGTGAGGTTTGGTTTACTAGGGCCTGAATGTTAAAGTTAACAACAGAAAAGGAAATTAAGACTATATCTTCGGGAAGGTCGGCAAAGGTGTCACAAACAGACAATGAAAGAACTCCAGATGCTTATTCTTAACTGCTTCAAGACATCTCAACTGATAAACATAGCAACAAATGAAACTGACTGCAAAGTTACTTGGAAAGTAGCAGGTTTGTCACACAATGTCACAAAAAAACCTAAACAAAAACAGGCGACAATATCCACATGCTATTCAATGGCAAATTTCAAAATTAAAGATAGCAATGTGAACGCGACGTAAACCAAAACCTGATAAGCAATGCTTTTGGTTACTTTGGCCCGGACAGGAGTAGCAAATGACAAGTGTGAACGCTTTCGTCACACAAACAGACAAAGTTGCTCAAACAGGTGGGTTCTCTGACCACCTGTAGTCTGGTGCGTTCTTGTTCACTTGAGCTCAAGCGTAAAAGCGGTATGGACGCGGACCAGAAATAAGATGAACGTAGCAAGCAAAAAGACATTTATTTGAGTGTACCATTTAAGACTGGCACAGAAGCCAAAGCTGTCAACATATGAGGTGTGTCAGAAAAGTTACAGGACTGGTCTCACAAAAGATGTTTCAAACCCACTTTCCCAGCCTTCTCTGCCATGCAATCCTGGAAGGATTCTTTCGGGATCTTGTGCAGCTCTCTATCCACAATGTCCACTTGATGACCCTATTGAGCTTGGGAAAGAAGGGGGGGGAAAAAAATCAGATGGAGCCAGCCAGATCAGGGGAGTAGGCACTTTCCTCCAGCACAGCCATGTTCTTCACGGCCAATACTCTCGGACGTGCAGAGGGCATTAGAAGCAGATATTTTGTCATACTGACGAGATATCTGTCCACAAATGTTGCCTCATCTTGCCCACAAATGAAAAATCTCGCCACAGTATCTCTCTGAAGCCGTGCAGGTTGATTGTCTGGGCTGCCTCGTATTTGGTAATTGGGTGCGTTGGTGATACTTGTCCTGTAACTTTTGTGACACACCTCATATTCACGTCTGTGGCATTGCCGCCCACGACAGAGAACTTGCGACGTATACTTGAGCAGCTCTTTGTGATCCCACAGTGACTAAAAATAGCACCAAATAAAACCCAGCGCATATGCAACTTGGTAGACAACAGTATTGTTTTCTGTATGTCGCAGACGCTGTCTTTCTTCAGATGGACCGATTCTGGTTTGACGATAATGACAACAGTGTGTATGCTAAGTGAATGGAAAATGTATTGTCTTCCTTTCTTTCTTTGTTTATTTTTGAAAGTATGAAAAAAAACTCAAATGTACCCTCGCAACTATATATGCATAAAAATTCTGTTAGACCTCATACCTTTTTTTTCCATGAGGGTTCAATATGCCACGGCGTACCGGGTACAGTGTCCCCACAATGACTCGGTCACGGCGCTTGTGATCAGCACTAGTTTCCTTTGCTTCTCCGGGGCCTGTCAACTGCTTTTATCGTTTATGGCATTCAAGAAAAAGATGCGCGGTGGGGTTCCCGGCACATCCGGCGTCCACTGGCAACAACAGTAAGTCTAGGCAGAGGAGGCCAATGACTCATACTGTGTGGGGATGGTTAAAGCGGAGCGTGAGAGACCAGAGAGCGATGGCAAACATACAATCGACATGCATCATGTGGAGTTGAAACTGAGTGACCCAGTGTGTTATGGAAGTTATTTTCCTCAGCTACTGAGCGACATTTAAAAAAAAAATTATTTGAGGGCTCACCCACTCCAAGGAGCTGCAAATCCTGTGTGTTGTCCTTATTTCATACCTTACAACTGTAACCTCCCACGTCCTCCCTCATCCTGATGCACAGCTTGTCTTCTTGCGACCAGCCTCCATCTTGACAAGGAATACTGTAATGTTGTAGCCAACACCAATACAGCACAGGAATAACAGAGACCTCTTATCCACCGGATTAGCACCCTGTTCAATGTCTGCAGGTTTAATCCGTGCAATCTTATATTTGAGATCTCCATATTCAATTAAGGCGGCGTATCGCATATGAATTGTCTAAGGGCTGTAAAAAAACCATTAGAATTCATCCAATTTACTAGGAGCTGGTCTTTTTTGATTAATATGGACTAAGTGCAGGAAAAAATATAAATGGCTTTCTGCCGATTTAGGAACGCTCAGGACATTGAATATTCGGTAATTAACGACGCATTTATTACTAATGACAACACCATTTTGCTAGCTCTGTGTACCTTTAAAATAATAAGACTGGGGTTTATCACTGCTCTGTGTCGTATATGGTCTTTATTTTCCTGATCACCCACTCAACATGTGTGAAATAAAATAGAATGAATGCCGTGTGTGTTTTTGCAATGTGGGAGGAAAACCGAAGTACCCGGAGAAAACCCACGCAGGCACGGAGAGAGCATATAAGCTCAACACAAGAAGGCAGGCGCCGGAATCAAAAGCCGCACCTCTGCACTGTGCTCACCAGTCGACCACCATGCCCCCCTCTGCAGAGAACATTAGTACAAAATAATGCTACACACGCACAAACACAGCCAAACAGCAAATGTTATGGCATCCCATAAATCATCCAGGAGGAGTGGCCTGGAAGATTAAACATCTATTAATATTGAGGACAAGCTATTCAGAAAGTGAATCCACATATAGTGTTTGTATTTAATGCACATACAGTCAAACCTCGGTTTTCGTCCATAATCCGTTCCAGAAGGCTGTTCAAAAACCGAAATTGTTTGAAAACCGAAACCACGCTCTTTTTAAAATAAAAATATTTACTGAACACGTCTGCTCACAATGGAAAGCAACCCAAGGAAGCGTCACTTCCTCGTCTACTCGTGTAAGGAAGGCGAGAGGAGTCAAATGGTGCATTCAAGTGCGCTCAGTTTGTTCGAGGACTGAAATTTGTTCGTCATCCGAGGCATAAAAAACTCGAAATTTTTGGTCGAAAACCGAATTGGTCGAGAACCGAGACGTTCGAAAACCAAGGTTTGACTGTATTAGTAATTTGATTTGTTTTCACAACGCAGTACCGAGTTTTGATTTTGAGATCTGCTCAATAAATGTCTTCAAAATTATATGACAGTAAAGCTCATCGTAGGTTTTTTTTACCCCAATACCCCAAATCAATTTCGTTAAGAATCGTTATCTTTTATGCCCCTTATTGAGATTCATATCATCATTTGTGCAAAAAAAATATGTCGCCGAATTTGCTCATGTTTACCTTTGATTTTATATCGCAGCACTTACTGGATGCATGAATCATTTGATACAAGTCGAGTTGAGTGTGGCTTTATGATCGAAGATGTTTTCCGTATTTCCCAGCACTACCTCTTAACTTGAAGGAGGACTCTAATCTCAACAAATCTTCGAGCTACACATCCAGTTCATTGGGTTTGTGAGCACTGTTGCCAGCTCTCAATGAGCTTACCACTGATTTTCATGAATCACCCTCCGCGGGGGAATGTCCTGTACATTATTCTCAACAACCACTCATGAGAGCCCGGCGTGTGTAAGGGAGGGCATACTTTAAATGTGAATGTGTCATTGAGCATCAAGGGCTGATGGTTAGCATTTAAAGGCAGACTAATTGTAAAATAAATCCGGGGAGGTCTGCATTTTGATGGCACCCGAAAGAGTTTCATCTATCCACCAAGAGTTTCAGGCAGCACTGATGGTGTAATGGCCATTCAAGCGTCATTCATTATTCATCGGGATCAATCAGCAACAAACTCGCAGTAAAGGTCAAGGTGAATGTGGAAAGCTCAGATTGCACAGAGTCAAAAATATCCCCTTTGATAAATGTGACTAATGGCGATTCATGACCGAGCGCACAAGTATTTCATCTCTTAGGTTGTTATTTTACGCCATGGTTTTGAATGCAGTAATAAGTGTCAATCCTGTTCCTGTAGATAGCAGTTGCTTTGTTCTTATTCATACTAAAATACAAATGTCAAGTTATGAAGTCATAAAATGGCTAATCCCTGCAAATGTGGGCCGGTAAATGATTTAAAAACAAAAAAGGTGCCTCAATGCCCTTGGATGGCTGTGAAAGAATTCCATATGGAATAATCTCAGTGGAGGGGAAATGTATTAAACTCAACGACACACTTTGGAACGGACAAAAGTTCCAAGTGTAAAAATGTCAAGTGGGTCAAGTTTTCAGCGGAGCAATTCATCCGTGAGAATATGTGACACCATTTTGAAGTGGATCACAAACGGCTTCAGCGTCTACAGCTCCCCTGGAGATAGTGTCGTCTTAGTGTGATCTAATTAGAGATTAAAAGGACCAGCTTCCTACTACGACCGCGTGTCTTGTCGCAACTTTAAGTGGCAGTTGTTCTTTTTACCACCCACCCTCAATAATAATAACGATAATAAATAATAATGTTATGACTTTGCTAGAGGCGTATCCAATAGTTTGTTCATAAAGGAGCGTGATGTAAGCAAACGGAACACGCTGTGGTAACGACATCAGAGGAGACCCTGGGGCGCAGCATCCCAGAATTCAACCTGCCCTGAGCCCAGTGATGCATCCTATAGTGGTTCAATAAGGAACGTGGCATGATACGCATGGATGGATTAAAAGACGTGCACTGCCAAATAAAAGAAGTGCAAAGATAAATCCTAGCCACCAGCATCGCTTCATTGTTGCTGCTCCCCCCCACCCCCCTCCCGCCCGCCCCTCCTTTCCTTTAAATCAGACACACTGTGTGCTCTTGCTTTTAGGTTCGACTTGCGAGGACTCGTCAGTATCTCTTTTAAATTGAGACCCTCCAGCATGGACAGTGTGTGACATGACACGAGAACATCACTGCCTCATTCAAGGCGGTGACGACTTAAGTTTGAAGTTGTAAAGTCTAATCTTTCGCTACTTTTTTTTTTTTTTTTTGGTTGACAACATAGTAGTGCAAAGAAGGGAGCCTGTCAGTACGTATAAGGCCTGAAGAAACAGTCCTTATTTGAAAGTGAGAAAGATCTCTGAATAATCCCTTGTATCGCCGCTTCATAACATTTCAGTTTTGCTCCCGTTCCCGCATGCAAAAATGGAGCTAAACCACCATTGAAAAAAAAATGCTTTGTAACGACATCTGACACGATAGCTATCGTTCAAAACGGGTACTTGCTCACTTGATGCACTGTATGAAGATGAGCGTAAACTTAAAAGGCTGATTTACTGTTAGTTAAAACTTAAGTGACAACAATCCCGGGTAATGAATGTAAGCTTTTGATTCGATGACAACCGAGGTAGATCGCACTTCAAAAATTAGGCGCTGAAAACAGTCACAAAATGATGAATTGTCCTTACAACGATGCAATGCGCTGATGGGTTCCGAAGGAAATTGGTTTTTCGTCTGGTGAAAAAAAAAGGCCTTTCTGGCGAATGTTTTTGTGTCGTATCACTTCGAGAAAATCTGGTCACAAAATTACCTCAAATTAGAGTTAAAAAAAATATAACTTTATTATTTTTCTAGCTCCATTTTTCCTGTGTGACTCGATGAATCCCTTATCTGATTGACTGACGAGTTTAAGTTGAGAATATTCACCAATAAAGTCATATGGGCGGAAATTCAAGGGCTTCTCAAAGTTGACATGTCAAAATTACTGTGCCGTTTCCAGCAGCGTCACTTGCTCGAAGAACGCAACTTAAATCGCGCAAATGGAACATCATTCGTGAGATGAGCAGTAGTGGCAGTAGAATAGGTCATGTACTTAAGTCAACAACTACATTTTTTTTCACGGCTGACATTGGCTCGTACCTGAATGGTGGTGATGTGGTATCGGCCTGTGCAATAGTTGAGAATTTTTTTATTGAAACCTTATACTGGTATCGGTATCAGTGCGTATTAAATATTTGTACACGTATCTGCTCATACAAAGCCAGAATTACATTTACAACGTATTTGCACTGACACACATACTGGACCACATAAACATTGTTGTAGCTCACAGGTGTCAAAGTCAAGGCCCGGGGCCCAGATCTGGCCCGCCACACCATTTTATGTGGCCCGCGAAAGCAAATGAAGCATCTCAAGTTCCATGATGCCTGCTAAAGTCTGAACCAAAATTTCAGATTGTCATCATAATCCACAATAACAGTCATTATTCTTGACTTCAGATTTTAAAACTAGTTATTCATCAATTTGTTATGCGCTGTAAATGTAATATGTGGAGGTGATTAAACATTTATATGGGTTCCCAAAATTCATAATGGCCCTCCAAGGCAAACAGTAACTACGATGTGGCCCGCGACAAAAATGAGTTTGACACCCCTGTTGTAGCTGTATTAAAAAATAATAATAATAAATAAATAAAGCTACATTTAAATTAATGGTGAAGCTAGCAGTCACTTTGTCAGTTATAACACAAAGGGATGCCATCAGGTAGCGACGAGGAACGTGAGATGGTTGGCAAATGACTCCAAGCGGTCTTAGTGTTATCGGAAAGACCTGGTCGCGTGAACCGGAGAACAGACGTGGTTCTGGTAATAAAAGATAAAACTCTTTGGTGGCCTAAAGCTAAACTCCAGCACTTAATCAGTGTGTCAAGCGTATTCCGGCAGAAACTTTGATGGTCTTCTTCCTTAAGCCCTACAAAGCGAAGGCAACGGACTGCCTCGAGCTTTGACAAACGAATGTGACGTGTCCACTGGGATGCGCCGCTCAACATTCCAGCCTCGTTTTAATTTAATGACTGACACGAACCCACTGTTCTCATTTCCTGTCGGAGCTGACATCTTCGCATCCCTGCTGGATTTGGAGAACTGTATCAGGCTACTACAATGCTAGCTTGGTTTTTCAAAGCACCGTGTGAATTAAAGATGCTCAGGAAACATTTTGGCACGGACTCTGCACCTCCACGAGCCCATCCTTAAGAAACGACATTTATGGAGCTCCCGCAGTGCTGCCTCGTCAGGTCACGTGACCGTGTAATGTCATCATGTTTGCGTCCTGAGGCAGCGCTTCTCCTTTCAGACCTGGATCTGTCTGATCCGCTCCCCGTCTCCACCCGACTCGAGTGGTCCTGACGAGGATGAAATCACAGCCTCTGTGGCTCGGACCTCTTATTCTCACTGGCACTGAAAATGAGGTTTTTATAAAAGGTGTGAGTGTGAGTGGATTTTACAATTCATGGTCGCATGTTTGAAGAGACATGCGATTCATTTTAAATGTGCTTGAATAATCCAGACTTGGGCTGCCAAAAATCAGAGAAAAACTATAAACTAGGTCTTGCGTTTTACCTGCTCGTCTGGCTTCTTCTAATAGCCTCTCCCCAAAGGTGCAAGTGTCTGTTTTTAATATGGCTTTGCATAATAAAGCTCGACACTGCCCAAAGACTTATTTGGATATGAAATATTATGCGCAATATTTTTCTCGACCACATGCAGTCGAGTCGGAGGTGACATCATGCGGCCGAAAATGCGGCCGTCGGAGGACGTAACCTGTTCATTTAGACACAGCCATCTTGTATGTGTGTCTCGCTCTCTTGCACGCCCAATTTGTTCTGGCACTCCGTGAGCATATTGGACCGTATAAGTCCTTGTATAATTTACATGTTTCCATACAACTAAACTTTATTTAGCATGGTTGATAAAATAAAGGCTAATGATAGTAGTGGTGATGGTGGTAAAAAGCAAAAGGCAAGCGATGACGTCGGTCGTGATAATAAACGACAGGCACTCTGCATGGAAATGAAGGTTGCCAATGTTAAAAAGCTGGACAGTGGTGAGAAGATGATTAATGTCAATGTCAATCGCTGGTCAATGGTCAATGTCTTCCACCTCAGCAGGCCTCTTTTTCCACCTCAACCATCTTCTTAAGCTTATTTCTTTTTATCCATCTGACCATCATTGAAGCCGCTTTATCCTCGGGAGAGTCGCAGGCGTGCCGGAGCCTATCCCAGCTGTTTTCGGGCAGAAGGCAACCTGAACTAGTTGCCAATCGCAGGGCACACATAGACGAACAACCATTCACCGAGGGACAATTTGGAGTGTTCTATCAACCTGTCATGCATATTTTTGGAATGTGGGAAGAAACTGGAGTACCCGGAAAAAACCAAAGCAGGCACGTTGTGAGGCGGCTAATTCATCGTTTGTCTTTCGGTCAAAGGCAAGATAGATTTGGATTAATTGCTCAGCATCATCTCACTACGACACTGGCTGGAGGAGAAACAGGAGTTCAGAACATTCAGATCGATTCTCCCATTACATTAACAATAATATTTATTCAAAAACCTTTCTAAAAACTACTCACTTGTATTCTTTGTCATTTGACTCAGCAAGAATCAGACTTGACCTTAGTTTTACTGTTTGGTGCTTTCTACCATCTTTGTTACTGATTTATTGCTTTATTGTTGAATATATGATAGTTGCTCCATGTACAGCACTTTGTATGCAGCGATGGCTGTTTGAAAGTGCTCCATAGATACAGTTGAGTTGAGAAAAACAATTGCTTGATTGATTTATCACTAGTTTTCCCCTCAGCTGATCAAGGAAAATTTGTCCAATTCCCATCAGCGTTTCTTATCTTTGTTGCTTAAAAGTTTTACGGTGTCCATCATTTGCATCTGTTCCCGTTAATGCCATGCAACTGCTCGACTGCAAACTTTTCCTGCCCCAGAGCATGCATTTTTAAACACGCTTGAAATTCACTTGAGACAAAAAAATGCATGGATGTATCTCAGAATCCATACCTTCGCTGTGGTGCCAGTTACCTTCGTGTGTTGGCTGTTGTCACAACCCTGTTCCGAAGAATGATGGTTTGGTTTGAAAGAAATCTTAAACCCATTGCTCCCTAAAGTATACAGTCAAACCTTGGTATTCGTCCATAATCCGTTCCAGAAGGCTGTTCGAAAACCGAAACCACGCTCTTTTTAAAATAAAAATGTTTACTGAACACGTCTGTTCACAATGGAAAGAAACACGAAGAAGCGTCACTTCCTCATCTACCCGAGGAAGCGTCACTTCCTCGTGTAAGGAAGGCGAGAGGAGTCAAATGGTGCATTCAAGTGCGCTCAGTTTGTTCGAGAACCGAAATTTGTTCGTCATCCGGGGCATAAAAAACTCAAAATTTTTGGTCGAAAACCGAATTGGACGAGAACCGAGACGTTCGAAAACCGAGGTTTGACTGTATATATTAATAAATAAATAAGGTTAAGGCCGGTAGTCGAGTGGTTAGCACGTCGACTTCACAGTGCAGAGCTACCGGGTTCAATTCCAGCTCTGGCCTCCCTGTGTGGAGTTTGCATGTTCTCCCCTGGCTTGTGTGGGTTTTTTCCGGGTACTCCGGTTTCCAAAAACATGCGTGGCATGCTGATTGAACACTCAAAATTGTCCCTAGGTGTGAGCGCAAATAGTTCGTTTCTGTGTGCCCTGCGATTGGCTGGCAACAGGTTCAGGGTGTCCCCCGCCTACTGCCCGAAGACAGCTGGGATAGGCTACAGCACCCCCCTCGACCCATGTGAGGATAAAGCAGTTCGGAAAATGAATGAATGAATAAATAAGGTTACGACTGCGTGCTATGCTGAATAAATAAAAATAACATCATCGATTCATCGAATTGACTCAACTTTCATGTAAACACCAAGGAAACACTCACAGGTGGATAAAACATTGACATCCCCAATAGAGCGTATTATCATATCATCTCTTCCGGTATAGTGTCACACCAACCTCAAAAGTGTCGACTTAAATTTCATTTCACTGACAACACTAAAAAATAACCAAAAGAAAGCCGCTCTGTTATGTCATACCCACCCCTAGTCTTCACCGGCATCTAAATCAAAACTCGATCTTTCACTCTTGAATGGTTTTCTCGTAAAACTCGTGCCTTTTGACAGGTTTCATCCATAAGTAAGTGTCATGTGCTACAGTAATGAATGTCGTCGCCCCTTCATCATGCACAGCCACTGGGTGTTTCCTCTCTCAAAGCAGCGAGGCACGTGATCAACGGAGCACAGTCGTGACGCTCTTCTCACAAACGCCCGTAAACACGCGAGGAGGAGCCACGTCCAAGACTCACTCCCTCAGCATTTTCCCCTGCCCGAGGAACACCCTTGTCCTCTGCAAAACAGATTAAATGGCTATCCCACGCCTAACCGTGCGCCACTCCATACCACGCATCAACCCTCACATGTCAACTCTTTCATTATTTACTTAAATATCTGTGATGTTATTACAAATTTAATCTACCCCCCCCCACGCACACGCACACACCACTTACGTAACTACACATTTCACCAACTTAGAGGATCTCATTTCAAAGCCTTTATCGGGGAATCAGCTTACATAACAGATGATTCAGAGTAGGAGTTGGTGTGCGAATGTCTATGGGTATGCATCAGTAAGCAAATGAAGCCGTGCTCTCCCTGTCAGACCCTTGATGGGCTTCACGCAGGCCAGCATCGCCTGTCAAGGGCTACCCCCCCCCAGCTCCACCCCCTTTCTACTCCCCTAAACACTGCACCTGCTGTGCATAATAACAGGTGCATTACAAGTGTGTTATATGTCCCAGCAACAAATACTCTCTCTGAGCATGTTGGGGGGGGGGGGGATGCTGCCATAACAAGCAGGTCCCACACAAGAGCAGTGGGCGACAACAACACAGCAGTGGATCGAGACCAACATAAATCCTCTTGACACATTACCCCACACATTATCTGCACCCTCCCCCCTTGCTGACCTCTGAGACTGTAACCCCCCAACACACACACACACACACACACACACACACCTCATCTACTGTTGCCCGCCCCGCTTGGAGGACCACAATTTATGCCATGCAGAATAATGCCAAGTCAGCGTTTGCAGACAACAAAGAGTTGGAATAGCATAATATATTCCAGGGTGGTCAAGAGACAAGAAATAGGGCGCGGAGTAAGCTCATTAGCACGAGCCGCAGCACCTGCCTGACAGGGAGCCTTAGTGGGGACGACGACGAGAAGGAGGAGGAGGAGGGCGGGGGGGGGGTGCAAGGATGGCGACCGCTACTACCGCGGTTATTCATGATATTAATACACTTTAGAGCGAGTTAATAAAAGTCTCTTACCCGCACAACCCACAAGAAGCAGGGCTACAAAGATGTCCCCGGACCGGACCATGGCAAAGTCCCCCCCTCCCGACCCTACCGCCTTCACTTGAGGCGAGCGCTGTAAACGTGAAACGGCTCGTCGCCTCGCTCCTCTTCCTCCACCCTCCTTCGTCCCAAAGGCGGGTGCGTGAGTGGCCCTCGGCTTTGCTCCTCAGCAGGGAATCATCCTCAAATGGAATCGCTCCGTATGGCTCATTCGGCGGTCAGCGGGAGGAAGGCGCTGGAGCGCGAGTCACTCGTGCTTCTGGCGACGGGGGTGCTGATGAGGATGAGCGCCACAGCGCCGTTCAAAGTGTGACTGACAAGCCGAGCCTGCTCACAAGTGTAAATCAATGCGCGTGGCAGGGACGATGCACCTCCCGTTAAATAGTGCACCTGTGATATCGACAAAAACGGACCCCTGTCATCGGAGCGTTCAATACCTCAGTGGCGTTTTAATGTGTAATAAACTAATGGAGCTCCAACCTCTATACCTCTCCTCCTGTTGTCATATTCAATTGTATAGAGTACCACCTTTATTTGTTCAAAAGTTTGTAATTTTTAATGTCTAATGTTTTGCGTTGTACTGTCGTTTTATTTACATTTATTTAAGTGCATGGCCTATCCATGATTTTTCCATTATAGCTCGCTTACAGCTATTTCTTGAAAGATGACATATTGTTTTCTTGGTAATCTATAGTATTTCCAGCCATTATCTTGATCTCTTTTTGGAGACACTAATCACATGTATCAATTGACGATTTTTGATAAGGCCTTCACGTCTTGCAGTTGTGATGAGAACATGTTGTAGTTTAACTAAATTTACTTTATCTCAAGGCATTTCAGTTATGGGGTGCTTCAGTTTGAACACTAAAGTGCACTACAATGTACTGTACAGTATATGCGTAGTGAGTAGCCGAGGCAGATAAGAGACCAAGAAGAATCTCGAGTCTAGTGGGTCTTAACCAGGCACGGCTCCAGGATTATTTTCTCTCTCCTGACCGATGCATCGGGAGGCTGAGAAAATGAATATATTGTAGAATGTCAAATAAACTGCTAGAGGGGGCTGCAGAGATTTCTAACAGAGCTGTTGCACCACCAAGCCCTAGTGGAGCACCAGCCATGACATGAACAAGAATACATAATAATGCATAGTTACTTCTGTGTTCACTACAAAAAGTTAGTATACAGAAATACAAGACTGCTTCTTAAATGAGTTATGAGATGAAACTGTGGAAGGACAAGTAAAGTGGTATTCTATTGAACTGTTCCTTTTATTTACTGACAATGCTACGCTGCAGCTTTGTAATGGCAGCCCAAGTATATACTGTATTTAAATTCCCGGTATATTCAATTAAGAGAAGCATAATGAGTGTTTTCTACACTCCTCCATAAACTTCATCTTTACAGATGATGGAGACGATGTCTGTTGTTTGTTGTGCTAAAGGAACAATGGTAACAGATGAGGAGGAAAGAAACTCTTGCCGGCCGCTCTCTGTCTCATCTGAAAAATTTGCATTTGAAGCCACACCCATTTGCCTCTTTCGAATGACAAACCCGAGCAGGGCATCACAGCTTTGTGTTAAATATAAACTACATGATCTATTCCAGCTTTTTAGTGCAGCGTTGTTCCCAATGCCACTTTTATCCCAAAGCCTGTATTTACACACACAAATTCATTATATCACAGTTAAATGCACTGAATTGTGAACTGCCAGTAAACCCAGTGGAGCAGTTAAAATCAAGACTTCTGTGGTTGAAGAAACTCATACTAAAAATATATATATATAACCTTGATGCATGACTGTAATGGTGGTACTCCCTACATCTGTAGGCTGATCATGAGTGCAGGCCTATGAACCAATGTGAGCATTAAATTTGACATCCAAGGTTACTGCTGGCAGCTTTTCGCTCTGCTGTACAGGCTCGTTCATGTGGGGATCCTTCAGAAGAACTGCAGCATTGGTCCGCCTCTGGGCTTTTGATCCAGACAAGAGCAAAGCCAATCTTGTTGTTTTAACAGTGACTCAAAATGTTCGATGTCCGTGGTGCGAAGCATTAAATAGGCCACCTGTCAGACCACAACAATTGCTTGAAATGTAAATTTTGTGACATCAGTCCTGGAACTTTTCCGATACACCTTGTAGCTCAGAAGGCGATGAAATTCCTGGGCCGTGAAGTGTCAGGTGTAGGCTCAGCAGGAACACATTTCAGTAAAAAGTTGAAAGATTTAGCTCAGCGAAATTCATGTATTTTTCTTTTGTTGTTTGTTTGTTGTTGTTATTCTGTTTCTTGTCTCCTGCACTGATTTGCTAGCTAACAACCAGTATGCAAAAATGGCTTTGGCCAATTTGCATGTTGAATCTGGCTCATTCATTCAGGTCATATTTAAGAAGCACAATGACGAGGAAAAGGCAGAAGTATTCCTGAATTATTCACACACACAAATATAGAGCAAACTTAATGTAAAAATAAAAATGGAATGCTAAAGAATTTGTGGCCACGTGCATTATTTTGGGGGAAATTTAACTGTAGTTTACCGTCAGTTCATGAAACGCTGACTGGATGGTCTGTTAATGTTTTTTTAAACGTTTGCAAGCTGAGCCAATAGGCACTGTGATGTAATTTTCAGTCGACAACACGTGCCAAAAATGGCCACCTTGAGATGGATTAAAAAAAAAAAAAGGGGCAGGGCTTCTACTTTGCTGCTTAACTCAATTCATATTCCGCAAATGCAATATTAACCCCTAGGAGGGCAAGGAAATTTTTTTAAAAATAACAACTGGGGAAAAATGAGAAACCTTGAAAAAGGGCCGCAGTTGGGAGAACCCTCCTTCCCCCTCCTCCCTCTCTAGATCAGGGAGGAGGGGGAATGACGGACAGAAGAAACAGCAGTACAAACAGGCAACACATATTTCAACAAAATTAAATTGGGTTTTAAGCATTTCAACTGAGGTAGCTGCTCTAATTTGCATGGCTAGGGCATTCCAGAGCACTGGAGCCCAAATAGATTTGTGCTTTTGGCCGACAGAGAAGCAATGAGCCAAAATTGAATGAAAGCCAAGACAACCTGTGAGTCGACTGAAAAGACATCACAGGAAAATCTTCCCCTTTGCTGTCCTTCCATCTCATGGCAATTCCCTTTTTTTCTGAATTGTTTCAGAGTGAAAATACTGCAGGATGGAAGCTGTGGATTTGGGGCAAAATGTGCAGTGATTTGGCCAACGTTGTGTTTGAGTCATAGGTGCGAAAGGTAAGAGGCAGCTGATGACTCATAAATGCCCTCCAAATATAGTGCACAGTGGTGTTTTATTCAAAGTGCAGCAAAGGTGCAGAGCACACGATGATGTTTGTTCACGATTTCAGGTCACCTTGTTAGTGTTTCTAGATTAAAAAAATAGAAGCTTTTTTTCTTTCCAGTGATGTTATGTCAATGATGCATCGGAATATTGCCCCATGCAAGAGATTCTCACTGCACCACCTCAGTAGCGTAGCATAAGGCATCATGGCCATATGAACGCATTAGTTTCCAGGTCATGGGAGAGACGCGAGCGAATCTAAAATAAGAGAACAGTGTTTTCATATGGTCGTCATAGTTTGAACAAGGAACATACTCTTCCTTCTGTTGACTCTTAACATAATCATTGATTACATATTCCTAACTAATACATCCATTGGGAATACATGTGATCTTCCACCTAAATGACAGGCCAAGTTGCCCGAAAAGCCTGTATTCAATTGTCAACAGAGTACCTTTACTGAAACGCAAGGTCATTTGGGGGAGCCAGCACACTCAGCCAAAGGGACCTCAAAAACCTTGTATTGCACTGACAAAAGTTCTATTTCATTTTCACTATTTTGGTTGACTGGAACCCATGCGCTTGCCATAAAACCGGGCATAACTTCATTTTCATGCCGATGCAAGTCTAGTCTACTGTGTATTGTGTTGTGCTCCTCTGGGCGTTCCGGTGAACATTGTTGACTTGCTAGCAACTGATGCAAGAATTTGGTAACAGAGCTTGGCGTAGGAACAGGCACGTCATCATTTTTGTGCTGGAGCTGTGGTCTTGTTCAACATACATTTTGTAGATGCTCTACACCTCACTGGGTTATTTCCTGCTTCCTGGTTACAAAAATTTAACTAGATTTTAGACTCACAAAAAGCAGGTCTAACTCAAGTCATAGGAGGGGAAACATGATTTTGGTGTGTTTGATCAAGGATCAGGCAGACAAAGTTGGCATTCCGTGGATGGGCATGTCACTGGGTTTCATTCATAAATACAAGTAGAACACCAATAAATCATTCAAAATCATTGTTGAATTAATTAATTAATGATTCTAATCATGATCACCTGAAAAAAATGGACACCCCCATTCACCTTTGCGTAGGGGGGCGTGACACACACTGCCCGTGTCAGATGCACGGCCGACAACATCATCCGCAAGGGGCGAGCTTGCAGTTTACCTGCCAATGTCATGCGCAGACCCCAGAGAACGTATTTGTTTTTGCAATGTCAAGCATAGCATACTCAAGCGTACTGCGCTCAGAACTGAGAGATGGCACGAGGAATGGGTGGAAAAAAATTACTTCCACGCCACAATGGCGCACAAATGTCCAAACGGAAAGTCTTCCAAAATACCAAAACAAAGACTCCACTCATGCACACAATTAGACTGCGCTTTGCACTAGACTTGCACTCGGAACAAAAATAGGGCCCATGGTCATCAATTATTGAGTCGTTAAAGTCTGACTTGATGATAATGATCTAATGAATGAATCGTCAAAACATGTATTCAATTGACACGAACATTAATCAACGTTAAATATAGTTTACAATTTTGACCACTGACATGATGACAAGTATCACACGTGCGACTCGTACTAATAGCAGTGCCGCCGCTGGTAGCAAGAGCGTCTGGCTGTTTCTGTTGCCGCTGTCGGTTACACAGACACACACACACACACACACACACACACACACACACACACGGTGTAACTGCAACAAAAAGGTTGAAAGCTTCATTTTCCGCACAACTGCACCAACAAGTTTATTTTGCAGCTGTCTTCTTGAATCAAGTCTGCGGATGTGCAGTATGATCGTGGAATAGCCCATTACATAAGATGGGAGGGGGAGAGCAGTCAAAATCCACATAACGTGTGAATTTAGATTCAGACAATTCAAAGAATTGACATTGGGGCCTTTTGGAAATCTTGGCTATGCAGGAAATGTCCCGTGCTTGCCTTCTGGTCATCTCTGGACTGGCCCTGCCTGTATCATTTAGCTTTGCATACGTGTTGTCACATAGTGGAGCCATTGTTGTGAATGTCCGACGTGCTACAGGAAATAGGAAGTATACACATGCACACACTGGGCATCTTTGTGGAGCCTCGATATCAATCTGTGTAGGCACACATCTGGAGTCCGACTAAGCTCACGCACAACCACACACATTTTTGCTCTGCCATTTGCATATTCTATTATTATTATTATATAATGGTGCCCACTCATGCACCAGTAGACATGCACAGGCCATTCTACAAAGATTTACCTGTGTTCGTAAAGTGGCATTGCAATGACTGAGCCACCTGATGACACAATAATGTAACTTGTTAGTTTGAAGAGAAACAAAATTTTTTTTAAACCTTTTCATGGTGAAATAGATTTGTTTTAATGATAAAAATGTTAACTATTTAAAATAATTTTTCTTGTACAGTCGTGTGATTTTTTTTTTATTGCAAGATTGAGGTTTTCTTGATTATTGAAAAAAAATCATCCAGAAAAAATATCTTTATTGTTATAACTTTTATGTCACAATTTTTACAATTATTCATTTTTTTTATTTTTGTTTTTTTGTTTTTTTGGGGGGGGGGCTAGAACCAAAAATCCAGTCTCTGATTGCATTGTATTTGATGCCGTTTTTACTTTCATACAATAGTTGTAGCAGTAGAATAGTTTCTATTTTACATTTTTCAAGGATGCTCCACACTTGAACGTCGTCTGAAAAGTTTTGTTTTAAAACTGCTTTTTGTATATATTGATCACATAAAATGAGTTGTATTATTACATGTACATGCACGGTATGACTGCGTGGAATTACAATGTTTTGGTATCTGCTGCCACCACGTGTTAAATGGAGTACCACGACTAGGTGCGGATGACGTGCAATGTGCAACTTCTGACACGCAGGGGCGTTGTAACCACATTAAACGGAGTGATGGAGTCCCCCCCCCAACAGCGGGGCTTTTTAAAACTTTTTTTTTCCAGACCGAGTGGCCGACTCCATAAAAATATACTGAGCGCTCAACGTACCCCCATATGGAATGGAATGGAATGGAATGGAATACAACTTTATTGTCAAATGTGCTGTACGTATGTGTAACATACAGCACAGATGAAATTTCTTCCCCCTCAACATAAAACTAGTCATAAAACCATATTGACTAGTATTAAAATAATAGACCAAAGTGTGCATCAAAAACAAAGTACTGGCAATATAAAGTATTTGATATTATTGTAAGCCTTTCCATAATGCAGTTTAAATGCCCTTTTTCACTGAGAAGCACCATGTTTTGCGGCTGGAAAAACATATAGCCAAGAAGTACTTGCATGTGTAGTTTTTTTTTTCCTTCAGTATTTAAATCATTTTAATTATGAGTGGATTGTTCAAACATGGACTGTGAGTGAGTACCACCCTGTTAGTGACATATTCCAATTTACTGCAAAGTGTTAATTCTGTAAATATTTAACAAAACTTAGTGTTTATAAGACCTTATGTGACCCTTATTCCAAGTTGTTTTTCTTTTTTGAATCAGCGGTTCATATGATGGTGGATGAATGAATAACGCAATAATAGTGACATAAGAATGATAGAGTAGAGTAGAATGTGTGTTCACTGTTTAGGACCTTAAAACAAATATTCGAGAATTTAAAAAAAGAATACAATCAACAAATTTACTAGTCACACATTAGATGAGAAATGTGTTGCACTGTCTTAAATTTTTAGGGCAAAGGGGACACCATGGGCAGTCCTGAGCCATGCAACTGGTACCTAAGCTGAACCGTACTCACAGATGTGCAACATTGCGCATGTGGGGCAAAAAAAAAGAAGAAAGATGTTAAAAAAAAAAAAAAAAATATTTTAGGTTTTTGGGCCCCATTTTTCAACTGTTCACCCCTGATGGTGGTTAAAAACGGAAACTATATTTACCCCATGCTCAATTACTAGTATCTGTATGTATGCATGTATTACACCTCTCAATTGTCATGCAGTTTGTTTGAATGGCAATCAAAACTTTATACTTCATATAACTTCAGTTTGTTTTCCAAGAAAAAAAAAACACAACTTTGACATTAGCCACATTTGTTATTGCTTCGGTTGATCTGAAGAATGCGGGCGAGTGCCCCTAAAAGTTGTTTTTCTTTTCTTGTGATGGCCTTTGAATTAGTTAACAACTTTGCGCATTGCCAAAATCATATCGCTTGTCATGACATCAGAAGCTGAGGCAGTTAAACGTCCAGTCCAGCCAAATATCTTCCGTGTGTGAACCAAACAACCTGGGAAAGAAAAAAAAAAAAATCTAAAATGATGCGTGCATTTTGATATTGTCTGGATTGTATTGTCTTGGGTGTTGTGAGCCTTTCTTAGGGCAAACGATGCAAGACAGTGGCGTCCTTCTGCTCTAATATTCCATACGTGACACACTGTAAAATGCCCCTTATTTTACTCCCCCCCCCATCTCTCAATTTTTGACAAGTAGCAGGATTGCAGAAATGTGTATGCCCGGTAATTAATTAAACTGTCTTGACGGCTGGGCTGTCTCCACGCGCTCACCTGGCCCATTAACTTTCAATCCAATAGTGTGAATTCGTCACAGCGTTCCTCGACAGTTAAAACAAACCCGACTTTGCAATTCATTATTGTGACAATTCTTGAAAATTGATTACCGTACTCCCATTAAACCATTAAATTGCCTTTTTTTTTTTCAAAGGAGGGGCGGCGGAGAGACGACAAATGTTGGAAAAAAATAAACCGAAACGACTTTCACAGCCACATTTGTGCGAGCTAAAATGAGACCTCATCAATTTAGTCGCCATTCATATCAGTGGTGCTTTGCAGCGTCACGTTAGCTTAACATAATTAAACCTCCCGCCCAAAAAGACACATTATGTTAGTTTCACACTGCATTGCATGACGTGTATAGAGGAGAGGTCCTCAAGAGGTCGACTCCGGTATACTGTGGACCACCCAAACCCTAAAGTCCACTAGTTTGATGCTAACATAAAATGGGACATCTCATAGTTAGGCTAATGAATAGCATCCATGTGGCCATGTTAAGCTTTAAGCAGATATTTGAACACAAACACGTGCAGACAGGTAACATAACAATGCTCACAGTCAAAGGCATATATTCTTTATCCTCTGTGAAACATGATTAATAATACAGCAGATTACTAAGTCACTTAAAGGGGAAGCAAACCTGATTTTTTTTTTTCTCGTGACAATAATGTTTTATGCACCTCCACTCGTCTGCATATGACATTCTGATTTCAAACCGAATTCAAGTAAAGTTGGGATGTTGTGTTCGATATAAATAAAAACAGACTACAGTTATTTGCAAGTCACCTATATTTAATTGAATATGCTACAAAGACAAGATATCTAATGTTCAAACTGATCAGCTTAATTGTTTTGAACAAATAATCATTTACTGAGCATTTTATGGCTGCGGCCACTGTGTTACATCACCTTCTCTTTGAACAACAGTCGGTACATGTTTGGGAACTGAGGAAACTAATTGTTAGAGCATTGTGGGTGGAATTCTTTCCTGTTCTTGCTTGATGTACAGATTCAGCCTGCGTAACAGGCCGGCGTCTTTTTTTTTGTGCATCATAATGTGCCACACACTGCCAGTCTGGTACCCACAAAACAGGCATTGCAAATAATTACAAATAACTGACAATCCAAATGATTTGGCTTTACTATACTGTGAGTACATTTCAGAGTTTGTACTTTTTATGGCAATTGGGGGTGGGGGGGGGGCGGGGGGGGGTAATGTAAGCACACAGTATAACCCGTAATTGTCTCGCTGGTTCAGGAGCAGCTCACACACAAACTCTCACACACACACACACACACACACACACACAAACTCTCTCACACACACACACACACACACGCACACACACACACACACACACACACACACTTGTAGATGTGACTGGCAGCGCTATGCCGGCTTCTTGTTCATAAATTCTGTGATTAATACACACTGTTTATAATCTGTGAAAGCATCCTGGCGTGAAGGATGAGGATTATATATATTTTTTTCATCTCACAAACTAATTGAAAAGGGCCGGCGTGGTGCTGCTATCGCTTGCGTCCTCAGCTGAGTTATTGCCAGGCTGAGACTGACAGGGGGAAAGGGGAGCAGGAATAAAAAAAAAGGCAGATTTAATGAACAAGCGTGTGACTGTTGAATAGGCAGGTGTTGGACTGGACTGGGCATCTGCTCATGATATAATAAAGATATCTGATATTAGTCGACATTCATGCGCCACATAACACCTGCAGCGTGTTGCTACTCTTGTTCAGTCTTATTTGGGCACTAATGACAGAAGAGAGGTATTATAATTGTATAAAGAGAGGTTTATAATTGCGGATGTAGTGGTAATGAGGCAATGGGAGAGGTTTGGTCCAATTATAATGTTTATTTTTAGTTTATGCGGCAAAATGAAATGTCAACTTAGTTTAAATGGAAAAGTGCAACATGAATGATCCATTTTCTAATGCGCTGATGCTCACGAGGGTCGCGGGCATGCCGGAGCCTGTCTCAGCTGTCTTCGGGCAGTAGGTGGGGGACACACTGGCTCGGATGCCAGCCAATCACATCGACCAACAACCATTCGCGCTCACAATCACATCAAGGGACAATTTGGAGTGTTCAATCAACCTACCGTGTGTGTTTTTGGAATGTGGGTGGAAACCGGAGCACCCGTAGAAAACCCAGGCAGGCACGGGTAGAACATGCAAACTCCACACAGGAAGGACGGGACCTTGAATTGAACCCTGGACCTCTGTGCTGTGTGGTGGATGTGCTCACCAGTTTTTCCACCTTTAAGCATTTTTTTAAATTTAAGCAGAAATGTAGTCATCATCAATATATCATTATATTATTATTCATCATTTCGTCAGTTTTTTTATTATTTGAACCTCACATAACACACATTCCATTTTGTTAAGGCCAAAATTAAATACAAAGCCAACTGCCATTGTAGTATATTCAATTATGCAATTGTATAAATCACATCTGAGTCATAAATATGTAATGTTCATATTTATTTTACAAATATCGACAAATGCAAATCTGAACTTATATTAGAAAAATACAATATGAATGAAGTATGTTAAATTATACCTCAATATGTAAATTGGTCCATAAATCCAGTTACAAAAATATCAATTCATAGATTGAAAATCATTTTGAAAAAATTATGAATTATATTTCACCATATAATAAACCACCTGACATAAAACCACCGATTTAATTGGCTTCATATTTTATTGTGGCACACTTCTTTGCTTAACTCATTCAGTACCAGCCAATTCTGGACCAAGTCTGAAAAGACGTTTAAAAACGTCTTTGGGAGTGAATGAGTTAAGTACGTTACATGAAGGAAAAAATACAAATCAGACAAAATCAACGCAAAATAAAAACAAATACGCATCACACAAACAGAGGCGATAATTTTACTGTAATATCTGTAGACACCTCGACTTGATCTATCTATCTATCTATTGCTCTCTCTTCTTGCTATTTCTCTCGCGCACTCCCTCCCTCTAATCTATCTCTCTTTCAAATCTCTATCTAATCTCTCAAATCTATCTATGTACTGCATAAACTGTATATTTCCATGTTTACATATGTATATGCTGCATATATAGATTTAGATATCTATGTGCTGTAGGCAAGCAAGTTATGCGCTGTGTCTCTGTATCTATGTGCGAAATTCTGTCAGTCGTGGTATTCCGATCGGGCTGACTGTTGTTTATTCTTGCTGACCTGATCAACCTTACTCCGGCAACATACCAGGCCAGTGCACACAGAATGTGTTTATTTTATAATTAAGGTCACTGTGGAAACAAAAGCAATCTTTCATTTTCACACACTGTTGTGTTGCTAAATAATTCAGTCAGCAAATTGGTGGATGAAATAATGCCTCTGTAAGCGGCGCCGGCCCATTTGTAAGCTTTGTGTAATTTGTTCCAACAGTTTTAGATCAGTGTTTTCCTACATGACATGAAAAAAAACATAGCAACATAAATATTGACGTTAACGCCCCCATCCTGATCAAAAATTTGGTTGAACCGAACTTTGCGGTGTATGAACGTGACCAATTATTATTATTTTTTTTTTTGTGAGCCAAACTCAGAATCAACAGGTTTGCATTCATTTTAAACTGACACAATCAAACGTCGTCTCCATTGAGACGTCATAAGCATTGCCCTTGCATCTTATTATTATTTTATTGTGAGGTGCTATCATAAAAAAGTCGTCTACAACTAACCAGTAAAGACCGATCCGCAGTTGAGAGTTTGTTTGCGGATGATTAAAAATACTGCTGTGAAAAAGTATTTACCCCCTTCCTGATTACTGCGTTCTTCGCATATTCATCACACACAAAGATTTCAGTTTAATATCATATATATATATACATACATACATACATATAGATATAGATAGATATGTGTGTGTGTCTGTATATATATATATATATATATATATATATATATATATATATATGTATATATATTTATAGATATAGATATAGATAGATATAGATAGATATAGATAGATAGATAGATAGAAGTTTTAGGACTTTTTCCCAGATACGACCAGACATTGTGGCCTCCTGACGGGTGCCTTTCATCTGGATTTTAGGAGATGAAAGCTAAGTTCATGCACATACTTTTTATCCCTCTAATTAATATGCAAATGTGTTGTGTTCCATCGGGAATTTAATGCTATTTCGAGGAATAGGAAGAAATGTCCTCATCCACGACGACTGAATAGACACTCAGCTGTCAGTGAGACGTCAGAAAATTGCTAATATATGCCTGGTAATGCAGGGCCAGGCCATTTCAGTTCTTTTTCACCACTCTGGGTATTGTCTTATTTTTAGAAAAGCTGGACTGTTTATGGACACACAACATTAGGTACATCCACACAAACAAAGAAGTTGTAAAACCAATGCATATGTTTTTTTTTTTTTTAATGTATTAAATGTAAAACTAAATGCTAATCTGGTAACCTGGGTATTGCAGGTGAAATGCTAATGTGATGGGCATTGTGTAGACATGCCTGGCACCACTTTATTTAGATTCCGACTCAATCAGCCTCATCGATGCGGGTTATACCAGTGTGGCTGCAGCTGGGCTACCATATGGTAATAAAAAGACCTAATGTGACAATTTTGCCTGTTTGGGTCTCTATTACATAGGACACAGAATTTGTTCTATTTTTAGTAGGAGTGAAATAAGCAAAATGTCATTTTAAAAGAAGGCAGTACAGTGGTACCTCTCCTTATGAAATTAATTGGTTCTGGAAGAAATTTCTTAATGACCAATTTTGTAGTAGAGACGCGTTTTCCATGTAAATGCCCTAATCTGTTCCAAGACCCCTAAAATTCAGACATAAATGTTTCCCAAAGCATAACAATACATCAAAATATGTAGCAAAGACATTTTACATTTACATTATTGCATAATAAATGAGAGTTGTGCATAATGTAAAAAAAAATTAAGAATAAAGAATAAAAATGATGGTCACTTAACTTTTCACTGCATCCTCATCGTTTTTTTGCCCATGTTCATGTTATCTCTCAGAAGCGGGTTTTGCCTGGTGTTTTGTCAAGAACTGATCCGAGGATGTTTACTTTTGTCGGCTTTTAACAATCCTTCGAAAATGTCCAAGGCAAACATCAGTATAGTGAGCGATCGCCCGACTGGTGAACACTTTTTCTGGGTGATTCACATTTGCGTAAAACTATCCGAACGCCTCATGATGAGGACCCTGCATAGATACATACAGTATCTATCTTTCGACACAGAGACACAAACGGTAGAGGTCCCTCTTAGCCAATGGGATGCCAGGACGATGCTCGGCAATAGCCAATGGCAGAGCAGCTATAAGTATGCTGCGTTCAGTAAACTCAAAGCTACGAATAGTAGCCCATACTCTATTTTTACCTTTCGTATCTTGAAATTTCTTTTGTAACAAGAAGCAATATTTTCCTGTTGAGGCGTTTCATAACTTGAAAATTTCATATGAAGAGACGTACATAAGTAGAGGTACCACTGTAATCACGACATCCCAGTGGACATCCCAGATTCTTTCAAATCTTTTTTTTCTCCATGAAAAGTTTCTTGGTATCGCTGTTTTTTTTTGGGGGGGGGGCACTGTTTGGAGGACTAAAAATCAATTTAATAGTGCTGCAAAAATGTTATATAGGGCCGGGTGCTATTTATTCGATCAGTCAATTGCAGCAAGGTATGGATATATGGTTGTAGGTGTATAAAGCAGTATTGACGAGGATTTGACATTCAACAACACTAATCAACAACAAATTGTAATCAGAGATTAATTCCTTGCATGTGTCCCTAAACTATTCCAGCGTACATTTAAAGATACTTAATGCAAATTAACCACGTTTCAAGAGGACCGGTGATGTTGATTAGGAGGTGATCTTGACTTTATTTTTTCAAGTGGTGAATATGAGATGGAAATCGACTGCCCTATCATAGTTTATAAAATTAGACGGACCACTTGAAGCAAATACATGTTGGGGGCAACAAGTCAATAACAGCCCAGATAAGCACCAAATGGCTTGAAGAGACCTGAAAGTGGAAGTCCTAGAATGTAATGCGCAGTAGATGGACTACAACAATAGTTTTTATTATGCACACAGTTTACAGCCGCTGACTTGCCTGACTGACAAGTGTGTAGGAGACTCATAATAAAATAAAATAGTCATGTCAGAAAAACAAAATGCAAGCCTTTGTTGTCACAAATATGCAACTCATTAAGCAGAGGGTTCTCCCACACACAGTCAGCAGGTACCACACCTGCTACCGGTGAACGTGTTTCGCACCTCAAAGGCATCAAGAATTGATGACCTATGGCGTTATTTTTGGAATATCATTTCCTGGAATCATTCACCAATGTGGTCGAGATGGGAAATCGTGAGAGGGAGGGCAGTCTATAAAAGCTGCTTCACCATAATATGAAGGAAAAATATTTTTGTGACATTTTTGGCACATTATTTATTTCGGCCAATGAATGTACAGCACATGTACATGACATACTGTACGGTGGCAGAGCAACTTTAAGGCAGTGAAATTCATTTCATGCACGGTTAATCTTTTGCGCACACTGGCCACGTTGAGTTCTGAAAACAGACGCATGGACTGGGTCATTTGAAGATGAACTAGATTTTGTTTTTAATGTACAGTATATACAATATGTAAAATACATAATTAAAAAAATGAAAATATTCTCATTTTGAAATTTTAATGACAACAAAAAATATACAAATGGCATATTTTACAAATATTTATTCACAATAAAGCAAACAATCAATTATATATATATAAACGTTTTCTTTGAAACAACTGACAGTTTTTAGAAATACTGTAAAGAGCGTTTTGTTGACATTGTGGTTTTTTTTTTGTAAATGCCTGAGCCTGAAAAAAGGTTTAATCTTTGTTTGTATTCCATACAGTATTGTTTTTTTTAATGGGGGATTACTGTATCCAACAGATTACCCTTTGCATTAATCAGTATCCAAGAAGTCGCTCTCAGTTTCAAAAACTACTACTGCTACTCCTATTACTACTACAACTACTACGACTACTACTACTACTAATTATTATTATTATTATTATTGTTATTATTCCTTGAGAGAGAAGTAGATTTGTTTTTCACGTTTCCCTCCAGCCTGGCAACGCCACAGAAAAATTTATGGCTACGGTCCTGGCTTAAATGGATTTTTTTTTTTTTAATGAATGGGCACGATGCATACAGGAGTAGTATTGACCAATATCAATTGATATCAATACTGTCAATATTGGGATCGATCTCCCCACCACTCATGCTCATCTTTTACTCTTTAGCGGGCTACTTAGCCACCCTGGGTCCCATAATGCACACACTCACTCAAACATAGATTGTGTGAAAGCATCTGTGGTGGGCCATTACCACTGAGGAGCCAGATGAAAACACTTCAGTCATCTGATCCATTCCTATCCATTATTTATCCTGCTGGCTCCAGGAACCCTATTCCTATTCTCTTCTATTTTGTAACAGGAATTTTATGTGTGTGTTTATATCTATCTATCTATCTATCTATCTATCTATCGATCGATCGATCGACCTATAACAGGATAGAACACAATTACATTGTGCCTATCACAATACAATACATCCTGATTTGTATAGCGCTTTCACAACAGCTGCAGCTGTAACAAAGCGCTTAACAAAATAGTTAACAAAGTAAAATAATAAACACAACACATAACAAAAAACACGGGCAGTCGTGCAATCCTAACCACTTTTCCCTCATACGCTCTGTTGTTTATAGCAGTTTGAGTCAAAGTGTCCTATTACTTGACCTATTACTTGCAACTTCTGTCAAAAAATAATCCGCAGTTAAGATCGTGTTTGGCTGATTGAGTGATTGATTGAAGAACGTGACTCGGGGAGCAACAGTTATGCAACACTTTCAGTGGCCATATTTGATGTCGTCGGCTGCAAGAATGATTTGTGGCCACCCTGTTGCCTTGCCTAAAAAAAACATCACTTACTGTCATTTAAAAAAAAAATTGTTCATCTAATATGAAAAACCCCAAATAGAACTGAGGTGTATTTTTCCCTCCACCATTTTATCAATAGCCGATTTGGCATTTTTGTTATCATGAACTTCAAGCCAATAGGTGCTAGCTCTAACATGCAACATTATTTTTTTCTTCTTCTCAGTTTGAGCCCTGTGTAAGGAAATGTAGAAGAATAATAAAACTCTCACTTCTCATTCTACGCGGCCAAACATTTACCCATGTGATATTTACTCTCTTTTTTGTTCCTCTCCATAGTTTTACTGCCCACAAGTATTTTTGAAAACCCCCAAATCATTTTGATCATGTATATTCTATTTTCGTGATCGTCCACAGATGGGCTCACTGCAGTAAACAAAGAAAATCCTTTTATTCGTCAATCTCCGGCGAGTGACGTCATTTACAGAATGCCGAGTCGCCAGTCAGCCATTGTAAAGCATTTTTGATTGTCGAGTTAACTGTTCTTTGCCATTGTTTTACCGCCGGGTTATTCGGTTAAATGCCTTTGGCGCTGTGTGCAATGTTCACATTCAGGCAAACAGTTGTTTCAGTGGCCAAAAGAAAAGAATAGGGCACATATACATGGACCAGAAATTTAGAACTGTAGTTTTGTTCTTGCAAAGCCAATGAATTTCTACTAGCATTCTTTGTTGTTACAAGTCACTGAGAATATCTCTGTTTTCTCAACCGGATTTGCAAAAAAAGTAGGCGTGCTAATCAATGAATATCTGTCTGTTGTTTATGAAAACATTTGATTCAACTACTATACGTGTTTATGGATGTGATCCTGTACGAAAACACTCAAACTATATAAGTGCATGGATGGAATCCTCTGTCATGGTTTGCAACTAATAACGGTGCCGATATATTGTGGAGTGGCCGACAATGCAGCACAACCACCTTAGCAATGACAATGTCGGACACCAACCCACGATGACGTGTGCTCTCGGTGCTAGCGGGATTACATGGACTGAGTAGGTCATCGCACCGTGCGCAATTTACAGCACGGCACAGCATTGAATTTCAAACGTTAGTGCTAGGCTAATAACTGCAGCCGACATAGTTTAACGGTTCTTCCAATCCCGATGGGTCTCGTCTCCACTCCATGTCCGGCTGTTCAGGCACAACATTTTCCGCATCCTGAGCACCTGGTTCGTACATGTATGGTCCAACAAACATCTTGTCAACAACATCCTGTTCCTCCCAACTCTTCAAACACCAGGATCCCCCAGATAAGTTTAAAACATCACTTTCTGAATCAATTTCTGACTGGCTTTGTATACTTTGAATAGAGAGCCCCGCTATTGTTGTTTTAAAGTGACGTCACACTTCCGGGGTTGTCACTCGCCAGGATCTCACTTCGGAAAAATGATTACTTTGTCAAATTTACAAAATAGAAATAATTTTTTCACACTTTATTTCATGTATTTTGTTTAATTATTTGTGACATAAAAATATTTTGTTTGGGATTTTCTCAAATTAATTCACAACTGATCTTTCAGAACAGGAGTTTAATCAGTCCTTCACTTTTACCTGAACATTTCCTCTTTTTACCATTTTTTTTTTCTAGACTTCTACTCAAACATAAAGTGTGAGTACTTTTGCAACTTTTGGCTGTGTGCGTGCGTGTCATGTTGAAAACACCTTGTGGAGACATTGAGTGTCTGAGTGGCAGGCAGAACCGGCAACTGGCAAGGTGTCACAGATAATAACATCTAAAATAAATTTGATGTGCGCAATTCAATCTGTATGAAGAGAGAGAGCAAGAGGGAAGAGAGCAAGCGAGCGAGCAGTGAACTTGTAAATACTATCTGCTCATCCATGGAATGAGGACTGACACGACGGGCCTGCCGAATAGATTGCGCAATTAGCGGCCTTTTGTGGCGTTTGGATGGGTTGAGATCGTCACGCTCCCCTAACATTTCCAATTGCCAGTGTGCTAACTTTTATGAAAAGAAGACACATTGTGTTAATTATTCTTTGAGTTTGTTGCAATCCTACATACATGAATATCCGCTGCGATCCAGGCCTCTGCTTTATGGTAGAATTACAGCAATGAGGTACATTTCTTAAATGCAATACGCCAGTAAAGGACAGGAGGCAGTCTGTAGTAACATTAAACATGATTGGGGCCATGCAAACATCATAATTGCTTTCTTTCCATATTTCTATGTTCACATTTCACTTCTTGCTTCACTTTGTCTCTAACTATATAGCCACCAGTCACTTTATTAGGAACACGTCTGCAATGTAATGACACTCAATGCAAATAATTTTGATACTCATGCTCACTTTTGAGTGATACTGTCATGGAAGTTTTGCTATGACAAGAGCACATTCATTATTGTGCTTGTAGAGCCCCACCGAATTATATTCAGAGGTGTTTCAAAGACCTTTGATAATTTGGGTTGTATAGGAGAATTATCTGTCAGTATTAAATGCATATATGTACAGTATCTATGTAACCTATATCATGTAGGTACAGTATACAGTCAAACCTCGGTTTTCGTACTTAATCCGTTCCAGAAGACTGTTCGGAAACCGAATTGTTCGGAAACCGAAATCATGTTTCCCATTGGAATCAATGTAAAATGTTTTAATCCGTTCCAAGTCAAGAAAAACAACTATTTTAAACACTTTTCTTTTTTTTCTTTTTTTACAATTTCCCACCATACACTGTACAAATGTAATAGGAGAGCAGGTAATATGTAAAATACTGTACAAACAAACTGTAATATACTTTATTTTCACCAATTTTAACATTAACATAGTAACCAAAATTGAAGGAACATCTCTCTCTCTCTATCTGTCGTGGGGCGTACGCCTATCCCAGCTGTCAGCAGGCAGTAGGCGGGGCATTTCGGCATCCCGAACTCCTTCGCCAACACAGACACACGCACACCTGACTCATATTTCGCGATTAAATCTTTCTTAAATTCTATAGTTTTGCGCACTATTTTCCTCTTTTCTTCACCAGGTTCACCACTTCCACTTGCTTTCTTTGGTGCCATGATTAGGGGCTGATACACGATGCAAAAATAACAGTCCAATATTACGTAGTTCTCACCAAACACTGCTTTTTTAAAAAACAATTCTTAATTGAACAATACAAACTCGTCTGCTCACAATGGAGGAAGCTGTTTCTGTATGATTATTGCATAATAATGAGACACTGGACACCAGAGTGTTCATTATTTGCCGCTGCATTATAAAATGCCGGCCGTAAACAAACGCACGCACTTCCACCGTGCTGCTGGGGCAAACCATTCTGAAAAGAGGGGGATTTCACTCTCCCTAACAGAAGCGTCTCACCAAACACGTCTGCTTTTTTTTTTTTTATTGAACAATACAAACTCGTCTGCTCACAATGGACGCTACACTAGGAAGCGTTTCACCAAACACGTCTGCTTTTTAAAAAAAAAATCTATTGAACAAAACAAAAACGTCTGCTCACAATGGTCGCTTCCTGTGTAGCGATGCTACACGAGGGAGCGCCGCTACACAAGGGAGCGCCGCTACACGAGGGAGCGTCACTTCACTCCTCTCGGCTTCGCTACACGAGCGTACACGCGTCGCTACACGCCGAGAGGAGTGAAGTGACGCATTCAAGTGCGCTCAGTTAGTTCGAGAACCGAAATTTGTTCGTCATCCGAGGCATAAAAAAAACCCTGAATTGTACGAGAACCGAGACGTTCGAAAACCGAGGTTTGACTGTATATGCATGTATCCTGTACATATATAATGTACTGCAAGACTGCCTTGCCTTGCATAATTATAAAAATGAACTTTGTATGGGCAGCTTTTTCAGTCCAAAAGTGTCCATTTTATACATTTATATTTTGAGGGCAACCATTTTACATCCATCCATGATCTGAGCCACTTACGCTCACGAAGGTCATTGATGTGCTGGAGCCTCTCCTAGCCGTCTTTAGGGAGTAGGCGGAGTATACACTGAACTGGTTGCCAGCCAATCGCAGGGCACACAGAGACAACCATTCGCGCTCACGATCACCCTGAAGGACAATTAAAATTTCCCAATCAACCTCACATGCATGTTTTTGGTGTGTGGGTGGAAAACGGGGTACGCGGAAAAACCCCATGCAGGCATCGGTAGAAAATGAAAACTCCACACAGGAAGGCCCTGAATCAAATGCTGGACCTCTCTAACTGTGAGGCGGATGTGCTAAGCAGTCGACTACTGTGCCGCTCCAAAAGTGTTATGTCACTCCAATTAGATTCCATCGGTCTCACATGAATGCACAAGACTTTACAAAATGAAAATAAAATGTGTAACGTGTAAGTATAAAATGTGATGTGAACTTTCTGGGATATTCCAATAGTAACAAATAAACATGATGTAGTGGATCACATTGACCCATGAAGAGATTTGCTTTTCAGACGATAGATTGTGTTTAAAAGTGAGCAATGCCTGCAGAGTCCTGCTTGCCATTTGCAACATAATGCAGAATACTTGATGATAGCACACTCAACGTTTGATCCCTCCTCTGCCCGTCCCCTCCTCTCTCCCCTCCCTCTCTTCTCCTAGTGGGTGCACATTTCCATCCCATGGCCCTCTCTAGGTGATCCAACGCCGCCACTCTCCAGCAGGTGTCCAACATGGCGAGCACGGCAAGCGGATCTCTCGCTCTCTCCCTCTCTCTTGTCGTGATTTCAATGGCCTTCTTCCACAAAGGTAAGTCATAATGCATTTGTAATTGCGCGACACAGTCTCTTCAAAAAAGCGTGTTCGGGGGAGCGTTGGAAGAGCGCGAAGCCGGGATGTTGGGAGAAGTTGTTCGCGCGCAGCGATGGCGCACGAGAGTCCTCTGTCATTTCTGCGTCTTTCTTGTTTGCACCCTTCCACGCCGTGATTGGAGTCCACGACGGAGAAATTGCGGCTGTCACTATTCGTACTGCATCCCGGCCGTCAATTCGGCGTTGGTTTTGCGTGTTTTGTCAGTTGTTACGACGCAATGTTGTGTCACATAAATGTGGGGAAAGTAGCGCACAAATGTAGGTGCAGGAAGAAAGTAGCGCAGTTTGAATCAAGTTGAACGTCCTGGAATATCCAGGAACACTACTGTCTTTAACTGTGCACGCAGGCAGGGAAACACGCATTGCAGCTATGTTTCCACTCGCCGTGCCCTCCACAAATTGTGTGTGTATAACGGACATGTCCGTGCACGAATGCATGAATCGGTGTGTGCACTTTGACTGGCTGTTTGGTCGTTTCCCTGCAACAGAGTTGCATGCGTCTAAGTGTATCTGTGTGTGTGTGTGTGTGTGTGAGATATCCCTGCTGACATTGGTGCCGCATGTGTTGCGGGTAAAATGTCAGCGTGCTGCTGGGTTCGATCCGACACAGCGGTGTGTTTGGTGTTGTTGTTGTTGTTGCTGCTGTTTTCACTTCCTTGCTTGTGCAAATGTGGCAAGCGTGTACATTTTTTAAATGGTATGCATGTGTGTGTGTGTGTGTGTGGGGGGGGGGGGGGCTGGAAAAGGTGCGGTGAACGCATCAACAGGTTCGCACGGGCGCGGGAAAACGTGTGCATGTGTGTTAAACGTGGACGCGATCAAACACAATACAGTATGCTCTATTTTTGTTGTTGTTGTTGTTGTTTTTTATTGGTTAAAACGGCAATATCACGGCATCGCCTCAAAGCAATATTTATGACATCCCAATGCTTGCCCAAATGACGCACAGGGGGCGTTTTTCGTAAGTCATCCAGAGTTCTGAAACTGTTATTGACACACATCAAGATGTAAAGGCTGAGCATATTTTGAACATGTTGCTCATCCAAAGAGCAGCGCCCAAACAAGTAAACCGTCTCCGACAAATTCAAATTCATTCTGAGGCTTATGTTCTGTACCAACACGGTCTTTAACGTAATTGTTCTTTGATTCAACTGTTCACACACACGGACATTCAAGAGTTAATTGCTGAGCCCATTTGAACTCATTTGCTTACCAAAACGGCAGCACTGAAGCCCAAGCAGTATTGATGTCCGCATGTAATATTAAAAATAGTCTAACCTTACATGGATCTTTGACGATTTCAGCGGAGTCTGAAACATAAGGCATCAGTCAGAAGAACAAATGTCTCATTTTTCCTGCCATGAAAAGAAATGTTCTTACTTGTCATCATCTCTTTTCAATAATTCCATTGTTCATGTAATAGTATTTTGCTAACCAAAACAGGACAACCAAAACCAGTCTCTCTGGTGAATTATAGTGTGTTATATGCACGGTATTAAATATAATCTTGATTCATATAAGTGTGGCGTCTTTAGCGATTGTTTGCATCACTGAAGACTCTGACATATACTCGCTAGTTAAGGTAAATTAACGCCTTCTCCAAATAGACACCTAAAATAAAACTGCTAATAACAGCCGTTATGTCTGATGCATTTTCGTCTGCGTTCATGTTTACTTACTGGTCCAGCCCTGCTCACGTCTTACTTAATTTCTCCACTGTCACTTGATGACATTGATTGACACTTGCCTAATGGTTTGCGGTTCAGTTCTGCGGTTCGAGGTTAAAATCTCAGGTCCTCAGGTCACCCTATTTGCAGTTGAGCACATTTTTTGTTGTTGTTGCTATTATTGTTGTTGGACACAGCACCGTTCCTTATGACATGTCCTGCAAGCAAAGCCGTCGTCGCCGTTGTCTCACTGTGATTGTTTTCCTCCGGCTGGCTGCGTGTAAAGCTTGTATTTCACAGTTGTTGATTGGATTATGCATTGAATTGGGGTGGAACCGCATTCGGCATTTTCTTACCCTCCGCTCCCCATCTTGGCGTTAATTTAATGAACCTCATCTTGTCAAAGGGAATAATGTATTGTGTATGCGTCGTGTCGCACAGTAGGTGGACTCATATTGCATTCAGCGCCAGCTGGATGCAGACGAAAAAAAACGACAACCTTCAAGCCAGAGGTGACTAAAGTGCTCACACTATGTAAATACAGAAGTCGGTGCATATAGTCAACTCACTTAACAAGAAGCAGTTTGGCACATACTGACGTATACAATGGTTTCTCAAAAACACCCTTCAGGCTGTTTATGGCCACTACTGGTTCAATTTCACACAGAAAAATTGTACATAGAGTATTTAAAACGACCACACCTTTGCCTTAATCAAGTCCAGTTAGCTTAATGCTCACAAACAATGCAAAACATCATAGACATGCTAAGAAATAGCATGCCGTGGTGTTATCACCTTCAAGCAATGCAAAGCAATTCAAGCAAAAGCCTTGCCAGACAATATAAGTGGGCTCGTCTGATCTGAATTTTTTTTGGGAGCATTTGGCAGAATAATATCCAATAACTTATTAATTATATGATTAATTTCAAACATATAATGAATAATCTAACTTGTTTTTGTCCCTTAACACTCCCATTAATAAATATATGAATGACAGGCAGAACATTTGATTACAGTATCTTGGGTCACCAACGTGGTGTCAGGGTGCATCACATTAGCCTGTAAGAACAACAAAAAAGCCATTTTGGCCGATTTTTTAAAAGCTAAAATCGGCCAGCCAATTTATTAGTGGTGCCCTCCAATCTAATCATCTTCCTGTGTGTCTGTGTTATAATGTCCCCTGGTGGTTATGGTGCACACACTAGAAGGAGCAGCACAATGTCCATTAAATTGAAGCGAAACGAATATAGCAAAAACTGTTTCAATCTTTACATTTTATTAATTGCCATCAATATATTTTTTTCTACAAAGTGCAATACACTTGAATGTTTTTTTTCTGGAAAAAAATAACATTTTAATTTTTCCTTTTTCCTCATGTCCAGAGAAAGGAGAAAAAAAAGTCATGTTAGTGTACATTTTGCATGTTGTTTTCGAGCTATCTACTTTTGTACTCAAAAACGTATGTGGAAAAAAAAATCTACTTAATTACAGTCAAGTTATTTGTACCCTCGTTCTTCCCACCACTGCTTTAAACTGATGTTGACACTGGATTATGGGCGACCCATACGGGCACAAGAGTGCTTAATACCAGATTACAATTGCTAATCATGGGCTCATCATGAGTCGACACGACACATCTTCCCCCCGGGAGGGTTGGTGGTGGTGGTGGTGATGAGGAGGTGGGGGGGGAGGTCTTCGTATTCGATGGCTTCATGTGGGTAAAGGTAGTCCACTTATTGTCATTTTGTAGCCATTTGTCAGGCCTGAGCGATGGCGAAATGGATCAATGTGGAGCTGTCACCAAACCCGCGGGTGCTGCTGAGAGAAATAAATCCTAATCCTAGAGAAATAAAAGGAAACATACAGTTGTTACGGATGGGGTGGGTGGTGGTTTGTGGTACTTGCGATGCAGTTAGTGCGCTCCACCCCCCTGCCTGTCAGCCGCCCGCCGCCGCCTGACAGCCAACAGTTTGCCAGCGTGAGTGAGTGATCGGTCATGTCTGTCCCTCTATTCTGCTCCCTCCGTGATGATACAAGTGCTGAGATCACTCAGATTGACTTGTTGGGGTGGTGGTGGTGGGGGCCCTTAGATCGTATTAGAACACACTGTGACAGGAGTTGTTGTCAAAGGGGCGCACGCGTAATGGGACTCATATGTCATTTGAGAAATATATACATAATATTATATATATATATGTGTGTGTATATATGTGTATATATATATACACAATATAAAATAACTGATTTTGCCTGAAGTGCAGAAATAGAAATGTGATTGAAGTCTGAATTTTATTTTCAATAATTGCCGGTAATTGCAAATCAACACATATTTTTCAGCCTAGTTTGAATACTTCAAAGATGGCTCCTACTTGCAATCCTGTCTTTCAAACAGCCACGAGAGAGTTTTTAATCGCTTGTGTATCTGAATAATTTGGAGTGCGTGTCCACCCATAATGTGTGCGATTCGGCAAACTTATTTTCAAATAAGCGTCTGTGAGCAATACCGGGTTTCTCCGTCCGTGACTGGGAAGCTGAACTCGATGCAGACCTGCCCTTTTCAAGCAATGAAACTCTTACCATTTCAAAAGCCAAAGATATGCAGAGCTGCAATGTTCGAAACACACACAAAGGAGTGGAAACATAATACATGTTCTTATTGTTATTATGGCAGTTGGCAGGTTTTTAAATTCATTTATTTATTTGGTTATTTATTTTAGTGGAGGTGTGGTGAGTACTGGCTCATTTGCATGACACACACCCACCTTCTCAAACCTGGCGCGAGAGAAAGACGGCGGTAAGGGGAAACAAGACATGTTTGCAGACACGTCAATCATGAAAAATAATCTCCTTTAATTTAAGATAAATATATAAATAAATAAATAAAGCAAGTGATTTGTCATGCCTTAGACAAAGCCACAGAGAACCAGAGCAACCAAGACACATTTTATTTTGGACGTCACATGGCTAATTCACACACTTGACTTCATAAAAAGACTCTTATTCCAGCAGCGTACGCAAGGACGATAATAATCCTGAATTTAATGGGCCGTTGATGGTGCCCGCGTGTGAGCCCCTGTGCATTAGATCACCCCAGTACATCATTTATAACAATACTCCGCTCTTCTATTTAAAGAAATTGAATATATTGCTCATTAAATTTACATTAAACGGATTAATAAGCCCCCTCCCCACTAATTGCGAGATAATGCATGGCTCAACTTAATGTGCTGCTAACTAATCTTATTATTGGAAGGGAGCGTCACATCGGAAAGTAACTGGATATGAGGTCAGGAGTCATTTGGGCCACTTCCTTGTGCTCATCACACTTTACGTGGCTGTGATCCTTTCCTTCTTTCAGCTCTCCTTCGATGTTAACACTGGGTGTTTCCCAGTTTTTAGTGAGCCCAGTAGGTCTCACTGATTTTGAAAAATAACACGTCAACAGCTTGTTGAGATTTTTCAATCAGAGATGCAAGTAAACTTTTCTAGATTTATTTATTTATTGGGTGCTTATTTTGAATCTGCCCTCATTTTTTTTTCTTTCCCGCATCAGTACTTAACAAGAAATGACAACAACAATAATAATAATATTTATAATGATATGAAAAAAATAATATAACGTATGTTATAGACTAATATCAGGTGGAGTTTCTGAAGAAATGGCACAGCTATAAATTACAACATATGTTAAAGTCTGGATTGCGCAAGCTTTTATAGGTCAAATTGAAAACCAAAAAATGAGAACATCTAAAAAAAACAAAAACTAATGTGCTCGAAAAACGGACCGGTAAATAGATTTTTGAAATCAGGTTCAAAAATACAATTGGGGATGCATCAAGCCATATCTAATGTAATCTGTGATTCATGTATTTTTTTTTTCCTCCCTCAATATTGCAATTGAGATTTCAAGTCTGTTATTTTTTATTTTTTTCAAGGCTCTCTCTTTTTTGTATACAATATATTAATCTGCACTACAGTAAACAGATTTATTCTAAATAAATGTGGTTTTATTGGTTCGGCTTGGTTAGCGTAAAAGCAAACAAACCATGAATTTATATGGAAGACAGTTTATCGACTTGGGTTCGAGTTGTTCATTTGTTAACGCGTTGACTTTGTCTTTTGACTCTGACAACTTCAACAGCAACCAAAAAAAGAGCATTTATTTGTTTTGCCTGTCACGATACGTTTCTGGCATAGGTAGTATAATAAACAATTTTTGCACCAATGAAGTAAAAAAAAAAATTCCCACAGAACACCAGATGCGCCCACTGGTTGAGAATCAATGATTTACACCACAAGCGTGTCCGTACTCACGTGGAGAAATTCAATAGAATTGATCAGAGCTGCAAAGGTCTCTCACCACTCAAAGCAAACATGAAGTTTTCAGGTTGCCGATGGTAGCGAGTTTGACAGCTTGTAAAAAAAAAAAAAAAAGTTCCATGGACATGTGCGGCGCGAGGAAAATAAATCCTTGAATGTAAAACCACTTTTACTTCCTGTGACATCCGACAAGTGCTGCAGTCTACTTTGAATCATGCCTTACACAAATGAAATGGACCGGGGGAAAGTTAAAACCATGGGAAATTTCTTTCCAACATGCTACGTTTGGAAAGCAGTCAATTAGCACAAACAGAGAAGGTGACAGGGCCATCCAACAGCGGTGGAGACACAAGACTCCATTCATAACTATGCCGTGTTAATGAGGAGGACGGGCATCAATACCGCATTGTTTTCCCTCTTGCTCTCACCCGATTGGCTGCGCTCGCTACAACGCTAACAGTCGAGAGGGAAAACTGGAAACGCCGCCGTCGGATTTGGAATGGGACATACAGGGCACATTAGTATGGCTGATGGAGCAATCACAAGCCGCCATTAAAGGCGGCCCACACTACTATTTTCTCTTTGTTGTGACACCAAGCTCATCTTGGCCTTTTACTTTTTTCGACACCAGATTGGATTGCGGTTCGCGGTTCGCGCGGTTATTTTAAAGAATGATTTCTGCGCTTTCCGGATGGACGCATCTCAGTCTGCGGCGCTGCGGTCTAGGCAGCAATCACACTCGCTTTGGTTGCGCCAATGGGCGGTTCACGTGGAACATTCGCCGCGTCTCAATCTCGGGCTGCCACTTGTGTCGCGCCGAAGTCACTGCTTCGTCTAGACGACGGGTTGTCAGCGCTCGGGCGTAATTCGAAAGTGATGCAATTTTGGGGATTTTTTAGGACTGTGGCTTAGACGATGGAGGAGGTGACAAGACCACACACTTGTTAACCAGGTGTATCGCAAAAAGGCCATTTTAGATAAAAACAAAAGATGGGCATTTTTTTTTTTCTTGAACCAATAGACAGAACAGTATCTTAATATATTTTAATGCTCAAAAGGTTAACTCTTGACCAAGGCCATTCCGACATGGGCATGTGCCCCCCAGGCTGCCAATTGACCATCCTTGTTGTAGAAGGGCAGATCAGGTCAGATTCACCTTTTGGCATTTTCAGTAGAGCTTATCCTCATCTATTCACTGCAAAAACTCACATATTCTCAGTTCGCTGTATATTTTTGGGCTTTTTCTGTCACACACTTAAGATACAGCCAAAGCCCTGGCTAAAACAGGAAAGTCGTAATTGTTGTCAGACTTAACAGTTTCACCGATTTCGCTCTTTTTTTTTTTTTTTCTTAGACTACGAGCATAATTTGATCGCTGTATCATTTCACGACGAGCAGCAGTAAGGCAGATAATGAACGGTTCTTCAAAACAGAGGCTTCAATCTTTTTATAGCCACCCCCAGTTAAGGTTTACTGTCAGGATAAGTTTAACAATGAGTATCATACGTTGTGTATTTAAAATAACCCCATAGCTGCTCTTGAGCTGAGCTACTAAAGAATGCAAAACGCCATTGACATAATAATAATAATACATTTTATTTGAGGGCGCCTTTCTAAGAACTCAAGAACACCTTACAACAAGAAGTTAAAAAACACAAATACAATGTTAAAAACAACATCAAATGGAATAACATGCTACTGGTTAGCATCGATACATGTAGACTGATAATACAACAATTCTCCAACGCATGTATTCTTTATCCTCGACAAAGACATCAATATTACAGGCTCTTCATGAGTCACTTGGGCCAGTAGTAGAAGAGAAGAACTACTATCCTGCATGTCTGTTTTAAACTACAATTATTTTGGGTAGTGGTGTTGGGGGGGCTGGAACAGATTAATTGCATTTCTATTCAATTCAATGGGCAAAGATGATTTGAGATACTGTACAAGTGTTTTAAAGAGTGTGGTCATGGAACGAGTTCGACGCCAAATCTCAAGGGGTACCACTGTACTGTATATCTATGTTGGAAAACCACGCCAAACTCTTCCAGGTAGGTTTATTTTGCTGGATATGAAACATTATTTAAATCATGACAAATTTTCACGATAGATTTGATTTTTAACCAATGTCTAGGACTATTGAAAATTATCGTTCACCCTCCTGCATTTTGCATTCCGCTTTTATTGTCCCTTTATTGCTTCTTATAAGCATTATACGCTTTGCTTACTCTCTTACTCACTTGATTTTATACCCAACTAAAACCAATACGCATCATCGCTTCTGTCCAAATGAATGTTCGAGTCGCTCTGACCTTGCTCTCTCGCGCTTTTTCTTTTCTTTTTTTCCACACCCATAGTCGTAAATGTTTCTGGCACAGGCTATCACTTAATTCCTCGGAACCTTTGCGTTCCAGTCACTTGGCATGAATGAGAATGATGGCTTTTGAGTCGGGCTGAACACTAAATCAAATTTAAATCGACATGGCAATGTAGAGGAATGCCTTTACTGTATATAGTCTAGTTAAATTCAGTGCTTAAGAAGTGTCGACCACATATCAACATATTTCATGAAATATGAAAAGTTCCAGTAATAAAGCCACATTTTATTTTTTTTGCATGGTCTTGACATCTAGCTTTTGACTTTCTGACCTACAGTATGCTTATGCCAGACTTGTTTTATGGGATCTTGTAAAGCTGTTGTAGTGAACGCTTAAAAAAAATGTTCTTGGAATTTTACATCTCTAATACAACTAGATTGAACTGTCTTTCAATATTAATAATGGTTCATTTGCCTTTATTTTAGCCTAAGCCTAACCTATATAAGCAGAACATTTATGTATACCGGTAATCTGTTTATTGTAATTCAGAATCTGATTAGTTTATTTATTGTTTGTTCAAAAAAATACATGGGAAGAGGACCTTGAAAAAGAATCACATATTAAATCACAATCGCAATATTGAGTATTAAAAAAATCAAAACAACCCCCCCCCCCCCCCCCCCCCCCACAAAATGCAATTACATAATTTTACTAAATCCTTTAGCCCAACGTTTGAGACTCTTGGACTTCAACTGTGTGGAGACTGACACCTCATTAAGTGTGAAATTAATTACTCAAGTACATCTTTTGTCATCTGCCTTTGACTTATAGATGCCCCAAATTATAATTTTTGGGGGGGAGTTACAAGCTGCTGTTCTTCTGATTTTGAGGGTTTTCTTGAAGCTGTGGTTTTGTTGATTTGAAATGTTATTTGATTTTATGTTATTTTATTTTTATTTACACAGTACAAGACAAAGATAATGAGTGTGTGTGTGTGTGTGTGTGTGTTTGTGTGTGTGTGTGTGTGTGTGTGTGTGTGTGTACTACACTGCCCCCTAGTGACAGAGGCGCACACACACATAAAGGAGCACCACAAAGTGCATTGAATTCAAGCACCAAATGTGGCAAAAAAATCAAGGTAGCAGACTTTAGGGTGAAGTTGTGGTTGTTTCAAATACCCGATGCATATTGTAATTAAAAAGAAAATGTTTGTTTTACATGACAGTAATCTTTTAAGTGAGAGTGGCATTAAACTCTCTCATTTGAAGAATGATTCACTATTTGTTAAACTGCTATTTTAAGACCAATTTGCTGAGCTATTATGTTAATGTTAGCTGTTTTATGTTCACTGTTAATCGTAGGCCTTCCTAAAAAAGTTCGCTGTCACAGATAAACCTTTACATCTCCCATTATGTGCCGAAACTGTCACTCTCCGATAAGAATAAAAATGGAAAATGGAAATCACTTTGTGGCCCTGATTTATATCTTGGCTGAAATTCAAGGGACAGGTATTGTTTTTTTTTTTTTCCCCTTAACATCTCTCCAGCTGGAGTACTGTTTGCCGATGCATTTATGCGCACGAAATGAAACGTCATTCCCTTACGCTGCGGGACTTTTGGCAAAATACAGCGACGACATTAGAATAGCCGCGTCCCTCCTCATTACTATTCCTTTCTCCTCCTTCTCCCTGCACTCTAATGTTTCTCAAATGTTATTTGAACAGTCCACTCAGAAATGGAACAAGGGTTGAAAAAAGTCCAGCAATGATTCCGGTTAGAAAATACCAAATGCAATCATGTAAAAGCAATATTGCGGCTATAATCTTTTGTTTGTGTGTTGTTAGCGGACCAACTGCTACGTGAGGCGCCGACTGGAAAGATTTTTCATTACTGATCATACGACGCAATGTTAGAAAATGCTAATAACCCCCGAGCCAAAAGTGATGTCCTCACATTGAGAAGTCAAAGTGTATCAGTTGGGATTAGAAAACAGCTTTGAATTGCATCGACTTATTTGAATTGAAGGTATTGTTGGTTTTGGTTGGTTTATTATTGGTTGGCATTATCTTTAGTGTCCAACTTTCAACCATCTTTGTGTAGACTTGTTTAAACTTTGTTGGTGGCTTGTTGCTTAAATATTTCTGCCCTAAAGTATAATGTGTAACATTATTACTTTTCCTTCAGCAAAGGTTGCTCAGGAGTTGGGTCCGACCAAATATTTTCTCTGCTTTCTGAAGTTAATGTCAATTACTGGTGTTTTGTTGGGGTCCTACTTTGCCTCTTCTTCTTGCGCTACTACCATTACGTCGTACAGTGCTGCTTGGCATATTGCAGCCCAATGTGGTAAGACACTAAAGGTGCATCTCTAAATTTGGACGTGCTAGTTCTGTATACTGTAAAACATCTGCAATAAAACCTGCAAAAAAAAGTACGATTTAGCGAGGGTTCATTGTAAACGTTTCCGTGACATCACATTCAATGAAACATGGCATTCATGTCTGAATCCATTTGAACGTTCTGAACTGCTGTTTCTATGGCAGTGTCAAATTTAGTGGAGGAGTTGTGCTGTTGCGTTGCTGGAGCTCAACTTGACGCCGTGTTATCTCCCTTTCTTGTTGATATTGACTCAACAGCGCCTCTGCTGGTAACACCTAAGTACTGCACTCTTTGGACTCCACTGCACCAAGACACGATTAATGGAAAGTGCAACTTATCTTACTTGCGCAGATAAACAAGATGCGAGGCCAGCTGTCTCCCGTGCAGTCACATGACCTTTAATCTTTATCTTAACAAGATTAAGTGACCAAAAAGAGCAATTGCGAGACCTTTGGCTGCCTCTCGATGTGCGTCGTCAGAATATTTTGTCCTTGCTTATGTCTAATGGTTTCTTTATGCTTCCCGTATGTCAAGATACATTCATGAAGGGTATTTTATCCTCCATAGGACATTGTGCTAGTGTTTAGCAAATCTGCCTCACAGTTCTGAGATTCTGGGTTTGAATCTTGACTCTGGCCTTCACGTGTGGAGGCCTACTGCGGGTTGTGAAAATGCGAGGGTGTATGTTGCCATCACGACGTGGAACATTTTTTTTCCCAGGCCTTGTGGAAACCAGACAGTTTTAGAGGTCAATGCTCTCATAAGATAATGAGCCAATGCTTGCCCTCTACTGAAAGATGTGCTTTTCAATCATTGATGCAGCATTTCATCACGTCACTGAAATGTCACAATTCAAAAAAAATCTGAATGGCAGCCACTCCGAGACTGAACTACAGTGATGCGTTGAAATACCATTGGCCCGACTAAAAAGCTTTTCAAGATATGAGTTGTCGTTCAGATTATTATTATTATATATTTTTTGGGGGTGGGGACAACCGAGCCGTTGTGTCTTTAACCCTGGAGAACCCACGGGGTCAAATTTGGCCCCTATAAATTCTGCTACTCAAATGCTACCCTTAAATCCCAAAGGGTCAAATTTGGCCCTAATCCTAAATTAGGATTCAAGTATTAAATATTTGAAAAAACATATATTTTGGTGTTCAGTGAACATATAGCAGCCATTTAATGTAAAATTCATCATTTTCCAAAGAAGAAAAGGGGTCTTGGGTTCTCCAGGGTTAAAATGACCACATAGCTTTGGCATAGTCAAATCCATGTAGCTTAATGCTAACTAACAGTGCAAAACACCATGGATGGGACAACAGGATAATTGAACACAAACAATGAAGCAAAACATGTAAACACATCATATAACAATACTCACCGGCATATATTCTACATTCTGTGCGGCCAAACAAACAGTATTGGTACTGGAGTTTACTGAGAAGCTGTGGCCATCTCTAGGGACCTGCATATTTGTTATTTCTGGAAGTGGTGACACGATATTGCACAGGGTTTCAAAGGGGTGGAACATTTCTTTTACATTTGTTTGCTTTAGTCAGAATTATGCTAAAATCAATGTCCAATAAGTATATTTAAGATCCCTACTAAAGCAACAACCTTCAGTTTTGTGGATTCAAGGTTTATTCCCGTTTCCCATGGAAAGAAATTGAACTTCAAAAATTCCCAGAATTTGCTGGCATGCTAAGACTTGGATAAAAAAGAACCCCCCCAAAAAGTCCGGTTATGACACCGCTGTAGGTAACACAACCCCAATCAGAAACGAAGCCACCCCCGTTACGAACCATTACAAAGTGACTTTCCCATAATATCCCCCCCCCCCTGAAACAGGTTTTGTGCTGCCTGGCTCGGGGACGTCATGCTCCTGATTTCATCCGCATGACGACAGACCATCTTAATTACTTTTGGACGTGGCGCTCCAATCCATCTTTGTCAGCCTGATCGGGAGTGTGCAGACCAAGCACAACGGGGCCGACCGGGAGCCTATTGATTATTTCTCATACTTGAGTCATTGCGCAGACACACACACACACACACACACACACACACACACACACACACACACACACACACACACGCACACGAAAGGCAATAAAGCTAATGGAAGGGGGAAAGTCAAAGTCACATTGTTTACATCGCAGATGACAGCTAAATGTATTTGGGAGGAAACATGATGTGCTGACTGTCAAATGGCCCTGTGTTTCGAATCTAACAAGACACTCCTGAACCATCAACCAGTGAACTCAAAACATGTCATGTTTCATCCATAAGGGGAATATTATGGATCAGTTCATCGTCCGTCCATGTAGAAAAAATAAATAAATATATATATTTATATATATATTGACGTATGTGTTTACGTCAGGCAGTGAGACTCAGCAGATAGAGAGGACCGGTCTGTTGTAACCAGACATGAATCAATGTGGTGCTATACGCTGTGGACTGTTTGTTTGTTTGTTTGTTTGTTTGTTTGTTTGTTTATTGAACATGAAAACATATACAGTAATAAATTGACAGAAAGTAAGGTAAGTAAAATTGTAAAAGGAAAGAGAAATCAGTCATCATACAACACAACTGTAAATACCATTCTGGCATTGCAACTTTATTTATACAGCACATTTCAGACGCAAGGTACCGCACATTACTGTAGTTACAAAAACAACATTTTAAAGGCAATATTTTTGGCAAAATTCAACATTTAAATGCAAACGTAAGACAAACGAAAAAATGGAAGGCATTTGAAAGCAAAGTGGAGAAATGACAAGTCGTTAAGTAAAAGAACACATTAATTTGAGAAATGCTCTGAAAGAAACAAATTATAGCGATGTGAAAAAAAGACGAGTTTTCAACCTGGATTTGAAAACTTTGGGCTCACTTAAGTTCTGTTGGCAGCGTATTCTAGTTGCATGCAGCATAACAGCTAAATGCTGTAGCACCATGTTTGCTTTGAGTTCTGGGCTCCACGAATTGACCCGAGCCTGCTGCTGGGGTTGTATAAACCATTAGAGGAGGAAGCCAAGGCTCAGAGGGTACGAACCTTTTCCATTGCAGTTCCCGGTCTTTGCAACGACCTCCCGCTAAACGTTAGGCAAGCCCTCCCACGCTGCCCATCTTTAAAACTCGTCTTAAAACTCATTTTTATTCTTTGGCTTTTGACTCAGCATGAGGCTTGATTTTAGTTTGACTGTTTTGTGGTTTTTACTGTCATTAATTTAGCGTTTTATCATTTGTGGTTGTATTGACGTATTTTTGTTCCATGTACAGCACTTTGTTTTCAGCCGTGGTTGCTTTAAAGTGCCCTATAAATGCAGTTGAGTTGCGAGTTCAGAACAAATATATTATGCTTTGACTCAGAAGTTGAATTTGTTCCGTGATTAAGGTTGTAACTAAATTTGGTCATACCACTTGTCGAAGAATGTGACATGAAATTTACTTGAACTTCAGTTCTTAAAAAGAACGAATCCAATATTGTAACCGGCTTCAGCTCTTCAGCCCACCCAAATTGGATTAGGAAAACAACCCAGCATTGTTTAGTTTGTATGTAGTTAGGAATATATGAACACTAGTAGGAATAGTCAACAGCATGGCAAGTAGAAAAAAAAATGAAATCGTTGACAAATGGCAACTACACATGAGTATAATAGTAAATGCAGATGTGAATGCATTTTTAAATTTACACACACACACACACACACACACACACACACACACACACACACACACACACACACACACACACACGTTTTATTGTTCTTGTTCCTGATTGTAAAGTGTCCTTGGGTGTTTTGAAAGGCGCTTATAAATAAAATGTATTATTATTATTATTATTATCTCTCTCTCTCTCTCTCTCTCTCGCTCTCTAGTGATTATGCTTATTTTATTTTGTTGTTGTTCGCGGTTTTTAAATGGCATATTTTGTATCTTCATTCTGGGGAAAAACGGAGCAGATGAAATAAGACTTGTCTTCTTTCCGCTCCATTTCATTCTCGACTGGAGAACCTTTGTATTCATATTATATTGCCCCCCCCCCCTTTCCATATTAAAAGAATGAAATAAAGACTGAAACTAAAAGGCAAAGTAAAATCTATGCAGATGTGAATGATCTCAATGCTTTCCCACACCTAACCTGGGGTTGTTTCTGGGGTTTACACAAACAGTTGATTGTTCTGCCTGCTTCTAAAATTAGACATAGAAATAATGAGAGGCTAATACCATCCCCAAATCAGCGCAAGTTTTTGTTGCTTGTTCCTTTCTTTCCTCTCTCTGGGGGGTGTTTTTGTTTGGTCTTCCTTAATGAGCTCCGGTGCTTGATACCACAGTAAAATGTTTTCTTTTTTGTTTCTTTTTGTGTTGTTTCTGGTCTGCAAGCGTGATGCACTTGTCCAAGCAAATGTTTAACTGGATACAACGTGGGTACACTCTGAGGGTGACACGTGATGTAATTTTAGCTAGCAAGGGTGGTAGAGTACAGCTAACTCACAGTACGACGTATTCCTTCTTTTTTTTTGGGGGGGGGCACAGTTCGCAAAATGCATTGCCCTCCCACTCCCCCCACCCTATTACAACATAAGACAAAAGATTTGACATTGACATTTCAATCACCCCACAAAAATTGGCTGATATTTACAGATTTTACTCTGTGTAGTGAAAGTTTAACAAATACTAAAGGATGAAGAACAGTCAAACCTCGGTTTTCGTCCATAATCCGTTCCAGAAGGCTGTTCGAAAACTGAAATTGTTCGAAAACCGAAACCACGCTCTTTTGAAAATAAAAATGTTTACTGAACACGTCTGCTCACAATGGAAAGCAACACGAGGAAGCGTCACTTCCTCGTGTAAGGAAGGCGAGAGGAGTCAAATGGTGCATTCAAGTACGCTCAGTTTGTTCGAGAACCGAAATTTGTACGTCATCCGAGGCATAAAAAACGTGAAATTTTTGGTCGAAAACCGAATTGGACGAGAACCAAGACGTTCGAAAACCGAGGTTTGACTGTATTGCAAAACAGTCAAATGTTCTGCCTGTGATTCATATCTTTATTCTTGTAAGCAATAAGGGTCTGAAAATTAATCTTTCGGACAATTAATCAGTTATCAGAATTTTATTCTGCCAAATATTAGAACCACCCCTCCAAAATCTCTTTAGTTGGGGCCCTACTTGTAGACGTGCCCTGCATCACACTTAGTGTGACGCCATTTGCAAAGCTCAGCGCTCTCAACTTTTCGAGTGCAGAAAATGAACTTTGCTCGGCTGTCATGCTGTTTATCGAGCGTATGGATTTTTTTTCCGCGCGAGGCTCTATGCCGACAGTGGAAAAAAAAAAAAGAAAAAAAAGGAATCCATCTCTCTTGTGTAAGCTGCCAGTCCGTTCGTTGTGAGAGCTCTGTGCTTCTGCCACTTGTGTGTGGTTAATCAAAGCCTGTTGTTTCTTTTCACAATCTTATTCACCACCACTTTTATTCCTGGTTTCGTATGCCCGAGACGATGCATAAAGTTGCTCTGTCTGGCTGCGCTGTAGCCCATGCTAGGGGTTCAACGGTTGTTATCGATTGACAGAATAACGCAGTTCTTGACAATTTGGGTGATATTCTCATAAATCACACTCTAATAAATAATTACAATAAAGAAATTGTATTTATGTAAACAATAAAGGCACAGAAATCTTTGAACACTCGGCAGCAACAGTTTTTCATCACAGTTAACTATTCAAGTTTAAGGATTATAGATTTCAAGATTATGCATTCTTTATGATTAAAAATATAGGAACAGTTAGAATTCTGTAAACTAAATTCAACTCTTCTCTTTATACTCAAAATTACAATAACTTGACAAGTCTATGAAATTTGGTGAACTTTTTCGGCATTGAAATCCTTGCGTATTGAACATCCATCCATCCATCCATCCATTTCTGATCTGATTATCCTCCGGGCAGTATTCGGGGTACACCCTGAACTGGTTGCCGGCCAATCGCAGGGCACACATAAACAAACAACCATCCGTATTCACAATCACACCTTGGGACAATTTAGTTGTTCCATTAACCCGCCATGCACATTTTTTAGAATATGGGAGGAAACCGGAATACCCGGAGAAAACCCACGCAGACACGGAGACAACATGCAAACTCCACAGAGCTGGAATTGAACCCGGAACCTCTGCACTGTGAGGTCGACGCACTGACGCACTAACCACTGGACCACCGGGCTGCCGAGTACAAAAATAAATCTCACTATTCAAGTTTAAAGATTTTTGCCAAAAAGATGAGTTCATCCACATTTTCTGCAGAAAGCACAGATCTTATTTCAGTGACAATATCGCTCAAGAAAACGGGAGAAAACCCGTTCGCTGAATTATGCTGTTTAAATGCTATAGCAGCCTGTTTTTCTTCCTCGTCAATGGGACATTCACAGTCGAATGACGTCGCTTTCGGTGCAAGTGACCTGTTCCCCACAACAAAGCCAATCCCCTTGGCACACAACGTTGGACTTTTCCATTCGCCTTTCCCCATCGGCAACCTGAACAGGAGAGGGAGACCTTTGAGCGCCGGCGTGTTGTTTGCATTTACCATCATAATGCCATTCATCTGTGCTGTATGTTACACATACGTACAGCACATTTGACAATAAAGTTGTATTCCATTCCATTCCATTCCATTCCATTTGTCAATGCCTTTATCACGGCTACTGCTGTACTGGCTCCTCTTCTGTGCCTGAGCATCTACTTCTAGTGCTAGACAGTCCTTGTGAAAACTCACAAGCTTAATTTCCATGGCGTGTTTGCTCCCGCTAATAAATTCAATGAGAATGCGCTATGCAAGTGAACCGAACATGCCGTCCCGAAATATATTAATACACCTACTTACACAAAACACCCAAAGCCCATGCTGTGTTTTTTTTTCATCTGTACATCTGTACAGTATGTATGTATGGATGAATATTCTGACCAGAGAGAAGCAGATGTGGCCTGTACCACTCTCGCTAAAATTCTTGTCATGGCTTCCGTTGCTACTGAAGGTCTAATCTCATTTGGAAGCGGCAGAGCTACAGATGTGAGACCATTAGCTTGGAAAAGCGTGGTGAATGGTTTTTGTTTCGGGAGTCAGGAATCGGTACACGAAGAGACATGTATTTTTCAGTACAGAGGTGTGGATGCATTTTGTCTGTGTATTTGGTTTGAGCCACCTTAAAAACAACCTGAGGGGACAATAGCTCTAATTTTCCAATCCGACAGTGATTCCCAACCACTGTGCTGCGGCGCATTAGCGCGCCGGGAGAGATCATCAGGTGCGTCACGAGAAACGAGTCAATTTCATTCTAATGGTTTCAAAATTATTCACTGCAAATAGTCTCTTCTAATCTATCTGTGCCAGTGACATAGAGTGGCAGTCAGAATAATGAAATGCTCTTCCACTAGATGAAATCCCGCACAGTAGAAATGAATTGTCACAGAACCTTTATTAACTGACCTTTCAGCATTCACATTTTGGCATTCATTCAACTGTCATGCACAGATTAAGGGCACAAACCCCCCCCCCCCCCCCCCCCCCACAGAATAAGCACTACACAAGCATTGTTTTTTGACTAGATAATTTTGGATGTCTTTTTCGCGGGTTTACAAGATAATTTGGTTTAGAAATGGCCAGATGGCCTTTTTCAAGCTGTTTTCTTCCATCAGAAGTCCCTGTGATTTTGAACGTGTTGTTTCCTCATATGTAAATGAAAAACAAAGGCTTGCAAGGCATCTTTTTTATTTTCCGATGTGGATATTCCGCCAATGTTTCAGCAATTATCCTGAAGCCCAAGGTAACAGGTCAGCAGGGGCGATGTGCTCACTAAGAGTGTGTGTGCCCATCAATGCACGGCAAACGATTGCCATTTTGGCTTTTCACATCTTTGTTTCTCATTGGTTGTTTTTCCTCGGGCACGGTAATTTCTTAAAAATCTTCTTCGAGGTTTCCGCAGATGATTTCATCTATGTAGCCTACTACTGTTATAGTTATGTTTTTAACACATTTTTTATTATTATTTTTATCTTTAACCACAGTGTCATCAAACTAAAATAAAGCTACTTACTACTTATTGCTGGAATAAAACAAGTCCTTTGTTCGACTTCCATTTCCTATTCTGTGGTACCCTTCTTTGTTGGCATGACATCATTATCCATCCATCCATCCATCCATTTTCTGTACTGCTTTATCCTCACAAGGGTCGCGGGGCATGCTGGAGCCTATCCAAGCTGTGTTCGGGGAGTATGCGCGGGACACCCTGAACCGGTTACTAGCCACTCGCAGGGCCCACACACAGACAAACAACCATCCGCACTCACACCTCGGGACAATTTAGAGTGTTCCATTAACCCGCCCTGCACATTTTTTAGAATGTGGGAGGAAATCGGAGTACCCGGAGAAAACCCACGCAGGCCCGGGGAGAACATGCAAACCCCACACAGGGAGGCCAGAGCTGGAGCTGGAATTGAACCTGGTACCTCTGCACTGTGAGGTCGACGAGCTAACCACTGGACCCACTGGGCCGCCACCACATAATTACTAAGTATAAAATACTGTAATTTAGCAATTTAAGTGAGGGAAGTACAAATCTCTTGTTTGACTCAGGAAGACACACCAATTGTAAAAGACATCAATACATGTAAACAAGCCTTATAAAAAGAATAGCTTGTCCAGCCCTCATAAAGCCGCGGCATATTGTTTGTGTGAGGAAGCTCGCAAGTGGAGTTAATGCCTATGAGCACGAAGATGGCATCCATCAATTCAGACATTTTATTGGAAATGGTGGATGGGCTGCTCGGGAGATGTAAATGGTTTTGTTAGCGGACGGCTATGCTTGGTCGGGCCTGGAGGTGCAGTGTGACAGAATGAATGGGTTTGACCTGGAGGATGCTGTATTGCTCTCTATCAAAATATCAGTCAACGTGTCACTCCGGATTCATGGGGAAGTTTCTCCATCGAGTTGAGGGTATCGGTGTCATTGTCCACAGTCCTGTGCGCTGATATTCATTGTATATATGTATTTCTTTTTTCTTCTCAATTTTCCCAAGTAGTATCAGCCTAACAAATCTGTCAGTCAGGTCCAGGGATAGTTTCTGTCTCTGTCTTATTTGAGGACACAAGTATTGGCCTGTTTTGAATTAACTGCCCCCTCGTAGATCTTTGTTTTTAGGATGTTCCAAGGGTTCTCGATAGGGTTGAGGTCAGGGATGGTGGTGGCCACACCAGAGGTGTTTACTCTATTTTTTTTCTGTATGAAGTTTGAAGACTAATGTTCTAAGGGTTCTCGATAGGGTTGAGGTCAGGGTGATATTGATATTGGCTACACCATGACTCATCCCTCATTTGGGGATGAAATTATTGGATCTCTATTTAGAGGTTTGTTTGGTCTTTCTGATTCAAATTTTGAACTTGCTCCAAAGGTTCTTAATATGGTTTGTTGAATTCATGCGGTTTTCTTCCTTTTATACCCACAGTTCACAGAGCAATTTTTTTATTTTTTTTTTGCAATGTGGAATGGTGCGCAAGACGCAGTCCCGCCATGGCAGGTAATGGCCACTTAAAACCGTTTCTAACATACACCACATATTTCATCAGGAGAAAAAAAAAATCCGTTGAGTTCACCATAGAAGAGGTTTAATAGTGTTTGGTCTACCATGGACATTTACAAGCTAAATATTTTCCGTTTTTTTGTTTTTGTTTCTGTTTTAAGCGAATAATCAATAGATCGAAACAACAAAATCCAGTCATATGCAAGATGTGCTGCATCCCTGGTTCTGACCAGAACAAAGCGATCAGAACATATTACGTCAGTCCCAAAGGCTTTCCACTGACTCCTGGTCAGCTGTAAAATAAATAGATTTTAAAATTCTTTTACTGGTTGAGAAATCATTGAATGGTTTATTATTATTATTCCAAAAATTCAAATGGAATATAAACTAGGGCTGCACAATCTATCTAGAAAATATTGTCATCGTCATCTCAATAATGGCCAGTGCAGTATGCATATCGCAACCATATATGCATATATCTGACATTGACCAAGGAGGTGTTACTTTAAATACACATTGCTATCCAGCAGAGGTTACAGTGTCTGGCATAACAACAAATAACTTTCAAGAATATTATGAGTTCAGACAATTAATTAACTTAGAGCACATTGAGACTGCTTATTTTGTCGTTATTTTTTTTCTCTCCCTTCATTAGACATGAAACGTATAATTTCTTTAGCTACATATTAAATGACGCAATATCAATATCACATTTTGAATGCTTTTCCAATATTGTTGTGGTCAGCAGAATAGAGGCAACCGGTGGAGCCCAGAGTTGAAAGCAAACATGGTGAAGCAGCATTTAGCTGGTATGCTGCACGCAAATGAAATAAGCTGCCAACAGACGTGAACGAAGCCCCGAGTGTAAATCTAGGTTAAAAACTAGGCCCCTTTCCCATCGCTATGATTGAGGTCTTACAAAGCCTTTGTAAAATCTTGCTCTTCGAAATCATGTTCTTGCACTGTTGGTAATTTTAGTTAGCTACTTTTATTTCTTAAATTAGCTTTTCAATGTCTTTAGATCTTGTGTTTGTGAATGCTTTTAAACAATGTTCTTTTAGGTAACACACATTGAGTTATATTCTGTGTGTAATGCACTTGATGAAAAAGACTCTTTTGCCTTGCCTTGCCGACTGATCCACATTAGGATTATTCAGGCCTTGTGCTTCTAAAAATGTGCGACACGAATTCTATTTGTCACATTCATCAAAACATCTCGTCATGTTGGAGATGATTGTTTCTCACCGGGAGAGCGCAAATCGTTCTTTTATTCTCCAATCACGTTCCCTGCCAGTTTAACTTCCCCTTCAGAATGACGTGACATTGAATTACGAATGACAGGAAATGTAAAAGTTTTTAACAAGGTGTGACAGCAACCCGAATCCTCCCAATTAACATCATAATCCATTCTGATTCAGTGCCAGGGGAAAGTGGGCGAAATCCCTTTGCGGGCGTTACGCGAAGATGCTCCGACTCTCGCTACGGCTCTCGTTCCGCTGTATTTGCATGCAGCTGTGTATCATTTTGACATGTCAGCTCCCCTCTTCTTCCACTGTATCTCATCTGCTATTTATTTAAATAGCAGCCTCGGCCCACTGGAGGTTAACACTGGGTAATCCGTCAAAATGTTTGATTTCACCGAGAGAGGGTTTGGAATTTCTTCTTTTAGATGTGTTAAGTAGGGATGGATGAGTTTGAAAAAGGGATTTTTTTTACCCCCTCAGTATTGCAATTTCATTTTTTCCAAGGTCGTCTTCCATGTGTACATATATATATATATATATATATATATATATATATATACTGTAAAAAATATATATACTATAAAAAAATAAATATATACTGTAAAAAAATTATATACTGTAAAAAATATATACTGTAAAAAATATATACTGTATATATTATATACTGTAAAAAATATATACTATATAGTACGGACATAATCTGTCCTTATAACAGAAATTCTCTTTTGTAAAAAAACCTGCATAAAAAACTGTATGTGTAACAACACAAGCAATAAAATATATATAAAAACTGTTTATATAACAAAAAACAGCTATATATACAGGTGTAGATTTAAAAAACACAACACAGTATCTATTTTAATGTTGATTTTTTCAGTCTTGGGAAAAAATGAGTCTATTTTGGGTTGTTTTTTTGTTGGGTTCTTCCTCGTTTTCTATCTATATAAATAAAGTTAAAATCGTTCGCAATACAGTAAAACTACGAATAAAAAGTCACTGACACATAGTCGAATATATAAACGGCGAAGCAACACGTTTCTTCCATCTTCTCCAGTTGTGTTGAGTGGGCGTTGCTTTTTAAGCACACATACAATTACAGTACGCACGCCAATCACTCACGTCGTCGTTTCGAATCACAAAAAATGCGACACTTCGTTGGTGTCTTCCGCGTATCGGGTGGAGCATTTAAGCTACACGTCCACACGGCTAGTGGAATTTCCGCTTACAGTTCAACATGTAATATCGTAGTCAAAATGTTAATGCATAGGTTTTTATTACGGGTGAAGGATATTCCTTTTCATAGAATTCCGGGGATGGGAATGTTTACTGTATACATACTGTAAAAAAAAAAAAAATATATATATAGATATCTATATATCTATCTATATATATCTATATGTATATAGATAGATATATACACACATACATACCCACTCACACACACACACACACACACACACACCACACACAGTATATAAAATTGTTTATGACTTGAACTCGCCATTCTCGTCTCACACCATGTGTGTTGTGTGCCTCGGGATATAAGATGTAATAAAAAAAGAGGAGGCATGAAATGAGAGTGCGAAAGTGTATTACAAAGTGTATCCAATCTATTTGGATTGGTATTTCAATTTTCTTTTTTTTTTTATTCACTCTGCTTTAGTTCCAGTTGTTCACCATAATACTCTTAACGCTTGTTACGATTTCACAATGTAGAACTTGCTTTCGGTGTGCCTTTCGTTATATTTAACATCCTCTTTATTGGCGTTTAATGTTAAACGACTTGACTTTAATAGACATGCATAAAACATAAGCTAAAATCTACATTGAACATTGAAATGAATCATTCCGTTCTGTCCTCAGTGCCTATTTTTACATAAAAAAAATAGGTTGAGCAGTTAATCAAAAGATGTTGGCACGGATTCACTGCAGTCTCCAATAGATGCTCTGAAATATTGAGCAGAATAAAGACTGACGGCTTTCACGGCCCAGATTTCATGTCGTAAAGGTTGCAGTGTGGTGCGTGTCTGTCTTTTTAATATCTGAAGAGGAGCTCCTCAGTTTATGATGGTTTTGAAATTTTGGGGTTACGATATGTGACACAGTGAACTCGTTTGCCACTGTACTTACTGCTTTGACTGGCAAGTGTGTTTACTGTATTCATGGCTGAAATTATAATCATATTACTTGTCTTGATATATTTTATCAGTCATTTTTTGCATTGTTTTTTGCATTAGCACTGATATAACACTGAAGTCGTCTTGGTCTCTTTTCACAACACAATATGGATGTCTTGAGGCTGATTCCAATATTTGAGAGTAAAATTTCATGGGCTAATTAATACAATAAAAAAAAAAAAGTACTGTAAAGTGTTAATGTGTAAAAATCACAAATGGGCAGCACTTGCTGGTTGTAAAATTGCGAAAATTGGCCGATTAAATCAGCAGGCCGATCCATTGTGCCCATGAAATTGCTTCCAGATGCTTCAGTAAACATTATTCCCACCTTTTTTTTTTGCGATTTTGAACAAAATGGAACATAAACAGCCATTCAATGGCTTGCGAGACAGTGTGGTGTTTGTATACACACACACGCACACACACACACACACACACACACACACACACACACACACACACACACACACACACACACACACACACACACACACACACACACACACACACACACACACACGTCAGATGGGAGTCATATGCGGTCTCAAGGTCCAGCGAGGGACTCGAGTGGAAAAATGAATCAAGCAGCATTTTTGTTGTTGTTAAGGTCAGAACTTTTACCCTTAATTGAACTCTGGTTGTACTTGATGAATCTAAGAGTCCTAAAATGCAACGTCAGTGATTTTGAGATCACGATTACCATTTTTTTTTGTGCCTTTGTGTCGCAACACTGGACAGCATTGGAAATCCAACAGAACAGGCTACTATATACGATCAGATGACAATGGGCCACATTCCCGAACAGTGCGTATGAACAAATTTGCTTAGATTGTGCATACACATATTTGGCGCACAATTTTCTGATGCATTCATTAGTTTGTCCTTGAATGTGTGCCCCCCCCCCCTTTTTTTTTTTTTAAATGCTGATGAAATTTTGATATGTAAAAATGATGGTACCGAATCATTTTTGCGATCTGAGAACATTTTGTTCAACAAATAAAGTCTTGTTTTTGTTATTTTGCCAGGTTTGAAAATGGCTAGCAATGAATGAGGCAATCAACACTTGAGTGATTTATTTACAGTGAAAAATAACAAACGGGTCGCTCTTCTTGTCGTACGCGAAAGCAGAATCCTCTTGCTCGGTGGCTTCTGTTCCCTCCTCATAAGGAGATAATTGCGTCGTCACCTTTGACTCTGAATTTTGTCGATAAACGGATGAAACAGGAGGTGGCTTCACGGCTTCGTGGATGGCAGCCGGCGGGTCGGCGCCTGTCTGTCACGACTTTATTCTAATTGCCCGTGAACTCTTCGCCGCCTGCTCGCGCTTCCCTTGCCGCCTTCATTGCCGGTAAACAAACTTTTAGTGTGACGAGTGTCTTGTTAAACGCTCTCATAGACACATGTCAGACAAGGCAATTGCATGTGTTTAGCCAAGCGTCGGTCACCTCTGCATATTCATCGCCTCTTATGATGCACTTTATGGCAAAGCAAAACAACGCTACTTACTGTTGGCCAACCCTGAACAGATAGGCCATCAAACAGCGTAATTACCGAGTATTAAAGCGTCACCGACGCCCTGGTCGGGATGGCCGACGAGTTGGTTTGTTTGCCGCCCGATCATCATCACCGTTGCTATTTATTTACAAGAGCCATCAAGGCTTCTTTATTCGTCAAAATAGGAGACGTGAAGGTGACTCTTGTGCCGTCAGACACGCGAGAGGCTTTTAGACAAGCTGTCTCCTCTCAGCCAGCCTTTTAAATCATCATCACTCCAGCCAGCTGTACGACAGTTGTCGTGATGTATCACCAGTGGTAAACTGGCAGCACGCCATCGCTCGTTTCAACGGCCGCATTCGGCAAATGCGTCCGATATTCCGTAGATTTGTTAAGGTTGTATGAAGATTTTGTTTTTTCAGGTTGACGGGTGACCAATTTTTACATTCATAATGTTGTATCTAAATCCCGAAAATAACACAAGTTGCTGAATGTTTGGTCAGTTCTTAATTACGGATGTCCCTGAAGGCATCATATGTAAAGCGGGAAGTGAGCCCTAGCTCCAAACGTGCACCTTACACTACCTAATTAACTGAACACATTGCACAAATTATGTCTAATCCTAGGGCGCTATAAGAAATGCAAACACAATAATATATTATGTTAAATTATATTTTAACATCATATACATACAGTATAATATGTATAGAGAGAAAGAGAGAGAGACAGAGAGAGATAGAGAGAAAAAAACTCAAAATGCAGTTTTTAAATGAAGGTTTTCATTATGCAGGACGAAAAAAATTATTCAATCCGACATGGCCCAATGTGAAAAGGTGATTGCCCCCTTAAACCGAATAACTGGTTGTGCCACCCTTAGAAACAACCGCAATCAAGCATCTGCAATTGGTAACTTGTAATAAGTCTCTTCGAGCACAATGGTGTTTTGGCCCACTCGCTTTTGCAGAATTGTTGTAATTCAGCCACATTGGAGAGTTTTCAAACCATGAACTAAACTACCCTTTAAAGGATTTGCCACAGCTCAATCAGATTCAAGTTTGGACTTTGATTAGGCCACTCCAAAACCTCCATTTTGTGTTTTTCAAGCTATTTACGAGTTTATTTATTTATTTAGCCCAGATGCGCTTCAGATTGAGGTCACAAAATGATGGCCAAATATTCCCACTGCAGATATCCTGATAAAGAGCAGAATTCATAGTTCCATCAATCACAGAAAGCCATCCAGGTCCTGAAGGAGCAAAGCAGCCCACGACCATCACCACTACCACGTTTAACCGTTGGTATGATGTGCTTTTTCTGTAATTGTAGGTTACATTTATGCCAAAGTAACGAGACATATGAAGGAAGCCAACAGTTCTTTAGAGGTTGTCCTTTTGTGACCTCCTGTATGAGTTGTCGCTATGATCATGGGTCAGGTGAGTCGGCTGGCCACTTGTGGAAAGGTTCACCACTGTTCTATGCGTTGTCAATGTGTTTAATGTTATGTATTCGGTTGTAGTATTGTTATTTTATGTTAAATGTTCTGTAAAGCGCTTTGTTACAGCTGCAGCTGTCCTATAAGATAAGATAAGGAAACCTGTATTAGTCTCACAATGGAGAAATTCCCAATTCACAGCAGCAAAGTCATGAAAGGAAGAAGTCGAAGAACAAAATATAGGAGCTGCTGTAAAGGCAGTCGCTCTTGCGGCGCCAACTTGAAGTCAAAATAACAAAATAATACAACACAACACATAAGTCACTATATTGATAATGACGTACTGAACTGTATTGTTTTGTGGATAATGGCTCTCACTATGATTCGCTGGAGTCCGAAAGCTTTAGGAATGACTTTGTAACCCTTTCCAGACCGATAGATGTCAATTATTTGATTCCTCATCCGTTCTTGAATTTCTATGGATCATGGTATTTTGTTGCAACTTTTAGTGATCTTTTTTCCGGCAAGCACTATTTTGGTAGTTGTTTGGGTTTTTTTTTAATTGAAAAGTTTGGCAGGTAATCAGACTTGGGTGTGGTCAATGAAAATGAACTGAAAAATCAAATCATGATTTAAAATCGGCATTTTATCTTTATCTGATCTTTACATTTCTTTAATGATCTTAAATTGTTCAAACTATGTATAAAATATGTATTTTGGACGAGGGAAAATACGTGTAGTTTTTCTTGGCTCTTTGTATGCTCACTATAACGCACAAAGAGCAATGTGCTGTCAGTGTAGCAACCTGTTGGCAATTGTTTTTTTTGTGGTGTGTCAAAAACTGTGAAAAAGGATTTGCTTCTAATTTGGAATAACAGATTTTGACAGATAATAACCACAATATGGATGTAAAAATATTCACTGCACATGCTTTAGTTCTTCTCGTAATGCTTTTTGTCTGTCTCCGCCACTTAGTGGGGTTTGTGGGCAGCGGTGTGTGCGAGTGCATGTGTGTGTGTGTGTGTGTGTGTGTGTGTGTGTGTGTGTGTGTGTGTGTGTGTGTGTGGCCTCAGATGGGCATTATCTGCGCCCAGATTGTCCTTGGACCCCCACGTCTATGTCATAAGCTGGGCTGCAGCCGCCACCATAGATCATCTCCTGCTCTTCAGGCATTTTCCGCCGTGAACAGCGCTCTAATCCGATTCCGACATGATCGACGGCAAAGCGTTACGGCGTTTTATTGAGACAATTACACACTCATTACGCATATGTTTGACAAGTTTGCCCTCCTGGCATTGGGAAGGTTCACGATTAATCACAAACAGCAGTGTGACAAAAGGAGATAATGAAACGATGAAATATATATCCTGACGGAAGATTATGTGATATTATTGATGGATGGCTGAGCGGGTTGTCAGAAAATAGCAGACTTAACTTTATCTATGACTGCCAAGAATATATTTTAGGTCACTTTTGAAGCCGCCGTATTGCTTCGCTGACGATGTTCCAGTCATCCTTGTCAGTTTTTGACGTGAATGGGATTTGTATTTATTTATTTATTTGGTTAGTTATTGTATATCCTGAAGGGAAAAAGGAGTTGTCCATTTGAATTTTTATATTTTTTTCTTTGTCTTGAAGGGACATATGGAACATTTACTTTTTAATCACTTGTATTCAAAGAGTTGGTGTGATTGCTCGGTGAAATATTTGTGCTTGGCGACGTCTCCGATGCATGCCCCGCATCCACTGATCTGCACATGAATCGATTTGGCGATTCGGCGGCCTGGTGATGAATTGCTGCCTCCACGAGGGGAAATACAATCTGTGCTGATTTTGTGTCAATTTTATACTTTCTGCCATCAAAGTGAAGATCGTTTTATTCATTTGTTTTGTCTATGACCATAAGTCGCTGGCAGAGATATACAGTGAAACTCCTCTACAACGAAATCTACATGGGTGAAAACACCCCCTAGCGTGAAAAGATCTTCATGCATTAACGCCATTCCCACTTTCCTGTTTCAAATTTGCTACAGTGAAAAACCCCCTGTTGTGAAAATGTTCTTGCTGCAAACATGATTTCGTTGTAGAGGAGTTTCACTGTATCGACAAAGATTCACTACACTGCGTAACATTTCAGCATGAATACGTTCCGATTTGTCATTGCAACAGTCAGACTTCAGTACGATTTGCAAACGCTCGCGATTGTGTTGAAACAGTGTCAGGATGACCGAAAACTCTTTGAACCTTAATTGCGCCTGAAGCGGGACAAGCGCAGCAACAGCGTGATTTGCAATCACGCGGGGAGAACTCGGCCTTCGGCTCAAAGAACGAGTCATGATCATCGAGAGTAACAAAAAGCCCTACCGTTCAAAAACGAACTCCTCGCCTCAAGGTTTGCGAGCGGCGAGGCTTTTTGTGGCAAATGAAATACTCAAGGAAGACATAAGTCTCATTTAGACCCAGAAAGGACATCCCTAATAAAATTCTCATCCTGACATGCAAGAGCTCTCCAGTGATGGCTGATTAATTGCCGGCGCAAATGAAAGCATGAGAGAGCCGGTGGTTGGGAGGCTGTAATTTATCCTCGTCTGTCCTCTCGTGCCCTCGTAGCCTGGGGTGGAACTTGCCCGGCTAAATGAGGTGGTGGGGGGGGGGGGGGGGGGGGGGGGGGTAACGGAACACAGCGAATGGGTAGCCGCCTCCGGGAAAATGAAGCTCACCGTTCTCATATTAAGTGCAAGGAAACTCGTTAAGAAAGCGGAGGTGTTCTGGAGGTCGGGTCTTTATCGACGTTTGTTTATGAGCAGCATTACGCTTCGACGACTTCATCCAATTTCCATTTGAGCGTGAGTTCTATGAAGCTTTTAGCCGGGTTGGCAAATAAATGTTATCCTTGCTGTTTGTTTGTGGGTGCATCAGAACGCCAGATGTTCACAAAGTACGCAAAGCATTTTTTTACTGAAAAAAAATATCTGGGTATGTATGTAGTAGGCGAGTCATACCTCATCTTAAAACCACAGATGACGGCTTTCTAATTCTGAAAATCATTTGCCTACTAATTTGTCCCCATTTGATGTCAGTTGTGCCCACTGGCAACTGCAGCACCTCCTCACCAAAAGACTGTTGTCTTCTTTTTAATGTCTTAAGTACAGTCAAACCTCGGTTTTTGAACATCTCGGTTCTCGACCAATTCGGTTTTCGACCAAAAATTCCGAGTTTTTTATGCCTCGGATGACAAACAAATGTCGGTTCTCGAACAAACTGAGCGCACTTGAATGCACCATTTGACTCCTCTCGCCTTCCTTACACGAGGAAGTGACGCTTCCTCGGCTAGACGAGGAAGTGACGCTTCCTCGTGTTACTTTCCATTGTCAGCAGACGTGTTCAGCAAACATTTTTATTTTAAAAAGGGCATGGTTTCGGTTTTCGAACAATTTCGCTTTTCGAACAGCCTTCTGGATGGACGAAAACCAAGGTTTGACTGTATTTAAAATGGCTGTCCTCTTTTTAGGTGTCTTACAGTCAAAATATTATATTAAATTTTATGAAATTCCAATGGGATCTTTATTAAATCCAAACAATGCTTAACCACCCTCCCATAATGGATTGTGTACAATTTAACTGTCTTTGTAGGCATTTTTTTCCAATAAGTTCTTATCCTGTTCAAGTAACAGCCAGCCTGTCCTTGTAAACAGTCCACACAGTCAAAACAAGACAACAAAGAAAAAACCCCACAAGCTATCATGTCTTTTTATATACTCCCATTGTGGATTTTTTATTTATTTTTGGCCAGTTGAAGGGCTTTTTGTGTCCAAACAGCAGCAGCTCCACAGTGAAAATCTCCGAGTGGGCGTCACCCAGTTAACCCCTAACCACGGGGTAAAAGGATACAGAGGCCATCTGGTTGCACTTTTTCTTTTGGTGTGTGGCGTTCAGGCATCCTGCCCACGTGCGCGCTACTGCAAGAGTCGGGTGACGGTCATGAAAGAGCAAAAAGGCTCCAAAAACTCCCAGTGGGACGGCCACATGAATATTCCCGCTCTGATTTTCTGGGCCGCCTAGATCGTGACCCCGTCGCATCTGTCCATATCTGTTTGAACTTTTCTGACCTCGGAAAAGTTTTTTTTCAGGTGCACCGGCAAGGATATATAAATAGCGTATTTATGATAAGTAGGGCACCTTAATGGGCTGCCACAACAACTAACGAAATCAATCCTTCAGTCCATAATTTATTTATACCTCTTATCTGGAGCTTCACTGTGGACGGATTTAGCTGAGCTCTGAATAAAAGCTACAAAATCAATATCCATACACACACGTCCATTAAGTAGCAGTTTTGATCAGAATCCAATCCAAGCAATCTATTCATTTGGAGTTCTGGGATACAGGGGGCCCCATTTCATCGTCATTGAAATTACTGTACCTCACCTTTTTTTTAATGATAATAGCCACTAGAAATTGGAGCTGTGTGTCGTTTTTCAGGAAAAGCAAATGGCATCAGATAGGTCTATTTGTCTTAAGCGTGAAATGCGGTACACATTTTATAATCTTGTAGCTTTCTACGCCCCCATTGTTCTGAGAATTGGTCGATCCAGTGAATGTTGTTATCCAAATCATTTTCATGTTGGCAAAAGAGAAACTAGCTGCCCAGTGTGAATCATGGCAAGAGGTTAACAGCTGCTTGACTTTATCAAGTTAAGACATTCTTGAACCTTCACAGCCACTCATTAAAATGATTTAACTGACTTTGTGTCTCCATTTGAGCCTGTATTATTTGGAGAAGATACAGAGTAACGTTTGCATTTCTTGATTCCAAAAAAATCATCCATCCTGGATGATGTAGGGCTCAAATAAATCATAAAATGCCCCAGGTTGAGATGAAATTCATGCCCATGAGAAGTTTATGTCAACTTCTAGGAATAGCTAGCTTGATATTTCTATCATGCTAACGTTTCATAATAAAAGTTTTATTCCAGACACCAAAATTACTGGCATCAGTTCAAAACAAGATAATAACCTAAATTGGGAAAAATGGCTTGAACGGGTGCTAATATGGGAATGCCAGCTCTCAAGAACTACCTGTTTGAATTTGTATAAATGAAAATGTATCAACTATAGTATGGTACTGTATGATTTGAATATTTCGTGGGGTAATTGTGTGGGAAAAAAAATCTTAATTTACGAGCAGTCGCATTGTCTGACGCACTAGCTCCTTCTAGCTAGCTAACACAAATCACATTTCAATATTATCGCTTAGGTAGAAAACGTTTTGCTAGGTATACAACAATATTTCTCTTCTGGCTTGAGCTTGTCAAGTGGAACAGGACAGAACAGAGCTGGGGTTCTCAAATGCTTCGAAATTGGATCAAGTTGACTTTGAGCGCTGTGGCAGCTCAAAATCAATATTGGACTTAGGCAAGCTATTTACAGTGCCTTGATCATGTTTGACAGAGGCTCACAGTGTGAGCAAATCACTGGCCAAATGTTTTTTTTTTTTTTTTGGGCCAAATGTTTTCAACAAAAAAGTTTTATTTGATTAGAATCCAATCATCTTTGTACTGTGCATGCATGAACGATTGCGCCTGAACTGGTGGATACACATTTTCAAGCGCCTATTCGAGGTAGATGTTTTAATCTTAAGTGGTTGACTTTAAGAAGGATGGCCGTGTTCATTAAAACTTTGATATATTTGGTGGAAACAGTTAAATAGCTGAAGATATATTTTTTTGCCTGAGTAGACCTCAGAAGACAATAAGGTTTTGCATTTTTAAGCAAATTAATTTGTAGTTTGAGGTGTGACAGCAGTTAGAAGCGCAAGTGAAGGAGCGAAAATAATCAAAAGACTCCCACCTCAGGATTTAATAAGCCAGAAAGCACTCATTTCACCTTTGAGTGCATGAGTGCTGTATTTAATTCCTAAAGAAAATATTCCACTTTCCTTTGAGTGCACAGCACAGGAAACATAACTGATGTGTCATTTAGGTATTCAGGAATGACAATATTTATCTTTCAAGTATGAAAATACCAGATAAGTGAGAATGCAGATATTCTGGTTACATATTGAAATTGTTATATAATACAGTATGTTGAGATTTCTTTCTCGTAATCTTGGGCATGTGACAACTCCGAATAGTGTGATGCATGACATATATTTGTTTGCTTCTCTTCAAAATTCACAATGCCCGTTTCTCAAAATGTTTACGCAAACATTACATCTTAAACTGAATTACATTCAAGTGGAATAGAGAAGTCAAGCTAATCCCTGTTTTTCACAGACTTTGCGAATAAACATGGTCGTGATGTGTGCTAACATGCTAAGGCTAGCCTCTCCCAGTTATCTGACCAACAAAAGCAATGTCCTTTTTCAACAGCTGATAGGTGCATCTATGAAGAAATGATCAACTACATTTGCTATTATAATGTGGTATGAATAACACTACCGGAGGCAAGACAGCTAATTGGCCGAAAGTGGTATCTGCTACATGTGTGACTATTTTCCTCACCAACTACTTTTGCAGAAATGCACCAATATTTGGGGATCTGATTTCCCTCTGTTTAGGCTTGATGCAGCCTTAAGTTAGCATTTTTTAAAGCTCTGAGCTAGCCTAATTTCACTTGTACCAGCAGTGTTCAGTCCCGGTGATCCAGTGGTTGGCGCGTCGACCTCACAGTGCAGAGGTCAATTCCAGCTCCGGCCTCCCTGTGTGGAGTTTGCATGTTCTCCTCGGGCCTGCGTGGGTTTTCTCCGGGTATTCCGGTTTCCTCCCACATTCCAAAAACATGCATGGCAGGCTGATTGAACACTGGAAATCTAGATGTGAGTGTGAGTGTGGATGGTTGTTCGTCTCCGTGTGCCCTGGGATTGCTTGGCAACTGTTTCAGGGTGTCCCCCGCCTACTGCCCTAAGACAGCTGGGATAGGCTCCAGCACCCCCCTGCGACCCTTGTGAGGATAAGCGGATCGAAAATGGATGGATGGATGGATAGCAGTGTTCACATTAAATTTAATTTAGTTCTCATAGCACCATGCTATGCTCAACAAAAAACAAATACAGCAATGTGACACTTTTGAATGTGTTATTTTAGAGCTCAGCGTTGTTTCCCTCTGTCTAGCACACAACTTCCTTGAAATGTTTCTCCTTGAAATCCCTGATAATCATTTTGCAAACTGACTGCTGGTGTTCAGCTAAAACTCTCGTGATTCAGTGGGCAAATGGAGGCAGAATAACTGACTTCCCGGTCGCAGCCGCCTACCAGCTGCCGGAACAGAAATAGTAATATATCATTATGGCTTGCATTGAGGGAAAACACCCTATGATTTAGCTCTTTCTGGAGGTCATGTGACAATCAGCGGGTGTGTTCATGTATCACATTTTGCTTAAAAAACATGTTGAATCGGCCCCGGCAGCGGCAGTGTTTGTGCATCTTCCCGTTGTTTGCTTCTTCCTCTGAGTGTTTTTTGAAACATTGAAACAGATGAAAGCTTTGAATTGTTAACTGTCGACGAGGGAGACGTGTTTAAAATAAAGTGACGTGTTGATGGGCAATCTCACACACACGTGCGCACACTCACGTTGAGCTGGTTGCAGTTGTTTTTTTTGGTGTTTTTTTGGGGGGGTCCGGGAAGAGCCCAACGACTGTGTAGAGCGCCCCCCGCATGACGCAATGTGTAGCAAGTATGCGCGCCTTTGAACTTTCCCTTTCATGCTTGTCTGTCAGTCATGTCTTTTTTTGTTTGGTTTTTTTGTTTTCCAGTTTGCTTTTATTCCATATTTAAGAAGTTCCACAGAGGAAGTCTCTACAGATTTACGTTTCTTTTTCAGACCAACACAAGTCTTTGGATTTGTTGACTTAATGACCACTTTGAACTCGAAAGTCACTCAGTGGTGCACAGACCTCAAAGATGAGAAAAAAGTGGTGGCATAATCCATTTGTGTGTTTTGAGTGCGCAGACTCTGGACGAAAATTGTATTTGTACTTTCTTCCAAATTTTTACCAACATGTAGTCCCTTGATCCCTTTGCCTGTGCGCCCTCCCTAGTAAATTGTGTGTGTGTGTGTGTGTGTGTGTGTGTGTGTGTGTGTGTGTGTGTGTGTGTGTGTGTGTGTGTGTGTGTGTGTGTGTGTGCACATATCTATCTATCTGTCTTGATCAGGGGTGTCAAATTTCACATTGTGGGCCACATACGGCCTCAGTAGATGGGCCGGACCATTAAAATTATACCATACTTTGCTAGAAATAACCAAAATAAAGAAGTACAAGAACAAAAGGAAATGTTGAAATTTAATAAACAGATGTTTTACAAAACATTTCATGAAGCTCCTTAGATTTCCTTAGACAAATGTGCAATTTACTTGTATCATTCACATATATGTATTGCAATTGATCCCACTGATTGCACAAAGGCACATAACTTTAAAAAGTAATTGGTATTGAAAAATATAGTAATGCACTTTTTAAGATTAAACAAGATTTATAAAGAAAGGCATTTTTCAACCATTTACACGTGCATATAAAATCTAAATTTAATCCCTGCCTACACCTTACAAAAACTAAGGAGAGTGCTATTAAATGTGTAAACAATAAAGTGTTCACATGTCCTTGATAGCGTCTGCTGTGTTGGGTCTTTCTCAGTGACAAACTCAGGCTGCTGTTGTCGTCTTCTCTGATCAAAACAATGTCGTCTTTTACTCTGATCAAACAGTGTGTCCCCCGAGCGGATACTCCATGAATTGCAACTTATTAAAAATATTCATTCCGTGTCTTTTATGTATTTTTTTTCACTATTAAATTATCCTGCGGGCCTGATCAAACCTCCTTGCGGGCTGGTTCCGGCCTGCGGGCCGTATGTTTGACACCCCTAATCTAGATAATTATTTTTTTCTTTTTTTATTCTTCAAAGATAAATAATTCGGCTTGGTGATAGGGTTGACTTACATCGGTTCCACTGTTTTGATGAGCAACAGAGTCCAACTGGTCTTTGTCTGTGTGTGTGACCTAGCATGGTGACGGTTGTTTGGAAGTCTACGGGTGTAACAATCTTCTGTAAAGCTGTTCAATGGAGGCATCCAAAGGAGTAAGGTGCTTTAGCGATGCATCTGACGATTTAGTGCCCGAGTTCAGTTGCACGGTCTCATCGTGTGTGCGCGAAAAACAATCGTGACTGATTTTTGTGTATGGGGGCATCAGGCATCGTAACATCAGTCGGAGGTGTTACAAAACGTAGCTGTCTATTTAGGGTGAGGCACTTATTTACAATTTAGTGGAGGTCTCTTTTTGAGGAGACTCTTGTAGTATGTCGAAAGGACTGACTGCAGCGAACAGGTTCATTGAAACAGCAAAGTTTGTATTGGCCTTAGGATGGCAACTGCGTCATAATGTATGTACCAGTCGTATTTAAAGAAACACTTATAAATCGTGAACACAGTACAGTATATCTTCATTCAATCTCACACTTGGTGCTTTAATCTCACGATGTGCTGTGCAAACACTAAAAGACAAAACAAATGCTGACGATCGAACGTAACCCCGCAAAGAGATTTAGTCATCTTTGTGAGTGAGGAATTGGCACTTCAAGTTTATTTTAGTGGAGTTCCCATTTGTACATCTGATGCTCTCCTGCCTAAGAATAGTTTGGCTCCATTGTACTGTCGGAGTGCAGTTCATCATTAGTCTGTCCCAATTTTTTGGGGAGGGGGAGTGGAGGGGGGTACTTTATTTGTGACATCAAAAACATTTCCCCGACAGAGTGCTGATAAATTCCTGGGATACGATCTGTAAAGTGGTCTGCTGCTGCTGTTAAATATTCATTCCTGAAACAGAAAATAGAGCAGCTTACTGTAGAAGAGTCTGATCCATAAGTCTTTTTCCATGTTCATGAAGCCACTGGGGAGATTTATACCCGTATTTAAATCAAATACGTTCACAGATTTGTCTATCAATGATGTAACCGGCTAGGTGGGATTTAATGACTCGCTGTCTTGTAAATGTAATTGATTGTTGTTCACCACATTAGCCTTCTGTCTGCCGGTAACAAAAAAAACATTTATTATCTCCAAAGCTTTTTTTTTTTTTGCTGGTTTTTATTCATATCGCTATAGGTTTGTTTTCACAGTGACAAAAACACCATATTAAAAAAATAGGAAAGAAGGGTCACAAAGGGGAAGTGAGTGGGACAAAATATTCTCTCGTTGGGTTCAGCTTCTGCATTGATTTATTCTCCAGAACAAATCACCCAGCAGTCGGTAGGAGTGGGAGAGGAATTGAACAAATGGTCCATAATTATAAATTAAATAAAATATTCTTAAACCAAGAGATGCTTCGAAATGATGCGTGGGAAGAACAGTGGGAGTCCATGGGGGTGATATACAAGTTAAACCAGACACCGAATATAAAGTTAACATGGAAACGGCAAATTGTTCACACTATTGTTCGTTAAATATGAAATAAGATCAGTAAAAACTGAAATGGTGAAAAACATCATTTTTCCCAACAATGGAGTACAATGTACGTTTCAGGCTATAAAGGTTTTCAGCAATTATCTTCAAACATGTATCATGTATTTGGAACAGAATAGCCTGATTATTGGCTCATGTTAGCAACAGGAAAACCAGAAGTGGTCAAATAAAATAAACTAAAAAAATAAAAACAGGTACGTGAAATCTTTTGGGGAAATTTTTTTTGCAAAATTCAAATTTTATGATTTACATCAGGGGTGCCCGAACCTTTTGGACACTTTTCGATCAACCAACCTCCCGCGATTGACCCGTTACCGCTACCTCAGTGGGACCTGACGCGGAGGCATGCGATCCACTTTTGCACCCTGTTAGCTATCGTAGCTCACGCGTACCATTTTAAAATGCTAATCTCGGCCCTCCAGATTGCCATTCTTTGCGAGTGCCTTCGGTGAATTGTACACGAAACGCACTTTGCCTGATAATAAGAAAAATAATAAAGGCTACATTTCAATAGCTCTGATAGCAAGCTGCAATTGCAGACTGCTTGAGCTCGAACAACCTCCGGTGATGCAGGTCAACCGCCACCGTAAGTTAAAGGTGACCTCCATCCATCCATCCATTTTCCGAACCGCTTTATCCTCACTAGGGTCGCGGGGGGCGCCGGAGCCTATCCCAGCTGTCTTCGGGCAGTAGGCGGGGGACACCCTGAATTGGTCGCCAGCCAATCGCAGGGCACACAGAGACGAACAACCATCCACGCTCACACTCATACCTAGGGACAATTTAGAGTGCACAACCAGCCTGCCATGCATGTTTTTGGAACGTGGGAGGAAACCGGAGCACCCGGAGAAAACCCACGCAGGCCCGGGGAGAACATGCAAACTCCACACAGGGAGGCCGGAGCTGGATTTGAACCCGGTACCTCTGCACTGTGAAGCCGACGTGCTAACCACTGGACTACCGGTTAAAGGTGACCTGCTTTATTTAATTTATTTTTTTTTAAATACTTTTTGTGAAAGTCAGACTGATAGGATGATTAGCATATAGTGTGCATTAACACAAAAAATATATTTCTAACATACGCAGAGACACACAATTTCTTTTTTTTTTCCTCTACACCCCTCGCGATCGACTTGGGACCACTCCGCTAGCTACCCGTCAATCGCGATCGATGCAATGGGCACCCCTGATTTACATCGTGTTTCCTTACAAAATGACATCGCCAACTAGTGGCCGGGCATTTGTAATGCAGCAGTGGGGTTTTTTTCTCGAAAGCTGCATGGAGAGCAGCTGCGTGAATGTGATTGACACTTGAGGAAATAACCCCAAATGTGCAAAAACACATTGACCCCGATTAGCACAAACCAGCCGGATACAATTTACCTGCCTGACGGAATAAAGAAGACTGGAATTGGATGGGAAATTTAGCAGCGTCTAAATAACAAGAACACATCTGAAAGCAATGCGTGTGGAAGTCCTAATCCTTTCCCAAAGAGCCTCGGCGTTGGCAGGTGAGGCGTTGAAGCAGCAGCTGGATGCCTGATATGGTGAAACATGGTTAATAGAAGTTGGCTTTTCCTCAAATTGAGGAGGAATGGAGTTTTGTTACCAGGGTGCTGAAGGTTGAATAAACTTGTGTTAGAGATGCAGAGAAATTGGCGGAATTCATTTGAGAAAAATTTATGAGAAGAACACACATAAAGTCGATTTATGACAACCAGTGACTTCACCAGCAGTCAGAAGCGCTGTTCGGATCATTCACACGTAGATAGAATAATGACGGCAAATACATCTGGTCAATGACGACAATTCATTTGTTTTAATTAAACAGAAATGCAATTCGGAATAAACGTGGAATGGCATGGAGAAATTAGGATTTTAGGTCTCAAAAAATGGCTATAATTACATCTGGGGATTTCATAATAAGAGTGGAAACTCCATTTAACTTGACTAACAAGGGATTGTCCATTCAAGGCAATTGTTCCTTAAGTTGAAGTGAACAGTACAAAAGTATTGTTTGAAAATGCCCAGTACCGTATAGGCTGAATTTAAATCAATATAAAAGGCTTGAAAGTTTTAAAAGTTTTAAAGTTGAGCCAGATTTACCTAGCTGGTCGATCGGCCGGAGATGTTAGCAAGATTCCATGTTGCACCTCAATTACGAATGGATGCCATTGAGAGGCTTGACAGAAACTACAGCATACTGTACCAAAAATCAGGGCTTGAATCCGAGTTTGGACTCAAAATGATTTTTTTTTGTCATCTCGGATTTGACTCCTTGACATTGGACTTTCACTGGAGCTTCACGTTCTATCAACTTGACCAATCACATTCTTATTCCTGAAAAGTATTCCTTTAAAAATATTTTTCTCTCTTAAGATATGCCCTTGACCTCAACTAGACACGGACTTGGACTTGACTTGGACTCGCACCTTTGTGACTTGAACTTGACTTGGACTTGGACCTTTGCAACTCGAGCTTGACTTGGACTCGCTAAAGTACGGACTTGACTACGGCCCTGCCAAAAATAGCATGTACGACAGACGTGTGCACGTACTACAAGATAAGAGCTAGCCCGGGGGTCTGCAAATGCGGCTCCAGAGCATGCGGCTCTTTAGCGACATCTAGTGGCTCCCTGGAGCTTTATAAAAAAAATGTTTGAAAATGGAAAAAGATTTTGATAGTAGGCTAATATAGCTCAAATAGATATAGATACATGTTGCAGCTCCGAAAAAGGAGAGCTGTGGTGTTGTTTTTTTAAAACGTACACTTCTCTCTTCTCGTTCGACTCGAGAGGCGTACAAAGACAGCCTCAGAAAAACAGAAATTACTGATCACTTCACTGACACTAAGAAAAGCGAAAATAATGCACCAAAACAAAAAATCAAGCGAGGAAATTACACAATAAATTATATGGGGGCGTTTGTGAACTCACAACAAAGGAATGAATAACAAACAATTCTGGGACAGTCCAGTCTGATACATACAGCATGTGTTTCCTTCATTGTAAGTTTTATAGAAGGCTTTTATTTTTTTGCGGCTCCAGACATATTTGTTTGTTTTTTTGTTTTTTTTGTCCTATATGGCTCTTTCAACATTTTGGGTTGCCGACCCCTGGGCTAGCCTCAGTGCACAACAGCTATAGTTATAAATATAAAGATAGGACACACTCCTTTTGAGCTGCGTGCCTACGCCATTGCTAAGCTATGGCTCGCCATTGCTTGCCTTTGACGGGGACTGTCGCCCCTGCCAACATGGCTGCCAAATAGGCACGCCTGTTAGCCAGCTCTACTCTGTACTGTATAAGTGTGACAATAGCAGCACAACCCAGATATACCTCTCTCTCTGTAGATTGTGCCCCGGCGCCAGCAAATAACTGCCGTGGAACGAACAGACTTCAACAACTTCCGTACCAAGTTACGTTTGGAGTGCACTGGACACAATTTCTGTCCAATTAAATCTGGAGTCTGTTGAGTCCGCCCGAGTCCATTAAATGAAGGTTCCACGAAAAGTAGAGGGCCGTAGTTGAATCCAACGTTCTGAAAAATAAAAACGTTTTTACACAGCATATGAACTGTGAAGATAATACCATCTGATAGTCGGTTTCTTTTCTCTCCGGCTAATGAATAAAACAATCATTGCAAGGCTCAGTGAAATGTATAGCCCACTTCCCTCTGCTGATGATTATCTTGTTTAAGGTACATCAGCTGGAAAATACACCGCCGTCATTTGAATGCCAATGGTTCCGCCGCGTTTGCAGGGGGAAGACAATATTGCGTGATCTCGTATTGCTTTTTTATCTTTCGCGATGCATTTGCAATTTCCATTCAGAGCCTCACGACTGTATGAAATGTGCAATTAGACGATCGTTGCACCTTTGGATATGACCTTTAGCGAGGGAGAAAAGACGTCAATGTGTTTGTGTGTTTTGTTTGTGTGTGTTTTGCTCACTCTGTTGTACTGAGAGAAGTTTTTGGGTTTTTTTGTCAGGGGGGGGGTCGCCTCATCATTGGCCCGCAGCTCTCTGTGCTTTCACCAAGGCTTGAATGAAGATGGCTAAGTGGGGAGGCGGGTCATCCTCTTTGTCCTTTCAAAGCATACAAAAGCCTTTCTCAGCCATTTTGTTCGTCCTGGCCTGGCTTGCAAACATATTACCTGTGTGTACGGTTGTGGAAATGTGCGTCCTGGTTTGTGGTTTTGTGAATTGAATGTAGACATCTTCGCCTGCTAAAGTGCAGCCCTAAAACGAGAATGCAGAAGACAGTGGAAAAAAAATGTCCACTTTGGTATTTGACCAATTTTTTTTCTCCAAATGCTGAGTGTATTTCCTGTTGTGAATTGAATCTCTGTAGCCTCACCTACTAAACAAAAAGATCAAACTTTCTCCGATTTAGAATTGGACCACACTTTGAAAAATGTACAATGTGTGTGTCCTGTGAGCGACCATGTTCGGGTTTTGCCATTTTTTTAATTTCTTTGCCGTTGGTTTTTAAAAGACCCTTTGTAGAAGCCGATACGGACCAGCTTTTCGATTTGTATTTTGCTGCGACTTGTGCCATGCGTTTACTTTGCTACGTTAGCTTCTCTTGACATTTAGCGCCATATGCTTGATGCTTCAGATCAAAAGTTAATCGTTGTTCATAATTCATCTCAATTGGAGATTTTGTTCTAAAAGTTGCCCAAATTGAATCTCAAGGTAACACTTAGCTTATTGGAAGCTGTGGCTTTTAATATCCCCTTTTACCCTTTTTTTTTTTTTTTTTTTCCGCGAGCTCGCCCGCCATGAAGGATGAGCTGTTAAAATGCTCCTCCAAACGCTCCAGCAAGTCTAGCGTTCCCATCAGTGATGTTTGGGGCTGATATCTCCCCTGCAGGATAATTAAGGAACATTAATATTCAGTCGCGATAACCGCCAGCCTGTCCAGTTTCTGCATGAGTGCCGCAGAGATAAGCCCGCGCTAACTTCAGTGCACTCTGTTGGAGTCGAAATGGAAAGGAAAAAATAAAAAATAAAAATCCCCGGTTCTGCTGGCGGGAATTTCTGGAGCGAGATAGACAGATGGTTATGGCTTTTGGATTTCAAAGTGACAAAGTAAAACTAACGCCAACTCGAGTTCTTTCATGGCGCCGAGTCGAACGCATACGGGCCCCTTGTTGGCGACAACAAAGCGAATCCGCCGACTGCCACGACTCGACACATCAGTCTGCTGAGTCCGAATGAAGCAGCCTTCTGCGCTCGACCGGTTCTGCCTTGAGGCTACCAGAGCCCACCGTTCTGAGAGGTAAATGGATGAATGGGGGCTTTATGGAGATGAGGAAGCCGTAATGGTACTCGCCGCTCAATCCCCGCGGTTGGAACACTGGCTTTCTGTTTCTTTTATCAAACACACTGAAAGCGGGACAATACGCCACTCTGCTATCAACAATATGGTGTCATTTGAAGTAGATTAAAGAAACTCTGGAGGAAACCAAAAAAAAGGCCAGCGACACACTAGAGCCGGATGAGATTTTACCTCCCCGTGAGGAAATCTGGCGTTGCACCTGATCTTACTTGAAAAATCTAATTTGTCTTAGTGGCCGGTCATTGCCACTCTCATGAAAGGCTTATTTGCCTTCGATACTCCTCAAATTAACCAGTGTGCATGCGAACGTCACCTAATATATCTTCATCTGGAATGTCTTAGATGGGAATGTTAAACTGCAGCCATTAAAGTGATATGAGCGGGGAGAGAGAGAGAAATATGGTGGATGGCAGCCCAAGTGTAAACTAAAGAAACAAACAAAAATAATCCAATGACTCAAAATTAGCAGCTAAAGTGTATTTTAATGCGGTGGTATTTTATATTCTGAATAGTTGTTGAAGTTGTTTTGTTCTAAAACAGAGAAAGGGGCAATGGTTATGTTCTGGGGTTGCTTTGCTACATCTTGCATTGGGTGTTTTGAAATGTTACAGGGCAATTAAGTCTTAAAGCCGTAAACATGGAAAACACCTTTGTTATGTTCTGCGACTGCTCGACTATATCCGGTACTGCACAGGTGTCAAACTCAAGGCCCGGGGGCCAGATCTGGCCCGCCACATCATTTTATGTGGCCCGCGAAAGCAAATCAAAGATGTCAACTTTCATGATGCTTGCAAAAATCACGAACACAATTTCAAATTCTCATTTGTAATAAATAAGAGTGATACTGTAAACATTTTCTTGTTATCAAACCCCTTATTACAGTAACTTAAACAATAGGTGTTTAAACCATTATTCTTGACTTCTTTATATGGTTTCAGTCATAATGGCCCTCCAAGGCAAACTAACTAAAATCTGGCCCGCGACAAAAATGAGTTTGACACGCCTGCGGTACTGTATGTCTTAAATCTGTGCAGTCTACCATGAAATCTCAAGACCAACAAGGCACTATCGGGCAAAATATGCTTCCCAGTATTATTAGAACATTTGAAACGAGGAGGAGGCTCAGTTCTGTTCTGGGGCTGATCTGCTGCACTCACATGACAACTACACTCAGTTGTACACAGTGGAAGCCTCACTTGGAGGGCATTCATGTAGATTTTAAAATAAAGTTCTGTTTTGCCTTTATTTTAACTCCCCCAAAACACACACACACACACACACACACACACACACACACACACACACACACACATTTTGATTAAACATTCTGTTAAAATGTTGCCTTAGGTTGAAATTGTCATTGACTTTGGGTACTGGTTGCTGGGTCATATTTCGAAATTAAAATGAACCCTAGTTCTTTCCTACTCTGTAGGGTTTAAATCTGGGGATGTCCTTTTCAAAAGGAGACTTGTACAGTGAACACATTGGAGATGTAATGATGTAGCTTTGGGTTGTGCATGGACACAAACCCGAGCACCCACATTGCATTGATGAAAGCGGTATCTTTTAAGATGATAAATTAACTTTCGCCAAGGGACGATACTCGGTTCATGTTTGTGTTGTCATTCCCTTTGGATCAAGCACAACATTCAGCTATCTTTCATGACCCTCTGTCTCACTTGAGGGGAGGCTTTCACACCAGCACTTCTGATTTGAAGTATGCCTGCGGCTGCAAGCGCTCTTCTCGCTTCCTCCGGGTCCAAATTGAGACTGAGTGACCTAGCAGTTGCCTTGTTTTAATGTCAATCCCTGACTTTTTCATCTTTACACTTTCCAAATGGAATCACGGCTTGTGTTCGTTAAATAATCAATATTCGGAGGAGAGAGTACTACTGCATTTTTAATGCCACATCTGGCTTTTGTGTCTGGGTTTGATGGAGGCCAAGAAAAGAGAATGCATGATGCGGTCTGTCGGTACCTTTACCAACTTTAGGACTTCTGTATTGGCAGATAAAATGAATGTTGTTAGTAGAATTGTTTGATACAACTTTATTTTCAGAGCGATACCAGTATGAGTATTCACTCTGAAGGTACTCACGGATACTGAGTACCAGTACGGCTTTGTACTTCTGATATACAGTGATCATTTGCTATTTCGCGGTTCGTTTATCGCGGCTTCCGTGCATTGCGGATTTTTTCAAACATATTCATAAAAAAAATAATAATTTTTTTTTTTTAGAGAGAGAGAGAGAGAGACTTATAAGAACAAAAGCAGGTCTCTTCCATCCTTAATTGTCTAAACAACCTTAATTGACTAATCATAAACACGTCTGCTGCACACCCACTGGATCGCTGGCTTGTGTGTGGGTGTGTGTGTTAGTGCGCTCTGCTCAAGCGCAAAGGCCCACGTGCGACAATTAAAAAAAAAAAAAAAATATATATATATATATATATATATATATGTTAATTGGTCGCTACTTCGCGGATCTTCGTTTATCGCGGGTGGTTTTGGTCCCCATTAACCGCGATAAACGAGGGATTACTGTATTCAATTTCATTTAACACAATTGACACAAAAAAAAAAAGTGAACCAGAAGGACTTACTCAACGTCATATATTTTTGCCTTACCAATGGCTGATATCAGCAGCTTTCTTAAGTACTCAATACCTTAAAATAAGGCTATCTAAGCCCCATACCGATTCCTGGTATCGTTATTCGCCCATCCATTGTTGTTAGCATGAAGCTTAGCTGATATTTTCCAAGGCAATACTCTAGTTGTTTTAAATACACAACATGTAATTGTTTTTGTTGTATGTTTAGTTTGACAGTTAGCTCCAACTGGGGTTGGCATTAAACAACTGCTTTGATGTCCAAACCCAAAATGTTTTCAGTCATAAGTAAAGGAATTGGCTTTACTGTTCCAATACTTATAGATTGGAATGTAGGCATCAAACTAACTAGTGAGATGAGCACAGAAAAGGACTGCGGGGTAATTATTGCTTACAAGTCAAACTTGGAGTCACCATAGTAACTGCCCACGCTCCTCGTTCCGCCCCTCCATTTCTAGAATCTCCATTTAGCTTGTCATCGACGCTTGTACCGTCACTTAATCAAAGCTGTGACAGACTTGCATGCTACGTTGTGATGTGACAGCAGTCCCTGCAACGATTTGTCCATGGATTACCGCGTCTTTAACTTACGCTGCAATGACACTGGCTATTCTTCCAAATTGAAAGTGTGGTTTGAAAAAAAAAAAAAAGTGTTAATCAGCGACTCTCTGCAAACAGAGATGCTTTTTTTTTTTTTTTTTCAAAGAACGCCTCCTTGTGTACTTTATACATGATCCATGTTTTTGTTTTGAACTGGCGCCCCCGCTGTCTGCATAGAAAAAAATAGAGGCTGCAGCAGCGGGAAGCTGTTTAGAAAAAAAATAAATAACAAAAAGGAGAAAGCTCCACTGTGACAAACGCAGGTCTTAATTGGACATCATGGTGGACGCAAACCCGAGATCTTCTTCACTTTGGCTGATTAACGAGCAAACTTTCTGTTTTATCTAACATTGTCCCCATAATGTCACTCGAATGCAAGGTCGCTGTGATTTTTATTTTTTTTTCTTCCTGGATAAACAAATTACCATCAGCAATAGACTCCGAGCTGGAGCCTGATTTAATGCCCGAGGTTTTATTTTTTATTTCTAAACGCAGGTGCTGTGTACAGTATATCTTAATCATTCAAGGTTAGCAGCTGTAGGCAGAAAGTGTTTAGCCCACACACACACACACACACACACACACACACACACACACACACACACACACGAAAAAAAATCACTGAATAAATAACAAGCAAGTTACATGAAAAAAAAAAAAAACTTTTGGGGGAATAGTGCCATGTTTTTGTTCTCCTTTTACCTCTTCCAGGGTGATACTGTTGCTATGCATCGAGATGAAAGAGCATTAACATTGGATTTATTCGACCAGAATGCATAAAGTGTGTTTTAGCAAAATCGTGGAAACAAAGTTAAACATTTTAGTCATAATTTACAAGGCATGCATGGTGAAAACACAACGCGACTCATCCCCAAAAGGACACCATACCTACAATGAAGCGTGGTGGTGGCAGTATCAAGACCCCTCCGCTCCCCCCAAATCAAGGTGGAGGGAATCATGAACAGTTCCAAATACGAGTCAGTGGTAGCACAAAAGGCGGCCCGGTAGTCCAGTGGTTAGCACGTCGGCTTCCAAATCCAGCTCCGGCCTCCGTGTGTGGAGTTTGCATGTTCTCCCCGGGCCTGCGTGGGTTTTCTACGGGTGCTCCGGTTTCCTCCCACGTTCCAAAAACATGCATGGCAGGCTGATTGTGCACTCTAAATTGTCCCTAGGTATGAGTGTGAGCGTGGACGGTTTCGTCTCTGTGTGCCCTGCGATTGGCTGGCAACCAATTCGGGGTGTCCCCCGCCTACTGCCCGAAGACTGCTGGGATAGGTTCCGGCACCCCCCGCGACCCTAGTGAGGATAAAGCGGTTCGGAAAATGGATGGATGGATGGTAGCACAAAACTCACATGGAATCCTGGAAAGGAATTTTTCAAGTTGACTTGTTGTAGGTCAAATTTAGAAACGTTACTTCGTCAAATTTGTTTTTAACATTTCTTGTAGGGTGAGCAGAGCAAATACCAACAGCATTATTTTAAAAAATTGCTTTACTATCCTTCAGCCCAAACACCCTCTTTTTCTCCGTGATTCGCTTTCTTTCTATTGATCCCAAACAAGCTTTGAATTGAAGCACTTCCGCTCAGAATACCCCTTTGGAACACACACAGCTCGACGGTGCATGCCAGTAAACATCATTAGTGACCCCCGCGGGTGATCCAGGGTGTGAATAAAAGCCCGTGGCACTCCGAAGACAGTTCATCAGAACCTTCACGTGTGAACAAGTAAAGATTTCGAGCAACAAGATACCCAGGCGCTCATTCAGGACTCATCCACCCGTCGTTGCATACGTAACTGTCGTTTTATGACGTCCCTCTGGACCACCGGGGACGGTGTTAAAAAGCACGGAATGACTTAATACCGGCGAAGTCATGAGGAATCCCAGACACAAGGCTCACTGAGAAGCCTCCAAAGAGCCATTCCGCTGCCACCTCAGACAGGATGGACTGACTAACAGTGCGTGTAACTCACCGGCACACTACGTGAGGCAAAATGCGAGCCGGAACGCAAGCTTTACGACACATCCACCGAGGGGCCGCATCAGCCAGGGGTTTTCGGTTCTCTGTTTTTTTTTTTTGTTTTTTAAATGGCTGGCATTGTAAGAGTTAAAAATTATTATTTATTTTTAAACCTCTTAGGAAAGAAAATGTCACTTCAAACACCGTCTCACCTTTCACAATCGTTCTATGATGGCTCTAGTTTTGACACTGTGACAGCCTGGATTATTGACATCTTCACTTCATTCATATGGAGTTCCTGGGGCTACGCTGCTTTTCCAACTTCTTTCTTTAAAAATTGCGTTCAAGGTTTTTTGTTTTTTTTTTTGTAATAGGTAAATTCTACAGCTGCTCGGATCCGGTGTTTTTCAAAGGTGGAAATATCTTCCAAAGTGGTGACTATTTAAAGACGAACAACTACCTCCTCCAGCCAATGGTGTGATGAGGTGGGATGTATGTTCAGCTTTTTAAATGAACACGTTTACCAGTGAAGCCGGTACTACAGAGGAGATGGAAAGTTTTTACAGTTGGCGAGACAATTTAACGATCCCGACGTGGAAATTGAGGATGACAGTCTGTCAAAGTTGGCTTGAGCATGTGACAGAGAAATCTATGAGCAAAATGTATCATGTTAAAGTTTCATTTAATTTGAGCACATCTAAACGTTTGGGTGCGTGTCCAGCACCCCCAAATGCCTATGCATTAAGACAAAGGCACCGGCGACCTGGTCGGAGGGCTTTTGAAGTCCACAATGACCACGTCAATGCAGAGGGGGGCGAACAGAGGAGATAAGGATAGACCCGGTCACAAAGGGGGAAGCAATCATTTGGGAACAGCGGTTGAACATCAAAAGACGATTTGAGAACACCCGTCGCGCCCAGGCGACATTTGTCTCCGCAAAGTCTGCAACGTGTTGATTCAATGTTGACCAAATGCTAAGGTGTCAATGTACCGGTGGTTCAAAGCTCAAACCAAGGTAACCAATCACTACCGAGGGGCCGGACCAGGGGTGCGGTATGCAAACGTCGGGGGCAGTGTTATTTCTTGTATTTTGCATATGTCACAATAAAAGGTCGAACTCATGGAGGGCGGAGCTGAGAGTGTGATCGCGGAGCAACTAACCGTCGTTCGCTCTCAGAGATCCGCTCCCGTCGATATTGAAGACAATTTTCCTGTGTGCCGAGTCATTTCTTTAACTTTGTCCGAGAAAAATCTCTGACAGCATGTCAACATAAGCCTCGCTAGTCTATCTGCACATTGACCTGCCGTAGTGTGAAACAGCAAAAATGGCTCAGTTATGGCGCTCCGATCACTTCGTTGGCACTTGAATAAGTGGAGCGGTTAATAATGTAATACAGTGATCCCTCGCTATTACGCGGTTCGTTTATCGCGGCTTCGGTGCATCGCAGATTTTTTCAAACATATTCATTAAAAAATAATAATAATAATAATAATTTCATGTACATGTAGTACAGTACTGTATATGCTGCTCTATGTGACTCGCTGTTGTTTTGCTGACTTTCGCAGCTTCTCTCGCGGACCGTTTGCGGACTTTTTGCGGACTTAAAAAAAAATTAATATTTTTTTATGTTTACTGTATTTGATATTCATAAACTAACCTAACTCATACATGTTTAAATCTATGAGTATACAGCATTAAGTCATGTTAATTATTTCAAAATGTACTTCTACATATGGAGGGGGGGTGGGTCGCTACTTTGCGGATTTTCGTTTATCGCGGGTGGTTTTGGTCCCCATTAACCCCGATAAACGAGGGATTACTGTACATCATTTATGGTAACCTGATATCATTTCAGCAGACTGCTTTTTATTTATTTTTTTTTTTTTAAGCGTTTGATGCTATTGCTAAGTGTTACCAGAAGCTAGCATGTCTCCATACCCTAAATGTGGAAATAATGCGTAGATGCAGTCCATTAATTATCAATTAATCATGTGAGCGGTTACAGGACTTAACCAGGCTGGACGTCCAGAAGTTTTTTTTTTCTTTCTTCCCCTCCCCTGCTAAAGCGCTAGACGCCGCTGCCAGGCCTGTCTGAATTGCACAAGAGACAGTGTAAAGCGGCCTTTTGGATTTGTGGTTTCATCCCAGCCGCCTCCACTCACCCCCACTTTACTAATGGACTGTCCTCAGCCAGAGGTGCTATCCATCACACACACTACCTGAAGTCTGGAGCCTCTATAAAGATTAGGACTGTTAAGAGAAGATGGATGGCCCTTGTCAACGCTGAGCATCATCCCCCAAATGCCTAAATTAAATCTAGAAATACTCCAAGGGATGAGGGGCGGGGGGTGGGGAGCTCAGATTAGCCTGGTAATAGCGGACATGAGGCGGGGTCCGGCCGTGCCCTTGCTATCATTACCTTGAAATATTGATGAAAATTGTCAACATTCCCCCGGAGTGCCGCTTGAATTTTGAAGTTTGAGAACATCTCACATCTTGCTCTTTAATTCTCTCTTGCATCTCGACGCCGCATGCGTGAGGAGACCGCGCGGTTCAGAAGTCAAAGCCCTGGCTAAGCGGCCGCTTTCTTCTTGTCTACGGGAGTCAGTCAAACTATTGTTGAAGAAGTCCATTTTTCCTCTGACCTTTTTGTCTCTCACCTATTTTTTTTTTTTTCCTGCTGGTGGGCTTTAAAAGGTTTGTCGGTCCCATGGCCTTTTAAAGGCCTACTTATGGATTTATTTGCCCTCACTGAGATGTCTCGCACATGGTGGCGCACTTTTCTTTCTTTTTTTTTCACAAATGTGAAAGGTGAGACGATGTTTTTTTCTTTTTTTGAACTTCAGCTTTCGGAAACCCTTTGAAGCAAACACAGGCAAATTCATCGACGCACAAATCCCCTTTCTCTTGCTTTACGGGAGTGCAGCAACACCACTGAGGTGTCACTCGACTTCTGCTTGACATGCACAACGGGAAAGAATCCCACTTTGCTCGCTAACGGCAATGTTTTTACCGAAAACCTATCACACGCTGCGTACAGCAGAGCACGGCTTCCCAAACCTTACAGGGGCGACATCGGTCCAAGGACCACCTCATAACTGTTGTGGTAATCTCAAGGAAGACTGGGCAAGTCAATGTGCTTAATATACAATCAAACCTCGGTTTTCGTCCATAATCCGTTCCAGAAGGCTGTTCGAAAATCGAAATTGTTCGAAAACTGCTCTTTTTAAAATAAAAATATTTATTGAACACGTCTGCTCACAATGGAAAGCAACACGAGGAAGCGTCACTTCCTCGTGTAAGGAAGGCGAGAGGAGTCAAATGGGGCATTCAAGTGCGCTCAGTTTGTTCGAGAACCGAAATTTGTTCGTCATCCGAGGCATAAAGAACTCGAAATTTTTGGTCGAAAACCGAATTGGTCGAGAACCGAGACGTTCGAAAACCGAGGTTTGACTGTACTTGAAACGATGGTTGTTGTTATGGGGAAAAAAAAATCACTGGTGTGTGTACTGTTGTACTTTTTGACAGCTCTTACGGCATGCAATGCTGAACCTTTTTCCTCATGTTTGTTAAACTTCATCGTTTACGTGTATTTCTGCTACCTGTATTTTGTCGACTGTGTCTTATTCAAATTTAAATGGTACGTTGTGTACATGAAACTGTGATTTGTATGCGAAACAATTAAATTCTGGTTAGTTCAGTTGAATCTCTCCTTCTTCTCCACGTTGAAAGAGTCTCCGTTGACTTGAAAAAAGTACCACCAAATCAATCATGGCTAAAAGCTGCACTCTCTTAAATTCCCCTTGTGATACAACATCCTCATTGGTGACATTATGTTAGGATCACAGTTTTCTTCTTTGGTGAGGAGTCACTCTGTAATTCCTAATTTCCATTTGTATTGAGAAGCAAAACAGCAGAGCGTCGTGTGTCACCATAAGAGCAATTTCATTGCAACATCACACTGTCCTCAAATCAAAAATGGATTTGTGGAGTTAATCCTTCAATTAATCCATAATTAATTAATCCCTTTATTCCTTGTTGGTACTTTTACTGAGCAACCAAGACATATGAGACACAGGAAGTGGCGCTGCTTGTTTAATGGTTATCGTCAGACCTCTTTTGCCATCTCTGGTGACCCCCCCCCCCCCCCACCCCCCACCAACAACCAGAAAATTCAAAATGCATTTGTGGAGTTAATCCTTCTAATTAATCCTTTATGGTACTTGTACTGAGCAGATGCAACAGGAGACACATCTCACGATAAGCACTTTTTCATGTTCTACGGTTCTCATCCCGCATTTCCTCTCCCCATCACGAGGAAATGTTTTAATCAGTTCATCCCTGCAATGCACACTGAACTGAGCTCTTGCTATGCTTTTTGCGTAACATGGTACGAGTGAATTCGCACCAAGAGCATTGAATATACACTTGGTGACGTGATTTCAATTTATGTCTCACTCCGGATGTTTTCTTGCATTTGACAGTCGGCAGTTGTTTATTAAAGGATCAATAGTGCAGTCGCAGCCATCAATTAATCTTGCTATTTCCTGCGAAATGCTGCGTGTAATGTGTGTGCGTGCGTGCGTGCGTGCGTGCGTGCGTGTGTGTGTGTGTGTGTATGGAAGAGACATCATCCAGCTCTTTGCTTCAAGCCCAGGGGAGAGTTGCTGCCAGTCATTTTTAGTTTGAAGTGAAATGACGAACCACCAATCTTTCCTCCGCACCGCCTGCCATGACTTTCAAATCCAGCATCAAGAAGCTCACAGATCTTTTTTTTATTTTTTTTTCTTCAGCATTTCAATTTTTCATTCGAGGAGCTCATCCAGAAAAATAGAAGGATCCAAGGGCCACTTAGAATGATTAAACATGCTAAAAACAACCCATCATGCAATTCTATAGTGTTTATATATGATCCATCCATCCATTTTCTGATCCGCTGATCCTCACGAAGGGTTGCGGGGCATGCTGGAGCCTATCCCAGCTCTCATTGGACAGTCGGTGGGGCACACCCTGAACTGGTTGCCAGATAGTTTTGAAAAACGAAAGTGTGACCCTGTCCCCCACGAGGATACAGCCGACCCTGCACTGATCAAATGTCCACATTCAAAACTAAAGCAAGCACAATCGGTTATAAACTGACCATTTTGAAGCCATTACTTCTTCCACTTCCAGTAGTCTTCCACTACTTTTTGTTTGAACCTGTCCTGTTAGACTGTTTGGTCATGCAGAATAAAGCATCTGTATCCATTTTAATGCAGGATCAGTTTTTCTCTGCAACAGAGGAGTTCGATATACCGTAATTTCTGGACTATAGACCGCACCGGATTATAAGCCGCACCACTACATTTTTAAAGGGAAAACAAAATTTGTACACAGATAAGCCGCACCTGTCTATAAGCCGCAGGTGCCCATATTGTTACATGAGATATTTACAAAGAAAGACGGTACACAGGCGGCCGTTAAAAAAGTCTTTATATAGGCCGCTTCATTAAATAAGCCGCAGAGTTGAAAGCGTGTGACAAAAGTCGCGGTTTATAGTCCCGAAATTACGGTACTCCCTCTTTGGTTCATCATATTCTGAGGAAATTATATTGGAAATTAAGATTTGAGATGGGACAGAGAGAAAAAGGAGAATATAGAAAAAGCACACAAAAAAAAAAAAGACTGCGCAAAAGTCGACTGATATGGATCTTCTTGCGATTAAAATTCCAATAACCTAATACCAATAGTCCAAATACCAAAACCAAATAGTCAAACGTAATATTTGCACATATATTGCTGCAGCTTGACCAATAAAGTGCTCCTTTCTGCTCTTTTTTCTTTATCTTTATCGAAAGAGTAATTCATTCACCCAGCAGCTTGTCTGTTTCACATCTTGTTTTGACACTTTCTCTTACTTTTATTGCCGCTTGAGTGATTTACTTCCTGTCTTTTCAAAATAAGAGCGCATACCCGTTGAGCTAATAGCTCCTCATCACATGTGGTGTAGACTCTCTTTAATTTATGCTAACAATCCAAGCTAAATTTTGCTCCTCCCCAACACATTTCCTTGACACTAATTACTACTTTCCTGTTAGGCTTTGTGGCCAGCGCATGTTTCAAGCCGCCCTTGGCTGGATGGTTTGGACACCTCTTGTTTCAATGCATCACAAAGCATGAAGCTCAACTGTGCGTATTGTTTGTGAGCGAGAAGGGGTGGCCAAGAGTAGCTTTCTTCATTTCCTCTCACATTTTTTTTGAAAGTGAATCACATTAGCGTAGCGGGCAGGGTACGTCGAGACCGGTAGAGCATCCTTTCTTCGGCGCTGTCCAAATGAGGGATGCGGCGACGGCCCCCACTGCAGATGCCTAATGATGCGACCGGAATATTGAAAATGACTCCCGCGTTGGAATTTAGACACCGTTTTCCCGTTTTAGCAATTTTGTCACAGCGGCGCCAAAGCACTCGCTGGTTTACAGCTGTCAAGCTGTTGTACATGTGTTGTGTGCCACTTTCCAACGTGGGAATAATTTTCGGTTCTGTGGTTATCAGTGCTTTTTTTTTTTTTTAATCATTGAATTATAAAAGAAAGCCAAAGAAAATGACAAATATAGATTTGGAGTTACAGTGAAACTCCTCTACAAGGAAACCGACATGGGCGAAAATAGCCCCTAATGTGAAAAAATCTTGCTTTAACACCATTCCCGCTGTCCTGCCCCCCATACAACAAAAAAACCCCTGTTGTGAAAAATGTCTTGCTGCAAACATAATTTAGTTGTAGAGGAGTTTCACTGTAGATGGCTGTTCTATTTCCAGTAAATTGATTTGATTCCACTTTTTTTTGTGTCTTTTTCATCACTGGAACAATATAGTGGTAGCGTCACAGAAATTCTGATTAAAAAGCAAAATATGACTTAATTGATTTTTTTTAGATTAGAATCATAGCTTTGTTTGCTATTTACAAATGTATCCCTTGTGCTGCAGTCGATGTAAATGAGTTAAAACAACGCAACATACAGTTTTACAAAAATTGTAAAAGTATTATACCTGAATATTTATTTTACTTTCAACCACTCGAGATGTTCAGTGGCATCAGCGCTATACATACACATATAGTGCTTATTTTTTTCTTTGTATTTTTGCCCCTCTATGGACAATAAAAGCGGTACTGTGCTATGACCAAAGCATATATATATATATATATAACATGAACTGGAATATTTCGTATCACACAATTTTTATGCTTTGTCTTTGATTTAAAGATGACAATACGCAAAAATCTACAAAAATTGTAGAAATTGTAACGAGAGAGAGAGAGAGAGTGAGAGAGAGAGAGAGAGAGAGAGAGAGAGAGAGAGAGAGAATTATATCTGGGTGTCAATTATATGCAGATTTTGACCATTGATGCACCGCCTCAGTCCCTATGCCCCAGGATTATTGTTTTGATGTCACCAAAATAGCGAAAAATACATTTGAAGTGAAGTAGAATTAGGTGTTCACTGCAGCAAAGTCTCAAAGGGCAGTTCAACCAGCAGTTCATGCTGCAGAAATATTCAAAGAAAAGAACGACACCAGGCATCTGTGTTTTGGCCCACTCCCGGGCCCATTTCCTGTTTGTTTGAATTGCCACATCAGTGCCAAGAGCGCTCTGCGCTTTTTATGGCGAGAATGGCGGTCAAGCTGTCGGACATCAAGTGGCGGGGACGGCGGGGGCTCCTTGGCACTGCCACCGTTCGCGCCGAGACGTGTCAGGGGAGCAGACGATGCGCCATGAAAATCCATGCTGTCCTGACGGCGACAATTAATGTCAGCTAGGGTAGTGAGTCTTTAAAAAAGACTCCTGGCCTTTTGGCTCCCAGCCTGTCTGGCTATGGATGTCTCTAATGAGTCATTAGCCGCATGGCCTCTTCCTCTCATGAGCCCAGCCCATAATGGCACACCTTTCATCTATTTCACAGAGAACCTGTCGTTGGCCATTAGTCCACCTCTAAAGTCCTATTACCTTTACGTCGATGATGAATGAAGTGAACGCCGCTACCAAGAAACACAATGGTGCTCTGTGGGTCCGTGTCGTTGGACACCGCTCTTGTCAAAATTTTCATTCAGTTATGCTTTAGAGAGGGTGGCAATATGTCAATGGAAGGTCACATGAGAGAAATACTGTTCTTTTTGAACAATTAAATGGCGTCTTTGTCGATGGCGTGCTTTTGTCATAAACTCAAAGGCTCAAACTGCCTTTTTTTTGTTTTCATTGCATGGTCCTGTCACCCTTCTACTCCTCGGCCAATTCCAACTCCGGCTGTCTTTACCATGACAACTAAGGGTGGAGCTCAGAAGTTGCTATTTGTAAAAAAAAAAAGCAAAGGTGAATTATAAAGTATAGGATCGGATTTTCATTCCCGTATTTTTCATCCTGTACCGTCCCAGTCCTGTGATTAAAGATAACGTTGACTGCCATCCCGTGGAATTACCGTGACGTGATGTGATTTCACCCTCTACTGTAAAGCGCACACAAGCAGTGATTTTATTTTTCACTCATGGAGGCACCACTTCATCACCATCCTTTAGCCCAAACTTGAAACCCGAACCTTAGATTGAAATGCTAATTTGAAGCCATAACCTTTGTTTGAAACCCTAAATCAAGCTTAGAACCGTGGGCGGGAGGGGGGGGGGGTATTCTACCAGAAACAAACCATAATTTTGTTTGAAAATGTCTTATTACTTGATTATTCAAGAGAAGAGTCGTTGCGATAATCAATTCTGAACTGATCAACTTGAAGGCGCAATTTAAAACCATGTTGTTGGCTTGAAACCTCAGTTTTACACTCCAGCCCCACAGTTTCAAAATTCCAATCTTGGATTACAACCTTGATTTGAAACCCCATCCCTAGCCCTTGTTTGAAACCCAAACTCAGACTTGAAAACCTCATTTGAAAGCCTAACTGTGTGTCAAAACCCTCATTTGAAACCCTAACCTGGCTTTCAAACCTTAATTTGAAAACCTCACATTTTTTCAACCCTTAACTCAGGCTTCGAACCTTAGCCTTGTTGTCAAAGGCAATTTAAAACTCTAACCCTTGTTTTGACACCGGAACACATGCATAAAACCCAACCTGGAGTTCAAACCCTAATTTTAAACTCTTATAACCTTGAAACCAGGGATCGTTTGTCCTTTAAACCGACACGCAGACTTTTGGCAAGACGCCTGTTGAGTTGTGTGCCGTCCCAGATGATAGCCTGACATGATCCATTGGGCACTGCAACCAGATTGGAGAGAGGAGCCCTTTTAGTTTAATAAGGCCTGAGCTGCTTAAAAAGCACACTGCCACCTTGTTTGTGCCGCTCTATCATTTCCCATGCCCTTGTCTCTCTCCCTCTCTCTCCCTCTCTGAAATGATTCCCTCCGTTTGGGTTGCTGTTTGCCTCTCATATCTGGTCGACACCAAGATTGACAACCGCGGGCCAAGTGCAAAGTCCGGGGGTCCACAACTTGTGCGATTTAACGTGTATTATTTTGCATAGCGGTGCCTGAGGAACTATCCAAAGAACACAAGTGCACTTCACTCACGGCAACAACAAAGAAAAAAAAATAGTGATGAAATTTTGAATGGAATGAAAGCCTGTTATTGATCAAACACGACTCGACCGAAATGACGTTCAAGGACGAGCCCACGCGCTGCAAATTAAACAAATTTGCATGTGTCATTCTGACGAGCTCATATGCTCACTGCAACTTTTGAACTACAAAGACTTGGACCATTTTCTTGATATGGCCTCAGTCCCACATGGAATTTTTAGCTTGATTACGTGTGCGCTAATTGGCTAACAACCGTTAGCTTGCACAGCCACTACTTGACGTCGTATTATGAGCTTGAGGATGGCAGCTTTTGAGGGTCAGAGAGCATCATTTGGCAAGTTGCATAATTCAATCCTGGTTTTGAGCTGGTTTACGAACACAAGCATTACATTAGCGCTAGCCAACCCGCAGCTCGCGAGCCGCACGAGGCTCTTTGGCTGGTTCAATGCGGCTCCCAGGTTTTGTGAATCACCTTTCTTATTTCTTAACGCAGACCTGTTTAACTTTGTTGCAGTTGGGACCTTGGCTGTTTGTTTCCAAGTCACAATGAGATGACTTTGTAAAGCTCCACAATTAGACGGCTGCTTCATCAAGGCACCCGAGCGAGAGAGGCAAAATGTTGACAGCAACACACAAAGACTTACTTACGCCGCATTTACTGATGTGAATCCTCAACTCTTTTTGAAACAGAATTTTTTTTTTGTCATGCCACTCGAAGAAGCAGTTGGCTGTTTTTAGTGAGGGGAGCGCCGCTCAGGTGGACAACCTTGATCCGCACTCCTCCGCCCCCTCCTCCTTGCTCCTGGTAGCTGACAGACTGAAACCTTCTGATTGATTATCAGTAGCCGTCTAGACGCAAGTGCTTTGGCCTCGTGTCTCGCTGGCATCGTGTGGGTTTGCCTATAGGTGTCCTCTTCTAGCAGCTGTCACCTCGCAGCCAATTTAAAAAAAAAAAAAAGCAGGACTGAAAGCCTTCCACGAAGCACCTCTGACCCGCAGTCCAACGACGAGACAGTAGCAAGTGCCACTGTTTTAATTATATCCATTCTAGGCAGTGCCAAAACAGTTCATTCAAAATGTATGGAAGGATTGGTCACAGGTACAGTCAAACCTCGGTTTTTGTCCAGAATCCGTTCCAGAAGGCTGTTTGAAAACCGAAATTGTTCGAAAACCGAAACCACGCTCTTTTTAAAATAAAAACGTTTACTGAACACGTCTGCTCACAATGGAAAGCAACAGGAGGAAGCGTCACTTCCTCGTGTAAGGAAGGCGAGAGGAGTCAAATGGTGCATTCAAGTGCGCTCAGTTTGTTCGAGAACCGAAATTTGTTTATCATCCGAGGCATAAAAAACTCAAAGTTTTTGGTCGAAAACCGAATTGGTCGAGAACCGAGACGTTCAAAAACCGAGGTATGACTATTTGTAAAATCATTTATAGTGGAACCATTCAGGTCCAACAGAATTTGGTTTTGGAAGCCGGGTTTCTGGTTTTCTGGATGGGAAGCTTAGCTTCGGAATTTCGGAACGGTGTCATGAATATGATGTGAACATTTTGTTGTGTCATAAGCAGACCTTTGTGCCAGACAATATCATTAAAACGTGTTCGATTTCAACAGGTTTATAGAAGTCCCAAACATTCATTCGTGTTCATGTCGAGATTCATTCGAGTTCAGTGTTTAAGAAGTGCAGGTTTACATGCACTACAGCAGTGGTTCTTAACTTTGTCAGAGGTACCAAACCCAACCAGTTCATATGCACGTTCACCAAACCCTTAATTCGTGAAAAATACAAAATATGACTTTTTACAAATTCAAGACATAAACAACGCATTTACTAAAAACAGAAAAAAGTAAATACAATTTCAAGACATTGATGTTTTTTTAATTTTACAACGTACTATCACGACACGCGTTGACTATTGAGCGAACTAAATTTCCCGCAGCACTGATTGGACAAGCAATGTCATGTGATCATCTGTAGCCAGTGATGGCCAAGCGGGCGTGTCATAACTAATTGACATCTTGAGTCGGGTGTGTCTTAACTTACATGGCAGAGGCTGTGTCGAACCCCTGAGACCGATTCAGCGAACCCCTGGGGTTCGATCGAACCCAGGTTAAGAACCACTGCACTACAAAATTAGTGTTGAAGTGATCAAGCCACAGATTTGTTTGCATTTTTCTCGTTATCAACTCAATTATTCCAAATCATTCGGCCCAATTGTAGCCTCCAAACTTTTCCCCAAAAGTGCACGCATTGATCCTATAAACAGCATTGTCACAAAAATGTAATAACCACGTCGTAGAAAATTGTGTGTCGGCAGGGATTGCTGATTCCCGATTCCAAAAAAATAAAATAAAAAATAAATATATACAGCGTGGAGGTGAATTTGTGACTGCCAAACTGCAAATGTGCAGGGGTCGGCCTTAAACTGGGATGGATGGATAATGCCAACCTTGACGCGGCTTTAAAAATAAAAGACTTGGCTTTGAATTACATTTCCGCCGCTTTCTGCTCGACATATCTGGTGCAGGTTTCCCGAATAATAGCCACTTGTCCATTTATTTCCCACTAATTAACATCAAAAGCGGATGATTGATCAAGAGCCCATTGAACAAGCGTCTCAGTAGTCTTTTCGCATTCTTTCTCTGTGTTGTTGATTAGTCTTGTTTGTGCGGCCGCTTGGCTGGCGGTTGCCTTGTGAGGTCGTCGCACTTAAACGGCTGCAAACAGGTGGTGGGAGCGAGACAAGAGGGGTGCGAAGAATCAAGCTGTGTGATGTAACATCCGGCAATGGAGGACATGCTTGTCCTTTGAAGACCGGCGAATAACACTTCACACCGAGCTGTGCGTTGAATGCCACTCTTCTTAAAGAGACACCTACTGCATTTTATTCCTCGGTCTTTTGTTTGTTTCTTTCTGCCTTGGCACAGCAGCTGCGAATGGGGGCGGCAGGGGGAATAATTAGGAGGATCATCTTGTATGAATTCAATGGTGTTTTGTTTTGTTTCGTTTTGTTTAATCGAGGTGTGTCAAGTGCATGCCAAAGCTAAGCGTGACTCTTAAAGGGGAGGTGTCAAGATCATTTTTGTTATGGGTCATACTCAGGTTTTGACTGTAAAAAATATGAATGTTGATGATAGTAAAATATAAAATACTGTGTTGATTTACTTTTTAAATATATATGTTGCTTTTTATGAAATGTTATTGAAAATGCCCATTCTTACATGGGAACATTTATTTGTTCTTTTTTGTAGGCGTTAAAATTTATATTATGCACTCTACTTGCAATAATAAACATGTCCACCAGACATTTGCAGTTTTCACAGAAATTGCATGTGAAGGCTGAAATGCCGAATGGGAAAAAATATGGATGCATGTGGAATGATGTTGAATGGTATAGAATAATCTGAAATTATATTGAATGATACGGAATGACTTTAAATGATGTGAAATGGGAATGAACGGGGACACTTTTGACATGTTGAAAATTTACCAAGGTGAATTCCATGTGCTGAACGTTTTGAATTTCAAATGGAAACACTGATGCGGATCTGTTTTGTTGAATTTGTCATTGGGAATGAATAGGGACTTTTTGGTAAGAATTTGAGTGTTGAAAAAGTAGAATTTTTTGGCATGTTGAAAATTATTCCTGAGGTGCAGTGAATGAGTTGAATGTTGTCAATTTCAAATGGGAAAGATGTGAATCTGTTATGTTGAATGTGCTTTTGGGAATGAATAGGGATTGTTTTTTTTGTTGTTGTTGAAAATGTTGACTTTAGGGAAAACTGAATTTTTGGAATGAGAAAAATGGGGGTGGGGGGAATTAAAAATACATTCCTAATGTATCTATTTAACTGTTGGGGCGGGGGCAGAGTAATGGAAAGGCGATACATTGTAGGTAAACTAGTTTTTTTTCTCCCAAACCGTTGCCATAAAATATCGTCCCATCAAAAATCCTTCCGGCAGAATAGACATATAGAAATAAATATATGACTTAAGGAGCTGGCGGTGATTTACTGTATAAGAGGCCAAACAAACACAAATGAATGCTGTTTTTCTTATTTGCATGCAAATGTCAAAAATAGATTCCCCTTGCATGGCTTCTTCTGGGACGCGCTCCTTAATCTTCATGAATGGAAAAACATGATGAAGGCAGCAAAAATGAGCACAAACGTCTCTAAAAGCATTTTGTTTGCCCATTGAAAGAACGATACTGTACAACCAAACACTCGGTCCCATAACAAAAAAAGGAGCGCATTAGGGGTAGCAAGTGGGACATTTTTACACTGGCCAAATCAATCTTGAGACTTAAATGCCAAAGAGCATGATTGTATTTATTTACTTTGCTTGTTTTAACCCTTCATACTGCGGCTATTTGAACGCAAATGGTGTTACAACACAGACAGGGAATGGAATACTCAAATGCATATATTCTTTATCCTCCTGAGAAATTGGACAATGATTGCACCTGAGTCACTTAGCCGGTAGTGGAGCTCCTCTTATTTGTCCACTGTAGAGTACCCGGAAATCAAATCTCATCCCTCATCTCATACTCATCTTTTCACTGCCAAAGCCAAAAAAGCCGGAATTAGCCTCACTGTCCCAATACTTTTGGAGGGAAGTGCATGTGCAAAAAGAACAGACAGTATTCCAGTGGACATCTTGAGGGCCATGCAGGTCCATATGGGTGCCATGCTACCGTGACGTCGACTGTGCTGCCTCCAAACAAGATGCCGAGCAGCGTAACATATTGGCTAATCTGCCCGTGCGCTGTTTCAATTACACTCCAAAGGGTTGAAACAGAAGGCGAGATTGGCTAACCTGTTGAAAGGGCGCATGCTGAATATTATGCTCACTGATTTAATGTCTTTTTCTCCGAGGTAAGCATTTTCCCGCTGCTGTGTCTCGGTGTGTGTGTGTGTGTGTGTGTGTGTGTGTGTGTGTGTGTGTGTGTGTGTGTGTGTGTGTCTTGGCTTCGGCAGCAACCTGACTGATTGAGGTGATGTACCGCAGTGTGTCCACAACACAACACAATTGTTGTACAAGGAGTGGTGAGGGGGAGGGAGGGTGCCGATTGCTCAACTCACTCACAGCCCACTGGTGCAAATGTAAAGCTCACAGTTTGTCGATGAGCTCTTATTGAGGAAGTGACAAATGGTTTGGTGTGAACCCTGCTAAAGCCTTGTCATCTCGCCGACGCGGTCTTTGTGCTTGACCGCGCAATGGGTCAAATAAAGCAGGCGGAACGCATGAATAAGGAAAATGATAATGTTCCACACGGGGTCATGTATAATTTGCTGGATTTAAAATGTATCACTTCAGATATATTTTTGATGGGAATTAATATTGAAAATGGTATTTTGTCACCTTATCCTGATGCATTTCCGCGACACGGATTTGTAATAGCGAGAAATGTTCGACAGAGGAGATGGAAAGGCTTCCATGGGACAATTGCTTCGGGAAACCATTTGAAATGGGATTGAATTTTTGATAGAAGCTTTTTGAAATGAGATTAAAACCAGAGTGTTATAAAAAATAAAAAGGGTTATATTAAAAGATGAAAGATGTGTATTATTTTTGGAATTGTTATATTTTCAGTGGGCAAGATAAAGATATTTGCGTCCTAACAGCTATACATTATGCTTGTTGTATAGTTTGAGAAAAAGTAATTTTATTCACAAAAAGAGCTGTATATTTTTTAGATGAAACATACTACGGTAGTTTTTGAGAAAAGAAGAACAATTATATTATTGAGATGGCTCGGCACTTGTTTTGACAACCTAATTTAAATTTGAGAGAAAAACAGCATATTTCAGAAAAAAAGCCCAACAAGTCAAATAGTTTTATATTTTTTTGTGAATTTTAAAATAAGTATCTATTTTTTGAGAGAACAAGTTGTATAATTCTTCGATGAAAAAAAAAATATATATTTTTTTGAGTGAAAAAATATATTTGTGAGGGGGAAAAAAAAAAAAAAAATATATATATATATATATGCATATACAGTATGTAGAAGAAAGAAGTGGTCTATTTTCGAGGGAAAATGTTGAATATTTTTGGGAAAAAATATTTTCAAAAAAGAAAAGTTGTCTATTTTTTGGGGGTAAAATTTGTTCTAGGTGTACTTTACCCTTTTGAAAAAATTGTATATTCTTCAGAACCAGGGTATACTTTTTGGGGTCACAAGGATGTGTGAAACATTTTTTGAGTGCAAAGTTTTATAGTTTTGAATGCCATATTCAAGAAAAAATGGGTAGTTTCAAGAATATTTTTTGTATTTTTATTGGTTTAATACAGCTAGCTTCATAAACCCCAATTTGTATATTTTCAAGAATATAAAATTTATACTCTTGAGCAAATAGTTTTGTATATTTAAGTAGTATAAGAAGTCTATATATGTTTTGTGTGCATTTTTGAGAATTTTTTGTTTCGCTTTATTTTTGCACCATTTTTTTAAACACAGTAACACATTACCAAAACACAAAGATAATGACATTCCAGCATTTTTTTTCATGACTCGGTTGAGATTTTAATGCATCGGTTGATTTTTTTTAATGAATTTTTTGATTAATCAGTCAGTCAAATTTCACCGTGCCAAATATCGGAATCAGTATCAGCCTTTAAAAAAAAAAAAAAAAAAAAACAACAACTATCTGTCGAGCCCTTGTTTCGGAGCTAATTCTCCAATGGCGTCTGCCCTTGCGGCGCGCTATCGACATAAAAGCAGCAGTTTATATTCCACCAGCTCCTCCGTATTGACACTCAGAAAGAGCGAGCGGGAGAGGACTGCTTTCACGCAGCGCTTGGCCGAGCCCCCATTATGCATGAGCCCTGACCACCCGTCACCAGCTGTCACCGAACAGACCGCCGAAACCCGCCCGCACCCTTGGGGTCAGCGCGGTCCGTCAGGGAGGCTGTAAGATGAGTCCACTGGCTTGGAAACTCTCGGGCTCGGATCTCACTTACTGACTCACCCCTTCTCGGTCAATAGTGCTGTAGCTGGCTTTGACTTCCTCTCGTCGCTTCTCAAAGGCTCTCTGATCACGTCTCTCGGCGGGCACCGCTTGTTTCTCAGAGTTGATGTGTGACAAGGGGGGCGGGGGGGTAGGATTGGAAGCATCTCTCCTATTTTAAGGCTCTGATTCGTCTCGACGTACTCGTAATGAGAGGCGAGCTTTTCAAACGATTGGACAAGGAAACTCAAGGTGACTTAGATCCACATGCTTTAAGATGCTAGTACACATGCTGAATCTTCTACAGGAGGGGGATGAGCATCTCCATCACCGAGGTCTCTCTCATACTGTAGGCACTGGTGCCTTGAGATCCAAGTGACTTGACTTGCGCGTTTTTCCAGAGTTGAGCTGTCGCTCGGTTGATTGTGTTTTTGACCTTGGGCTACGTTTCAGACGCTCCACCACTTGAGTGAAGTGAAAACAAATAGAGCACTTAAGGCGGAACCTCTGAGCAAAATGTCAGTCCAGTAGCAAATTGGTTTACAAACAAAATTTTGAGACGAAATTGAGACTCCCAAAACTATGCTTCTTCGCATCCAAATGGAAAAGCTCACTTGTGTTTTCTCTCACAAAGCAATAAACCCCCTTTGGTTGCGGCTCACATATTTAAGGTACATATCTTGTCACGGATTTTTTTAGGCGAGGGTGCCATTGTGGAATTGTCTAAAAAAAAATTTTTTTTAAATAAATAAAAAAAAGAACTTGCCCATTTGCTATTGTATTTCGTTGGCGCCATCTTGTGGCCAAGGCACTCTCGAGTAATGTGCAGATTTTTTTCTTTCCATTTTTATGACATTAGATCGTCATCCATGGAGGTTGAAAAAGTAACCTGCCGGAGTAGAAATGATGGATATCCGTTTTCAGATGTAGGGAGTGAAAGAAAAAGTCATCAGAAATGGAAACACTCAAGGAAAGTGCTGATACCCGTGTTGTGTGTCGTGATGCATTGCATTTGTGAATCACAATTGAGTCGCTGACAACACACAGGTGATTTTGAAATGATGTTTTGTGACCAAAAGTGCTTGGCATATTTGAAAGTCCAGTATACAGACTTACTACTAGTATTAGCGTGACGGTTGAAGGGATGCATCTATATCCGTGACAATTTACCTAATCAAGTTTCGAAGAGCAAAGACAATTATGATGATGCAGTTTATGCCTCCCCCCTTCCCACCAACATACATCCCTTGTATGCACTGATGATGTCACCCTACGGATAATGCTGACTTGATTGTCTATTCAGCGCATCTTAAAGTGGCCCGCTGCAGCAGATGGTGCTCGAGGCAGGAGACCAACCCTTGTCTCACCTCAATCTGGACAGCAGGGCTCATCGCTCCCTGGATGGAGTGCTATAGAGTTTTGCTCAAGGCGAACAGAATAAAAAACACGCAACAGGCTGCAGTCTTGCGAGACTCTAACGATGCAGACATTTGACCATGCAGTGCTGCCATAAGTGCCCCAAAATGTGGATGATTCACCCCACTGTCAAATTTAGGAAATATAAATGAGATATTCATAATGGCGGCCCGGCAGTCCAGTGGTTAGCACGTCGGCTTCACAGTGCAGAGGTACCGGGTTCGATTCCAGCTCCGGCCTCCCTGTGTGGAGTTTGCATGTTCTCCCCGGGCTTGCGTGGGTTTTCTCCGGGTGCTCCGGTTTCCTCCCACATTCCAAAAACATGCATGGCAGGCTGATTGTGCACTCTAAATTGTCCCTAGGTAATGAGTGTGAGCGTGGATGGTTGTTCGTCTCTGTGTGCCCTGCGATTGGCTGGCAACCAATTCAGGGTGTCCCCCGCCTACTGCCCGGAGACGGCTGGGATAGGCTCCAGCACCCCCCGCGACCCTAGTGAGGATCAAGCGGTTCGGAAAATGGATGGATGGATATTCATAATTTATTGTACTGTGGTACCTCTACTTACGAACATCTCTTCATATAAAATTTTCAAGTTACGAAACATCTCAACAGGAAAATATTGCACTCTTGTTACGAAAGAAATTTCAAGATACGAAAGGTAAAAATACAGTATGGCCTGGTAGTCGCAGCTCCGAGTTTCCTGAACGCAACATGCTTATAGCTGCCGCCATTGGCTACTACCTAACATCATCCCGGCATCCCATTGGCTAAGAGGGACCTCGACTGCACGTGTCTATGTGTGTAAATAGATAGAATGTGTCTATGCAGAGTCCTCGTCATTCATCCCTCGGGCCATGAGGCGTTCCGATAGTTTTACGTAAATGGGAATCACCCAGGAAAAGTGTTCACCAGTTGGACGATCGCTCACTATGCTGATGTTTGCCTTGGACATTTTCGAAGGATTGTTAAAAGCCGACAAAGGCAGACGTCCTTGGATTAGTTCCATTCAAAACGCCAGGCAAAAACTACTTCTGAGAGAGAACATGGCCTCAAGAGGGCAAAAAACGATGAGGACGCAGTTAAAAGTTAAATGACCATCATTTTATTCTTTATTCTTTATTTTTTTTACATTATGCACACTTCTCATTTATTGTGCAATAATCTAACTGTAACATGTATTTGTTACATATTTCGATGCATTGTTATGCTTTAGGAAACATTTATGTCTGAATGTTGGTGGGGCTTGGAACGAATTAGGGTATTTACATGGAAAACGCGTAGATACTTTATTATTTAGTTACTTAATTAAGACATTTCTTCCCGAACCAATTAATTTCGTAAGTAGAGGTACCTGTATTTTGTTTAATTAATTGTGACATAAAAATATTTCGCTTGGGATTTTCTAAAATTACTTCACAGTTGACCTTTAAAAAAAGTGCTCCAAAAACGAATCAAAACTAACTGAATTAGATAAAACAATATAAAGATGAAAACTACTATGGTAGCTCCTTGGCCTTGCTACATTTCAAGCAACTATCAAGCAACAAAGAGAGTGTTTTATCTATTTTGAATGGACTTCCTTCTGGACTGACTAATCCAAAAGTTTTGGATGATCAAAATTTGGCTCTGGAACTAATTATTGAACAAATCTATTTTTTCTCAATGGGAAATTTGGTTTTGAAAGACAATTCAAAAGAGAGTATGGCGGTCGTGTCCACATTACTCAACTGTGCATTCAGAGTTCTGCGGGGAGGAAGTGCGGCCCTCCTTTGAGTCTTTTTAGGTTGACATCGCTCAAATCGGCATATATATAATGCCTATAGATTAGTGCTAATAAGCACCTGCTATAGCTGCTCGTTTTGCACACACACTATCGCACCCACCCACCCACCCACACGCGCAGTCAGTCGCAAAAGAACCCTTATCTGGAAAACGCCTTTGTGCTGAAGCATCTGATTAAAGAAAATTGAAGGGGAGTCATTTATTGCAACGGCCCCACAGCTGTGAAGCTAATTAGAAGTGCGGCCAGTCTCGCCGAAAAATGTCTCAATTACGTTTTGCCTATTTTGAATCAGAAAAGTCTTTTGCGGAGCACATGGGCCTACCTTGTTGCACGTATCCTGCCGCCATGAATTGATAACATAACTGAGTATAGGTACTGTAGTCGCTGGTCTATCAGGTCGTGGAATTTATTTTGCTGTAAAGTTGATGAAGACTGTTGATGGAGTGGAAACAAGCCTGCTGTCCAGGTAATAATGTGGGTTCACTGTAAACGTGCACACTCAATGCTGAGCCAATGATAAATAAGATAACCGCTGCCTAAATAATGCAGTGCAGGCCAAACTGCACTCGTTTGGGATTATAGAATAGAAGAGCAGTCACATTTGGGATATTGTGTTCCAGAGCAGTCATAACACTCTCGGCAGTAGTTTAAGTAACATATTTACATTATTAATTGTAAGTAGTACAAGTAGATTTTGGACTGTTGGACAAATGGACACCACAGACAAAACAGTGAATAATAACTCCACGAAGCTGAAATTTTGCATAGGATGTATATCTATGTCTTGGCCAATTTCCACTGAACATTTTGAGGGGTTGAAAGTGAAAAAAAATTAAAAGTGAAAAAAGTTGTTGCACATTGGAAGAGGGACATTTTTGGGACAATCCTCGAGGACGTAATACCCTTCATGCAGCCGCTTAAAAATACTGCATGAGGGTTAATGACAATTTCGGCACGGTAATAAATGTCACGCATCCATTTTTTTTGTCATCAGCTGTTAGAAATAACATGAAATCGAGTTTAACGTGCCATCAGGAGCTAACATAGAAGTCTACAACACACCAGTCACAATAACATCCAAAACATAATCTGCAAAAGCCACTCAAATACCGCTAACATGAGAAGCTAATGGAACCGGGTACATGTTCAATCAGTGCTCCCTCTCTTCAAATACAAGTCCTTTGTTCACATGAAGCTGCGTGACACCGACTGAAAAAGTGGTATCTCATTTTTTTTCAACATGAAGTGTCACACAAGTATATCTTTAAATCAATCAGTAATGAATGATTAAACCAAGCTAATAGCAAAGCGTGAGAAGCTAACGTAGCCATCGAACATTTTCAATCAGGGGTCTTTCAACAAACAGAAGGACTGGAATGCACATGTTCGAATGATGGCGTCATCAACAGACCTTCTTCGATAAAGCTGTGTCAAGTGACATTTGGGAGTCCGTTGCCAAGTCGTCGCATATGTCATGTGTCTGCCAGCGATTTGAATTTAAATCCCTATTCATCATTTTCTTTCCAAAATTAAAGGTCATATTTGCATTCGAATTGATAAGCATTTGGTATGCAGGGCAGCACTTATTGCTGGGAGACCAAGGTTCAGTCAGCTGGCGAGCATTCCAGGGACGCTGGCCCCGTCTCATTGTACAGTACAGAAACCTGCTTAAGGCCCACGATGTGATGTTGGCTAGGCTTTGAGCCGAGAGCCCATTTCATCCAGTTTCCGCAAAAAAGGGCCACACCCGCGCCATATTAATTTGTAAATTGAGCTGGATGGAACAACACTTTCATCCGAGAGCAAATAAAAAAACCTGTAGAATTATTTACAGGGGCTTGTGATTGGTTGAGTGTTTGAGCGCTACTTAGACAAAAATGTGATTGGGTGAATGATGACCACTGGCCAAAATTGTGAGAAAGTTGCGGTGCTCTGCAAAAACAGGGCTTCAAAACAAGAAAAAAAATAATGGGCAGGGACTTTAGAGACGTTGAGCTTTCTTAAAAGAAATAAATACAGCTAGCTTCATAAACCCCAACCGATTTCTTAAAACCAGAGGTTGGGAACAAGTCATGTACAGTATGTGCTAGTCACAAGTACGTAGTTTCAAACAAAATCTGTGGCAAAAAATCAGACAGGTCAAGTCCCCCAAAAAATTCTAAACTAGTCGAACCAAGGATTAAGTAATTATAGGTCAAGTCACACAAGCTTGCTCAGTCGCATCTTTTGTAGTGATGATAAAATGTTTTTCACATACTATGTATTTAATTTTAGACTACGTTATATATATTATAACATTAGACATGTTATGAATGGGACTACTTTAGATAATAAAATGATGCCTGGGGGGGGGGGGGGACATTTTGAACTTCTTGAACTCTGCCAAAACCAATCTAGAAATATCATATTGTACTCACTTGCTTTGCCTCAGCTTTATCTTGAAGCTTAATAGGCGAGCAGTTTAGTTTATTTTTCAGTATTTTCGGGTTGTAAATAATTTGTTTGCCTCTGCATAGCTACGAAAGCTCTTATAAGAAAGCAATTTAATGTTACTAGTTGTAGTACAGTAGTAATAGTAGTACAGTGAAACTCCTCTACAAAGAAATCATGTTTGCAGCAAGACATTTTTCACAACAGGGGGTTTTTTCACTGTAGCAAATTTGATCTCAGATGTAAACACACACACACACACACACGCACGCGCACACACACACACACACAAACACAAAAACGTATGTGTACTCTTTATTTTTATTCCAATAGGGCATAAATATGACCATACACTTATTTGACACTTCATATAGTCGGTGTAGAAAGAAAAAAGGGAAATACATTGCAAAATTTACGATCAGCATTAACTTTCACTTACATACATTTCTTGGATAATCTTTTATTTTGCTTTCATTTTGATCACTTTGACCCTCTCTTCCAGCGTCAGAGCTCTTCTTGTCTTAGCTGCTTGACATCCAAAGGTCCTGTTTGTAGCCATTTCAGCAATGCAATGTTCTTGCTGCGTCCAAAACTAACAATAACAAATACTTCCTGGACTACTGTGCGTGTGTAAACCAGTGTGTTGGTTGCTGTTGCCGTTTCCGAACGAAGCAGTAGAGGTCGCTGTTGGATTAGACTTCGTTGTAGTGAATCTCGTCGTGAGGCAAGAGCAGAGAAAATGATTTTGTATCACGAAACATGGGGGCGGGGGTTCGTTGTATGGTGGGCAGGAAAATGGGAATGGTGTTAATGCATGAAGATTTGTTCACACTAGCGGGTATTTTCGCCCATGTAGGTTTCGTTGTAGAGGAGTTTCACTGTAGTCATAGTGGTAAAAATCTATATGGTGAACTTTAAGACTCTCAAATATTGTCATCCAGCGAATAAATATGTCCTACAAGAAGCAATGCGGAACCGTTATCCAAACGAGTCCACTGGATTTAAAAGCATGGACGCAGGACACGTGGTAGTCTCACCTTGACCTTTATGGGCCTATAGAGGCAGGACACGGGCTGCAAATGGCCTCTCCAAGCCATAGTTTGGATAGCCCTGCCTTATACGGATGTGATTTTCGAGTGTTGGCGAAGTCCTGTCACTCTCTATGGAGCAGAGCTTATAAGTGGAGGCTTTGTGTTGTGGTTTCTCAGCGATGGACAGCAGCAGACTGTTGTGTCAAGACAGACGGTGACTGAAGCAGCACATTGTCATATTTAGGTTAAGGCTGGAAGTAAGATGGATGGACCGAGCTGATGGTGCTCCATCAAAACTGTCCGTGGAAGGTCTGATGGAGCTTGTGATGTCTGGCGTACCTTTTGCATCCATTTTTTTTTTCCTGATATAAAATTACATACCTTCCCCCGATGAAATCTGAGACTTAATTAAACCTGCATGGCAAAGCTCCAAGTTTCCACACATGTGGAGGCCCACTAATCAAACGGGACACCTGTGCCGAAAATGCCTTCAGCTTGAAAACCAATATGTTACTAAGCAGCCCATGATGTGCATATTAATGATCTTCTTTGGACTCTCAAGTCAAGAATGTCTCTTTCTTCATAACGTTCGTAACCAAGATCTATTTACTTTGATTTATTCACTGAACTGCAGGTTGAGAGGCACATTTTTCCTCATGGTTTTCAACAATACGACCAGCCGATTACAATTTCTATCAGTCTATCCGTGCGGCTACCCATTTCTTCTCGTCCTTCCTCTGATTTAGCCTGTGAGCCGGAGCCTGTCCCAGCTGGCACTGGCCAGATAGGCAGCGTGTGTACCCCGGACTGGTTGTCAGACAATCGAATGTTGTGATTACCAAATGAGTTCAAATGGGGCTCACCAGTAAGGGTGTGAACAATGAAGGTGATCGTCACAGCTCGTCTTGGTAGCAACGGGAAGGGGTCGAGCTGCTACCAGACAGATATCGATGATCACCTTCATTGTTCACACCCTTACCGGTGAGCCCCATTTGAACTCATTTGGTAATCACAACATTCGATTGGCTGACAACCAGTCCGGGTTAATAAATAAACAAAGCATTCCACCTCAAAATCTGTACCAACATGCCCACCATTCTGTTGAATATGCTTGTGTAAACATGCTGTGCTCGAGAAAACGGACAAACTTCATGCTCTTAGTTGATAAAGTCTTCTTGATGGATGCGCCCAAATCCTTTGAACAACCTTTCCTCACTCTTCTTTTCATTTTCTCTCCTGCTAATTGTCTTCTTTCCAATGCATCATGTCATGCATGAATAACATCCAACATTCTGCAGAAAGGGCTTTGTCAAACTCAGAATGTAATGCCCGTATCACCCTGCAGCCCGGTAAAACCTCAGCGTGCCAAGCATCATCTCCCTCGGAGTGTTATTGGACCGACTCCGCCAAAATAAACAGTGTAATTGAACTGCAACGAGCATTACGCCCATATTATCTGGCAATTAGTAAACGATTCGTGAAGATGAACTCAAATACTGTATGGATGCATGTTAAATCATGTGCTTCAAGTCATGTGTAGGTCGTCAACTTCATATTTTTGCTATCTATCTATCTACTGTATCTATCTATCTTCTATCTATTACTATCTATCTATCTATCTATCTATCTATCTATACACACACACACACCACACCGAGTGACATTGTGACGTGTCAGTTAGGAATACAAAAGAAGTACAGGCAAACCTCGGTTTTTGTCCAAAATGTTCGAAACCGAAATTGTTCGAACACCTTTAAAATAAAAATGTTTACCCTGGAGAACCGAGGAAGCGTCACTTCCTCGTGTAGGGTCAAATTTGACCCCTATTAATTCTGCTACTCAAATGCTACCCTTATTCCTAATCCCCAAAGGGTCATTTTTGTTTGAATTTGGGAAGACCCACAACATTGTGGCCTCTGATTTCATATACAATGTCTGGAAAGCCAGCTAGTGTCAACATAAGGTCCTAAATTAAATGGATTAAAGTAAGTGTGTCTTGAATATTTGAAAAAATTATCATATTTTGGTGTTCATCATCATAAGAAAACTAAGTGAAAGAGAATTTTACTCCACGTTTATGCAGCTCAAGTTATTAAAACACCACACATAGTGCAGCCATTTTTGTGTGGAGTTTGCGTTCGGGTTGCGGGGAATGTAATTTCAAAACAAATCCATAGTTGAAAGCATCATCATTTTTCAAAGAAATTAAGAAGAAAAGGGATTTTTGGGGGGAGGGTAAAAAAATCTTGAGATTCCCTTTGAAGGCCATCTTGCCCAAGCCCTGGTTTTCATGTTCTCTCCTTGTCAACCCCCAAGTGTCAAACTCAAGGCCCGGGGGCCAAATCCAGCCGACTCCGTCATATTATCTGGCCCGTGAAAGCAAGTCATGTGCGTCAACTTCATATTTTTTGCTAAAATACCAAAATTTAACACCTTTATCCCTGGAGAACCCACAGGGTCAAATTTGACCCCTATTAATTCTGCTACTCAAATGCTACCCTTAAATCCCAAAGGGTCAAATTTGGCCCTAATCCTAAATTAGGATTAAAGTATTGAATATTTGAAAAACATATTTGGTGTTCAGTGAACATGAATTGTAACCGTTTCTGTTGCCAGAAAATTACACTGAACAAATGGTGTGTTACATTTCCTCCATTTTATTTCCTTAAGCTGCTGCACACAATAGAATCATCCGGATTGACTTGCATTTTTTTTTCTAGTCCACCCCACAAATTGTGTCTGGACCCAGATTTTATATTGTGCAACCACTTGACGAAATACAATTGAGTAAATTACACACACCGATGCACCAATTTGATATGCATTTGTAATAATATGATGTGTGAAGACATTTCTATGTTTTCACAGTCATAACGGCCCTCCGAGGGAAACCAGAAGTATGATATGGTCCATGACCAAAAAAAAAAAAAGAAAAGCTTTTTTGCCTCCGTGAGCCTTGCGACCAGTCCAGAGTTTACTCCCCCTTCCGCCAAAGTCAATTGGGGAAGGTTCCAGGTCATGCATGACATCGAATGAATCCTAAATTCTGTCGGAACTGAGTTGGTGGAAGTTTGGACTGAACATGGACTCACAACATTTTGGAGCGAAAACATTACATCATACAGTATTCAGGCTACATTAGAATCGACTGTCTACACAGTCACACACACACTTGAGATCGGCTATGGTTCACTTTTTCACAACATATGCAAAGATGACACATTTGATTTCTTTGGAGAGACAGTTTAGGTGCTGCTAATTTGGTTCGCGACAGGCTTCAAAATGGTGGCCTTTCATTCACCAAATTGAACAACATTCCACAGTGACTTCAGACTTATTTGGATCCAATTTCCCCGAGGATCTGACATGCCTCAACACACACACATCCTGCTTCTCAATGACTCACTCAGTTAGAACCTTTTTTTTTTTTTAACAACTCAACTCAGGTTATCTCAGATAAGAAATGCCTATCCTTCAACTAGAAATCACATTTCCCATTCAAAGTTTTTTTTATGTGCGGGGGCCACCTGTGGCAATAATGATGAGTCGAACGCACGACATTGGGGCACGCCAGGGGGCATTGGTGCCAATATCCTTTTTAGAGCCACGGCGGGGGACACTGCTGGGCACGTTGAAAGAATCCCCACCTGAATGAGCGGCCTGTTGCAAAAAGTCAAACTGTCTTCCAGATGGTGATACAAACGACCGGCAATCGCCTATGCGCTGCTGTCTGCTCAAGTCGTGGGGTCATCCAAGTGAGTCCACAACATCCACTTCATTTGTAATCATTTCAAACCGCTCGGGTTCTGCCGAGGCGTCGCAGACTGGGCACCCTGTACTTAAAGCAAAATAGTCTGTTTATGTGACTCCTGCTTCAACTATCTTTGGTATTGAATGCTGATTCCTTTCACTACTTAATTGTCAGGTTGCTTCTGACCTTGGCGAGGCAACGCATTCCCCGTGAATTGCATGAATTTTGCTCTTGCGCTTCTGTGATAGAAGATTGCAATTTGCAGACGACGGCGGGATGTGGTGCCGTGTATTTTGTTTCCGTCTTATTTGTTAACGTAGTTCATGGTTGTCTATTTTATTGGAATGACTCTATGAATGAGTTGTCATTGAGTTTTGAGCATGGTGAGTTCAACATTCGTTTTTTTTGGAGGGGGTGGGGGCGTTGTGGTTTCGAAGTTTCGTATACTGTAGATCAGGGGTGTCAAACTCATTTTTGTCGCGGGCCACATTATCGTTACCGGTTCCATTAGAGGGCCGTCATGACTGTGAAACCATCTAAGGAAGTCCAGAATAATGGTTTATTCAACTATTGTTTAAGTTACTGCAATGAGGGTTTTGGTCACAAGAAAACTTACAATAGCTCTCTTATATATTACATACGAGAATTTGAAATGTGGGTACAAATTTAGTAAGCATCATAGAAGTCTACATGTTTGATTTGCTTTCGCGGGCCACATCAAATGATGCGACGGGCCAGATCTGGCCCCCGGCCTTGAGTTTGACACCAGTGCTGTAGATTAACCGTTGTATTTAGCGACACTCAAAAAGTATTTTTTTTTTTTTACAAAAATAAAATTATTTGTGGACTGCTTTTAGTCTACCACTGCAATACATCGTAGTGGGATGATCTAGGACGCTGAAGCGGAACGCCCACCTACATGTGCAACGGCTTTCCGTCGTGGAGGGTTACAACTAGTTTGCAATTAACAGCAGCGCATTATTCACATTGCCAGTGACAGTTACGGAGCGCGAGAAGTACAACATCGATCCAGCCGCTCGTCCGTGCCAAGACGATGTAAAAAAAATAGTAATATAGAGGAGGTAATTCTCTGATTACAATTTTCCATAACTTGAGGTTCCACTGTAATTGGAAAATTAATGAAGCCAATACAAATTGGTTTCATTGTTTGAATATTATTTGGACACGGCCCATCCAAATACAGCCTTTGAGCAAAAAGGTTGGCCCACACCCCCAGCCTTAACTGGTCAGTTTAGCTCGTGTGACGTTGCTCCTACTAGCACAATTCGTCTGCGAGCAAGATGAATGCAGAGGCATATTTCTTACCGCTTCATCTGTTTCTCTTGCTTACATTAATATTGGCACCGGTTACTCCTACTTTCTCCTGAGCTGGCAGCTCCCGAGCACAGGGAAGGTAGGAGAAAACGCGGAGATCTCTTAATATTTGGCAAAGTCACCCGCGGCGGTAACAGGGGGATACTTCGTCATAGTCACGGTCCCTGTCAGGTACGGTAGACCTCGCCAGCTTTTTCAATTTCTGCTCCCCCTCCCCTCTCTTTTAGCAATGTGCCAAGGTGGGAGAAATAGCAATTTGTGTGTAATCTTATTTGTATAACATCGTGAATGGAATGGCCGAAAATTGGGCTGAAGGACACCCGTGGTGATATTGAAAGCAGGAACGCAGCGTAAGAAAGTACGAGGAGAAACACTTCTTGAGGAGGAGATCAGCAGATGGCATGAAAGTCATTGCTCTTTATCCCTGATGGACTTGGGGGGGGGGGGGGGGGGGGGGGGGGGCAGCGATTTAACCGACGCTTGTTTATCTTCTCATGTTAAATTGCTGGAAAATCTGTCATTGTGGCATCTCAGTTCAGGACGGCCGTATTAATGGTCGAAAACATGTCAATATTTGGTATGAGGGAGATTTTTCCCTTTCATGTCACCAGAGGTGACCGGCTCTGTATACTACTCAAGGTTTTTGGGGTCGATCGCTGAACCACAAGGTTTGAAACAAACGATACTCGATCATTGATTTGATCAGAAGATGGAGCAAGATAATAACTTTTATCTTTACTCTCCAGTTGACCCACGCTAAAGTGAAAAGGGATTGGTCATGTAAACTCCCCCAATTTTTCACCCCAAAAATGCTGATAAACATCCAATGTAACATGTAATGTTTTACATGTACAGTGAAACTCCTCTACAATGAAATCATGTTTGCAGCAAGAATTTTTTCACTGTAGCAAATTTGATCTCAGATGTAAACACACACACACACACACACACACACACACACACACACAAACGTATGTTTACACACACACACAAACGTATGTGTATTTTTATTCCAATAGTGCATAAGTATGAGCATACACTTATTTGACACTTCATATAGTCAGTGTAGAAAGAAAAAAAAGGGAAAGAACTTGCGAAATTTACGACCAGCATTCACTTTCACTTACATCAATTTCTTGGATAATGTTTTTTTATTTTGCTTCCTCCGTCTTTCATTTTGATCACTTTGACCCTCTCTTCCTGCATCAGAGCTCTTCTTGTCTTAGCTGCTTGACATCCAAAGATTCGTTTTGTAGCCATTTTAGCAATGCAACGTTCTTGCTGCGTCTGAAAATAATAATAACATACTTCCTGGACTACTGCGCATGTGTAAACCAGTGTGGTGGTTGCTGTTGCCGTTTCCGAACGAAGCAGTAGAGGTCGCTGTTGGATTAGACTTCGTTGTAGTGAATCTTGTCGCGAGGCAAGAAGAGAGAAAAAGATTACGAGTCCAGACACTTGCTTACCAACTATGCCAAATATCTTACGCCTGCCTGCTCCCTTTTGGCTCTCATTGGAAGCTGGCTGAGTTGTACAAGTCGCGGTGCCCACAGACCGCAATGATTATTTTGTCCAACCTTGTTTGTCCACTTTTTACCATGCGTGTATGTGCCGTAGCAAGCACGTTCTTAAAGCCGTATGGCTCTGGAGTCGCTGTTCGAATTCGGCCCAATCTACGCAGAGTGTTTAGACCACGAGTCAACAACTTGAGTCCTCGAGACCCATATCCTGCACGTTGTTGATGTTTATCTCCCCAACACACCTGAATCAAACGATCAGGATGGCTTGCTGAAAGTTAGATGCTACAGTACATAAATTAATTATGTTGGCAACAAGTATTGTGCTTGAAAGCACAACCGAATGCGTTCGGTAAAAGGGATTCTTTGGTGTGTCCTTAGTTGCCGTCTGTTTGCTCGTAAGCTGGCATTGAGATGCGATGGTTTCATGCATCGATTGCTTAAAATCTTCATCTCACAAATTGAGTCACACAATGAGCTCACATATAGATGTCGTGTAAACCTGCTACAGTTCCATCACTGTTTTTGGGTATTGCTTGTATTGAATTGAACTGAGCTGACTTGTTTTGTTCTCTCATTTCCTGCACTGTAGCTACCATCACACGTTCCCTCTTTCACTGGTACTCTTCTGTGTACCGACGTCACTTCAGTAGAACAGAGTCTCTTATCGCTCGCCGAGGGGTTCGAGTCCTGCCAACCCCACTTCACCCATCACTGCTCCGAATGGCTTCTGTTGACTTAGCTGAGGCCCCACTTAAACAAAGCAGACTGCCACGTGCCGTCCCGCTGAGAGTGTAACAAAGACAAAACACAGGTCCAACACGGCAGACGTGACCTTCCGCCAGCCTTTCAATTCACCGCTGGGAGCTGACAAAGAAGGAAGTTGACCATCTGTCTTGAACCGACTAAGTGGGAGGCTGGCGTACAGTCGACAGTAACCAAGGCTTTCGACGATAGGCTAAGCCACAGCCACAAAGATGTAATTGATCCACTTGAGGCACTGTTTTCTTTTCCCAATCCCACAGTCCCAACCTTTTTACATCACTCTCACGCTTTTAATTGCAGTGTAATATTTGTTTTTAAAAATAACAGTGATTAATTAGTAAACGAATTAACGCTGTGTTGACTCACGAAGGGTGTGACGGAGTAGCTCACTCACTGACGACGCGCAACACATTTATTTATACATACACCCACACAGTCCTACAGTGATTCGAGCATGCACCGCACTCGTGCCTTACATTTTAGCACCATTTCCCCCCTACCCCCAGTTTAATCAATAAACAAGAGACCGTGCCATTCTCACCTACTTGACAGTTTCGGTAGAGCGACTGAGGTACACACGCGGTTGGTGGGACCGTATTTATACCTTTTTTTAATTGAGAACTTGATGTGGATACGACCACCTCGATGTTAACAGGTAACTTGGTATCTGTTTAATTACCGTATTTTCCGCACTATAGGGCGCACCAAAAAGTCTTCCATTTTCTTAAAAGCTCACCGAGCGCCTTAAAATCCGGTGCGTCTTGTGTATGGTCATTACGGTACTGTATTTTTGATTTTCGTAGTTTCATTGAAGTAATCATTAATTTACGTGTTTTGGAGGCGGTCGTGAACGCCTCTCGAGTCAAATGAAGGGCTGTGGCTCCACCTAGTGGATGCATTGTAGATTGCGCCTTATGATGCGGTGCGTTTAATGTATGAATTCATTGAAGGTGCGCCTCATAATCCAGTGCGCCTTTTTGTGCGAAAAATATGGTATATCATGTGATGCCCAGGGGGAGGGGCCATTTTCAAAGGTTACATAAAGAAGTGTGCTGAGTTTGACCCGTTGGGGCTTCCACCTCGATGGCTCCAGGGGCATCGCCTCCATTTGGTAGTCCTCCCGCCGGTCACACTGAGACAACGGCAAAAAACGGCGGCCGATCCGCGGACCGCGGCGTGTTGGCTGGCCTGGCTGGGTCAGCTGGCGCGATGTCGCTATATTCAGTTTAAATTCATCTTTCCTTTTATTATTTATCATTTTATCTGTGGTTTTATTGTTCTTGTTTTGATTGTAAAGTGTCCTTGAGTGTTTTGAAAGGCGCTTATAAATGAAATGTATTATTATTATTATTATTATACAGTAATCGAAAAGTGAAATGCATTGCTTATTCGCATTGGAGTGAATGCGGAAGTTCGTGTGGAATGCAATTTAGGGAAGAAAAGAAAAACAATTACACATTTGGAAGAAGAACCAAACATAGCATAAATAACAACATTCAAATCGACTCAAAGAACCCTGTTATGTAGCAACAGTTTCACAGTTACTGTATTTTGCTCTTGCTTTTACAACTTCAGGGAGTGAACGTAGCTGATTTAGCAATAAATAGATGCTAATTACATCATGTAAAACAATCTTATAGCGCAATCTGTTGCAACAGGTAATGTCTGTTGAAAACAAGGCATTTACAGTATACGTGCCGCCACTTTGTCAATAAGTCACACAACCGGACAAAAGGAACCTCGAAGCATAATCACAACGCAACGTTCTACCAACGCAGAGGCTAACTAACTGGGTTTTTTTCAGTTATGTGGTCATAGGCTAGTTTATAATTGACTCTCTATCTTAAATTGAATTTTAAGTTCTTTTTCATTCACGGTACATGTAAAAATATACAGGTCCATATATTGCACTTAAAGTGATTTTCCTAAATCTCAGCATCTATATTTTTTGTATTTAATGGGCAAATGTGTTTTTTTAAATAAATGAAGACAACATTCTATTTTTATGTTTTGCTGAACCAAAAAAACGATGCAATCCGTGACTGAAATCCCCAATTTGATCCAAACTGTGTTTTTTGATCCGTTCCACCACTAGTGCAGAGCACCTTTGTCTCGTTTATGGTGTAATTTCTTTTGACTGAGTCCCAGAGACAGGAACTTGGAAATGGAAGCACACAGAGCACTAGGTTTTTACTTTTACTTTTTACTAACATATCATGTCACCAAGGTAAGAAGTCTGACATTTGTACAGAGGCATATGTGGGTGCACCTGTCTTCTTTCAGACTTCAATTTTGATCACATTTTTTTGTTCAGTGTCTTCTGTGTGACATGCACTTATATTTGTACCAGGATGCACCATATAGATATAAAATGGTGCCTTTTTACAATTCAGACCTTGCCTTTAAATACGCAAAAAGCCTACATGTGTTAGCCGCTAATGGACTAACCGGCTGAGGCGTAAAGAGCAACGGGGTAGTGTGGCCGCGGCGTCCACTCACTCAGCTCCATCTGCCCATTGTGTTTGCCCTTGGAAGCCCAAAACAGCGACAGCGCTGAGGAGGTAATGAGCACTGTGGAAAGGTTAAGTAAACAGGAGGGGCTGGCCTAACTGGAAAATGACTACCTCCCTCCATCATCACAGACCATCGCTGAGCAACGCTGGCGGTGCTCTCGTGTCATTCATCAGCTCTGATTTTAATGATGCGTGGGTAATACTTACAGCAGTATGCCAGTTGAGCATATTGGCACCCCACCCCCCACCCCTCGGTTGCTCAAATGCTTTGAGGTCTAATTGGAGTCCATTGCCGAGGGAGCCGGTGAAATAAAAGCCAATTTAATTCTCCTCGGAAGCATTGCTTGGACTGTGTGCGCGATGCCGGGTGAAAAAGGAAAGGGGTCCGCGGCGTTAGGTGTTTTCAGTCTCGTTATCCTTCATAGTTTGGACTCTTCCTCAGAGTTGCATAGCGTGATGGATGGCCAGATTGTGATTCAGCACTCGGCGCTGCCCCGGTGCCAAGCCGCTGTCTCGTCGGACGACCATTGTTCTCCGGTCTGCTGGAAGAGTCACCTTTGTCCGATTGAAATAAATGGGATATACTCAAACTGAGACATTAATTACAAAGTTTATCTCCCGGCTCAAGTACACTAATAAAGGACTCGAATAAGGCATCCATCATAGCTGCACTCTGCGGAGAGCGGCTAAGGGCGCTGGCCAGAGGTCAACCAAGTTTGATGAATGAAACATGCCAAGCCACAAAAGACTGTCATGGAACCCTCCCGCCGGCATGGAGGTGTTGACATGTATGCACGTGACTGTGATGCCATGTCAAAAATGTTGGTAACATGAATAAAACGGGTTTCAAATTGTCTACTTTTGGAAATGCTCATTTAGTTTAGGGACTTGGATGCAGATAGTGATAAGAATGGGGTTAGATTAGAGACGGGGTTACCAACAGGTTAGCCTTATAGATAAAGATATTGTTAAGCAGCAAATACAATCTAAAAGCGTGAAGTTTTTCTTGGTTCTCAGGGTGAATGTGCAAAATGGCACCATTCACACTCTTGGAGACTTGATAAGTGAATCGTAGGGGGTCTAGATGATGGTCGATTTGAAATATATATATCTTTACCACATGCCCCAGCCACTACTTCACCAGCGATGTCCGCGCTATTGGTCAGAAATTGTTGAATTTTGTTGGTGTTGACAGTTTTGCCACTGGTACAATTGTAAATGGATTGGAACTTTACAGAAGTTAAAGGAGATATCCAAAATCTGAATGTTTTTATCGACATACCGTATTGGCCCAAATATAAGACGGCCCTGATTATAAGACAACCCCCTCTTTTTCAAGACTCAAGTTTGAAAAAAGACTTTTTGAACACAAATTAATTTTTATACAAAAATAATTACAGTACATCTGAAGCAAATGATTATAACAATATATTTGAGTGAAAAAGCATGTTATTTTGCCTCATTCAAATCTTAATATCTGAACATTTTTATTTTCTTCTCTTTTCTTTCTTACCGCTATTTTTTCTTTTTCTTCTTCGTGCTACCGCTATTTTTATTTTTATTCTTCGTGACAGGGGTTCGCTTTGGCCTGGGGAGTCAAGTTCAGCATTTGCTTCATTGATATCTGGCGCCATCTAGCGTCGTGAATGGGTATAATGTCTAGACCCCGAATATAAGACGACCCCCTCTTATTTCAATGCAAAAAACACCATCTTATATTCGGGCCAACTATATAATCATTTCTTTGGACAGAGAACTATGTAGTCACTAGTTACAAGCTTTATCCCAGTGGATCAGGCCCTCATTGTCAGCATGCACTGTGTTGTCTTGCGAAAAGTGTCAATACTGTTTTTACAGTCGCCTGCAGTTGAAGGTGACAAATGTGCGTCGTACGTCGTTGGCATTATATGCCAGTCATTGCAGTCCTCGCTTGGCTCCTGTTGATACACAAAATGGGCCAATGCAACCCCCCCCCCAAAAAAAAAGCGCCTACAGAGAGGAATACAGTTCCTTAGGCCAATGGTGTAGAATGACCGTCAGAGGTCATTTGATTGTTCCTTGAATACCTGATTGAAAGGTATGACATTTTCATCCACTTGCTCCATGTGCGTGAAGGACTTTGAGCTTTGCGAGCATTCACTCCTACTGCGAAGAGTGCCGAACAAATGATCAAGGTGCATATTCAACATCGTTCACCTCTCTGATATTATAATTTTATTTTTTTTGTAAAACTTGATTGTTTGGTTCGCCTGTGGCTTGTTGAAACATTTGCATCTCAAGAAATGTTCAAAGTGATTATGAGTGTATTTCAAAAGAACACACGTCTGTTCCGAGGCAGGCCCTGTGAAACGCAAGTTTATTCCACCATACCAAAAAAGTTTCAGCAGTCACGCAGATCTCGTCATCCAAAGCTGAGGCAAACCTTTTGTCCTTATGTACACATTCCACATTCATAAAAAAAGAACTTGTCACATGAAGACTTTGAGAGCCTTCAATAAGTTTTCAGGGACAAAGCAGTAAATTGACCATGCAAGTGCAATTTTAGCAACCATATTGTGGCTTTTGGCGGTGACTCAGAATGGCTGTCTGACATCTCCACTGCTGTTCCACTGTGCTAAGATTGCACCAGCTGTCTCCCATTTGCTTTCTAATGTCGTCTTTGTTAACGTTTAATCAGGCGTCTGATGATGGCCTGACTGGAGGCCAGCCTCCCTCGTGCGTAGAACGCAGACGCGTATGGCAAGATGGCAGCACCACATGTACTTGTGCCTGGCGTATGGAGGTAAATGATAATTAGTGGAGCAGTACAAACATTGCATCGATGTTGGCCTTTACCCGGCCCTCACAATGCTCAGGACTTGACTCGCCCTCAGATTGCCCTGATCTTGCTCTTGATTGGACTTGGTCCTGAATCTGTTTGACATTGCCTGACTTGTGGTCTTTACTGGGCCACATATTTCCTCAGGCTTGACTTGGCTTTCCACATCTTGATCTTGATTTGGCCTCACCTTGCATGATGTCTTGAGCCAATGCTGCTTCATATTGTCTTGCTTTTGACTCAATCGCAAATTCCCCTAGTCTTGACCCTGCCCCACATTTGATCTTGGTATTGACTCAGTCTCAGATTGCTTATAGTCAGAGACAGTGCCTCTATCTTGCTACATTATATTGGTCTTGATTCTTATTGTCTTATTGCCTTTGTCTCCACTTGCTCTTAATTCCTAAAAGGAGAAAAGTCAACCCCCACATTTTCTTTACAATATTACGTTCTATTCAGCCTCACTCGTCTAAAATTGGCATTCTGATAAATATTGTGTGGAATATGAGTTAAGCAGCAATAGCCACACATTTTCTGCCATGTCAGGATGCGACCATTTTGTCTCTTTCTGTCAACATAAAGTGACATCACAGTTGCTCAGGGGTCAGATAACAATCAATCATCGCTCAGGTTCAGCATACAAGCGATTGCTGCTTAACTCATATTCCACAAACATAATATTAATCGTAATGTCGTGTTTAGACAAGCGGAGGCGGATTGAGCATATTTCTGGAAAGAACATTGTGGGGTTGACTTCCCCTTTAATGTCTTGGAGTTGTCTCAACCTACCTTATTTCGGGTCTTGACTCAGCTTCACATTTTCTCAGTTTTGGTCTTCCATCACATGAAAATTGTCGCTGTCCTGGTCTTCATTCCCTCTTGCATTCCTTCAATCTTGGTCTTGACCTGACCTTCGATCGCCCCAGTATTAGTTGGACTTCATTTGTTCTCACATTACCTTGTTCATGGTCTTGAAAGAGCCTCATGTTGCCTGAGCCTTGGTTTGTTCCCTTCTATGTCTCACTTTACCCTCTGTCTTGGTCTTAACTTGACCACTATGATCTGAGTCTTACTCTCATATTGCCTTGGTCTTGATCTTGCCTTGTTCTTGCCTTGTCCCAATTTGGGTCTTACTCGCAATCACATTGCCTTTGCTTCAGGATTAATCTTGGATCGGTCTCACATTGCCCCTGTCATGGTCTTGATTTAGTCTCCCATTCATTTTGTTCCTCACTTCGATCCCATTGCCTCAGGCTTGATTCTGACTCTGCCTCACATTGCCTTAGTTATGGTCTGGAAATAAATTGCCTCACTTTTGGTCTTGACGCAGTCTTGAATTGCTTCAATCTTGACCAGGTCTCTACTCATCCTCACATTGCTTCGTCCTTAGTCTTGACATGATGATTATTCTTCAAAGTCTTGACTTTGTCTAAACGTTCCATGGTATTGTTCCTGACTCTCTCTCATATTGTCTCAGTTTTTGGTCTTCATTTGTTCTCAGTTAATCTGGTCGCTATGGCAACATTGATGACAGCGTAATGCTTTTGGTTCTTCATGAATAAATACTGGATGAATGAGGGAATAAAGCTCATAAGAGGTTTGATCTAATTATCTTTTAATGCTTTGCAGTTTTGATCTTAAACGGAGCACAAGGAACATGCGCCCTCATTCACGCTGCCTGCTTACTTGTGTGTAAACATCCGACCTCAAGGGTGCGTTACGAGCTTGAAGAAAACAGGTCAGACGCATTTGTGGTCAAAGGCGTGTCTTTTAATCCTCAAACAGGTGTCAGGCACTACATAGTGTAAGCGTTAATGCACATTCAGCGATGATTTCCTACCAGTCTACGGAAGAATAGCTTCTCATATGCAAAGCAGCCCTTTTACTCTTGAAGATCTATTATTCAGCTCCTTGTTTGCAGAGCCCATCGCCAAATGAGCTTTGGCTCATTCAAACAACTCCAAAATAAGTCCACATGGAAACAAAAGGCAAAAAAAAAGAAAAATGATGGCAGCAATTAGTCTCATTGAGAGAACAACACGGCTCCTTGTGTCGTCGCTAGTTTTGTCTCCCTTTGGTGCCATTAATCACAAAATCTGTGGGCTGTGATCCGTGACCACCATCCAGTTAAATTTGGAGCTGCTTTTCTCTAAAAAGGAAAATATGGTACACAGCTGTCACTTTGCTACGACATGGTTCAAAGGATACAATTCTATTTTTTTTTTCATACTTCCAATTGGGATATGGTAAGAAAACAAATAAGATATCCTCAGATTGGAATTAGGATCCCTCCAAATGTTGATAAATGCCAATCTTGAATACATTCAGTCAGACCTCCTGGGGTGTAACAGGCTTGTTACCAGCCTTGGGCCAAAGCCCAAAAATGGTGTGGCAGTGGGAGTCTCTGTAGTGAAGGTTGTCACTTGTTAGGATCTAACTTCGGGAAAATGATTACTTTGTCGAATATACAAAATAGAAATATTTTTTCCCCCCACATTTTATTTAATGAGCGTGTTAAAATATATTAGTCAAATACTAAGATGCTAATGTGGCTAATACAATAAAATGTGACCATATTGTATCTTTAAATAAATGTTAATTACTTGACTGACTTACTCAACTTCCTCTGACATTCCAAAAAACATGCAATGTCCCCCTCACCCAAAGTCAGCTGGGATAGGCTTCAGATCACCGGCGACCGTAACGAGGTTGAGTGACATACAAAAAGAGATGGATGGCTGGACAACATTTTGTTTACCGCGGAAGAAAACAATATATACATAGCGATTTTTTGTCCCAGCCCTTGTCTAAATTTGGTCTGTCCTCAATACGATTCCGACAAGATAAAGCACTGCTATTATCACAGCCGCCTCCTGTTATCGCCCGCAACGCACGCCAGGGCAGCGTTTTCAGGCTTTTGAAAGGACCCATTTTAAAATGAAAGTGACTACGCTTGCTCTTCATTCCGCCGGCTTCACAGGTTTCACCCCCTGCAGGCAGACCAAAGCTTTGCGGTTCGCCTGGGGGCAAGCTGTCGCGCTCCCCATCTCGATGGACTGTCTGTCATTGGCCAGAGCCAAAATCTAACTGATCTTTGCCTGCAGACTTTTTAAAAGTCTCCGTTGAGAGGTCGTGTATTGAATTTGAATGTCAGTGATGGGGGAGGATATACATAGGTGCGAGAGCAAAGTATTAAACTGCATTTCAGTGGCCTCGAGCATTGTATGCCCTGTCCATCTGGCCCTGGCTTGCTGAGTGACTCTGCAGTTTATTTCCAAAGGGGGAAAAAAAAAAATTAAATATCAGGGGCGAGCTTTTTATTTGTTCCGACTCTCAATTAATATTGATTGGCAAAGACCACAGCAGAAGTAAAAACAGTGAATACGATGAAGTCTAGAGGTAGAACAGCATACAAAATAGTGCAAACACATTCAGGAGAGCAGCCGCCAACTCCCCTGCAACATTGCACATCGTGAAGTGTGGATCATTTATCTTGGTAAATGGCTACAACGGGGAACAGCACCAGCAGCAACCTCGATATGAAGGCTTTATGACCGCATCGACACTAAGCGAGCTTTGATGACCCCTGAGTTGTTGCGGGAAATCAGTTTACCAGTAAAAAGTCTCTTCAAAGTTACACAAGCGCTGTCCACACTCACATTTTTGTCTTACAAATAATGAACCCAAATATTTGGATGTAAATTTTCTGCAACTTAAAATATGAAATCATTGCCACTTTTTACAGCTTAAAAAAAATAAAGGCTATTCAGCTATTCAAAAACAAAAGGTATATGTCAGAGAGCGTGTTAAAATATATTAGTCAAATACTAAGATGTTAATGTGGCTAATACAATAAAATGTGACCATATTGTATCTTTAAATAAGTGTTATCGAAGGTAATCTGAAGTCACGCAAAAAATGCTAATCCTATGCTGCTAACAGTGCTGCCCTGCTAATCCAATAATATAATGTTATCATAACAATCGAAGGGAAGCACAATTTAAACTTAACATCAACTGCATGGTTTGAAGGTTGTTTATGGTCACACTTTTTTTCTTTTGTGGTTGTGATTTGAGCTCAGAATGCAAAAACTAAATTCATTTCTTTTTTTGCGATAATTCATGCAAAGTACAAAGGTAGCCTTAATATTAATTAAATAAACAGAATTACAGTTTTTATTAACAACACATTAATGCAAAATATTTAATGACAGTCCGAAATATTAAACCTTATGAACAACTTGAACCAAGTTGCTAAATGTTACCACACATCACTTCCTTGCTAATGCGAATGGAAGTTCATGCAACAATATTTAACCAGCGGAAAGTATGAATTGTGACAAACCTCCGATCACTTCTCAGGCACAATTAACGTGTTAAACAAGTCTAAATAAGTCACCCATAAATTTCTGATAATCAAATCCGGAAGCCAATGTAAGGTTTTGAGGTGATTCTAATAACTTTCCAGTCATTCTGAAGCTTAGACATGATGGTCAGTGTGAGTTTGTGGTTGAAACCTTCATTTGTGTTGCCGAAACCTGACTTACCCTGAGGGGGAACGTCCAATTTTTCTCATTTAGCTCCTCAAGTTCAAATGCATAGTCAAGGCTCCATAAAATTAATCCTAAGGAATGTGTTGTTTTGCATAAATTATCTTCCTCTGTCAGTCTGGTCAAGTTGTTAACACTGCCAGATATTGTTTTTCGTAATATGATAATGCATTGCTTGTCTGAAACTTAATGTGTGCTGGCCTCTTGCCCACATTTAGCTTAATAAGAAAGTATTGTGGCATTGGGAAGTAAATCTTATCCAAAGCCTTGACCTGCCGCCAAACTTACAAAGAATAAATCTCAAAAATTCTTGAAGTTCATTGTATTTGAATGTATCATATTTATATGGATTGTGGCCGGAGTCATTTAAAGTATGTACTTTGGACAGCGGAAATTTTGATGTAATTTACTTACTGGGAGTCAGAAGGACAGGGCTGATGAGAGATTTTATAAGAGTGGCCTGGTTGTTTGTTACTTTAGTCATTGAAGGTGTTTAATTTTTACCTTTGTAATTGACTCTTGTTATTTTTTTTTTTTTTAAGAACATCCTGTTCTGGCACACTGTTCAAGACACAGAAAGTCAGCTGTTCTTTTTCGCAGCAGACATTCTATGTCGGTGTTTTACAGGTGTTGGAAGAACAAGGTTGACTTATCCAAGAAATTTGTGAAGGTGTTTAATGACCTTTTGGATTAGTACTGGACTTTCTGATTGGATCTTATTCTTTATAAAATGTTCTGTTCTGGCGCATTGATACTGAATGTAGGACACAAATCTGTTTTCACGTGTTTGAAACGTCATTCCCCAATTCCAGTTGTGCTTAGAAATGACATTTTGGTGTGTGGCTGTCACAAGTGGACCCATCAAAAAGTCATTTTTAGACCATTTTTTCCAATTGTCATTTAAAGATAGGCTTGTTCTTGAGTTTTTGTCCACTTACAACGAAATCTGAACCACACATACGAAAAGACGTGCGCGATGCAAAATTGCGATTATTGGTGCACCTGAACAAAGTCCACTGGGCTCAGTTGTCCTCATCTACAAACAAATATTCGCTGTGGTAAATAGCGTGTTTTTTTTTTCTATCTCCTGAATTATCACAAAGCAGCGTGCTTTGGCTTTAGCATTCTCACACTGAAGGTCAACAATCTGTGTGTGTACGTGTGTGCATGTGTGTGTCATCCGAAAGAAATAATCACAATTTTGTCTCCCGTGCCTCAACGGAGCGGCGGGAAACCGGGGATGACAGGCCAAAATTGTTTAGGGGGAAGAAAAGAGATGACATGCAAAAGTGGTTCAGTCAACCTGCAATGTTTTCAGAATAAAACATAAGAAGAGTGATGATTCAAACATGATGGCCGGACAGAGCTCGTCGATGCAGCTGTTGACATGACAAATGTTTGTTGACGCGCTGGTAATAAGCATCTGTAATCAGAGCCCGGCAAATGAATTTTCTTTCACAGTTTTGAGAGATGGCCTCGGGGGCTCTAATCAAACACTGAATCCACATTATCTGTAAGAGCCACTATTAGAATATTTGCTAAACAGTGTTTATCCTGCCACCTTTTACGTAAAGTGGCAACGAGACACCTTTAATATGAAAGCTTTTGAGAGTAAGTACTTTCTCAACTAGAGAGGCGCAGCATTTTCCCCAGGAGAGAAGGTGTGTCCTACTTTGAACAGCAGACAGAGAGGCAATTCAATATTCAAGAAACAACAGTGCAATTAAGACTCGTAGTTGTGCAGTGTGGGTCCAATTTGCATCATATTATAACGTAAGAATGCCAACTTTTGACAGAGATGTTGCTCGAGCCACATGTTTGTATTTGGGAGTGTTGATTGTAGCGGGGTGTACTGGGAGCTGTTTCTTATAGTGCGAGTGGAGGTGCAGCAATCGACAACTCATCATGATCAAATCAATAGTAAATATTTCTGTGGTCCTCCAGGAAAGCACCACTGATTTTCTTTTCATCTAAATAAGACACTTACAAATATCTGCTTTTACGTTGGAAAAGGATCCAATATTGAGTTTGCTTCTGGACCAAACTAGTCACCAAACCATCACCAATTTATGCTTTTCCATTTTCTGCTTTGTCCTCTTGAAATAATGTCCTTTTTTGAATGAAAGTGTGTTTATTTTCTTTTATTCTATTTAATTTATTTATATATATATATATATAAATATATTTTATATAAATGCCCCCACAATAATTAACAGATTGATTAGTAAGTTTGACCACCTCGTATATAGCTAAATAACCCCAATTTGAGTGTTTCGAAGCATGGGATGTTCTCAAAAATAATAAAATTAATTTTACAAGTAAATAATGCATTAAACATTGGGTGGCACGGTAGTCCACTGGTTAGCACGTTGGCCTCACAGTACAGCGCTCCAGGGTTCGATTCCGGCTCCGGCCTTCCTGTGTGGAGTTTGCATGTTCTCCGCCTGTGCCTGCGTGGGTTTTCTCCGGGTTCTCCGGTTTTCTCTTACATTCCAAAAGAATACATGACAGGTTGATTGAGCCTGTTAAATTGTCCCTCGGTGGGATTGTGAGTGTGAATGGTTGCTGCGAGTCTATGTGTGCCCTGCAATTAGCTGGCAACTGGTTCAGGGTGTCCCCCGCCTACAGCCCGAAGACAGCTGGGATAGGCTCCCGCACGCTGCTCATGAAGGATAAGTGTGAGGATAAGTGGTTCAGATAATAGATGGATGGATGGATGGATAATAATAATTATCATCATTTTACATCATATACAAATTAATACAGCAAAATATTAGTTTTGATATTATGATATAATGTGATATATCTGATGATGATACAGATGATATAAAAATATTTATGTTGAGAGGGAAGAAATGTCATCTGTGCTGTATGTTACAGCACATTTGACAATAAAGTTGGATCCAATCCAATAGTAGTGGCTCATATAATAATAATAATAATAATAACATACTAAATATCATCATTTTATACGACACCCTGACAAGTGCTAGTGAATCCTGCACACCCCCCCAGAGCCGTTGCTATTTCTGATATGTATACACATATTATCATAAATTATCATATGAAAGCGCTCACCCGCCGTTCAATGTCGAAAGGTTCGCTGAGATTGAGTTGATGAATTGCACGTGTTCCATTCTCCTGTATGACACCTGACACTACACATGCGTGTTGACACCATCTTTTCAATGAAGACTTTTTGACACTTGCCTCTTGTTTGTGGCTTCATTTCAAATCATACGCAACTTCCAGAAAATGTACGTAGTACATAACATAGTAAGAAGTACCGCAATATGGAATCCAAAGATTCAGAACTTTATTTAAAGGGCCAGGCTGCAAAAGGCTTCTCTCGTCGACTGCCTACAGCCAAACTTTGGAGATTGAGGCTGTGTTCTGAGCCTCCGCGGTTTTAAATTTAGCCTCCTTTAAAAATGGATGCATATTAAAAAGCTGTTGTTTCGACAAACTCGTGAGACTTAAACTTTAGCGCGCGTCATTTATTTACACGGCAACGCAGCCCTCCCTCACTTTGCGGGCCGCCGGTTGCGGCGAAGGGAGAGCGCATTGCATTAATCTGACTAATGAGCTATCACGTCGCATAAATAAATCCACTGCAACAATAATGTATTTTAATAAGAAATGCTTAAAGGCCGCTGGGATGAAAAATTGGCCTCTCAAAAGTCGTCGCCTGTAGAATAAATCTGCCTTCCATTTATTTATTTATTTATTTATTTTTTGATGGGTAGAAGTTGATTTTAATAATTGATCAGCGCAAAGTGCTGTAAGTGAGCGTTGCTGATAAGCAATAGGATTCAGCATTGAATCCTTATCGATCCACTTTGAAGAACGCTTGGGGGAGGAGCCGCACCCTCAAGGATTATTTATAGGGGTGACTTGACCCTGCGAAATGATGGTTCAGGCCTCTTGATTGACACATGCACGGCATACAGCACTACAGCTGACCTGACAGAGATTAGCACAGTAGGACACTTCCATGCTCAGAAACGTACCAATTTTGACAGGTGTGCTCCTGAAACTAGTTTTGTTTCGCAACAGAAAGTTTTGGGAGGCGCGTCTATCAGGAGTCGGCCAAAAATGAAGTACAGTCAAACCTCGGTTTTCGAACGTCTCGGTTCTGGACCAAATCGTTTTCGACCAAAAATTTCGAGTTTTTTATGCCTCGGATGACGAACAAATTTCGGTTCTCGTACAAACTGAGCGCACTTGAATGCACCATTTGACTCCTCTCACCTTCCTTACACGAGGAAGTGACGCTTCGTCGGGTAGGCGAGGAAGTGACGCTTCTTCATGTTGCTTTGCATTGTGAGCAGATGTGTTCAGTAAACATTTTCATTTTAAAAAGAGCGTGGTTTCAGTTTTCAAAAAATTTTGGTTTTCGAACAGCCTTCTGGAACGGATTATGGACGAAAACCGAGGTTTGACCGTATCAAGAAAAAGACAGAGGAAATCTGCCATTGTGGTTCAAAGCTGCAAGTTGTCCTTCAGTCAGAATTAAAATCTGAATCTGAATCATCTTCACTGGCCCAATTATTAGGGTTACATACCTGTATAAGCAAAATGTATAATGTTTTCTGAGCTGAAAATATATATATACATATATCATGCAAAATAAACACCAAAACACTCAGGTGAATACTTTTGAGTGCAATTTCCCTGAAAATGTTGCACTTATGCACTGCATTATGGCTGCACCATGTGCTTCTCGAGTCATGATCTTAAATTTACCCGTGTCCAATTTTTCCTCCACCTATTTGTTGACATAACCTGAGGATTGTAGCGGGTCGAATCCTAAAACAAAGTGGGCTTTTCACACTGCCTCTTAGCCAAACTCATGTGCCGTTGGCGCCCTTTGAGGAGCGGGAGCAATCACAAGAAAATGGAAATTTGAGAGGCTTAAAGATTAAGCTCTTTTTTTTCCGCTCCTCAAGAGCGCCATTTATTTATTTATTTATTTATTTGCCAGTAAGTAACTGCATGAAACTTATGGTCCGCCCAACTAGAATGGTTCCGCTGCTGTACATGATGCATCTCCGATCAAGTTCTGAGATGTGCTTCGAAGAGCTACCGCAGATGTTACGGTCTTGAAATCCAAACGATTTTTGAAGGAGTTATTATTTTGGTGTCCTGAACCAAAACTGACTTAATGCTGCCTTGTTTTACTCTCAATTAGCTTCACTATTTTGTATTTATGTATTTGCTACAAGACAATTGATCGAATGGGTCATTTTAAAGGGCCAGAAACAATAATTAAGCTTTTTTAGTAGTGGATAAGGTTCGTTTTTTTTTTTTTTTAGTTCGGTCTATCCCATTTACTCCATTAGCTATCCAACAAATGTCGTTTTTGTTTTATAAGATACTTTCCAATAAAATTCTTTATATGTGATCATTTTAGATTTTCCGCCCTTCAATGGCCTGTTTTTGTTTTTCCAAAGAGACAACCGATTCAGAGATGAATTGACTAAATAATAAGGTCTATTTTATTCTGTTTTCCTGAAGCATATTGGGTGTTGGTGTGTGGGTGGACAGGAAGTGTAACGTTTTATACGTTTTTCACTGTAAAACTAAATAAATAACTACAAAAATTAAATCATTTGATGCTGTGATGACATCGATATCAGTCAAACGCTTGTTTATGTTGCATCAAGGAGTTACCGGCAATGTTTTTTCTTTAAACTTTGAACTTCCCCGCCAAAGGAAGGAAGGAAAAGGGGAAAAAGAAACACTTTGAAGGTACGGCTTCATTTGCAGTTTATTCAGGGATAAAGTTAAGAGTTAGTTAGACCTTTCAACACGAGCGGCTGAGGCAAGAGATTCAAAGAGGCGCGGCGATGAAAGAACGACACGCAACCACGTTATCACAGCCGAGCGGCTGCTGCTGATCTTTGATGACACCCATGTATGCGTTAGATCTTCCACGAACGAGCGTGCGTTTACCTGATCACTACGAAGCATTTACAAACAACATCAGATTTCTGCGCTACCTGGGAGTTAGTTTCACCAAAACGCTCACAGAAGTACAGTGAAACTCCTCTACAACGAAATCATGTTTGCAGCAAGAACTTTTTCACACCAGGGGGTTTTTCACTGTAGCAAATTTGAAACAGGAAAGTGGGAATGGTGTTAATGCATGAAGATTTTTTCACACTAGGGGGTATTTTCACCCATGTAGATTTCGTTGTAGAGGAGTTTTACTGTATGAAATTCGGCTTGAACTCATTCACTCCCAAATACGTTTTTAAACGTCTTTTCAGACTTGGTCCAGAATTGGCTGGTACTGAATGAGTTGATAAGTAGGTCGGTAAGCATGGGTCGGTATCACATTCTGACAGTATGAAAACTGCGAGCAAAGATTTTGTGGTTTCACGGGATCGCAGTATTGCAAAATACAGTTTTAAAATGGCTTATTTTGCAATGTTTGTGTAGTAACGGTTTTCTACTGTTAGTGCTCCGTCGGTACGCTGGTTAACATAAATGGAAAATAAACAATTTCACGTTTCACCTGGAATCAGAATGTAAGAAAACAGTTCAAGTACTTATCCTTCAGAAAATGACTCATTGCTTCTCAAGTAACGTCAGACTTGAAATAAGCTGATGAGAACCATGCCACTTAGCGCCATCAATATCAATCTCGCATTTAGAGCATTTATTTCACCAATAATAGTCACTCTTAATGAACTCATACAGCTCTGCAATAGAACAATATCTATCATAGACACGGTTTAAAAAAAAAAAAGATCGAGCGTACAATATAATCCTCACTTTGTTATTATCATGACTTGACTGTTACTTGAAGCTTTTATTTCTTTTATTTCTTTGTGCTTTCCTGAATTCCTTGAAAAAGGTTTGCATGACCAGAATGGTATTTATTTGGTCACTGGAAAGTTGTTTGATTTTATTTGCATTAGTCTTTAATTACATTTCAAATTGCCAGTAATTTCAAAACTATATCCATCCATCCATTTTCTGAACCGCTTTATCCTCACAAAAATCGCGGGGTATGCTGGAGTTTTTGGAATGTGGGAGGAAACCGGAGTACCCGGAGAAAACCCCTGCAGGCACGGGGAGAACATGCAAACTCCACACAGGGAGGCCAGGGCCGAAATCGAACCCTGCACCTCTGCGCTGTGAGGCGGAAGTGCTAACTAGTCAACCATGATATATGGTGTGTGTGTGTGTGGGAGGGGGGGGGAGAGATGTATTGTTATCTTATTCTACCATTGCCAGTACTGAGATAAATAAAATGTTGTCCAGCTCTACTAATTAATTTCACCGCTTGCAAGCGTTAATTTCAAGACAGCGTTTTAGCAATATATTCACATTCCCTTAAATTTGTCGATGAGTGGTGGTCTCACAAATGCACGAGAAATAGTAAAATTCAGATGAACCAATCAGCAGTGGCCCTCTCACGTGTGTGTTCAGTCCCGCGGTCATGCCGCGGCGGTGAACTTGTATAAGCAGCGGCCTTACAGGTGAGCGGGCAGGCCTTTCGCATCTGTTCTCCTTTTGATGCCTTGTCAGTTTTGAAGGCAGCGCTCTAATGTAGAAGCACGGGCGAGCAGCTATTTCTTTTGAGATGAAAGCATTTCAACATCCATCAAAGAGCGGAAAAATCGGAAAATATGTGTGTCGGGCAATGGGGGGGGGGGGGTATAGTGGTGCACATGTATTACCGCGCAACCCAGCATGAGCCGGTCGGTTTGGGTTAATGAACGGCGCCCGCATCCTGACTGAGAGGGCGTGTCTGCGGGTTTGATTGAGCGCTTGTGTGTTCTGCAGCCCTAATGAGCTTTACAGTAGGGGTCGGCAGCCGATTGGTATGCAGCGCATGCTCGCCTAATTGCTGGCTTGCGCCCCCCCCCCCCACATCCATCCGCCCCCACACCCCTACTCTGGTCCCGCGGCTCCTCTGATTTGGATCCGTTTAGCCCTTATTTTACTTCATTATGCAAAGCCTGCATTGTCGGCAGGTTGTGTGTAAGGTGTTTTGGATTGACGGAATTGACACTGTAATTTAATTTCAAAAAAAGGGTCGCGGGGTGTGCTGGAGCCTCCCAGCTCTCGGGCACTTCCTGTGTAACCCTGGAATACAAAGCAGAGTGGGGAAATTTAAGCAGAAGCCGACGTTGCTACCGGGCCGCCCCACTGTAATTTAATTTCAAATAAAAAGAATTGCGATATGTGCCGAGTATTTTGGTTGGAGTCAGTGGACCTGAAATGACACCGAAAATCAAATATCCTCCTGTCATTGTGTTTTATTAGGCCTCCGAGATGGCAGATTTTTTTTTAAATATAATTCCCTAATACTGCGGCAAAAAGCAGCCGAGTCCCGAAGTGGACTTGCCAATGAAGTGTGCTGCCTTTCATCTTGTTGACAAATCAACTGTGAGAAGCAGTTCTGCAGGATTGGGAGTTGCCGCAAAGAGCAGCGGAGGGGCTGTGTAGAGCTTCACTTCAGTAAGCTGAGGGATGAAAAACCTTCTCTGATGCTGATCCCGAGCAGCACCGACAGAGTTCTGATCCTCCTCAAACAGACAGACTCCATGACACGCCATGTTGGGTGTCAAGCAAACCGATGTCAAGCATTGCCGTCTCTCTCGGCAACCGTACGAGATCTGTGCCCGTTAGTACTTCTGCACTGAGGGGTAAACATTTGCATACAGAAGTGACAGGAAGTAAGAAGCAAAATGAAACTTAGGGCTGTGATGTGACTTGAGAGATCGTCAAGTGTGCCATGTGAAATTATTATTCTTATTTTCAAATTGGACTCAAAATGACGATACCTTGGTTTTGTCTCTCGATGCCGGCAATGTATCATGACAGGCCGACTGACTGATTACAAGTTTGAAGACACTTGCGATGCTAATTAGAGGATGCACCTCAGTGGAACATTTACATTGAATTATTTTCTAAGAGTACTTTTATTTTCTTCATTACAGTGAAACTCCTCTACAACGAAATCTCCATGGGCGAAAATACCCCCTAATGTGAAAAAATCTTCATGCATTAACACCATTCCCACTCTCCTGCCCCCCGTACAACGAAAAAAAACCCTGTTGCGTAATACAAAATCTTTTTCTCTGCTCTTGCCTCGCGACGAGATTCACTACAACGAAGTCTAATCCAACAGCGACCTCTACTCCTTCGTTCGGAAACGGCAACAGCAACCACCACACTGGTTTACACATGCACAGTAGTCCAGGAAGTATTTCTTATTGTTAGTTTCAGACGCAGCAAGAACGTTGCATTGCTAAAATGGCTACAAAACGGACCTTTGGATGTCAAGCTGCTAAGACAAGAAGAGCTCTGACGCTGGAAGAGAGGGTAAAAGTGATCAAAATGAAAGACGGAGGAGGCAAAATAAAAGATATTATCCAATAAATTGATGGAAGTGAAAGTGAATGCTGATCGTAAATTTTGCAATTTTTAAAAACTTTTTTTCTTTCTACACTGACTATATGAAGTGTCAAATAAGTGTGTGCTCATACTTATGCACTATTGGAATAAAAATAAAGAGCACACATACGTTTGTGTGTGCGTGTGTGTGTGCGTGTGGGTGTGTGTGTGTGTTTACATCTGAGATCGAATTTGCTACAGTGAAAAACCCCCTGTTGTGAAATATTTCTTGCTGCAAACATGATTTCGTTGTAGAAGAGTTTCACTGTATTCTTTTGAACTCACTTAAAACATTGCCTGATTGCCACTCGTTATTTATTTTTGATTTATTATTACTCTTTTCAGTTTCGCAGTATTTCTGTGAGCAGTGTTTTTTTTTTCTCTTTCCTCTTCAGAGGCATGCCAATCATTTTGTCCATGTGTGTAACACTGGGTAAGTCAGTTTGTGAGGAAAATGAAACCATATCATCATAATTTTTGTTCGGTAGAGCGCTGAGAGATTTTTCGACTGTAAAATATGTGCCTCGGTGTGATAAAGTCTGTGAAGAACCGCCTTAAGACATACTCACACACAAACATTGAAACTGTGTTGTACATCCATCTCCTGCTCCTGTCAACCCCCACCTCCCCCTCCTCCGCCCTGCACTTACTACAACTTTCCTGACTGTAGATTATTTCTTGTCCTTCAGTTTATTTCTGTTGTACAAAGTGGTGTTGTAAATAGGAGGAGTTACGGCATTAATTGGGATAGTACATTTGGACTTCATTGACGATTTGGATTATTTCTGTTCTGTTTATATTGTGATAGTTTTGGCACTTACTTTTTTTTTTTCTCTTTGTGTTGCCATCCAAATTTTTTTTTTACATGAGCGCTTTCATATAGGCTGCCGCTCGAGTGAAGTGGAAAAAAAAATGTCCACGAACTTCCAGCCGTTCATTGAAGGGGAACACCGTCGTTTCTTGAAAACACTTCACAGGAGATGGAGTGAGTGAATGTGAGACTTTGGGCTGAATTACACACACAAAAAAAAAATTCTCACGATGTGCTTAGCATAATTTTATATTTACAGTGCTGTTTAAGATTTTTTTATTTATTTTTTTTTTAACTTGGGGGGGCTGGAACGGATCAATGGTATCCATCCATTCTCTACAACGCTTATCCCAGTTTACTTGGGGTCAATCACAGGGCACATATTGAGACAGACAAGCGCTTCTCACGAATTACTAGAGAAAGGAGTCACTGTATTCATGATACGATGATTGTAAACTTTTGGACTGGATTATTTCATGGACTTGGTTCATCATAGCCGGTAGTGGTTATCAATTGCATTCATTTGATTTGATGAATTATTGAAAGGAGTGCTGTATAAAACCAAGTCGGTCTTTGCTCGGGCCCTTTGTGCTGTTTCCTTGATGCCTTTTCTGTTTGGAGCAGTTAAAGACCAGAACTTTAACCATTCATTATTTAAATGGGTAATCGCAACAGTATGTATGACATAGAATAAGCAAATGCATTTCATGGTTTAATAACTAAATGATAATTCACTGTGTGTTCAGTGAGAGCGACTCGCCTGACATGCAGTCATTTGTCATTGTCCATTGGTAATATAAAATATTTTCAACGGCAAGCTTTCAGCAGAGAATCTTCCATCACTGTGGACAGACTGCGTTCATGTTGTCACGGAGATCGCATTATGGCGGACGTCGACATACAGCCTTGTTATCTTTTGCTAGGAGAAGAATTGTTTGTTTTGATCCCACGCTGTTCGCCGACTGAATGTATCGGGCCGCCTCGTCTCCGATATGAGCGCGGCAGTCCTTTGGACTGCGGGGTGGTCTTCTTGATTGGCGAGGGGACTTTGATGTGGCGGAGCCAGATCTGACGCTGTGATGTGGAGCTCCCCGTCAGAAGACTCGGCACGTACAAAAAAAAAACGCCGCATGGCATCTTGGCCCGCACGTTGACTCCGTCCGCAGCTCTTTAATCCTCCTTTCACAAATAAACAAATGGACTCATGTTGGAATATACACGGCCGGGGTACTTTAAATTGACAGCGTGATGCATGCTAACGGTGGCGCTCCAAAAGTAGTTACAGAGGTGTCCTGGGTGTTTGGCAAAGATGTAGAAAAGCTGTTACACTTTTCAACGGTGCAAATTGCCATCGGCCGCTGGGACCAACTCGAGTTGGGGTTTGTGGGTTGCCGTAACCACAAAGTGAAATGAAACCATGTATAGATATTCTGTATACTTGTTGTGTTGTATCATTTCCGTGCTTGAACCCACGCATAAAGATAACAGAGGGTAGTTTTGTTGATGAAAGTTTGTCCAAAGAGTAAACAGGAAACCAACCAAGGTGCAACAAAGTCACTGATTACATGGGTTCGGTTTAGCTTTCCGCTTTATAAAACGGTGGACCAACGGTGGGTAACACTGTCAGGTTTGAGAAATAGCCGAATAATGTTTTGGATCCCCAAAATGCAGACAGAGACAAAAAGTGAACAACAAAAATCTTTCAAACGCAAAAAAAAAAATTTCAAAAACGCAAAACCAACAAAGTCGAAACAGAAATCGCTTGTCACAAGGAGGTAGGAAAAACGAGGCATAAACAAAAAGCGCTTGCAAAAAGCAAGGTAATTGTCGATAAGAATGACTACATAATACCAATACAGTCAAACCTCCGTTCTCGGTTCTCGACCAATTCGGTTTTCGACCAAAAATTTCGAGTTTTTTATGCCTCGGATGACAACATTTCGGTTCTTGAACAAACTGAGCACACTTGAATGCACCAGTGACGCTTCCTCGGGTAGACGAGGAAGTGACGCTTCCTCGTGTTGCTTTCCATTGTGAGCAGACGTGTTCAGTAAACATTTTTATTTCAAAAAGAGTGTGGTTTCGGTTTTCGAACAATTTCGGTTTTCGAACAGCCTTCTGGAACGGATTATGGACGAAAACCGAGGTTTGACTGTATTTACAAAAAAGCAACTAAGAGAGCAAAACGACTATAAACGAGATCGCAAGGTCTCAAAAACAACACTCGAGCATAAACAGCGAGCAAGGTCAATAATCCGGCAGAGATATGGCAACTTGGCAGTAATTAAATACCGGCAAGGCTTAACTGGAAACCAGACACACATGCACCATTGAAGAGGCACGTCCTCCACTCCAGCTGGTGCTGAAACAAAAATCATAGACAGAGCAAAACCATGACAATAACAAGGTCAAAGGTCATACAGATCAGGTTGCGGTTTTTACTACTGTTATTTTTTTGAAGCACATTTTAAATGAATACCGTCGCGAATGTGCACACACACACACAAAAATGCCAACATAAAGTGGAGCGAAAGTACTGTGTATATCGGTCCGTCACTCCGTCCGTCCATCCACGGTATCCCAAAATGATCAGAGCTAGATTTGTTTTCTGTAACTGAGTAATATCTTAGTTTTCCTCTTCCATTACCACTTCTAATTCCATCACTTGCAACTTCATTTTACACTTCTAGTGAGTCAACAGTCATTTTGTCTTGACCTTAACTCATTCATATCCAGCGCAGTAAAAAAATAAAAAAATCTTTGACGTCTGTTGCCGTCAATGGCAGTGAATGAATTTCAAAGGGCTTTACATGTCCCCAGTTGACACATGCTAGCAACATCTACCGTAATTTCCGGACTATGAGCCGCGACTTTTGTCACACGCTTTCAACTCTGCGGCTTATTTAATGATGCGGCCTATATAAAGACTTTTTTAACGGCCGCCTGTGTACCGTCTTTCTTTGTAAATATCTCATGTAACAATATGGGCACCTGCGGCTTATAGACGGGTGCGGCTTATGTGTGTACACAATGTTTTTTTCCTTTAAAAATGTAGTGGTGCGGCTTATAATCAGGTGCGGTCTATAGTCCAGAAATTACGGTACTTATCGAAACCTCCCCAACCAGCGTCCCTCCAAATATTTAATTTTGAAAACCCTGAAAGTCAACACTTTTACACCTGTTTTAAACAGCGCAGGCAATGTGCTCGAGTGAGTGAAGTGGGCGTCCGCTATTTGCAATCTAAATCAATCAGGCCCAATAATTCCAAATTGGCTCAAGACGCCACCTGCTATTTCGACATGTGCTTAACCTTTTATCACCTGCGTTGCAGATTGAGAATCCTGCAGGAGAACTCAAGGCTACCTCCTTCACTGCAAAGAATGTGACTGAGGACCACAGCAAGCCTCTCCGTCACCGAGGCTAAACGGAATAGCATAATAAACTTGCGCTTTGCTTGCACTACCGGTCGCCATGGTTATGTACCTCCTTGGGGCACCGAGTCTGATTGCCGACACTCATTGCGGCGCTACTTGTCTTCCCTCTCCCTCCCCTCCCAAAGTGTATGCGGGTAACTGGTGGTCCCTGCGGAGGGCGAACTGACAGGTAGGAGGTGATCAAAGAGCCCTTTTCCTCGTGTTTCATGTCGGCCTCGGAGAGTCGCATCTTCGCCGCCGCTTCTTTTTAATGGGTTCATGATGGCTCCCTCGCCCAAAACACACGTGCATAGCCGTCACGTTTGACAGCTGCTAACGCGCCTCTCGGATACAGTCGATGCTCTCACCTGCCGCTACCAGACTTCCCTCCTGTCTAATAAGATGCTGAACTCTCACTGCGTGCGTCCCGACTCTTGGGTCTTGGCAAAACTGTCATCTGAGCTGCATGGCAGATCTATAAAATATCAACCCCACCACCACCACTGAAGAAAAGCTAGGCAAAGCCACTCAAGTCAGGCTCTCTGTTAATTTAGACCTCAATCCTCATGAGCCAAACTATTTCACTCCTCGGGTGCGTAGCCTGTCCCGCGTATCTCAGGCCCCATCTTGTGTCCACAATGGCCAACAGCCATAGGGTCTCCTCGTACTCCCTCAGTTGATCTCTTCAGCTTGTTCAGTCGATTGGAGCGATCCAGATTGTGTTTGAGAGGGGCCAAATTTCGTTTCAGGTGGAATGTTTTTGTTTTTCATTCCAAGGAGTAAATTGTGGGTGTTGATAAAAAATAGAGGCATGATCTCGCCAGTAGATGCAAACTTCAGGGTGACAACGCTGGCTTTCAATGAAACTGTCAAATAATGTGAGGATCTCGACACTCGAGTTTGTCACACCACCATTCCAGATGCAAGTGTGTTTTAGTGCACGTGTTGCCGCTGCTTTCTGGATGAAGTCATGCTGGTTCAATTGCCAATTGGCTAACCAAAGGCTTGTGCGATTGCCTTGAATGAACGAGTAATGAACCAATATTGAGGGCAGTGAGTTAAGTTATCAAATGAGTTGATGTGAAAGCGGCTCAGCCAAGTATGTGGACCTGATTAAATTACAGTCCAACCTCGGTCTTCGTCCATAATCTGTTCCAGAAGGCTGTTCGAAAACCGAAATTGTTTGAAAACCGAAACCACGCTCTTTTTAAAATAAAAATGTTTACTGAACACGTCTGCTCACAATGGAAAGCAACACGAGGAAGCGTCACTTCCTCGTGTAAGGAAGGCGAGAGGAGTCAAATGGTGCATTCAAGTGCGCTCAGTTTGTTCGAGAACCGAAATTTGTTCGTCATCCAAGGCATAAAAAACTCAACATTTATGGTTGAAAACCGAATTGGTCGAGAACCGAGACGTTCGAAAACCAAGGTTTGACTGTTTATTATTTATGTTTGAACATGGAGCCTTCACACACACACATTTGTTGACCCCAAACCAGTTTATCGCTTTCTAGACAATGCCCGTTTCTTATTCATACCGTATACGTTCCCAGCATGCCATAATGCAGGGTTGTCCAAAGTCGGTCCTCTAGGGCCGCTCTCCTGCCTGTTTTCCAGCTCTCCCAGCAGCAACACACACACATACCTGCCATAATTCATCAACAGAAACAACGCCATGTGACTCTATTAGTCCAAGAGTGTAAACAGATCTACTTGTCACAGTTACCTTGAAAAAGTATAGTTTTAAATTAAAAAAAACAAAAAAACAAGATTTTTCCTGGATTTCACTGAACGCTGAAGTGTTCTGCATGTTTCTTTTGTTAAAAAAAATGCCCTTTCTATACTTCACTTCACATAACACGTGCTAGTCTTAAAACAATTTTTTTTATAGATTTAACTGGCAAGAGTGAAATTGTAAAACTAGTCGCAGCTCTGCTTCGCACAACCTGCTGGGTGGAAGCTTGAATGTACCGCTCTGCAACTCCAAATGTTTCTTCAAAGTTTATTGTTTTTTTTTTTTCAGCTTTATAGATCACACTTTATCTACAGCAGGGGTTCCACTGTAGCAGTTCTAAAGTAATAAAACATTTTAAGTGAAAACAAAACGGCAATTTTTCCTAACTTTAAAAAAAATATTTATGGAGAAAGTGGCGGGCTACACTATGGGACTCGCATTAAAAATGTCACCGTTCACCTGGTGTCTGGGTTTAGTCACATGCAATTTGCAATGCATGCTAGCCCCGAGGGCAGTTTGACAAGAATTTCAGTTGACAGCAGAGAATGGTAGTGGCCGAAATGACAGCCCTCTGAGATGAATGGATCGGCATCGTACTTTATTCCGCAAACGCAATATTAATCAGAATAACGTGTTTAGACTAGTGGGGGCATATGCAACATATTGCAAATAATTTTTTTCACCTCTTTTACAGAGTTTTAAAATGATATTTGAGGGGAAATTTAGAAATTAGACTTTAATATATTGTTGTAGGCAGACATAAACATTTTGGGTGTCGGCTGCTTGTGGTTTTCCGCTGCAGGTAGTTTACTCATATTTACTCAGTTATCAGCCCAAAGCGGCCCCTTTACCAGACTGGCAGCCTGACTCCCTGCAAGTCAACAGGATTCCTGACAGAGGATAGCGATGCGGAGTTGTTAAAGCTGACAGAGTGATTGATAGCCGTTTGTTTTGCTTGCCTAATACAACACAAACTGGGCGGTCTGAGAGAATGCCGTTTTTCACGGCCCTTCTGCGGAGCCCCCACTTAAAAATAATTCATTTCTCGCCAGCGTTAGGAGCCAAGCGCTAATGTTAAATATTCATGCAGGCCCAGTCTAAATGATGTGGCCATTGGCACAGCGTAAGCGTACACTCTCCGGAAGGGAGGAAATGTCAAGGTGTGAATAAATGAAAGAAGGGAAGTGGTAGATTACCGTGACCATGTGAATTCACTGTTGGCGGCATTTAGTTCTGGAGATAGGCACTCAAAAAAAATGTGTCTGGATGGGTTTTCTCTCTGGACCTGGATTTGATGCCCCTATCAGATAGGATGATTTCCATTTTGGCTCTATCTATCTATCTATCTATCTATCTATCTATCTATCTATCTATCTATCTATCTATCTATCCATCTATCTATCTATCTATCTATCCATCTGTCCATCTATCTATCTGTCTATCTGTCCATCTATCTATCTCTTTATCTAGCTAGCTAGCTAGCTATTCAGTGTGTGTGTGTGTGTGTGCGCGCGCACGCAGGAATGGCATTTTTTACACATGAATGTGGCAAATTTAAAATCAAATAATATCTTAAACTCTGATCAGATCTTGTGACAGCAGAAGCAGCATTTTGTTGACATGGTAACTGTCGAAACGCTCACGAACTACAAAAACGATCTCACACTCTGAACTGAAAATCAACTTTCGCTCACAAAGAGTACTCCAGGAAAATGCTCTCAAGTTCACAAATGAACCACACACGCTACTGAAATGCTCTCACACATTTGAAACACTCTGGAATGTTTAAGCACGTTCAAAAAGATCTCACATGCTGCCGATATTTTTTTTTCCTCACTTAAACTACGAAACACTGCTCATACGGACGACTGATTTTTTTTTACCCAGAGAGACTACCCAAGCGCCGAAACTCTCTCATGCACACAACTGAAACACTACGTGGTTTACACATCATACTGGAAAGCTCTTTCTCACACATTACCCAAATAAAACACTCTCACGTGTAATATTGCATTTTCCCACTCATTTTCTCACAACTTCACACTGGCAAGTTCCACCAAGGTGTGTCCTGTAATTAGGTGTCTTCAAACTGGCAATCAGTCAGGCAGCCAATTTCAAGTGCGACCAGTCGTCACTGAGCTGTTTGGTGATATGGTGCGTACCACACTAATATGCACCAGAGGAAGCAAGGGGGAGAGTTGTCTCGGGATATGAGAACGAAAATTATAGTCAGCCATTTCAAAGGCACATAAATGCTACAACTGAGACATTTTTTTTTCTCTCTCTCTCTCACACGAAATGCACTCAAACACACACCTGAGCTGTTCTAGTGCTTATTATTGAAACACAATTGATTTTTTTTCGGGGGCGGGGGGGCGTACGCACACACACACACACACCTGCTCATACACTGGTAAAATACTCTCACACAATCACAAAATCAATACCTTCACACAATGCAGATTTTTTTTTTCACTTAGTCCTTTATCGCTCACACTTTCTTTTCGCTCTCACACTCACAATTGAAGCCTGACAAACTACTGCATTTTTTTTCACTCATACACCACTGAAAAACTCACGAACGCACTGCGACACTTCAACACTCTTAAAAACACTTTCACTCAAACAACTGAAATTTCACACCCGATTGAAGCACTCCAGTACACACAAGTGAAACACTCTCACGCACACTAGTTAAAACGCTCATAAACAAAATTCTGAAATAGATTCATGGAATATAGCGGTACGGTATTTATGTTTCATTTGTGTGTGAGAATGTTTCAGTTGTGTGTTTCTCGAGAGGTAAATGATGTCCCTGACAGCCCTCCTCATACAGACGTGCTAACATTCACACACACTTTTTCCCTCTCGCAGTCTGACTAATGAGGCCTGAGGCTGGAGATGGTTCCATCAAGGAAGTCAACACGCCACCACCACTGTGTTTCCCTCCTCTCCCACACGCTCTGCGGGCTCCCACAACGCACACCTGATTGATAGCAGCGATTTGACTGAGAAAAGGGGAAATGGGAAATTGAAAAATGGTGTGGGAAGATTGGAAACAATGCGCTGATTATAAACCGGGCGGGGAAACAAAAGGCCTCCCCTCCATCTCGTTTCTCGTCTTTGGCGGCGGCGAGGCAGCAGGTGTGTGTCGCACAGGTGCCTGATTGAGGCGCACAAAAAGACATTATGAGCGCAAACAAATGGACGCGGTTAGCGTCCCCGGATGCATTTTGGGCTGATAGAGGTGATTATAAGCATATGAGCAGAGGCGGGCCAGAGAACGTGCACAGGTGTTGGATGGAGGAGGAGAAGGAGGAGGAGGCGAGTTTGTGTCATCGCGTTATGAACCCATCCTTACAATTAACCGTGTATGATAATATGATGTCTTGCAGTTAGTGTTGACAGGAAATGAATGAAACATTTTTGTGGCAATTCAGGCATTGCGAATAATTTGGGATCATGTCGACACCAAGAGACGTCCATTTAGTTGATCTGTTGCAGGAAGGATTGAGTTCTTCAGCACAGATGCACCAAATGTAGCACATATGCATGTTCTAATATTTGTGATCAGAAACAGAGAATTGTTGACAGTGAGTTGGATCAGGGCATTCAAAAATAACGTTGGATCATGAGCTACATGCTGCTTCACCTTGTCGATAATATATAGTAAGTAATGAATGCATTCACTGCTCCTTTTGAAAGCATAGAAAGAGTTCCCCATATCGTCAGCCGTTTTAGAGCATTTTGACTGCTCACAATATTTTCATCTGTCACAAAATATGCACTGAACCTATCAACATCAAGAGAAGATTCTCTTTTTTCACCAGAAAATAACTTTTTTCCCCATTTTTTTACTAATCACCAGTAGAAACTAATTCCTGACCAAAAAGCAGAAAAAACAAGCATTTTAATTATTAAAATGCTTGAGTTGTATTAAAATTTAATAAAACTGTTGAGTTTTATTAAAATGTAATAAAAATGTAATAAAACTCATCAAGTGTATTAAAATTTAATAAAACTCATCAAGCCTTTGCATTTATGACCCTTCATACTATTTAACAGGACCTTTGATGTCAACATAATGTATTTTGCAGCTATACGACCAAACAAATACACCGAGACTAATGTTGAATGATCGCATGTTTAGACGGCTTCAACCTTCCTCACGATCACAACACATGCTTTCTACTCCCTACTGCAACCCATATTCTGTTTATGTCATAGATATACATACCGTATTGGCCCGAATATAAGACGGTGTTTTTTGCATTGAAATAAGACTGAAAAAGTGGGGGTCGTCTTATATTCGGGGTCTAGACATTATACCCATTAACGACGATAGATGGCGCCAGATAGCATTGAAGCGAATGCTGAACTTGACTTCCCAGGCCAAGGTGAACCACTGCCACGAAGAATAAAAATATAAATAGCGGTAACAAGGAAAAGAGAAGAAAATAATAGAAGAGATAACAGAAAGTGGAGAAACGTAGCGACAATCTGGAGAAAAGTGGGCCGAAGATCGGCCAGGTTAACCGGCAGCTGTAATTTACATTTCAAAAACCAGAAGCCATTCATTTACGAATGTGATCAGCGGCAATGTGTTAGCATTGTTATGTCGACTCATTCAGAATCGACATAACAAGCCAAAATTCACCACCTCACGATCTTCTGATCCTCTACTCAAAAGCTTTGCTGATCTCAAATCCAAATAGGCCGCCATTTACAGGGATCCGTTCAGGCTTCTTTCTAGTCTCGCTGGCGACGACCACGAGAACATCACTGCAGCGCTGCCACGTGCCGTCTGCCTTTACACTCCCGCGCATCTCGCTTTGAAAATGCACTGCAGTTTGCGGTTTCACTCCAAGTCATGGGGTGTTGCTCTGGTTGATATTGGCTAGGACACGTGGAGCTTCCTCCGCATTTTAGGTCCAATTCTGGTTGCCGTTTTTACTTAGTGAAACAAGGAACGAAGCAACAACAATGGAGACTGTGGAACATTGCCCGCTAGGACAAATAGAACCAAGATGACCAGTTGATGTGTTTAATTGTTTAGCGAAATCGATCAAGAAGGCGGCAGCGTACACATGCGCTAAATATTTCGTGGTCATGTGATCACAAATATCCAATTGTTTACCTAATTTGAATATGTGTGTTTGAAAAAAAAATAATAATAACTCGCAACATGAGTCACGTGCTGCTTCCTCATGTCCGTGCAAGATTTAATCATAAACACGCACATTGTTTACATTGAACAAGAAACAGTCACCTAAATGTTTTCAGTTTTTGGCAACAGCAAATGAATATGCTTCACTGTTCTGTTCCAATCCGTTTGACGGGCAGTGTCGATATATTGCCCCAATCCTTACATATATTACATTTTGTTAGTTAACCGGCCCAGTGCTGCTGGTAGTGTAATAATAGAGCCTCTTTGGTGGCTGAAAATGAGGACAATTTGTAAAACGCAAGTGTGGCATAAATTAGCCGCTACCTGCTCATAGAGGGAAGGGGGGGGGGGGGGGGCTTTGTTGCATCTCATAAATGAGTCTTGGCCCAAGCCCCGCTGGTTTAATATTCTCCGAGTGCTTCCAGACAGCGAGAGGCCGTGCAGCAGCTGTCTCTTGAACCCACTGTTTGGACCCCTCCTCTTTCATTTAGCCCCTTTGACCGGCCTCCTTTCTACCGGGCCGGCTGCGGCGATGACAGGCACTGTCACACGCTTCTCCTAATGTCCTAATTACCGCGCCATCTCTCTTCTCTCTCTCCCTCTCTCTCTTTCGCTCTTTTTTTGTGTTCTTTGTGAGTAAGCAGATATGTTGGCAGACAAGCTTGAAGCTTCTGTGAGTACTCCCTTAAAAGATCCTCACAATAGCAAAATGAATATTCTCTTTAACCCTCATGCAGTATTTTTAAGCGGCTGCATGAAGGGTATTACGTCCACGAGGATTGTCCCAAAAATGTCCCTCTTCCAATGTGCAACAACTTTTTTCACTTTTAATTTTTTTTCACTTTCAACCCCTCAAAATGTTCAGTGGGAATTGGCCAAGACATAGATATACATCCTATGCAAAATTTCAGCTTCGTGGAGTTATTTTTCACTGTTTTGTCTGTGGTGTCCATTTGTCCAACAGTCCAAAATCGTCCAAAGTGACCGAAATGTCCAATTTTGGGATAATTACTGCATGGGGGTTAACGCTGTTTCGCGGCTGATTTGTCGCACCCACTACGAAGATGTTCACACTCGCACAAGTGAAGTGTTCTCACACTCATGTTCCAAACACTATGCTATCATACCACGCTACTGTGTTAATTTTTTGGCTTACGTACATTCTAAAAACAGTTGGATCAAAAAGAGACTGACCCAACTTTATGGGTCATTTATTATAATCAAAATGTTGGGTCAAATGAAAAAACAACAACAAAACAGCCCAATTTAGGGGTTCTTTTGTGGGACTTTCATTCATTCATTTATCATTCATATTCACGCGCCAATAGACTGAATCTTGACGGAAGCATGCATTGATTGGGCAGCGGCTGGCCAATGACAGACTTGTAGGGTGACATCTTGCCCGATACGAGGCACAGAACGGCAGTTATCTGGCTGTCTGACAGTGCGACCGTCGTCTTGAACGACAATAAAAGTCATGTTGTTTGACAAGGCCATTTGGTCCCTACTGAAATTTTCATACATTTGAAACCTTCTCACTCTTAATGAAACACTCACACCAACATTTTTAGGCGCTAACTCATCCTAAAATACTCCCACATTTGCTAATGAAACCATCTCACAATAATATCTGAACCACTTTCACACACTTTTTGACGACTAAAATATTCATGAAATACAACTGAAACACTCACACTTACTTATGAAAAATTGTCACATTCACAGATAACTTTCTCTCTCACACACACACGCACTTACACATACACGCACGACTGAAGTGTTCCACGTTTAAATGTTCTCAATTTGCTCCAAATCTAAAGCGAGTGAGTTCGGAAAACAACCCAGCGTTTTATAGAGCGTATGGTGTTACAGGTACTTCTCAAATTACTCTCTGTGAAGGGAGCAGGTCTAACGAATGGTCAATTTTGGTGGAGAATGTTTTAAAATGTCGACTAGAGGATCTCTGCGCTCGAGTCACTCTCGACTCTACTTTAAACTGACTTCCTTTCGTGCAGTTGCAAACATTCCCGTCGCTACTTGCCTTTAAAAAAAAAAAGAACAGACTGTGGCAGGAAAGAAACCTTTGCAAGTAGAATTTGAAAGAGATGGAAGCGTGGCCCGGAATAGACAACCGTGAATCAAATGTGATGAGTCACTCCAGCACAGTGTGGCGGGCAGCAACAGCTCTTAAAACGGCGCTCAGTCAGCCGTTCTTGTTAACACAAGAGAGCGGCCGGTGGCAAGAAGAAATCGTTGCACCTCGTAGGGGAAAGCGCTCGTCCGCTTGCTCTCTGATTTATGGAGCTGTGAAGTCACGGCATTTGTCACCATCATAGTGCGTTGCTATAATTCAGTCGGCTTCCTATGAATGTTTATCGCAAAACATCCTGTCTGCAAGAAAACTTTTCTCTCATTGTGTTAAGATCAGTCTGTGTTTTCACTTTGGTGTCTTTTGTGTGTGTGTGTGTGTGTGTGGGGGGGGGGGGGGGCACGAGGCAATGCAACCACCATCGTTTGAAGTCCCTCTTGACAGCGGCAATCAAAACAAAACACTTTTGCTACGCCCGTAAAGTTGAACGTTACGGATATTTTTTTAAATGTATGTATGTACAGTATAGCAGGTTGAATACGAGCATAAATAGTTGCGATTTATGTTTGACAACATGCCACAGGTGTTCTTCTGCCGCTGGCTCTGCAGACATTGCGTCACTGCTCACTCATGGGTGGTGGAAGCTAGCGGATGAGTCCAACATTAGCTGAAAGCTAACGACGTGAGTCCCACTCCGATCGCTGCTATGCATATCAGTGGCGAAGAACAAGGGCAGACAAAGGGAAGCTTCATCGCCAGATTATTCTGCCCAATAATGCGCAGACAACAACTGTGCACTAACGAATACTTTTATTCATCGTGAAATAACAAAGGCCATACTGCTCTGTCGTAAAAGCGTACCACCATTGACGCCTAGTTTATGGTAAGTAATATTTTTAAAAGTTCGTTTTTTTTATTTTGGTCCTTTTTTTCTTCACATGAAAATGGCGAGTGGCACCCGTTTGGTTGTGCACTGCTGCCTTGAATAATAATAATTTTTATTATTATTGTTCTGCCCACGTTATAAGTTTCGGGCCATTTCATTAATAATAATTGTGTTTAGAATATTCATTTAGTTGTCGCGGTGCATTGTGGGTAGCAGACGCCGTGTTTCATCGAACGAGTCGTTACAGAAAGCCTGGCCGTGGCCGTTGCAACTGGTCCTCCTGAGTTATAGTCTTTTCGTTTCACCTTCAAAAGCAATGGCTGTATGTCTGCTCATGTTTATAATTATTTAGAAATCTGTTTCGGAGATCGTTTTCACTCAGTTGTTGTCGTTGAAACTTGCTAGCTCAGTGTACTGTTAACGACGTAGCGACGATGCTAGGTCGGTACTATCGAGCTAATTAGCATGCGAAGGTATTGCGAAAATGCATTCTTTTTCGTTGTTTGTCACACTTTGAGCTGCATTTATGTCTTTTGTTTAACACCAGATGATTTGTGTTGTATTTATGCAAGATGTTAATGCATGTTTTAAATCTGTTCATTTTCAGTTTCACTCTACATTTCATTGAGCTGATGTCACAATTGTTCACTGTACGCCATCAAGAAGACCGTAATAAGGAGCAAGACGCTCAGTTTCCTGACTCATGAATGAATAAGTTTGGCTTGCTGTTGACCTGCGTTAACATACCAGGAGTATCTAACACGTAGCGATAACAGTACAATTATTATTATTTTATCTATCTATCTATCTATCTTTCTGAAAAGCCCGATAAATTGTTCTGGAAGTGAATTTCAATGGATTGGCAGCTGCTCTGTGTCAGTCTGATAGTGGATTTATTGTGTTGACGCTCATCAGATTGCGCAGGTCTACTTAATAATTTTCTGGCCCTAAACACATCTGTTTATTGGTCTGTCGGACAGCCAGCCAGCCCATCTCTTGGTCTGTCATCAAATTTGTCATTTTCTCGGTCAGTGCAGTTTTTGTATTGGATCTCATTATTATACCGGTTTACCAAACGCAGTGGGAGACCTACGTGTAAACACACAGAATGTTTTTGAAGGAATGTCCTTCAGCCCTCCACTCTTTGCAGTGAGGCATAACAGAAGGTCATGGACTGGATGTCTACAATGCGTGTTTGCAGCGCCTGTAAATCCGCCTGATTACTTGAGTATGTACGTTTACATCCACTCTGGAGAGAACACATCAGTATGTTCTCACTGGTGGTGATTATACCGGAGTGTTTCCTGCTCAGTCAGAACGCTGGAAAAAAAATTTTCATACTAAAGAAGCTGAGGGAACAATTGTTTTGAGTTCAGTTGTATAAAAACAAGAAAAGCATACATTACCCAAAGTAATACCCTACACATGAATTTCACCAGCCATAGGAGCCATACTCCTACTCAGTTTTATTGATCATCAAGTACAACACAATATTTATTTGCAAAGGGCTTTGATGTTTCTTTCCTATAATCTCATGCATTTTTAAAAATCATTAAGTCCATGTACAGTACAGTATATCTCATCGTTATTGCAGTATTTACGCAGTTTGAATCCTGGCACAGCAACAAGATTTTTCTCTCGGGGTGAGGGTGGGGGGTTTGCCCAACATGCTGGGTGGGGTGGGGTGAGAAATAAAATAGATTTTTATGACTTTAACTACTTGAGAGGTGTATGATATCCACCACAATATGTGTGTTTGTTTGTTTTATTGTTTATTGAACATATAAACACGTACACTAATACAATTGACAGAAAGTAAAGTAAGTAAAAGTGTAAAAAAGGAAAAGAAAACAAACATCAAACAGCACAATTATATGTTCAAAGGAGTAGGAAGAAGTGAAAAATGTATGTAGTCCTACCCCTTGTTATCGATTCAAATATCGATAGATCATTTTTTATATCAATCAGAAGGAAAGGAAAATGTCTGCATATAAACACATGCTTTTATGTGTGCTATACAGTACTTAGCAATTCTTACAACTTTTGGTTTGTATAGTGACTACATACATACACATTTATATGTCAAGCGAGTCACTCGGTTTCAGGTCAGAATTATTCCACAGATTAACACTTATTACAGATACACTTCTTTGCTTGATGTTTGTTCTTGGCCGGATACCCCTTAAATCATAGCAACTCTCTTGAATTTTGAAAAACTTCATGATGCAGAGAAGGTTATTGTGTGCTTTGTGCATTAGAGGGGCTATTTTGAAGCCAACCAGGTCATAAAATTTCATCGTGTTTCATGTGATAAATAGTGGATTCGTGGGTTCTATATATTTTGATCTATTCATAATTCTGATTGCTTTTTTTGTAGCTTTTAAAACAGGGAGTATGTTTGTTTCACATGCGTTTCCCCATATTTCCACACAGTAGGTAAAATATGGTCATAATAATGTACAGTATAATGTATACAAAGATCTCTTATTCAACACATCCTTGGTTTTGTAGAGGATCCCACTGGTTTTGGATATTTTTTCTTTTAACGTTGTCTATATGTGGCTTCCAACATAGTTTCGAATCCATTACTCATCCAAGAAATGTATTTTCATACACTCTTTCCATTTCAATTGAGTTTACCATCAGTGTTTGATTGCTCTCGTGCCAAAAACAATTAACTTAGATTTTTTTCAAGTTAAGTGACAATTTATTTCTGTCAAACCATTTTTTAAAAATTTGTTTACTTAATTTTCCACAGTTATCAGGAGGTGTTTCTGATTTTCTCCAGAGCAGTAGAAAGTTGTATCATCGGCGAATAGGACACATTTAAATTGTTTTGAGACATGCAGATATTGTCATTTATATGATGAATAGTGTTGGACCAAGCACAGGCCCCTGAGGAACCCCATGAGTGATCTTCAGTTGATTAGTTTTTTTTTGTTAAACTGCACATACTGATATCTGTTATCTAAATAACTTTTTATCCATTTATATGCTCATACGGAAGTGTGGAACATTTTTGACTGCCAAATTCGTTGGTTCGTATTTGCAAATACTTTCAAATGTGTTCTCGATCTAACCTAACGCACAAGTAACTGAAAGCTCACTCTGCCCCTCCTTGCCCTCACGAGCGCGGCGTACGGCTGCAGCACAGACACGGCAACAGCAATTGTATTGGCACAGACTAGCTATTTGTTTTCCATGTTTTTTAACGTAAATAAATAGTGGATGAACGGGGGCTCGACCGATTTCTGATGTGGTCCTAGCACACTCTAGCCCCGATGTAACGCTGTGCATGTTTTGGACCAAAGCTTGGACCCAAATTTGGCCTTTTGCTATTGATATGAAAGAGTTAAATGGATGAAATATTGCCTCATAGGAACTTATCCTATGGGGCAATAGACGAAGTATATACTCTGGACTGGTTGACAGCCAATCACAGTCCTGTAATGTCCCAGGGGGGGAAAAAAAAGATATGAGAAACAGCTCTCAATCTGATTCGCTGCAGCTTGACACTGACCAGTCATTGTGAAATGAATCCCTCTCTGACGGTGTCAATCAAAACTGAGCATTATTACCTTTGTAAAGGCATTTTTTAATTTATTTTTTTTCTTCAGCTCTCGCATGGAATCTCATTTGATTGTGCAGGTGTACATAACAAAGTGATTGGTGGAATAAAGCTGCGGAGGAAATGAATCCAAGGCGCATTTGCAGTTTTTCACATTTCTAATAATCAAAGGGTTGCATCCCTGAAGACTGACAGATTGATTATCATTTCTGCTCCGCTAGGTTGTCATGGAGATGGACCATGAACTGGATGCTGTGGTTGAAGGCTGGGCAAAAATAAATGCATCAGCGGCAACAGTAATAATAATAAGTCAACAACACATTCGGATAATATTTGACTTATTTTAGTTGGAATCACATGCCTTGGCCTGAGCCACAATGTATAAGGTGTGTGCGCGTGCGCACGCGCATTTTTGTGTTTTATTTTTGGAAGTCGAAACTTCTTCATTGGTCAAGAGTCCACTTCATCTTATTTCCATGGAGAGGAAAACGTCTGATCCCTCTAATTAAATGACGACACAATGGGCAGCACACTGTGTGGCTGCATTCGAAGCGCACACACACACACACACACACACACATGCGTAAGAGCTGCAGCATCTCAAGCAGAAACGAGGCGATGTTTTACCTGCGAGGAAGAACATTAAATTCAAATGCGTTGCACCGGCGCTAGAAAGACATGTTGGCTCATTAGTGTTCCGACTGAATGGCACAAGCAGAGAGACATGATGGCGGGTGGCGGTGGTGGGTGGTGATAGCGGCGGTGGTAGGGGGGCTGCTACATGTCGCACACAAACCGGCACAAACATGTTACAAAACATAGCCGTTAGCACAAATGCATCACCGTTCTCATCTTCTGGATGCAAATTTCAACTTGAAATAGTCCATCGGTATGAGTGGGAGAATGAATGATGTTTCTGTGCCCTGTGACTGAGACATTGAGACTTTTTTTCTCTTTTTGAGGGCTATAGAAATACATTTGACTTGACTTGAGCTTCAAGAGCGTAAGCGCGATATAAAAAGGAATCCGCTTGTTCCTTTTTTTCCTTTACAGCAAGTAAATTTCTTCCGGGATCTGATTGGTTCAATGTCGAAGTTCAAGTGTGGTATTTCGAAGTGACAGGAACAAAAAGTCCTTCTTTTTGCCCTTTGTTTGCCATTGTTGTTGCGATTTGAGGTTTCTGATTGGCTAAACCGGATATGCAGGTTACGGTTTATTTAACAACAAACTTCAAACCACACTCTCAGTTGCCTCTCATAAAAAGGGGCAAAAAATTAAATGCTTGGGTGCTGAACTTAGAATATGCAGGTGCCAACCCTAGTTTTAAATTGTAATATTACCAATCATCACTCGGTGGCAGACATGTCTTAGTTGCACTTGCATTGGGTCTTATACTGCTGAATATTACTACGTGAATAGGCCGAATAATTTTTGGCAGATCTGAAATGATATGCAAGATAGTACCTCAAAAATATTAACATTCTGAGTGAATTTTTTGGAGGGGAAACAATGTACTGAGTTTTTGCACTTCGCGTTGGTTTCATGTTGGACGCAAATCAATAGTTACACACGACACAAAACACAATGAACTAGAGAGCTATGAAACATTATTTTGACGTCTAGAAAATCTCATACTTGGGACTACAGTAGTGAGCAAGGTAGAATAATCCGACGACGGCGTGCCGTTGCCAACGTATAAAGTCCAGTGATTACAATGCGCCACAGGTGCAGCGCGGGAAAGAACGCCCACCCCACTCACTCAGGCACTGAAAATAAAACAAAAGCAAAAAGACAACAGGTCGGAGAGCACAACCATGACAGAAAGAGTATGAAAAAGTGTGAAACGGTGCATACTTGAGGTCGTACTTGATGGTGGTGGGGGGCGCGGGGGTGTGTTATGCTAATGTTGAGGACGCTCCCCCGTTAAAAGGAGAAAAAAAATTGCAAATGCCTCTCACATCCACCCCTCGCAGAAATGCCTGCCATTGTCTCCTTGAACAAAAAGCCATGGAACAAAAAGAGAGAGGGTGTGTAGCTGTGGATGAAAACGAGGTGAGGAGACAAGGACAGACATTGGGAGGACGCTTGGCCTGTCCGCTCTCATCCGGCGTGATTGACAGATGGGTGTATCGGCTGCACTCTTGCCGAGGCATTTTCCCTGCCCGAAATCTGTCCATCAGCACTTGTCTAAGCAGAGCGACAGCCATGACATCTAATCACAGGCCAGCCGGCGCCTCATAACTTGTGGCTAATGCGCTGCAGGTAACGCAGGGGGGGAGACAGGCCGCCGCCTAGGCGCTATTAATAGTCTGGATGGCGGCAGCTGACAGGAAGTGGATCGCTCTGATGGCGAGGGAAGGTGTCGCCAGACTATATCACAAGTCTGTTTGGGTTTTAAGTCTCATCAAACTCAACTGTGTCCGTGTATATGACCTCACAAAGTGACTGGAGCCGAATGTTTTATTTCCTTGCTGCCACTTTGGCTGCCTTGCCTTAAACTACTTCAGCTAAGGTTGGAGGCGTATCGTTGGACCGATGAGCTGATCAGATAAATTAAGAGAAATTACGAGGACCCGGCCAGTCGATGTAATTGGACACAATTAGCTCTTTTGATTTTTTTTTTTTTTTTTAAATACAGATGTTTTATTGTATTTTATTCTTTTTTTACACAATAACACCAACATAAGACAAAGATAATGACATTCAGACCCCCCCAAATACAGAACAAAAGAACAGATTATTGTAAAACAGTTAAATATGCTGTCTATAGTTCATATATTTATAGTTGTAGTATTAGGAGACCTAATAATAAGTTATTTCATTCATCAGATACTTTAAAATGGTAAATTGAGGAAATTATTAATTTACTTTTAATTTACTTTGCCACGTCTCGTAGCATCTTGATGTCCAGGAACTATGTTCAAGTGAATTGAGGTGCTTCATGTAGTACTGTGTTCATTGAAGTGAGAAGAGGGGCTTCGTGTAGTTCTTTGCTGCCACTTTGTAGCATCTTGGGTTTAAGGAACTATGTTGAAGTGAGTTGAGTAGCTTTATGTTGTGTTATGCCAAATCTTGTTTAATCTTGATGCCAAGGAACTATGTTGAAGTGAGTTGAGGCGCTTCATGTAGTGCTTTACCGCCTCTTTGTGACATCTTGGTTTCAAGGAACTCTGTTGAAGTGAGTTGAGGAGCGTCATGCAGGGCTGTCTGTTCCTGGCATCTTTTGGTTTCTATCGGCAAAGCTAATCCTCTGTGGGTTCTGTCAATTCCTCACAGATTTTCATGAGTTGTGGTCTTTGAGACTATTTTGTGCGTTCTGTTATGATCAGGCTATTTTTTTTGTTGATTCAAAATTAGAAATTGGTCTTTGGCAATGTATCTGCTGCATGCATCACATACTAGGATCAACTCGCACTGAGTGACAGGTGTAAGTTGGCGTTTTGCTGACGTCGTTCTGACTCCACAAGTGTTGTCATTTAGGCTCAGGGCTCAAACAAGTAGTCGCCCCAGAGCAGCGGCGAGCAGGCTAATTTGAGCAAAAGCTCCTCCTGTTGAAGCCTCCCACAATCAGGATAAAGTTTTGACTGACACTGAAAATGTCGGAGCATCCTGCACAGCGTCTACTCATACTTTGTTTTGTGACCATCATGTGTGATTTGTCAGTCTCGACTCTATGTAGCACCCCCCCCCCCCCCCCCCACACACACACACACCTCTTTCCCCAACACGGGGGGAATTGCTGACACGCTGTCAATGCACAAAGACTTGGAACAAGGACATGTGTCACACCTTACACCCTTATTACGCCACCAATGACAAGTGAGACAAGCCGTCTGCTCAACATTTTTGCTGCACGGACGCGTCTCTTGCTCCATCCAAGCTCACTTGTCTGTGTGAATTGCATTGCTACAACATGCTGAGAGAGGGGAGGCTAGGTGGCAATACACATCAGATATGCATAGAGACAGTCGGATGGCTGAGCGTGCAGAGGGTACAGTACTGTATATGGAATGGTGTTTCAGTTCTTATATATTTCATACAGAGCAGTGCTTCACTATTAATGTATTATTTTAATACTACCATTGCTACTATAATGACTATTCCAGCTCCGGCCTCCCTGTGTGGAGTTTGCATGTTCTGCCCGGGCGGGCCTCTGTGGGTTTTCTTTGGGTACTCTAGTTTCCTCCCACATTCCAAAAACATGCATGGGAGGTTAATGGAACACTATAAATTGTCCCCAGGTGTGATTGTGAGTGTGAATGGTTGTTTGTCGATGGGTGCCCTGCAGTTCGCTGGGAACCAGTTCAGGACGGACCCCGCCTACTGCCCGAAGACAGCTGGGATAGGCTCGAGCACGCCCCGTGACCCTTGTCAGGATAAGCGGATCAGAAAATGGATGGATGGATATAACATTGTTGTGTGTGTTGCTGCCAAGCAGACAAAGAATGACATCATCTCTCTGGAGGTTATACTAGCAATTCCCCCTGAGCTCTGCTGCGGGCACTTGGGAGCGTGCCCACCTCCGGTGCTGTGTACGAGGTGCCAGGCTGGGTGGGCATCGATCCGAGTGGGTGCCCACCCTACTTCAGCATATACACGTGTCCCAGGGGTGGGGACCAAGCGTGTAAAATCTCTCTTTTTCACTCATTACAATGCCTTATGTTTGTTTTAAGTTTGGGGAAACTGCACGATTTGTATTGTAAATGATTTGATCTCTAAAATGTTCTATGCTATATATCTTTCTGCTTGCTTTCTTTCTGCTCACAAACTCTCGTCTCTCTTCTTTTCTTCCTGGCCTGCTGCATCAGGAGCTGCTGAAACCATCACAGGTACTACTATTCCTGTTTTCTCGCTCGCCTCTTCTCCGTTGTACGTGATTGTCTGCTCATCTCTGCTTATTAACATTGGACCTTTTTTTCTTGAGAAAGGAGGAGAGAGACCCACGGTGTAGATCGATGGTGTTGCTTTCATTTTTGATTCTATCAGTCAACATTTCTTTGTCTTTACAAGGTTAATTGGTTGCCCCATTCGTTTGTTGTTCTGAGAATTATATATTTTTTAGCTCCTTGCAAAGTCAATGAAGTCACAAAAGCACTCAGTCTTTTTTAATGAGTTTGCAGTTGGTTTTCACCACCGCTGCAGTTGGCCTGGAGCCAATTAGATATACGCTAACGCTTAACAACTACAAAACCTGGTAAACCCGCGCATGCTAACACACAGTGCTGTGAGTTTTCTTTCATGGACAGAGGGGTGCCAACACCAATTTTGGCCACATGTGCCACAACACAAGAGTGTCCAACTGGGACCACTGCTTATTGTACACCAAGTTGGTGACACTGTTGTCATGGCTTTACCATTCAGTAAAGGTTCTCTCTCATTACAGGCCAGTGTAGCATCACCATGATTGGGATGTAGTTGCTCACAGTCCATGGAATGTTATACAGTCAAACCTCGGTTTTCGAATGTCTCGGTTCTCGGCCAATTCGGTTTTCGACCAAAAATGTTGAGTTTTTTTATGCCTCGGATGACAAACAAATTTCTGTTCTTTCCAATGCACCATGTGAGCCTTCCTTACGCGAGACGTTCCTCGTGTTGCTTTCCAGTAAGTCGTGTTCAGCAAACATTTTATTTTAAAAAGAGCGTGGTTTCGGTTTTCGAACAGCCTTCTGGAACGGATTATGGACGAAAACCGAGGTTTGACTGTAGTTGCTATTGATTTCAAGTTTGTGCCTTCCCCTTGAATTTATAATTGATGCTTTGTACAGACTTTCAGAAATGAACTTTTCATGTGTGATATTTACATTTGCTTCATGATCATGTGAGCTGCTCCTTTCAGCTTTTTTTCCCAGTCCTTTTTGTGTTAGCCAATCATTTAACAAGAGTTTTACACATAGGGAATCAAGTTGGTCAAATTAGTCAGTCAGACACTTTCTGAAACCTCCCCGTGCAAAAGTTGCAAAAGTTGTAATTACAGTTTACCCTATAAGACTTAAATCCCTGTTGCCTGTGAAGGAGCATTTCATCCTGAGGATCAGGCTCTAATGACTGAGCGGTAGAAAGAGACACAGCAGGGAGAAAGAGGGAGCATCAGAGACAGAAAAGTTTTATTGTTAATGAGGTTCTGTCGTGCCGCTTGTTGCTGCCATACGCGCTGACTCAGACAATTGGACTCTGGCCCGTGCTGCTTTTGATGTTGAAAAATACAACAACAAAGAACGAATCAAAGCAGCGCCGAATGTGAGGTGCCTGAACCTTGCATCTTCTTAACTTTTGCTAAAATTGGTGTGGTTTAGTTTCGCTGACCAAGGATAAGCATGCATTTGCAGACATGGTCAATGGGATCAGTGAGCCAACCGCATTTCATGTTTCGTGCCGAACCAACATATTTTGCTACAAATATCCTTGCTACAAACCATCGTAGTGCTGCAACTACTGATTATTTTTAGAATCGATTAATCTGTTGATTATTTTGTCGATTAATCGATGAATCGGCTTCAAAAAATGTTTTTAATTTCCACCCCTTTATTCAAAAACAGCACATTTCAAATTGAGAATGCAGAAAATATACAAACATGAATTATGATTGAAAAAAATACACTTTTTTTTTTTTTTTTTGCCAACCTAAAAGCCGATGTTTTTCATTTACCACAAAGATAATCAGTCCACTTTCATGGATGATGACAGAAACTAATATTTACAGTTGAAAGCTGAAATTTGGAGTATTTGGACAATTTTAAATGAAAAAAAAGTATCTGAATGATTCATCAATTATCAAAAATGTTTATCGATGAAATTGAAATTCAATTAGTGGATTCATCGTTGTCGCTCTAAACCAGTGCTTGGCAACCCAGAATGTTGAAAGAGCCATACAGGACAAAAAAAAAACCCCAAAAACAAATATGTCTGGAGCGGCAAAAAAAGAAAAGCCTTCTATAAAACTTACAATGAAGGAAACACATGCTGTATGTATGTAGGAGACTCGACTGTCTCAGAATTGTTTGTTATTCATTCCTTTGTTGTGTGTTCACAAACGCCCCATATAATTTATTTTGTAATTTCCTCGCTTGATTGTTTTGTTTTGGTGCCTTATTTTCACTTTTCTTAGTGTCAGTGAAGTCATCATGAATTTCCGTTTTTGGGAGGCTGTCTTTGAACGCCTCTCGAGTCGTAACGAGAAGCGAGAAGGCACGGAGTCGGACGCAGACGTGTCTGTGTTTGCCGAGACTTTTAAAAGCATAAATAAAGTGTAAACCAACACCACAGCTCTCCTTTTCGGAGCTGCAACCTCGAATTGTCGTCACTTTTTTCTGAAATCATTTGGTTTTAGCTCTCTTTTGACGTTTGAGTGCCAGAGCCCCCTCGATCCCGCGTCCTCTTTGGCTGTGCATCGGCCCTCGCTCAGTATGTTGTGATGCGGCAAGAGGCAGGCAGCCATGTGTAGAGATACAGACACTTTACTCTTCCAGACAGCTGCTGGAATGAGTGTGCATTTGTCAGCCAGTCATCTGTGCCCAAATCACCACCCCCCCCCCTCCCCCCCCCCTCGCACCACCACTACCACCACCCACCATCCAGGATTAATGACTGTCTCTCCTAATTTGCACCCAATCATGAGCGGCATGCCGAGGCAATTGAAAATGTTTACTCCAATCGCCAAAGTCCTCCATGTTGCACAAAGTGGGCCGTTTTTACTTTGATGGGATTGCTAATCAAGGCCGTGTTATTTATGTGTTTTTTGGCATTGGAGGTGAGCCTAGGCTAAGAAGGATGCTGGAACGTCACCAACCTTGCTTGGGGCTGTGGAGGATTTATTTACAGTTGCTTTCTCTGTGACCAGCAGATTGGGAGCCAAGGGTAACCTTGCCTTGCACTGCCAGAAATGTTTGACTTTATATCTCAGAATGAAACAAACCATTTTGGTTTTCACAAAACTTAAAACGCGGCACAACACATTTGCTTTTATGTTTCTGGGACAGGGACTATAATCATCAAAACTGCAGTGGCGGGCCGTGCATTGATACCTTGGGCTTTCAATGAAGACTTCATAGATTTCTTTTCACCACCACAATCAAATTACTGCATTACTTTGACCATTGTCGCAGTTATAGAAGCCTTTAGTAGTTACTCCCGGAAATCTATGCTAATTTCCTGTTAGCATGTCAATGGGAATTGATTTTGTGTGTGTATATTTATATGTAGATAGATATCTATCTACAGTCAAACCTCGGTTTTCGAACGTCTCGGTTCTCGACCAATTCGGTTTTCGACCAAAAATTTTGAGTTTTTTATGCCTCGGATGACGAACAAATTTCGGTTCTCGAACAAACTGAGCACAGTTGAATGCACCATTTGACTCCTCTCGCCTTCCTTATACGAGGAAGTGATGCTTCCTCGCGTTGCTTTCCATTGTGAGCAGACGTGTTCAGTTAAACATTTTTATTTTAAAAAGAGCGCGTTTTCGAACAATTTCGGTTTTCGAACGGCCTTCTGTAACGGATTATGGATGAAAACCGAGGTTTGACTCTATCTATCTATCTATCTATCTATCTATCTATCTTAAATATGCGAAAATAGTTTTAAAATAGCCCTTTCGTTGAAGGTATGCCTTCTACTCCGAAGGGCCTTATAGTACGGAAAATACGGTACATTTAAATTAATTGCCCAGCCCTAATAAGAGCATGTTTGTAGAATAGGAATACTTGATCCATTCAGTTTCCAAAATTCAAACCTTATGGGACAATACGCTCAACAGGCACATTAGAACTCACCTGACAAATTGTGATTCATATTATGTTAATATTCATATGTAAATAGCCCTGATCTCTAAACCGTGAATCAGTGACATTAAAAGCACGTCATCTGGATTGTCCTCTGGAAGTTTGACGTTATTCCTTGCATTATCTGCTGGCATTTTCTCTGTTTTCACTCATTAACTCGCTTTTGTCCTGAACCGACGAGCCTGGCAGCAGAGCAGAATCAAACAGTCGGCTGATTGCATCACACGATTAGTCTGACGATGTTTTTTTTTTCTTTTCTTCCCACAAGGGAGGTTAATTTCTTATTGCGGGAGTTCACGCAGAATCATGTTAGTTTGCCTGTCTGTTCCCATTGTCTCTAGGCGGCGAAACAAAATGCACAGCCCTCTTTTAGTTTTTTTCCTTTTGTAATTCCTCTCTACATAGTAAATGTCAGAAAGCAATCGAGGTTCGCGTGACGACTCGAGCATGTAAACGTGCTTTTGATATTTGCCCCTGCGTCTGCAACTGATAGCGTTGCGCCTCTACCGGTGTGAATCGGGAGACATTCTAACGTATTCCTTGGGTAAAAATAGCACAAGGTGACATTAAATTATCTCCCCGAAAACAGCAAAGGAAGAACAAAAGGCATTTTTTTTGTGTGCGTATGAGAGGTGCGAGTTACGACGACAAGGTCTCGGGAAAGCGCTTGTGTACCGAGAGGCTCTCCGAAGATCTTTTCCATGCCAAGAGATAGACGACAGCACACTGAGCACACATTGGTCACATGGATGCTCAGATGGAGGGCTCTGATAAAGCTTTAGCCCATCAACGCCATCCAGCTCCACCTCCTCCTTTCATTCTCGTTTGAAGATGATATCGTGTCAATCGATATAGTGGAAGGAAATACACTGCGGTACCACACGGTGTCTATGAAAGTGAACGAGAAACACATTTAAGCATACGTGAGGGCAATATTTCCATAAGAGGACGTGACCAATTATTTCTTACACCAGATTCTAATCGAATATGCCTTGACTCGTCTGACAATGGGGAAATGCCAGTTTTACAGCAAGCAGCACACAAGAATAATAAATGAGCATAAGATGTCTTCATCAGAATCACTGTCACCATTGAAATGTAGCACAAGAATGAAAACTCTGAGGTTAAATATTTGTAATCATACCAGTGCAATGATAGGTTTGTTAAAATGTCTCCTTTATTTTATATAGAAACCTCTGCACCTGTACGGTCAGTAGGCTTTATTCATATTTTATTTATCTATTTATATTGTGTTGAGATAAGTTCAGTGCTAAGTGTGCAGTCCATGTTTACATGTTGTTCCACTTGATGGAGATACACTAAAGACAATACAATACAATACAGCTTTATTTCTGTAGGACTTTCACAATGAAACAAAGCGCTCTACAGAACATTTAAAATTCTACGTCCAAGGAATTAGAATATTGATCCATATATAAGGTGCAACGGATTATAAGGCACACTGTCGTCTTTTGACTGTTCCTTATACTACTTAGTAGGAGAAATATTATGACAGTTTTAAACAATTTATTGAAGAAATCTTTCTAATGTGAAATGCATACCTTGGCTCTTTCAAGGTTGGAGAACACTGATTTATGGAAGAGAATGTCTCAACTTTACTGGAGTATTCAAACCTGATGTTGTATCGATACCGTATCGTGAAATATAGCAAGACGATATATTGGAATATCGATATATTTTTTCCACCTTTTCTAATTCCGCTTTATATTTCACCCTCTTGTTTTGCTGCTGCTCTCCAGCTTTCCTTTGTTGGCAGCCAGGCTTGAAGCCCATCTGGCGCTGACTCACAGAGGACCCAGCATTTGGATCCAGGGAACGGGGTGGGTGGTGGTGGGGATGGGGGGTGCTGGATCAATAGCGACAAACATGGCACTCGTATATTAAATGGATTAGACTGTGGCTGCGCAATCTCCACAAGGCCTGTTTGTGTAGCGTCGCATTGTTGCGTCGTGTTGGCGAAAGAAGTGTAAATATTTGCGAGGCGGTAAATGTCCAGACGGTAACGTGTGTTTGTGTGTGTTTGTGTGTGTTGAAGTGGAAGGTCAGAACTTGGCAACAGACAACGTTTCGGTGGTGGAGGGCGAGATGGCCACCATCAGCTGCAGGGTGAGGAACAACGACGACTCGGTCATCCAGCTGCTCAACCCCAACAGACAGACCATCTACTTCAAGGATGTCCGACGTAAGTCAGTGGAACACGATTAAGCAACAGACTCAAGGTGGTACTGATTATGTGACGTTATACGCCAACCCCGTCATCCCCAACCCCTTCCCCCGCACAGGTCATCTCCATTTTGTATATGACTGGGACTGTCCGATTATGGGGGGAAAAAAATGATAATCAGAATTATATTTATTGCTCTTGAGATCACGATTAATCAACATGATTTTTTTTCATTGATTGAAAAACAAGAACGCATTCAACTAGCGAAAGTTCCAAGTTGCAAAATGCCCTTGAGTATTGTTCGAACTGTCTACAGCGTTTGCGTGTGAATATTTATACACTGTGTTCCAAATTATTGTATATCAGAATAACCTCCCAAAGCTGCTGTTTGGATGTGCATAGTGCTGTGCATAATAATTTGGACACCAACTACGTTTTTATTTTTGACATAAATACTGTTATCATTGGGAGCTTTGTTTAAAAACATTCAAATTATTCTCAGTTCAGGACTTGAAAATTATGCTGAGTGGCATTTGCATAGACTATTTGAGAAAAACATCATTTACAGAATAATTTGAAACGCGGTGTACAATCAATTATTTCAAGCATTCAGAAATAACCACAGGGTAATAAGCTGCTTGTTTCACCTGCACTGGTAAATTTCCCACCATGATATTTAACTCTGAAATCCGCTGTTAAAAGGACACAATAAAAAAAATTAAAAAACATTGTTCAAAACCTGTTAAGAATGTTTAAAATGTTGCACACCAGCAAGGTTTATACTTGACCATAGATGCCACAACAAGATGGTAGCAAGGAACAAAAAAAAAAGCTCCTCAACTTACTTTAACATTGTTCCTTGGCAGGAAGATCCCACAAGATGGGATTACAAAACTTAAAAAATAATAATAATAAAATCAGCAAATAGTTGACTCCATAAGCGAATATGAAGCGGGAAAGTGTATATCCGTTGCCGCAAGCATTAAAACAAAGCAACTTCATATTTTGTTTTTTGCATTGTTGTCATGCTATAAGAATGATTATTTTACATTCAAATGGAAAGGCAATGACAGCATATTTTTATTTTATTGTCTTGAGATGGTGATGATGTGCAGCCCAGTCTCACGCTGTTCATCAACTACTGGTTTATAATTTGTCTTAGTAGGTCATAAGTCAGAGCCTCCTCCTTATTAATTTTTCAGTAAAGGTTATCACACATCTTGATGTAAAATAAATCAGCCATACTCCTACTGTATTTTGGGCAAATATCCTGACATATTGGCTATGTATGGTTTCAATGGTGATTTGTGTTGGCCTTGAGCTTGGTTTCTGCCTTTATTACAGCCAGCTCGATTCATTGTCGAAAATTTTATGAGTTCAACAAAACTGTAATGAGTGGACGACAGAAGTTTGTTCAATTTCTTTTTAAAATGTATTTTATATTTCTTTCTGAACACGGTGTGTTTAAATTATCAATCCATTTTCTAATCCGTTTATTCTCAGGAGCCTCACACTCACACTTAGAACACTTTAGAGCAGGGGTCCCCAACCTCCGTGCCGTGGACTGGTACCGGTCCGTGCGTCATTTGCTTACCGGGCCGCACAGAAAGAATAAATAACTTGCATTACTTCTGTTTTATTCATTTTGGAATCTGAAATGTTTTATTTTGAAAATTCACCGTATTCTCCGTTACATCCGTATGCAATGTGTCCCTCTTGACACAATCATGACTCGAGGAACGTCCTATATGGCCGGCAGCACTCTCTGGTCGCTATGGTAACGTTTAAACGTGCCTTCAAAATAAGATTCATCGCAAATAGAGAGTGCATGAAAAATATGACTCACCATCGCGCATATTTTGCAGAGTGGGATTGGTGGGTGGGAATCTCCCGTTGAGATAAATCCGTATTTTAAGCAAGACTCCTGATACTGTCTATTTAATGTAGCCTTCTTTTTCTTGGAAGTCGTCGGCTCCTCTTCTGTCTCCTGACTAGGTCTTTCCAAAGACGTTTGTTTTTTTTCTCATTTTACTCACTCCTGGGTTTCATTTTAGCGGTAATCTATAACGTACCGAGAAGACCCGCGTCAGTAGTGACATACTGTAGACTGATGTAACAGAAAAGCTCATAATTTTTCAAAATAAAACATCATTTAGATTCTGAAATGCATGAAACGGAATTAATGTAAATTATTTATTCTTTCTGTGCGGCCCGGTACCAAATGACCCACAGACTGGTAGCAGTTCGGGGTTTGGGGACCACTGCTTTAAGGGATTCTCTAAAGTATGCATTTTTGTCCATGCCAACACCTTTTTAGTCACGAGATTCACATCTTTTGTGAATAGGGGAGCACCTGTGAAAAAGAAATGATTTGTTTTGTCACCCATTACGTGAGCAGCTTGAAAGCTTCGGCTGCCGAGCCCGCCTTCTTTGCGTCGTACGCGTGCACAACGTGATTTCCATCTGTCCTTGACGTTTGCCACTTTAGCACAAGTCATTAAGCTCAGGAAGCAGGCGAGATTAATATGAGATAATTCTCCACCGGGCCATAATGGGAATACTTTTGTGTCCTTGTCACTGTTCGATTTTACGATAATCTCTTAGATTAGGAGATTGAATGTTATGATTATGCATGAGCATATGGGCCTTGTCTATTTTTCACGGGTTTTTTTTTTTTCCTTTCCCCACTTGCGCTTGTTTCTCTCGTTTGTGTCTGGGATATGAGCCAGCCTTCAAGGTGATGGAGAACATTTGTGTCTATAATGCAGCCCAGCTGTTAGCTCGCAAGTTTTGCTCGTAGAAGACGTGCGCTGTCTTGTCCTGGTTTTCCAAAAGCATCATGGGAGTTGCAGAATATATTGTCACAGCATGCGATAGAGTCTGCATTTTTTTTCATACTGAGCCTTTCATACAGAACCCAGAAAAGTGTTTTAAGATGTCAAGAATCACGCACGCTAAGCACTTGCTGCGCAAGCAACATGGTGCATTCATTCTTTCACAACGTAGGGAACTTGTATTTTCCGAAATCCTACTTTATATTTGTAATAGTACTGGAGCCTATCCCTGAAAAAGATACCCTTCTCGAAGAAAGGAATACAAATTTGGAAGACAGATACCCATTCATACAACAGCATCATGATCACCACCACTCAGGAGCAAAAAAACACATTCATACTGCTGCGAGTAAATAAAAATTACCTTACAGGTTGAGGCAGGGACAGTCTTGTCGAGACGCGGCGTTTATTGGGTGAGATCTATGCGAAATGACACGCAATTTGGCAGAGCTGACATCTGTGAAGGGAAAAATGAAGGTTTATCCGAGGGTCTCTGTGGATGAGGCGACACTGTTATTTATTCACTGCAGCGCGCTTCTGAAGGCGACTGACTTTGAAAAAGCTAGATTTTAAATAGCTGAAAACCTAGTCCCAATCTTGTTTCAAACGTCTGTGTGACCGCAAAGTAATTCAACCAAATGCTAAGGCAACGAGAGGGAGTGATTCACAACTGAAAATGAAGTCAGAATGTTTTTTATTATTTTTTTATAAGATGTATAGAGAACAAAATTAGCACAAAGGTAGGTAAGTTGATAAATACGTAGATGGATTGCCAGACAGATAGACGAACAATTGACATAAAATAAGGAGTCCTAGTAGCGATCCTTGTCGGACACCATCCTTGTTTTGCTAATGTTTTGCGTCAATATTTAGAGAAAACTGAACAAAGACACAATTACAAAGGCGTATAACATAGTTTGTGTCCTTCAGACAAATCGATACGTAGGAATTTGTAAATGGTGATTCTCGGCTTGACGAAGGTCGAGGATCCACTCCATGATTTTTATTTGGACCTTGCCAAGAGGACATCGTTGAACTGAATGGTAACTTTTTTTATTATTTTTTTTGCGTGGTCATGATGGTTATGTTCCTTTTGCCCCGGAATGCAAATAGTACTGTCTCTGTCGACTCATCAACGAACCTGATACCTAACAAACAGGTCAGATAAATATCAATTGTCTGTTTTTGTTGTTTGGGTCATGATAAAACTGTTCCTCCTGCCTAATAACCCAAATGCATGCAGTCCCACCATCTTAAATCAGACTCTGTGAAGCAGAAATAGCCTGCACACAACTGTTTCTATTTTGTTTTATTTATTTTTCCTGTTTGAGTCCCAGAATCAAAAATCATACAGACCCACAACGTTTACCCGAACACAAACCAGGAAATAGCCTGCTAGCTAATAAATGTCACTTTTATTGTCTGTTTTTATTGTATGTGTGCGCCAGGAAGTAGCTTCTAAACAAACCAATAACAAGAAAAACAATCATTATCAGTCAGCTGCTTTTTTCCAAATCCAGTTTAAACACTAAATAATTGCTATGACATCAAATGTAAAGCTAAATATTACTCTAAAAAGTAGGACAAGCCAATTTAGCTTGGAATTGACTTGAACTTTAAATTAGAATGCCTTTATAAGGACAGGTTCCACTTTGAATTTGATCTACTTGACAAGTAGTTAATATGCTAATGCTATGCGTACTCTTCCGTAGGTGTGTGATTATTCCACACTCCTATACAACCTGATGGCACGAACATACATTTTTTAAGTGTACTCGTAAGCACTTTAGCTCTCGCGTCGTCGCTCGTGCTGTTGTTTAATTTCCACCCGGCGTCACGGGGGTGTCAGGATTTCCCTCCCTATCAGGTGTTGTGACGCTGTTCCCCTCTGAGTCCTCCGCAAGAGCTCTCAAATTATATCGGGGGAGGAGATGGGATTTCATGTTGATGCTGCCCCGAGACCTTGAGTAATGATCATGATAATAACTGCCGAGCCTGATGGGAATACCAAAAACGCCCCCCGCGCTTGAAGAGGCGGCAGCAGCAAGGAGTTGGCTATCTCTGCAAAGGACCTGATAAGGAGCTCAGGTCAGAGCATCAAATGCAGCCCCCACTGATCCAATCAGCCAAAGATGTTTGTGTAAAAAGAGCACACTGGGCATGAAAAGATGGCTTCAACCGAGCATGCTAACGTTTATGAGAATTTAATCCATCGGTATTGACCTGAAGTCTGCTATTGTTGGGATGAAAGCATGTCTTTCAGAAAAAACACACGTAATACATTTGCAATTAATGATTCAGGCATTTATTTGCTCACTTTTATTTACCGTAATTTCCGGACAATAAGCCGCGACTTTGGTCACACGCTTTCAACTCTGCGGTTTATTTAATGAAGCGGCCTATATAAAGACTTTTTTAACGGCTGCCTGTGTACCGTCTTTCTTTGTAAATATCTCATGTAACAATATGGGCACCTGCGGCTTATAGACAGGTGTGGCTTATGTGTGTACAAAATGTTTTTTTCCTTTAAAAATGTAGTAGTGCGGCTTATAATCAGGTGCGGTCTATAGTCCAGAAATTACGGTACTTTTACCAAATGTTGCATACACTAAAGTCGAATCCTACTGCTGAAGTGTAATGTACGCACTCCCTCTCACTCTTCCACTTGCATATTACATGTGCCGTATGCACTCCTCTCACCCCCCCTTGCACCCTTCATCTTGCTATTTATCTCACTTGTGACTTGTACGGTATGCACTCCCTCCCTCACCTGTCCTCCCACACTTGTAAGGAACACTCCTTCCTTTCACTGTGTCTTACTTGTGCCACATACTGCACTTGCTCCTTCCTCCCCTCTCCTCGTTTTACTTGTGAAGTGTTATGTATGCACTCCCTCTCACTCCTCTTCTTACTACATCCCAGCCTTCATGTCATTTTATCTTCCGATGTTTACAATACAATACATCCTGATTTATATAGCACTTTCACAACAGCTGCAGCTGTAACAAAGCGCTGAACAAAACATCTAGCATCAAGTAAAATAATAAACACAACACATAACACAAAAACACGGACAGTGTAACAACGTAACGTATGCACTCCTACATCCCTCCCCTCACATGTGACATGAATTGGAACATGTATCACTCCGCTCGCAACCCTCCTCTCACTTTCTTAGTTGGGATGGGAACAGTATGCACTCCTTCCTGCTGCAATTATTATAATACTATACAATGTGCACCATATGCACTCCTTTTCATTCTTTTAATCCTCCATATTACATGTAGCGTATGCACCCCAACCCTTCGTTTCCCTTTTTCTTCCATGGAAGTTGTACCATGTGCACTCCCCAACTTCTCCTCTCACACCTATTTGTATCATGCACTACATGCACGCCCAAACATGGCTCAGCTCACATGCAAAGTGTGCAGTATGCGCTCCCTCACACAATGTCTCTTATTTGCTAGGTGTAGCGTTGGCACTCTTTCCCAGTCCATCCCGTACTTAATGTCACTTTTTAGCTTATTTGCGACATGTACCATATGCAGTCCCCCAACGCTCCTCTCAGACCTTATGTTACCGTATTGGCCCGAATATAAGACGGCCCTGATTATAAGACAACCCCCCTCTTTTTCAAGACTCAAGTTTGGAAAAAAAGACTCTCTGATCACCAAATAATTTTTATACAGAAAATAATTACAGTACATCTGAAACAAATGATTATAACAATATATTTGAGAGAAAAAAAGCATGTGATTTTTGCCTCATTCAAATCTTTATATCTGAATCTATCAATTGTTTGAAGACTCTGCCTCATTTATCACCATTATCTTGAAGTTTACATCATAACTTCTCCTCAGCTGCCGGTTAACCTGGCCGATCTTCGGCCCACCTTTCTCCAGATTGTCGCTACGTTTCTCCATTTTCTGTTATCGCTTCTATTATTTTCTTCTCTTTTCTTTCTTACCGCTATATTTTATTTTTATTCTTCGTGACAGGGGTTCGCTTTGGCCTGGGGGGTCAAGTTCAGCATTCGCTTCAATGATATTTGGCGCCATCTAGCATCGTGAATGGGTATAATGTCTAGACCCCGAAAATAAGACCACCCCCACTTTTTCAGTCTTATTTCAATGCAAAAAAACACTCTTATATTTGGGCCAATACGGTAATTGGAGCGTGTAGCGCGTTCACTCCTTCCCACCCCTCCTATCACATTTAATCCTACTTGTAACATATTCACAATCAAACATGGTAAACATACATGTCTGACCTCGATGACTGCCTTTATCACAAAGTTAGCTCATTTTTCGTGTTATCTTTATACTGGAGAGACATGATAATTTCACCCCTTTCTCTGATCAGCTGTTGTTCTTCTGCCTTTCCCTCCAACGGCTTTCTTCATGCTTCTGACTGTCTGCCTTACATTGAAGTCGTAGGGTGCCGCCTGTTGCTTTGGCGTGCGCTTGACAGCCTGTCAATGCATTTTTAAGTGGACTAAGAATTTTAACAAAACGAGCCGCTGAAACGTTTTGAATGTGTTTTTTTTTTCTCCGGTAGCTTTAATATATTAATATTTTTCGACTTGAAGCGGAATGGACCCATACATGACAAGGACCAGCAGTCTGTTTTAAGAGTTGCCTGCTTGTTAGGAGCCCTCATGAGCGCCCCTCTCACGTTCCTGTCTTGGCGGGTGCTTCTCCGACTGTGAAGCTACTTTATAAATCCAATCGTATGAATCACTTTGAAGCCGACTTTTCTTTGACTCAATTAAGGAGAGCGCTTGCGGAGCGTCTTGCGCTCCTCCCCGTCTCATTTTCGCCCCCTGCCTCTTTTGTCTTCCTGCCCCCTCGCGCTCATTTTGAGCCCTTGCTGTTTTCCGGGGGACCTTTTTCTCACGTTGCTACTTGGCTTCTCATGATGTGTCCTCTGCCCCCCCGCTCACAGCCCTGAAGGACAGCCGGTTCCAGCTGGTGAATTTCTCTGACAACGAACTGCGGGTGTCCCTGTCCAACGTTTCGCTCTCAGACGACGGACGCTACGTGTGCCAGCTCTACACTGACCCCCCTCAGGAGGCCTACGCCGACATCACCGTCCTAGGTAGGTATGAGGCACCGGTACGTGTGCCTCACTATTTTGATTTTGTTTTATTATTTTTTTAACTTTTCTTGTGAAATGTTTAGTATGCACTCCCTCCCACTCATTCTGTCAAACTTTTTTTTTTTTTTTTAAATCTTACTAGTGTCGGGTAGCGTATGCACTCCCTCTGACCCCCCCTTCCTTCCATATTGCTCACATGTGAAGTGTACAGTATGCACTCCCTCACATTTTTTTATCTTAATTTTTCGGTGCCGTCGATGCACTTGCTCTCACTCCTCTTATTATATTTTCTCATTCCCCATGCCTTAGTTGTGTCAGTCCCTCTCATCCCCTTAACCCTACATGTCACTCCGTATGCACTCCTTCCCCTTCGTCTTCGGAGTTTTGTCATCTTTCTTTTCATGTGCACCACACGCGCTCCCTCCCACAACTTCGTTGACTTACTTTTCTTTTCTTTTTTTTTTTAAAATCTTATCTTGCTGCATTATGGATAGTAGTCATCTTTGATCCAGTCATCTTTAGCAACCGAAACAAAATGTCAGCCAATTAAGGGCCCTCAGTGCGAAAAAGGAGCAGATGCTCAAACCGATGGTGTCTGCCGCATCGGTCTTGGCAGCTGTGTTGACAGTGTGAATTCCAGTGAATGTTGACTTGGCTGTTCCCAAACCTTTCCCTTTTGAGAGTCAGCTGTGCCTTCACTGTGATGCTTTTGGGGCAAAATGATTCTAGTTAAGCTTTATTATACACGCCAACATCCCGGCGGTGATTGAAAGGAATTAAAAGCCCTTTAAAGTAATTGCTTTTCTTGTACAATTGAGGCCGACAGTGGCAGCATTTTTCTCCTAAACTGAGGGTTGCATTGAAGAGTCCTTGGAATGAACCCCCCTCTGACTTTTGGCTTTCAAGTGACGAGAGTTCAGCCCGATGACTAATTTGAGGAATAAGGGAAGAGTATCCTGCGTTCAATGCATGGAGGAGATATTTGGCTTGATGCGGGAAGAATTTATTTCATATTTAAATCTTGACTTATTCATCCTTTTCTGTGAGTTCGGCTGAAGCGTTCAAAGGCGAATGCAGCAAACTTTTCAAACTTGTTTGGGCCACAAGGACACACTGGAAAGAACTTACAATGAAGTTTTTGCTGGAAACTGTTGATAGAATTTTATTGTACTGAATTTCCACCTTAGTAACATTTATTGTAATTGTAGGATTAACGTGTCAAGCTTTTGCAACTTACAATAGGACATAGAGTACGCAGAGCAAGGTTATTATCGTTCATGAAAACGGATGAAAAAATAAATCAAGATGGGGAAAAAACATGTAAAATGAAAACAAGTGCTTTTAAGAAACGACAACTAGCTTCAACAAAACTTCAACTTCACAAAACTAAAACAAGCTATAATTATCGCAAAAATGTCATTTGTTTTGAAATTTGTAAATTAATTTCTGAAATCAGCTTTTGGTGTGAATCCATCCATCCATTTTCTGATCCGCTTATCCTCACGAGGATCGCAGGCATACTGGAGCCTATCCCGGCCGGCTGTCTTTGGGCAGTAGGCGGGGGACACCCTGAACCGGTTGCCAGCCAATTGCAAGGAACACAGAGATGAACAACGATCCCTGCTTACAATAACAACCAGGGACAATTTAGAGTGATCAATTAACCTGCCATGGATGTTTTTGGAATGTGGAAGGAAATTAGAGTACCCGGAGAAAACCCACGCAAGCACGGGGAGAACAGGCAAACTCCACACAGGAATTTAAAAAACAAAAGTCAAACTGAAATAAAAACTAAAACATGAAATTCCCAAACTATTATAACTCCGAGCAGGCACGATGCAGTGGTTTGATTTTCCAATTGGTTTGTGTTCATAAATTTCAAATTTGAGAGGTTTTACAAAAGTCACGTGGGTTGTCAAAGTATTCATAAGGCAGTTGGCGCTTGTATTTTATTATCTATCCTGTGTATCCTTGTCCAATATACGAGCATGTGCATCCTCATAACTGAAGCCGTTATTTTTTGCATCAGTGCCCCCGGGAAGCCCTATCATCGAGAGCCGCGAGGACGTGGTCAGCGAGGGCAACGAGACGGAGCTAACCTGCACGGCCAGCGGCAGCAAGCCAGCAGCCTCCATCAGATGGATGAAAGGAGATGAGGAAATGACAGGTAGGTCCAAATTCAAGTCTCAACATGGCTTTATGCCCTCTTGCCTGCCACTAGCAGCTGCATCTGAGAAAAATATGTATACAACATATATATGGATGGTGGTTGATGGTTGGAGCAGAGGAACACATTATTTTCCGTGATTAGTATCTTTGTAGCATATGCACTCCCTACCTCCTCTGGCACTTTTTTTTCATATTACATTGACGTGTAGTATGTGACGTATGTATACGAGGAGGGTTCTTGCAACTCCAAAAGACTCGGTTTTAAGGAGGAAAAAAAAAAAGACGGCATGCTGGCCATTAAAATTGGATCGTTGAAGAGCGCAAGCCGTTTCAACACATTAGATTGATCAATCATTTGCCGAAACAGTAGGCGGATGTGAGGACTGACCGCTCTGACGCACGATCGGGGGTGGAACGCGCTCTCCAAGTGCAAAGTTGACAGTGGCCAACTTTATATCATCCACAGGTGGAGATCTTTCATTTCCTTACAAACATACTTTGCACATATTTTGGACTCCAGTGTGTCCATTATGATTCTGCCGTATAGACTGTGCAGCTCTCATGCGCCTAGTTTAAAGGGAATGAGAGGAGTGGCTTTGACTGGTCAGGAATTAAGTCAGCTGGGTTCACTCCCACAACGGCACAAACAGGGATTTCTAAATGCATCCAGTAAAAAAAAAAAAAAGTGAGAATATAGTTGTACTTACAGTTGTGATGTAAATTAAAATATAACTGAGAGAATACAGTTTTGAGGACAAAATCTTACTTTTCCTTAGAAACTGTAGTTAATACAATTACAAAGTATTGTAATGGTGTTAATTACAAAAATATTTCAAGTACAATTTAATGGAAAATACATTTGTGTTTGTCTGTTAGATCATTTGGATATTTTCTGAATGAGGTCCACACTGCGGTGGTTTCTGGTATATAAGTGATATTTTGCCATCAAACAATGGAGACCACTCCCTATCTCCCGAAAACAGGAGGCGAGGGTGGAGGTGAGGGGTGTGTGCCAGTGGCACAATTAAACATAGGACCTTGGTCGCTGGGTCCAAAAATGAAAACCTGAGGGTGAGAGGCTTTGTTTTGAGGTCTGTTTGTTGTTACGGTCCACTTGCATTTAGGGCAAGAGGGGCAATGATCACCCACATTGGGCACATAGAGAGTGCCAAGATTTTTCATTGAAAAACCTCAGATGAACTTGTTGAGGATTGTTTGGCCTTAGCTAAGTTAGCCTTCGCTCCCCTGAGAGCCATTCTATTTTCTTATTTATTGTTTTTGCTTGCTCAGCAGAAAGACTCACTGATCAAGTCACCCGTTAAGAGCTTCATGTTTCTCATAAATCATCAGCCTCTGCGGCTCGTGGCGTGATTTCAAATTGCCCAAATATTTACTCTCACGGTTCTGTTGAACACGTTGAATGCTGATGGAATGCCACGGCGATAAATCTGTTTGTGTTTCCTTGAAAGACTCTCGACCAGTGGTTCTTAACGTTGTTATAGGTACGGAACCCAACCCGTTCATATGCATATTCACCAAACCCTTCGTCGTGAAAAATAATTTTACTTATTTATTTATTTTACAAATTCAAGACATAAAAAACGCATTTATTAAAAACAGAAAAAAACTAAAAACGCTTGGTATAAGTATAAAGTATACTTTTTAAAATTGTGCACAAAATGAACCATCCAGTGATGGCCAAGCGGGTGTGTCATAACTAATTGACATGTTGAGTCGGGTGTGTCTTAAATTCCATGGCAGAAGCGCTGTCGAACCCCTGAGACTGATTCACCGATTCGATCGAACACAGGTTAAGAACCACTGCTCTAGACACTGCCAACTCACAGTCACTGTTATGAATTCACATTTTTGCGTTTCATTTTCATTTCCGCATCTTGGGCTAGTGCACAGAGGTATGACCTCGCGGTGTGGAATCGTCTTTATTGCCTCTCAGTTATGATTAAGGGTCATCAGTTTTTCATTATTGCGCAGCAAGGGGAGGAATATTCATTTTTGTTCTTTCGGATTTACCCAGAGTGGATCTGTGCGAGCCTGTTGTCAAATTCATTAGCTTTGTCATGAGACGAAATATTTAGAACAAGGTCCAGCTGATTGATGAAGAATTGTGGGACATAGAATGCCATTATCGTCATTACAGCTTGTAGTTTAAATATAATCACGACTGAGCTCAATGTACTTTCACTCTTTGCACTTTTCTTTGAGTATACGGAATCATTATCGATCTACAACAGTTATCCACATTGAGGAGGAATGGGGCGGGGGGTACTATACACATCAATGCTTCAGACATACAGTATTGACACACATTCATGCAGAATCATATCGTAATTGACAATTGTCGTAGTTGGAGTGAATCGTATCATGTCAAACTTTGAGCGAATTGTATCGTAACTGGAGGGAGTTATGTCATAATGTGAGTCAAGTGGATTCGAGTTGGATTACATCACATCGTGTTTGGAGTTAACCACATTTTCCTTGGAGTGTGAGTGCAGACAAAATGTTATCTTATCGCACTCTTACCGTGTCATATGGTAATTGGAGTAAATCATGTCCTTATCATGTCCTAATTGCAAAGAATCACATACTAATCGGAGTGAATCATTTTGTGATTGAAAGGGATGATATTGTATCATATTTGCATTCTTCATGGCCGATTTCTAGTGAATTACCGTACTTTCCACATGATTAAGATGTTCTCAAAAGCCGGCAGTGTGCCTTATAATACGATGCACCTTATATATGATCAATATTCTGATTTCTTGGATGTCGTATTTTACATGTACTGTAAAACGCTTTGTTACAGGTTGTACTTTATTCCCTTTAGTGTAGCTCCATCTAGTGGATGCACAACGCAACTAAAGCCACTATTGTAGCTTCTATTCTGTGTGCATTACAATGTGGTGCGCCCTACATATGAAAACAGTTTAAAAATCGGCCATTTATTGAAGGTGTGCCTTATAGTGCTGAAAATACGGTGATCTTATCGTACTTGGTGAAAATCGTATTCAAATTGGAGTGAAATCTACTGTATCAAAATTAGACTAAAAAGTATTGTATTGAATTTTGAGGTAATGATATCATGACGAGAGTGAATCATATTACAGTCAAACCTCGGGTTTTGTCCATAATCCGTTCCAGAAGGCTGTTCGAAAATCGAAACCACGCTCTTTTTAAAAATTAAACACGGCGAAGAGAGAGCGTCACTCCTCGTCTACCTGAGGAAGTGGTGTAAGAAGCATTGGTGTATTCAAGTGCGCTCAGTTTGTTCGAGAACCGAAATTGGTTCGTCATCCGAGGACATAAAAAACTCAAATTTTTGGTTGAAAACCGAATTGGTCGAGAACCGAGACGTTCAAAAACCGAGGTTTGACTGTATATCACAATCGGAGTAAATTGTATTATCTATCATCAATTGAAAAGATCTTACTGCGACGTAATCGGCGTGAATAGTATTATATCATTGGTGTGAATTGCTTTGTCTCGTAATTTGATTAAATGTACTGTAATTGGAGTCAACTGTATCAGAACTTGAGGGAAATGTTATTGAGTCACATCAACAATAAGGTAACACATGCAGTGTGGTGACTATCTTGTATTGCGTTATATGAAGCTTCGTTTCCCCACAGGGATGGAGTGACATACCACACAGTCAATATTTCCGTCGTTTTTGGAAGGATAGACAAAGTGATCTGCTAGTTGATTTCAGCATCAGTGATAGTATTGGCTTTGCAATCAATAATCAAGCTGGCAGGATTGCCATTGGAAGGTTCTGGCCCCGGAGAGAGAATCAGCACACTAGGTCGCAAAATTAACATAAATTACAGCAGCAGAATGATTGAAATAATGTGGAAACAAGCTTGTCTGCTGCTGGTCTTTTACGGAATTGATTTCCTTGTCTGAATAATGTTTATGATTTGCGGGTGGGGATGTGAAACAGCCTGCAGAGGATGAAATCATAAACGGTCTTAATGTTTTGCTCATTCGGAAAACAGTGCTTCATATTCAGCGCACTAAATCAATACAAGTGGTCTTCGTAGAAGGATTAGAAGTAAAAGTTTTGCAAGAATACTGTAGTGTGTGCAGCGTTTTTGTTGCGGGTCTTAACATTACTCCTGAGGCCACGTCTCAAAATGTTCCGCGTGATTCCTGAGCTTTTAGACGACGAGATGTCGGATGCAATGCTCTGCATTTTCTTTCCACAATACGCCTGAACGACTGGATGGCATTCAGCCAAGATTAATGAAGACAGAGCAGGGCCATTACAATCAATCAATTGCTTGTCGATTGTGTGTAGGACTGATGGTTGATTACTGTACTTGTGTCCTGAGGCGACCGAGGAAATATCAAGTGCAACTTGCTCGTCTGAACTTACACGATGGCACGACCAGGGGCATCATAGTTTACGATTTTTCATGATGGCTAGTTTTTACGTGGTGTCGACTTTGTGTTTCAAATTCCGCTAGTTATAAATACTTTTCAGAGTGAGTTTGTTGAATTTTATTTTATTTTTTGTTTTGTTTTTATAGGTTTTAGTGTGCCTATCTACCTATCTGTCTGTCTGTCGGTCGGTCTGTTTGCCTGTCTGTCGGTCTGTCAATCAGTCTGTTTGTTGGTCCATCTTTTAAAAAAAAATATGTGTGTGTGTGCGCGTGTAGTAAACTACAATTTCTCAATGACTCTTCTGTACTGTAATCCCATATTGAAAATGAACCCTGAAAGATAATGGATGATATTAATCACAATGTCCAAAAAGAAAAAAACATTGAATGACATTTTTGCTTGAGTGCATTTCAGTTGCTTTTATTAATGTAAAATTCAGTTCATGTTTTTTAAAAACCTCGTTTTTTATTTTCTTAACCAAAATACTTTCGTTTGGGTGAGGAACAACGAAACAGTCAGAAAAGTTTCTTACTCAATGTCACGTTTTGTCTCAAAGTGGCTTCCCCAGGCAGACGGGAGTATCCCCCCACCCTTTGTCATTTTTGTGACAGCAAACAAGAGGGCTTGGTCTCACCTCGAGCAGCACTTTGTTCTCTTGCGCGCTGTATCTCAGAGCTGTTGCCACTTTATGATGTGAGACACAGCCCTGTATTGACGATATGAAACTCGTTAGCATGTAAAAATCCATAATTTTTTTTTTTCATAAGCCGCATCATTGTTTAAGCCACAGCATTTAAAGCATGTGAAAAAAGTGGAGTCCAGAAATTGCGGTAATCGGATTTTATCTGGTCAGGCCGATTTCTTTTTTCGTTGTGGCTGTCATCAAAATGAAAACAAAAGTATTTTTGTAGCGTCTTCCGTAATTCAAGCACGTCCCCACTGACTTGCCGCACTCACACTCATGAACAAAACGTATTTTTAAGGCAAAGAACTGGAATAGTCCAATGTTGAGTTCTAGCTTGAACTTTGGAATCTTAAAAAACATGTTTTGCAAACAAACAGAAGTTTGTTTGGAAGATTGGTGTCAACATTAAATTTACTCGCGCAATGTTTTTTGAGCTTGTTTTGCCAACCCGTCATCTGAAAGGCCTTCTGATTTCCTAATTCAATATTCTGTTCAGACAGCATTTGACAGCGGCAAGTGTCACCCTGGCAGAGGTTATGCTTGATTGTGCTGGGATTGATCAGTGGTTGATGCTCACAAGTGTGTTTTGATTAGGCGCCTGCGCTACGACACTTAAATCCGGTCCGCATTTAGATTCAAGTCCCTGCGACGGTTTTGATTTGCGGCTGGGGTTTTTTTTTGTTTCATCTTTTCTTTTGCTTCATCTGCACATGGATGACGTTGATAATTGACAAGCCTCAACATTGATAAGTATACTCTCCGACCCTCGTCCTCAAAACGCAACTCAGAAAAGCTCAAATCTCCAAACCAGATGCAGACTTTTTGTTTCTGCACTAATGCTAGGAAGAAAAAAAACCACCCACGTTCAGCGTTACAATACGTGACGCCATGAATTTTAATGTCGAGTAGACACCTGTACATTTTTTATTGTGGCTCGTCCTTGTTCCAAAGAAAATACTGGAGTCTTTTTTGCCCGAGAAAAAAATAAATTGCTATGATACAGTGTACTCAAACAGATAAAGGCAGTTAGCAGTTTATTGCTTCGAAGTCAATTGATTGAAACATCAAACTACCCCAATAATTATATTTTTACGTTATTTCAAAAGGGTAGTAGGAAATATGTTACAGTAGGTTCCATTATTTTCATAATATTCACGAATCTGAGTTTACTATATCAGCCATGATTTTGAGGACGTTTCATTTTTTCCGTTACATGCTCGAACATAATAGCACTCATGCCCCCCCCCCCCGCAACCCACAGATTTACATGAACCCTCAAGTAATCCCAACAATATTTCAGTTTTGTCAATTTTCCAAGAAATTCCGCGAAACACAAAAGTCATAATTTTTTATCGTTATAGGAATTAGGCATTTTATTTTCAGAATATTGATTATTATAGTAAAGCTATTTTTGGGCGGGGGATATTTCACTACCCTCCACCCACATAAAAAAAAAAAATTACACAAAAAATAACACGCACACAATGATGAATACAAACTGACCTTTCGTGGAGGCGAGATAGAATACCTTCGTATTTTATGTCGCTTCCATGAAAGGTCAGTTTGGTATATTTTGTCCCAAATTATCACAGAGGTTTTTATCACGTGAATAAAAAAAAATAAAAATAAAATCATCCTTTTCAAATCCTTCCAAATATCATGCTGCAAAATGTGCCAACATTTTAAATGATTTGAAAATGCCCTGACAACATGTGATTGTTCGACCAATTACAACGGTGGATGTTTTGCACACAATCATACTAAAACTGGTTAAGCAATGAATCGCTTCCCGTGAGCTCTGCAAGAAAGAACCAAAAGTAAACTCGTTGATTTCTGTGCCTTGTTGTATTCGGAATAGTGCTCAAGTGCACTGACCATTTACAAATCTCAGTACACGGAGCCCAGGGCGGGTCTTCGGTGGGCCGGTGTGTGTTACCTTAATACCCATCCGTATTGTCAGTGTGTGTTGGCATCATCATCATCATCAACTGTTTTGAGTCCTTCGGGGGCTCCCCTTGTGACCATGAAAGTGCGACGGTCAGAGTGGGGGTGAGGGTAATTATTTCCCCACTTCATTAAGTGCGAGGAAAGCGTCGTACTCAGCACTGCGGCTAATGCGCTGCCCCCGTGGCATTGTAATGCTCTTTAAATGAAGTCCCTCTCTGACAGCTGCGCAGGGCCGAACGGACGGCAGATTACTGCCGGTTTGCCCCCGCCCCGACACCCAACCCCAACAACGCTCTGCCCTAACGCTGTAAAGGCCACTCATTATCAGCCTCATATGACCCACTTGCTCCTTTAAGAATCGTCTAAATCCTCTCTATCTCCGAAATTCAATGTAAAGGCTACTTGACACCAAATGTGCTCTTCATGATTAACTCGCTGAATATGCAACTTTGTGCAATGACGGGGTTTAAAATGTTTTTTTCAGCAGTTAACCACTGTCCTACCTGAAAATCAGCCCGCTTCCTCTCAATCTGCAGCAGAATGGCATTTTTGCCCCCTCCGTTTTTAATTTAGGTTTACTAAAGTCTAGCATACTAGCATGTCACTTAATCTGATAGTTTTAATATTTACAGTCAAACCTCGGTTTTCGAACGTCTCGGTTCTCGACTAATTCGGTTTTCCACCAAAAGTTTCGATTTTTTTATGCCTCGGATGACGAACAAATTTCGGTTCTCGAACAAACTGAGCGCACTTGAATGCACCATTCGACTCCTCTCGCCTTCCTTACATGAGGAAGTGACGCTTCCTCTTGTTGCTTTCCATTGTGAGCAGACGTGTTCAGTAAACATTTTTATTTTAAAAAGAGCGTGGTTTGGTTTTCCCAACAATTTCGGTATTCGAACAGCCTTCTGGAACGGATTATGGACGAAAACCGAGGTTTGACTGTATTTCAGGACATCAGTTAAGTGTAATCTTTTGACTCTTAAGTCACTCCAGAGTTTGAAGTACAGTCAAACCTCGGTTTTCGAACGGCTCTGTTATCGACCAAATCGGATTTCGACCAGAAAATTTGAGATTTTTACGCCTCGGATTATGACCGAAAACCGGTTTTCGACCAAATTGAGCAAACCCGAATACGCCACTCAACTCCTCGGCTTCCTTCCACCAAGAAGCGTCACTTCCTTGTTCATTGTGAGCAGACATGTTTGTTGTGATTTATGCAAATCTGACTGTTTTTTTGTGTTTTTTTTTGTAATTTCTGAATAGCATATTAGCCCCTAATTATGGGGTAATAAAATAGTTTCGGATTTTGAACAAATCGCTTTTCGAAACAGCCATCTGGAACGGATTATGGTTGAAAACCGAGGTATGACTGTAGCACCAATCAAAAAATGCTTCATGAAGAAGAAAAAAAAAAAAAGTCGGACTGTACTATAAATTGCATTTTATGTGGTAATTTATTTTTCCAAAAATCAAGACTGCGAGCAGTATAAGTCAGGTCCGCACCCAAAATCTCCATTTCCTAATTGTGTTTCGAATCCAGCTTGCACTCATTCGCTGCTACCGACGCAATTAGAGAATGCGGATTTTGGGTGCGATTCCGAGCTCCAATTTTAATCTGTACAAGTCGCACCTGAGTAGGGCTGGGTGAATATATCGCCATCATATTGATAATGAGATAATGGAAATTAGGACGATATCAGTCACCTAAATGTGAAAAAAATATCACGCTTCTCCAATTGCGTTAACCGTTAATGATCCCTTGGTCACCTTCTTCCATTACACTGTCCCTGCCGTTTCCACCTCATTTGTCTTCAAAATCTCAAATCAATCAAGAGCTCAACCGCGGTTGACTTTACCTCTCTATTTATTTGTTGTTGTTTTTTTTTTGTTTGGTTTTTTTAATGCTCCGTCATCTTCTCTGAGGTTAGAAGTCACGCAATCCTATTTTTACAAAGTCAGGAATAAAACGTATTGAGTTTTGAAGTCAAAATAAAAGTCATCAAATAGCTAAGTAAAGAACAGATACTCACAACAATTTGCTCTTTGCTACCCACCACTGCAGTTAACCTCTCCCTTCTTTCCAGGTGAACGACGGTGGAGGAGATGTACGACCGGATGTTTACCGTCACCAGCCGCGTGCGATTCTTAGTCAGCAAAGAAGACGACGGCGTGCCTGTGGATTGCATCATCGACCATCCGGCCGCAAATGACCTGCTGGCTCAACGGAATCTCGAAGTGCTATGTGAGCAGCTTCTTAAAACTACCTCTACACGATGACACCGCACACCGCAATCCGAAGGCATGATTACTCCGGAAATTACTGCATGGCAACAAATCACCTAACACAGTGAAGCCTGTCAAGTCAAATGCCACCTGGGATGTGAAATATTCCTCGGGCGTGTCCCAAAGTCATACATAACTTCACCAAGCATATAACCGTTTTCATTTTTAATCTGACTTTTTGTGGGGGTTTTTTTATTTATTTTTTTCAGAGACGGGAAATTAAGATGATATACAGGAAGTTAGGGTTAATGTTAGATTGTTAACGTAACAGGGTTGTAGTTAATAGTTTTGAATTGATCATGAGAGTTACTTTTTATTTCAATTTGACTCTGGTTTCTTAAATGAATTAGATTTAGTGGTTGGAACGTGTTTGTTAGTTTGTTTTTTTCCTTCCAAAAATGCTTCGTTTTCGTTTAGTTTGAAAACGGGGTGTATTTTGGCTAATATTATAGTTAGTTTTAGTTTTCTCGACGTAACATGAAGTTTCAGTTAGTTATCGTTGTTTTAATAGCACTTTCGCTATTTTCTTTCCTGAATGAAAATCATGTTTTGGTTTTACTTTATTTCGTTAGTTTTCGTGCATGTTTGTTTTATTCTTTTTGAATATCTACTATTAATAGGCTTCTTTTTATGCGTTAGATTTAAAAATGTTAAAAGCGTGAAAAATTGCCTTTTCGTCACTCATCTTTTATGTTACATCCTTTGTTAGTCATGACTTTTTTTTTTTCTTTCAACAGACTTTATCACGCATGTATCTTAATATTGTGCTTGTCAAGATAAAATGTCAAAGTTTGGGACCGTTGGAAACATTGTTCATCTTTTCAAATGAGTTTAATAATGTGCATTTACTGATTTCATCAAATAATATACCCGTTGCTAAGCAGAGTTCATAAGGCGTAAATGTAACTGTTTTTTTTTCTGATTACTTGATTAATGAATGGGAAATTCAGTAGAATAATAGACTTCTCCTCCACAAATGAGCAAAATTATTACTGGCCAATCAAAGTGCGCGTTCACCATGCACTGAAGAGAGGAGACTATGAAAATGCTCCTCGACAGCACACAGGTTTTGCTGTTGTTAGCTTTAGGTGCTTTTCTGATCAAGTGTGACTGATAAACCGGACTGCCTCAGTGCATCTTAATTAAAGGTTAAGTCACTCTAGTGTACGAGGCGAAGAATATTAAATTTGGTCTGCCTTCTATGTCTGACCTTTTGAAGGAAAAACACAAAGCTTGGCTGGAAGGGCTTGACAATTTGGTCATCTTGGGCACACGGCGATAAGGAGAGAGAAATGATTTTGTTGTAAACTACGATCTGTTGAGTAGATCTCACCTGTGCACATCGGATAATCCTTTTCATCCTGCCCCACGTTTTACTCCTGGCTATTTTTTTAACTTTTGTTCGAGTTGTTCTCGCTTCACGTTTCCGAGTGCAATAATAATTTTATTGGAGTTTTGGCTGCAGGTAGGAGAGGCAGTAAAAAAAGAGCCGGTCGGCCTTGTTAAAGGTATACCCTACAAGTCAATAAGTGTCTTTTTTTTTTTCTTTTCTTTTTTTTATTCCTCAGATAAACCTGAAGTGAAGATTGCGGTGACGTATCCCGAAGGATTAACTCGAGAGGGCGATAATCTTGATCTGACGTGCATTGCAGGAGGAAAACCACAGTGAGTGCACGTGTGCAGTACAGATGAAGGGTGGGACAAAATGTCAGAGTCAACGTGCAACGTATGACTTTTACTTATGGCACAATATTGAGACATCACGTCAAATCACGAGATGAGGGCTTTTTGATATCCAAATAGGTGGACTTTATGACAGCTGTTTCTGTATTGTTATTCATGATATATTCATGTTTTTTCTAATATATTGATGAGAATGCAATTGCTGTATTGCGATACTATTGACATTTTATTGGATTTTCCTCCCCATGACAAACACTGACAATGTTTTCTGCTTGACCTTGATATTTTGACGGGAAAATGTACTTGTTAATTGTTTTTAAACAAATAGATGTCTCTGGAGTGCCTTCCCAACCTTCAAAGAATGAAATTACATAACCAAGTTAATCTTTTTTTTTTTTTTTTTTTGCCTGTTTCTGTAAAAATGTGTTGAAATGACTAAACTGGTGACTCCCCCCCCACCCCCGTCAAAAAAAATTCTGAGCCGCACACCAGGCGACTGTCACACAAAACCAATTTACTGCAACGGGAAAACTACGACCGTATGTGTTATTATCGCATAGCATTTTGACACACCGCTTTCAATACACTATACTGCTGTATAATTTACCGAACCACAAACATGTGGAAGAAGTGGCCCGCCGTAGCTATTTTATAATAATGCAATGAGAGGAAATAGGGGGGGAGCTGAAACGTGGGTATTTGACTTGGCAAAGATAATCTGCTCAATTCATTGAGCATACTCGTAGTTCATCGACAGAGACTCCCCACACTTTGCTTTTCAGCCCCAGGTCCATATGAAACCATAAGTACACAGAGATAGGAGTGAGTTTTTCAATTGGCAGAGTTTGCCTAATATGTCTCTTTTCAGTGCAGCGTTCCAATATGACTCTCAGTATTGACCTGTATTTAAGCTTCCTGTGCAAATGTGTTCCCAGTCCTCATCAGATCAACTGGCTAAGGGTGAACGAGGACATGCCGTCTCACGCCGTGGTCACCGGCTCGGACTTGTTCATTGAGAACCTCAACAAGTCCTTCAACGGCACGTATCGCTGTGTGGCCTCCAACACGGTGGGCGAGGCCTATGATGACTATATCCTCTACGTGTACGGTGAGTAGGCGCTGCTCCTCATTGCACGACAGTCCTCCATTACTGTTCAACACCTGATTAATATGGAACTTTGGCATTGTTGAATCACAACTTTTTTGAGCAACAAGCCAAGTATGACTTGTGTCAAAAAGGTTCCTGGATTGTGTCACAAAAGTATATTAAAAACTAAACTGCAGGTTTTCCCCTATAAAGTTATTCTTTTGGAGCCGAACGCACTTTCCCAGCTTCCCCCGAGATGCCATTAAGCGTTTTTGCAAGCATTCTTCCGGGACCCTCCACAGCTCTGTCTTCATGTCCCTCTTGATGTCATCAAAGTCTTCAAAACGGGTACTGGAGGTTTTCCCCTAAGTTAGGGAAATAGGGAAAGAAAAAGAAAAATAATACCGAGCCATGTTAGTTGGCTTCTTCTTCTCAGCCAGGAAGTGTCAGATGCTCGGCATGGTGAAACATCCACGAGTTGCCATCCCCCAACTATCACCTCTCCTCATGCCTTGAATGAAGCAAACATCTTTAGTGGAACCAGTTAAATACAGTAACTGCATGTTTTTAGTGATAGGTGAAAGGGGGGCATTTATTTGAGGTGTTTATTTGTCTCCCATAAATGACTGAAAGAAGTGCACTATTTGATGCAACTCAGTATTTCCGTTTATGTTCATCCAGCATGCGACACAGTTGTTTGCCGTCCTCCCCGCCCCCCACATTGCTATCATTTACACTTTTAAGTCATGTAGAAGTGTTGAAAAAAAAAAGAAGCTTTATCTCTGTCTACAAATTGTCTGGATAAACTTGACCTCACTGACAAACAGTGGTAGGAGCTCATACTCCAAACCATATAGACCTGTGAAAATGCATCCTTTGTTCCCCCCCCCCCCCCCCTGTATATTTTGCATGTCGAGGGAGATTGTTAGATTTGTGTGCGGGAAGGGCACTTTTATTTAAACAGTGGGATGTGAGGTGAACGTGCTGTGTGGCATTAAAAAGCAAAGCCTGTTGTCGAGAAAGGGCCTTCTGTTGGCTTTTATGAGATCTGATTGCAGCTTTCACGACAATGATATTGTGTTGATTTGTTCTCGGCCGCCTCATTTAAATTGACTTGACAGTCATTGTCAAAAAGCAACATTGTTGTGGTTTTGTTTATCTGGCGGACGAGCAAATTATGATGACAGCTGTTGAAAATGTGCATTTGTGTGCAGAAATGAAAATGTTTTTTTTTTCCTCCACGTCTGGGCCGTCTTGCCAATTGTGGAGCTGGCAGCTTTTTAGCAAAGGAGCTTGCAATAAAAACTCATCAGTGTCTGTACATTAAAGAAGAGCAGGCAATCACGAAATGCCCTTGAGAAGGCATTCATACTTAGGTAGTATCCATCCATCCATTTTCCGAACCGCTTCATCCTCACTAGGGTCGCGGGGGGTGCTGGAGCCTATCCCAGCAGTCTTCGGGCAGTAGGCGGGGGACACCCTGAATTGGTTGCCAGCCAATCGCAGGGCACACAGAGACGTACAACCATCCACGCTCACACTCACACCTAGGGACAATTTAGAGTGCCCAACGAGCCTGCCATGCATGTTTTTGGAATGTGGGAGGAAACCGGAGCACCCGGAGAAAACCCACGCAAGCCCGGGGAGAACATGCAAACTCCACACAGGGAGGCCGGAGCTGGGATCGAACCCGGTACCTCTGCACTGTGAAGCCGACGTGCTAACCACTGGACTCTTAGGTAGTATTAATACATTTTTACTTTTACGCACTTTATTTGTCTCCCATTTTCGATAGCACTCTTCCTGTTCATGGTCACAGCAGGAGTTGGACCCTAACCATGAGACTCTATACCATGATTAAATCAGAGGGGCACAAAAATTGGGAATCCGTTTTTATGGATTATTCAATTTAAGGAAAACAGTCAAATTCAGTGGAACCTTGGTTCTATATATAAAAACAAAAGTGACTAAAACTGGATCCAATGAAAACTGAAGCAATAGTTCCCATAGGAAATAATATAAATCATGTTAATCTGTTCCTTACACCCCAAACAAAAATGGGGAGGGAGCCAAAGTATTTCAAATTTATAGGTTTTTTATGATGACCTTCTGGAGATATGAATGGTTCAGCGTGAGTGCTTTTTTTTTAATTCATTTTTCAGGGTGAATGTGTTGGGAGAGAACAGCCTTGGTGGGTGCGAGGCACATCTCACATCATGCTTTCCCCCCACACACACACACACACATTCAATAGTACCTCCTAATCCAAATCTCTCAGGTGAAAAGCATTCAGTATTCCAGTAATTACTCTCGGAGATAGTCCGTGCTGTTTGAGAAGTTAATCCTTGAGAGAAGTTTGCAAAGCTGTCTTTTGGGTGCCCGCATTGAACATTACGGTTAGTGAAAAGATGCCTACGGCGAGGTCATACTGGTGTATTTCGAACGGTTCGTTCAAATGTAATGTACAGAAAAATCAATCTTTCGGTGAGTAAATTCCAAACAGTGTTTACAGGTCACCACTTCTTGCTTTTTTGCATGCCGCCTACTTTCAAACGGAGCATGTTCGGAGAACACATCACATAATGTTCACCCGCCTCCCGTTTGTTTGGAACGACTGCGCCAGTGAAGTCACGCGGCGTATGAGCCGGACGAATTGTGACAATTTATCCACGGGTTGCGCTCAGGACTCAAATAAATAACTGGTCCGATGGTGTATCTGTGTGGAAATTGTAATCCTGCAAAATAATCTTTTTTTTTTTTTTTTTATAAATGTACCTGTAATCTGATTGTCTCCTTTTTCTGGACTGTAATGGATTCCAGTGATTTTGTAATGCCAATACATGTATTCCGTTACTCCCCTGAGCCTGTCCTCAAATTATTACTTTGGCATTTGTCATAATTTTTAGTGTTCAAAGTAATGTACAGTATGTCATTGTTAAGCTATCATGATTTTGGCAGGCATCATTTAATGTAGCTGTACTGTCATATTTTGACTTCCTGTTTCATGCTCTGTAAATTCAACACGGAGAAGAGTGTTGGTATCCTCAAATACAGTTCACTCCTATACCTCCGTAATTCAGTCCTACATGTTTGCAGCAAGTATGTTTAGATATTTCGAGTACATTTTTCTGAGAAACAAATCACTAAATTCACTGGGCATTGTCTTGAATGCCGTTTATGTGGCTGAATGAAAAAGCATAGCTGCAGCGACTAAAAGGCTATGTTCTTAGTCCAGAATTTTTGGTTTGGTTTTTTTTGCAGCCAGTATCTGAGTCTGTATCCTCATTGCCCTGTTGTCTCTTCAATTAGCAACTGACTATACACATATTTTAAGAATTTCCATTAAAGAGCTTCTCTCTTGTGTGAGCACGGACGTCCAAAACCGGAGATTGGTAAAAAGGTGCTCATAATTGCTTATAATTATGCCTGTGAATCCCATGCCTCTTTTTGTGCAGGATTTAATGCCATCTCAAATCAGGTTGCGATCTGTGCGAGGCTTTGTTGTCCCAGACTAATCACGCCCGCTACAGCGGCTTAATTAGTGTGTTTGTACACTGCAGATTGGCCCTCGTGTGATAACCTTGTCCTGAGTAGTCTCGCGTTTTGCAAACGCCACTTGGTATGTCGGCCATTTATTTCATTTTCATGTCTGGTCAAATTGATGTTTTTAAGACAATGTATTTTTCTTGTCTTTGGTTTGTAAGTGTCTTCTTTCAGCTACAGATCCAATTTTTTTTTCTATGCTCCACTTTGGGGTTACCGCTGAGGTTGGTTGGACTCTCTTTAGCCACTTTGCCAATATCCCCATTCTGCTTTGTGCTGCCACCCTTGTATTTGGACACCTATTATGGCTGTAATTTTGCCCTGTTCTAATATGAGTTATCTTACATATAATCAATAGCAACAGAAGCATCAGCATCTTCATCGATATCAACCCGATAGGGAAAAAAGGGGGGGTGATTTCATGTAGGGTCTATTTCTTCTTTGCAGAATATATTCACATGTACTGAGCTTTCTGCTAATAAACTGCATTCCCCCCTCCACCCCTGGAAAAAAATAATGCAGTACCAGCAGGAAACTGTGGAGGCACTGTTGAGATCCAATTTCCTGAAATGATCTATCATTAAATGTCACTGAATATGTCAAGGTATAGATACTTGGTTCCAAACAAAACAAAAAATCATCTCTGAAACTTTTATATGTTTTTAGAGAAAGTCAATTTCAAAGTAAAATTTTGGTCAGGTCAAGTTACTAAAATATTGACCAATCTTGGAAAATGATTGAAGATTTTGAATCCTTTTCAAGTTCCCTTTCCAACAAAATCTGTTTTGTGAAGTTTGACAGATACTGAGACACAAGGGGTCAATGGAAGGTGGTCATGCCCCATTTTGCAACAAATGGCAAAATTTGTTGCACGGTAGCTCCCAAACCCCTGCTCCGATTGATTTAAATATTGAGATTTAGTGTTGTGTCAACAAGTACACTACATTTCATTAAGATCCAAATCTGCTTGGTTCAACCCACTGGGTGATTTCGCATGGAACGACCCCTGAACTTCTCAACATTATTTTATAAGAAGTGATGACCTTTCATTCTGCGTTTGCACAGTCAAGTGTGTGTGCGTGCGAGTGAGCGTGCATGCGTGTGTGTATGTGCTGTCGATGTAAATCCCCATCAAATCAAATCCTATTGTATTGCGTGTAGACACTTCTCATACAGGAGTAGAAGCACAAGACAAAGAGAGAAGCATCCTCCCTCCCTCTGTCTGCTCCTATACTTCACATCCATGCTGCCTTCGTCTGCTGTTGATCCCATTGCTGACTTTGACCTGTAAATCCTCCATGGAGCAAAAGTCAAAGATTGGCTGTATATTTACCTTGAATGTGCCGACAGCATTCAAGGGTGTTACTATTTTCAAGTGGAAAAACTGTCAACACAGCCAATGTGTGGATGAATAAATGGGCGTATAAAATCTGTGATACAGTATCTAAACCAAAGGCTACCTAATATAGATATGGAGGTATTTTATAAGTTGTGAAATATTTCTAAAATGACATTTTCATGTTAATGTGAGGGGTCTGATAAGTGATCCTTGGAGGACACCATTCAAGGGAGGTAGGTAAATAGTTAGCGAGATTAGGAATGGGTTATATGAATGTAAATCAATCATTGAATCTCTCTTTTTTTTATTTATATATTTTTAATTCAAATCATGAAAGATAATACAATCACCAAATATACAGTGTGATGTAAGATGTTTTTAATTGTTTTTAATCACAGCATTATAAAAGTAAATGAACACAATTAAAAAAAATATATATATATAGAAAAAAATTAAATTATTAGAAAATAATGATTTTATATATATATATATATATATATATATATATATAATGATTTTATTTTTTTCTATATATATTTTTTTTTTATTGTGTTTATATATATACATAAAATCATTATTTTCTAATAATTCTCTTTTTCTAATCATTTTCTTTCTCGACCAATTTAAACCAAATTTGCTTTGTGTGCCAGTGAGACTATTATGTGGAACCAGGTTAAATTCGATCAGATTTTTATTATTAGCATTATGTAATTTAACATGCAAAATCCCATATTCAGATCGCATCAGATAAATTTTTATTGTTATTGGTCAATGTGGGATGTCGGTGTATATGATTTTGTTCCCTTGGATTCATCCCATGTACCTCTTCACTCAGTAAGTTTTTGAAACAAACATTGATTGCAGTGTGCTGTTTTTGAAAAGCCCAGTCAACCACAATATGTCAATTTTATAGAGTCTTAACCAAAAGAAAAACAAATACAAGTAGGAGCAGTGTTGCATGTAAACAAATTTCACAGTTTTGTTGGACTTGGTGGTCAAATCCTTTCCTTCGCTCTTGGAAATGTGGGCTCATCATCCACAAATACACTCATACCTATGCCTTCATAATACATAGACTCGAAGTCATCCAGCCTGGAAAATTGCCCATGGAGAACTCCTGTTTGCCTTGATATTATATGTGCCACATCCTATCACGGCCTTTGTGAAGACCCTCCTACCCCTGAATGGCCAATTTCCCCTTTTTCCACACGCTGACATTTCTGTTATCAGACCGCCTTCGGTCAACGGGAGCGCAGTGGAGCCCACCCTCCTCTTCAAATGCTGTCAGAGGGGAATCTCGCTACCGTCCCATGATACCTTCCCCGCTACTGCCACCATGCACTCCATAGCCGGCGGCAGCCTTACACCGTCCTTGATGTTTTATCATTAGTTTGGAAGTGTGCGCTTCCCTGCTGCTGTCTTTTGATGGAATGCAGACAGTAACAGCACTGGGAGAGTGCCAGGCAATTTCCCCCCACTGTGCTTTCTCGCAGCAAGGGGTTGGGCTATCTTTCCCTCCCATCGCCCCACCATATATCCTCGTGATGAGGTACCTCACGACTCCCCTCAGTGCCTGCCACCGCTTACCTCAATTGGCCTCTGACGCCTTTTTCCCGTGATGATGTTTGCCAATTAGCGACGGGCCCGAATCGACACCACGCAGTCCTCGATGGGGACCACCTCTGTGGTTTCATCCGCGCTTTGACTTAATTACCCGGAGAGATGGAGGTAAATGGCAATATAGAACCATGGTGGTGCGTTGTTATTTTGCATTGTTAATTTGAAAGACAGGATAATATGACAGGTTGTCATGTAACAGTATGACGCGCATTACAGAAATGTGTCCTTTGTGTGCATTGAAATGGGCCATATGGCAAGCCGTTTGCGCATTTATTTGATGTCAGGAAGGGGAAGGGCTGAGGAGTAGCCCGGCTACATGTAGACAAGGTCTCAGTAACATGTAGTAATATCATTTGTTCATTACAGAAGATAAAGAATATATGACGATGAATATTGTGAGTAACATCTAGGGTGCACTAGTAGAGCAACTCTACCTTACGCGTAACTTCCACTACCAGATTCTCTTTCATATTTTTTCGAGGTGGGCACATCAATAATTTTGAGCTTCCATCATTCGCCAATGGCTGGGAACACCAATCAGTCATTGTCAATACGTTATTATTTCAAGCCGAACCAAACTGTAATAGTCATTCCCTCATCATTATTTTAACCGCGTTTCCGTCATCGCCGAATGACAATTTGTCACCGCTTTTAATTCATTCACCCCCAAAGACGTTTTTAAACGTCTTTTCAGACTTGGTCCAGAATTGGCTGGTACTGAATGAGTTAACTTTAGTAAATCTCACTAGTTGCCGTTATTTTAGGGTACTTAGAGTAAAATTGTGGTTTGAAATCATTTCAGTAATTTCCTTGAATATGAAGTCCTGAATAAACATAGCATGCTAGTATTATGTTTATCGAGCTGCTGCCTCACTTTTGCACTGGCTTCAGTCCCTCTGTGATAAACCCACACCTACAGCTCCCCATCAACAACCCCCTCCCCCCAAAACCCCACATCACTTTGAATAGCCTCTTGTTGTCAATGGCCTTTGTCTTCTTTACTCTTGTCTTTCTTATTTCTTATGTGTTCTTTATTTTTTGTTTTTCTTTACTCTTTTTGTCTAGATGCTCCCACTACTATCCCCACACCCACCTCCAACCCAGTCAACACGCAAGGTACTGTACACCTCCCCATCACCACCACCACTACCATTGCTGTGGCCCTCTCTATACCGCATGTGTGAGTGTTTATGATTATTTGTGAACAGGTAGTTCTCATCAGATAGGCGCTGATGGGTGACATTGAGGACAGGATGCAGGGTGCCGTCAGCGCACCCCGGTCGTGTGTTTGAGCCCTGCACTCTGCTATCTTATCAGCATCTGCAGCTGTATCTCGCTACCCCCAACCGTCCATCATATGAGAAAACCCTTTACCTCTCGTAAAAAGCTCACAATTTGTCTTTGTAAGGCCATAAAAAAACCATAAAAAATCATTTCAGTAAATGAAAGCTAAATCGGTGGCCGACCTGCCCCACACACAGCCTTGTACATTTCATTCGGTTTCGAGTGTTTCTCAACAAAAGCCGTGTTTTAAACGCACCGGCAAGGCTACGTGCACGGCAAGGGCGCACAGGGAGGTGGTATTTGGATATGCCACAATGTGACATTTGCCAAAAAATAATAAAATAAAGTTTAAAAAATGCTTAAAAGATAGGTCACCTTATCAGTCGTAGCGGGAGACTCAACTGATGTAAGTTCAAAGGATTAATATATCAATCTCTGCACAACTCCTTCTACGGTCACCTTTTTATGTCCCAACCATGAATATGTTACTCACTGATATTTGGGAAAATCAACACAATAACATGACTGCCAAATAAAAGCTCTTTTCTTTTTAATGTGAAATATTAATACAAACTAGATGTAATTGTCAGAGAGGGAAAAAATAGCAATTCATTTTCCATTTGAAATCATGTCTATTTCAATTGAAAACATGATTTGTTTTTCTTTTTTTTTGAAAATGTTTCACATTCCATACAATACATACAATGTTTTACAATACACGATTTATCTGGAAATCCTCTCTCCCACACCTCCCAAGACTGGAAATCATCAGTTTCACATTGCAGTTTGCATCAAAACACAGTAACTCAGAATCAACTGCTGGAACAGTCCCACAAAGATTTGCTGAGCTTGACATCACCTACTGTGGGTAGTTGGAGGTCAAGACAAGTCGGTGTTTATCATGCTGCGCAAGCTAGCTAGCAATGAGCTCTGGCTGGTTACTGCTGTGGCTAAACTCGTAGCAGAGTCATTACTAAGACAGTAATCATATAGCTATAAGCTACATTTCTGACAAGTATCTTTCACACGAAGGGTTGATGAGAAAAGACAAAGAAGGCATGTTTGTTACCAAACTAACCTAAAACCGACACTGCTCGCAGAAATTAAATGCTTGGGGTCGAGTCCACTTTTCACAGACATGAGGCTGGAACCGCATTAAACAACTCAAAATAACGGACAATTTCAGTGTCTGGACTCAGTCGATAAAATCATATTTGCTAAACAGAACCGGAGCAAGAAACGTGCCCCACGAATATGAGCACTATTCTCAAATATGTCCATTCATAATGGAGTGCATAGCTGTGAAAAAGAGATATCATCGAGAATGCTGTCCAGCTTCAACAGAATAGGAGCGCTAGCAATACTAAGATAGCATTAGTACTTTAAACATCCCAGCAGCTGGTATGTTGGTAGCATGACGTGTTTGTGATAGAATGTTATCTTAACACAAAATTTGCTGGCTTCCAAGTTTTATTTTGAGGAATGTAAATTCAATTCAAAAGGTTTATTTGTTTTGTGAGGATATTCCTCCATATTTTAAGCACAGCTCCTGAAGCCCAAGGTAACAGGTGCGCACAAGACTGCAAGTGCGTGCCTACGAGTGCACCGCAAATAATTGATACCTTGTAATTGACGTCGTCTTTCTCGGATTGGTTGTTTTGTCTTGGACACAGTGATTTCTCACAACATTCTCTTGACTGCTTATTGCGTCTCAGCTTGCGTGAAACACATGGAGCTGGCCCACAGCCAATCACACGACACATGTAGACAAACAGCCATTCACACTCATATTCATACCTATGGACATTTTAGACATGAGTCTTTAATTAACTTAGCATATTTTAAAGTCTTCAATTAACTTACCATTTCCCAATCACATTTCATGCCTTTTTCTCGCCTGCCCGTGTCCAAACAGTTTCTTTCAGCTTTTTCCCCCAAACAAACAGATGATACAAACTGAGGATATTACTCCATGGTGTATTACGCTTTACCTTTCCTCATGAGCCCTCCCCTTCCATACACAGCCATCATTAGTTTTTGGTTTTTTTCTTCCCCCCCCTGGTTGTAACATCATGAAAGACGAAAGGGGATTTAGTGCAATTTATGCAGTGCATGCTGGGAGGATGTAATTGAGCCTTGTCGCATTTTGCGACTCCTCTAAACGTCCTGTCACGGGGCCACGCTAAGCTGGTTGGAGCTAGATTGCTTTGCAGCACCTTAATCAGCATAACGATGCAAAAATAGTTGGGACTGGCTGTAACATAAAGCACAATGTTCATTAAAAAGCCATTGTGGTGCCACTGGCACCCCCGGCTGAGATCTAGCTGGATTTGTAATCACAGGCCGCCCAATGTCAATGCTGCAGATGTATTTGTAATTGTCACACGTACAGTCACGAAGAGATGAAGCAGCATGTCACGCACAAAGAGGTCTTTTAGTCAGTGTCAAATGTCAGTTGTTGTGTCGTCTGTGCTCGACTTTGAATTTGGGTGACAAGGCCCCTTTCTTTCTTGTCGCTACAGAGCGGCAGCAAACGGCACAATAAACGTCTGCCATGTTGTTTCATTTTTGTGAAAAGTTTCAAAAGAGTTCAAATTGCCGTGACTCAAAGGGTGTTTTTGTTTGCATGTGCAAACCTCTCGGGAGAGAGTTCAGTCAACCTTTCAAAAGAGTCATTCTTGTTTCATGTGTTTGAAAGTTTCTTGCAGTAAGTTTCATTTTAAACATAAAAAAAAACATTTGTCAGGCATATCCAACCATGTCAACTCGCTATGTTGCGTCAAGGTCGAACACAGTTTTGCGTTATCTCTGGTGCCTAGCCTCATTAGGGTTGAGGGTGGGCTGGGGCTTATCCCAGCTGACTGAGAGTGAAGTGAGAGAGTAGTACCATATTCTCCTGCCCATGAGCAAGTCATTCGAATTTTTTTTTTTTTCTTGGGGGAATGGGCACAACCAGAAAAGTATCTTTGAGGGTGGCGTGGCCTAGTGAGTGACATCAGGACCTGCAGTCGGTGGCTAGTTCAGTGGTCATGCTCCTTGCAAAAGTTCATTTTTTATTCAACTAAAGAAGGGGCATATCTGAATCTTGCTTGGAATTTTGACTACCGACAGAGTAAAAAAAATTTGACCAAATTGTGGTTGGTAACTCAAAAATGATATTAGTTGTGTAGTTATTAGAGAGTATGGAATGAGGCGATGATTCTGAGCCAGCCCCAGTGTTAAACAAGGGCAGAAATACCCACAATCCTCAGCTCGGGAGAGCAGAGTAAGATTATTTTCCCAAGCCATCAGATGCTCGGAGATGATCCGAAGCAGGAACATCATCTCCCGGATAAGCCCTCACTAGACACCCTCAATGCTCTTGGCCAGCCCGCCTCCATACGGCAAAAGGAATTAGGTTGTCGGCTTGATTGAACAGACAACATTGCCTCCAATTGTCAGCTTGGGAGCTCCCTTGTTCTACGGTGAAATTTGCAGGCTTTCCTAGGTCATGCTGGAATTATGAGGGGGGTGAAATGGAGACATAGATATCGGGCGGGGCGTTTTTCTGTGAGTATTTGTTATTTGAAGGTAAATCCCTCCCGTGATGTCGAATGCACATTTTTGCTTGCCGGTTAATCGTGTTTTCGTTAAGTGCTAGCATTTAGCCAGCAATACACCTAAATTGAACTATTTCTCGTATTCCAAACAAATATACGATGTGGGTTGTGTTTAGTTTTACAGGAAATTCCAACTGGTGGTTGCTTTCACAATACTTTTTGGCACGTTTTTTTTTTTTTAATTCATTTTTTTTTTTCTTCGATAATGCATCAGAGAGAATACAAACCTCAACACAGTTCACATTGCTCCCCTGACTTGTTTTTTTCCTCTCTCTCCTTTCATGTTCGCGGAGTATGTGCTTTATTTTCCTCTGTTGACTCACACTAGCAAATCGGAGTGTTTTTTTTCTCCATTAGAATCACACACCAGATGGAGTGTGAGGATTCCATTTTGAGCAGGTTTTTGTGTCTGTGAGCCGCCGACATGTTTCTACTTCTGTGCAGTCTCGGAGTTCTTGTTGAATATTACGAGAGCGCCGTCAACTTGGAAGCCCCGCGGTGTGTCGTTGCCTTTTCATTTTTTCTTTCTTTCAAAAATTGGGGAATCGTTTAAAGAATGCTAATTATGTCCCCCGCCCCACCACTTTCATTTGTTTATAGCGTGATTCCCAGTTGATTCTTTTTTGCTGTTTATTTTTGCTTCATATAGAAAGTCAGGGAGTTTTTATTTTTATTTTTTTAATAAATTGGTTAAGAGTGCCAGCCCTAGCCTCAAGTGAAGCTTCATTACATTAATGTTGGAGCAGTTGCCAGTAATTAAAAAAATATGCACATTATATGTTGTATGAAGCCTAAAGAATTCCCTGATTTATATTTTTTTAATTCCAGCTCATATTTGAAGAAGGAAAAAATACAGTGTGCCCATGATCTTCTGGTGTAAAAAAAAAAAAAAAAAGGATTTGGATGAGGATTTTTTTTTTCAAGGCTCAACACACCCAAGGGTTCACTGACACGTTTTTTCTTCATTCACAGTTTTATTTATGACTTTTTTTTCCTTCCTCCCTCTTGAATCACAACACTTTTGCATCGCCAAATTGTCCTTGGTCTCGACAAAGGACGCAAGAAATCTATTTGGCAGGTGAGCCATCGGAAATAAAAGTCCAACGTTGCAACGCTCGAGTACGACGCGCCGCAATTGATTTGGTTAAAGGTTACCCATTCACGCTCAGCCCTCTTCTTGTTTGGGTTCCTTTCTTTTTGAAACAAACTCAAAAGATGCGGACCTTTTCCAATTCTGTCCTGCTAAATGGCTATTGACGGACTGGGAGTTCATTCTTAACGGATGCACCATTGTACCGAGTCCATTCGATGAAGCATTTACCTTCTCAATACGGCAAAGTCATTAACGCGACATCCATGAATTTCGTTTTTTGGGGATTTGGCCCCAAAAAGTTCATCTTGTAATTTTTATATGATATATTACCTATGGATATACTGTGTATTTTGAGGGTGACTAAACATAAAAATAAAACCAAACACAAAGACTGGATCTTTTTGGGGGCTTTGAATAGTTTCCATTTTCTGCAAATAAAAGCTCTTGATGGCGTGATTTAGATTTGGAATTTGGGAATTACTGTATATTGTCAGGAGTTTATCAAAATAAATACATTTAATTCTACTCAAACATATACCAGTCTAAATAGCAATATCAGAGAATTGAATTAGAAATAGAAACACATGCACAACATGGAATTAAATATCCACCCCACCCCCAAAAATAATAAAAATAATATATATATATAATATATATATATATATTGATTCATTTCATTTTTAGAGTGTGGCATATTTTCCAAATGGATTCATATGGCATTCGCATGTCTCAGGAAAGCGCCACCTTCCAGGTAGTACAACCAATATGGGACTCCAGCCAGTGTTTGAATGGCTCACCTCCATGTTAGATTTCGGGTTGAGAAACGAGCTGTTAATTGGGTGACGAGAGGCAAAACATACATGTATACAGACAACAGAGAGGTGACACGGTAAAGTATGTGGTGCAGAGCTACTTTCTCCATCACCCAGACTTGGGCATTACTTGCAAATCCCCTTTATCCCGCTCACACCAGCACCATAAATCCCCGCGGCCTGCTCACATCCTGTCACGTTGCCGTCGCAGGCATGTCAGCGCTCCAGCACGGAACGCAGAGCCGTGCCTCGCTGACAACACGGACAAGCAGCCGCATTACAGACATCATCAAATTGTGCTGATGACAAGAGGGAGGCAGGACACGTTGCTGCCTGTTGTCATTATATATGACATTTGAATGTGTCATATAGTGGGAGATGTATCGCACGCAAATCTATTTATTGAACCTCTCTTGGGGATCCGGCTCTTGATCCCGACAGAATTCTGTCTTGTCGACAGCAGTCGCACAGTCAAACCGCAAAGCCGGAAGGAGTCAGGCAGAAGTGTTGAGAAGTGGGAAATTGGAAGACAATAGCAGCTCAAATAAATCTGGTTTGCTGTCTTCAATTGGAAGAATTTTACACACCGCCAGCGCAATTGAACATATTTTATGGTATACAAATTAACGTCACAAAAATTAACATACCATTTTTAAACATACATATTGTTTTTGTTTTATTGAGCTGCTTTAGAATTTCGGGTTGAAATCCAGATTTAAGATCCCCCCAATAAGTAATAATACGATATAGATTCAAACCTCGGTTTTCGAACGTCTCTGTTCTCAACCAATTCGGTTTTGTTTTTTTATGCCTTGCATGACGAACAAATTTCGGTTCTCGAACAAACAGAGCGCACCTGAATGCACCATTTGACTCCTCCCGCCTTCCTTACACGAGGAAGTGACGCTTCCTCGGGTAGACGAGGAAGTGACGCTTCCTCGTGTTGCTTTCCATTGTGAGCAGACGTGTTCAGTAAACATTTTTATTGTCAAAAGAACGTGGTTTTGGTTTTCGAACAATTTCCGTTTTCGAACAGCCTTCTGGAACGGCTTATGGACGAAAACCGAGGTTTGACTGTAATACAATATAATTGAATACAGCTACTCATTTTTGAATAAGTAATTCCACAGCACAATACCGTGACATTTTATTGGATTATAATTTTATATTATAATGAATTTATTTGCGGAAGTAGTTGACTCGAGTCATCAGTTATAGGAAAAGCGTGACTGCTTGAATATGGCCTTGGAAAGCGAATTCAAGCGTTGCACCATAATAACGCAAAAAGCTGTTGCAGACATTGCTGAGTAAAATGTTTTTGGGAAGCTTCAACCGGAGCTTCCTCATTTATTTATTTTTACTCATTCCAGGAGCACACGACTGGCTGTTTTATTTCGCCCCCCACAGCACCACCACCTCCTCACCTGTTAAAATAACTCTCCCTAGGTGTGCAGAGGCATGTTTCTTGGCGGATGTGAAAGACGGCGGGGGGCAATGTGAGGGCAGGGAGGCGCGAAGAGAAGAAGGAAGATAGTGGAGGAGAATTGGTGGAGTTTTTCAAGGCTACAGACAGGACCGTGCCCATGTCTTTTTAGTACATGGATGTTCATTAAAGTGCAGCTTTTCCTTCTCCTGAGGGACTTGGCCGTGCTTTCTGGCATCCCCCGCCACAGTAAACACACTGCGCCTCACACATCCAACTCTCGGCACGTGGTTCTTTTCAAAATGGGGGTGGGAGTGCGCAGGGTTTGCTCATGCGAAACCAAACTTCAAAAAAACGCTCATTAATTAGTTTCACTGTGCTCGCATTTATGACAAATTACGCTTTTTAAAGATGGCTGTGTAGACTTTTTACAGCAATTACATGGTCCCGTATCGGGAGCAGTGCTTCCTCAAACCCCCACCGGTGAACAAAGAATTAAAAAAAACATTTTTTGGGGGTTTACTTTTTTGGTAGCGGGGCGAGGTATTGATAAATTTGCCATATGCTTGTAACTTTTCATTCCTGCCAACTCTCCCCATTTCTTTCGATGCTGTGCGAGGATTTTGCCATCTGCCACACGTGAAGGAAACCGCTTCGTGAGCATGATTGGATGATGCCATTTTTTTCTTTTAAATTGCTCAACATCTGCCTAGTAACAAGGATTTGCACATGTAGACCAGTGCTTAATTAAATCCAGCAGGTGGGACTGTGGCGAAATGAAGCTTTTCGTTTAATAGTATTCTCCTATCCAGATTTATGACACACCACCCAAAATATAAGATGACAATGATCACAGAAACTCCAAAGAGGTGTGATTCACTTCCAGATAAGGCCGGCTTCAAATCATGGAATGTGAATTTTTTTTCCCCGAGACTTGTGAATTTCATTGAATCTCATTGAAAAGGATAGAGCACACTTGAAATGGAAAAATGCTTTATGTCGCAAAGGCAGTCTCCAGTCAGGACGTCAAGACTCACGGGCCGCTCCGACTACACTTACACTTTGAAGGAGAGCAACTTCTTATATTTTGTGAATGCGAAGGCATTCGCACCATAATATAATCCATACATTAAAATGAGAATTATTCCGCTCACTTTTTGACGTGTCTTTCCCTCCACAGAATTCACATCATTCCAATGTCATACAGTCAAACCTCGGTTTTCGAACGTCTCGGTTCTCGACCAATTCGGTTTTCGACCAAAAATTTCACGTTTTTTATGCCTCGAATGACGAACAAATTTCGGTTCTCGAACAAACTGAGCGCACTTGAATGCACCATTTGACTCCTCTCGCCTTCCTTACACGAGGAAGTGACGCTTCCTCGGGTAGAAGAGGAAGTGACGCTTCCTCGGGTAGAAGAGGAAGTGACGCTTCCTCGTGTTGCTTTCCATTGTGAGCAGACGTGTTCAGTAAACATTTTTATTTTAAAAAGAGCGTGGTTTCGGTTTTCGAACAATTTCGGTTTTCGAACAGCCTTCTGGAACGGATTGTGGATCAAAACCGAGGTTTGACTGTATTTCAGAAATTCACACCATCTATTTCCTCATCTGCAAGATTCTGTTTTCCCAAAAATCAACAGTTTTTCATGCTCAGCTTATTCAATTCCCCTTTGGCACAAATGTCAACGTTCCAGAAATTGACACATAAAAACTTTACACGTTGCATATTTTCACCAATATCATTTCACATCATTCCATACCATTAAACATCATTCCATGGCATACCTTATTATTGAATAAGGAAGATCATTCCACATTTTTCATCATCCTATTGCACATTTTTCACCAATACAATTTCGCATTATTACAGTTCATTCCATATTATCCAATATCATTACATATCATTTCAAATCACCATTCAGAGATTGAGCATTCTCACGCAATTCCTCCAGAAATCGCAACGTCTATCTAGTTTTATATAAAATAAATCCAATTAAAGTAATTTAATCACAATACCGACCTTACGGCCAAACGCTTGCAGGGAAGTCCATCATAAAAATAAAAAGTATGCCTCGGCTCTAGATCAGGCATCCTCATGTTTCATGGAGACATATTTTAACGGACCAGCAAAACACAGACAAATGATATAATACAGTAAACATTCTCGAGTACGGACTCATGTTTGCGCTGTCCAATCTGTTCTTATAACAGAAATTCCTCTTTTGGGAAATGAGCATGGTACATGTCCTTTATGAACCTGCAAGTATGTTGAAAAAAATGCAAAAATATACTGTCCAAAACGGTTTATATAACAAAAACAGCAGTACAGTATACAGTACAGGTGTAGATTAAAAGAAAAACACAGTACAGTACAGTACGTACAGTATTTTAATGTTGATTTTTTTTCAGTCTTGGGAAAAAATTAGTCTATTTTGGGTTGTTTTGTTTTGTTGGGTTCTTCTTCGTTTTCGATGCCATGATCTACAGGACGCAAGTAAATAAAGTTACAATCGTTCGCAATTACAGTAAAACGCACGCCAATAAAAAGTCACTTGCACTTAGTCGTTTCGAATCCGATGATAGAAACGGCGAAGCGAACACGTTTCTTCCGTCGTGTCTCCAGTTGTGTTGAGTGGGCATTGCTTTTTAAGCTAGTGCCGCGATCAACAGGACGTAAGTGAATAAAGTTAAAATCGTTCGCAATTACAGTAAAACGCACACCAATTAAAAAGTCCCTTACACGTCGTCGTTTCGAATCCGATGATCGAAAACTGCGAAGTGAAAACGTGTCTCCCGTCGTGTCTTTCCGTCGCATCGGGTGGGCGTTGCGTGTATTTAAGCTACCGCGGCATTACGTCTCCATCCGGATTTCGGCTAGTGGAATTCCCGCTTACGTAAGTTCCGGTAACATGTAATATCGTAGTCAAAATGTTAATGCATAGGTTTTTATTACGGGTGAAGGATATTCCTTTTCCAGGGATGGGAATGTTTACTGTACATCATCATCTTCAGGTAATCTTCTCGTTGCTAGCTAGCTGTCGTAGCATAAGTAAGATCGAGCTTGCCTCGATCTCTAAACGCGGTATTTGATGTAAGCGACGCATGTGCATCCAGCCCAGCAAAGCTTTTTGAGACAGTCTCACTTAAATGATTGGTGCGCCATCATTTTTTTCTGTTGAAATTAAAAAAAAAAGGGAACTCTGAGATAGTATTCTTCCATTGTCACACTGCTGGTGTTTTAGAGTGAAATCGTTCAAGTCAAGAGTATGACTAGTGAGATTGGTGGCAAATTGAGCTGCTCTCTCATGCAGCAAAGAACAGTGGCGCCATTTCTGTCTCCCACTTCCACCCCACGTCTACTTTCACACCTTCATCACTCCCATTGCGTACCCATTGTAGACGATTGATCAACGTCCCCGAACTATTCTGGGCCGGGAAATGTAAAAGCTTCAAATGTTGCCTTCTTCTTTCCGGGGTGCAGGGGTACGTGGATAAATGTGCTTTCACGTGAAAGAGCGCAGCTCCGTGATACCTGAGGCGACCGGCTGCAATTTATCTGCAGACTGCGTGTCATGATTGAGCTGGATATGACTTCCACAAATGGCCTCTTATGAAGCGCAATATATTATATTGCGTGTGAACTGTTGCCCAAATTGTAGGCGGTGTTGACTGTTACACGGGATAATAACGTCCTCAAAAATCCCCTCCAACCCGACGGTATAAAAGCGCCGTGTATGGTCTATGTAAAGACACCTCGGTAACAGAAGTATTGTTGACAGCAGATAGAAATGACTTCTTTTTATTTGTTACAAGTCCACTGCTACAGTTTTACAGGTTTATTTAATTTTTAGCCACTGTGACGAATAAATACAAGTACGTGGACAAAGAAATGTCATTTCCGATGCTTTCACTAACATAACAGCTGTCCTTGCTGGTCCATGAATATTGCCCATGATCTTCTGGTGTGAATAACCGTTACTATTAAATAAACAGGTGTCCTGGCTGGCCTACTAATATTATAAAGGGTTTTTTTTTTTTTATTTATATTTTTTCTTAATCCCAGGCACCCTTGTACTGTGTTATTTACTTCGAACTTGATAGATAAATACATCAATAAAACGTACTGCCACTGCGCCAGACTGCTACTGCTAACGGCCCCAACATGTGAGGTATCCTGGCTGGTTCGCCAATATAATATGTCCCGTAATTTACTTAAATAAATAGTAAATGCATAAATAAATACAGTCAAACCTCGGTTTTCGTCCATAATCCGTTCCAGAAGGCTGTTCGAAAACCGAAACCGAAACAATGCTCTTTTTAAAATAAAAATCTTTACTGAACACGTCTGCTCACAATGGAAAGCAACACGAGGGAGCGTCATTTCCTCGTCTACCCGACGAAGCGTCACTTCCTCGTGTAAGGGAGGCGAGAGGAGTCAAATGGTGCATTCAAGTGTGCTAAGTTTGTTCGAGAACCGAATTTCGGTCGTCATTCGAGGCATAAAAAACTCAAAAATTTTGGTCGAAAACCGATTTGGTCGAGAACCGAGACGTTCGAAAACCGAGGTTTGACTGTAAGTTAATTAGCAATGATTCCAGTGTATGCCCTGCGATTGGCTGGCAACCAGTTCAGAGTTTTCCCAGACTACTGCCCGAAGACAGCTGGGATAGGCTCCAGCACCCTCCCCCCCCAACCCCGCGACCCTCGTGAGCATAAGCGGATTAGAAAATGCATGGATGAATGAATAGATAAAATGATTGATACGTTGCCACAATAGCAATCAATATGACCTTTAGTCCAAGTTAGTTATTTCGAAGCTGTTACATCAGGGTCAAATGATCCCATATTGTAACTGAAATTTCCCGATTTACGGCTGCTCATTTAACAAGACATTCTCGTCCTTTTAACATTGCAATACAATATAACACATTACCTCCTTCTTTATATACCGTGTTCACAACAGCCGCAGTTCTTTAATGTGTGAAGAAACATTCCAATTGAATGGCCTCGCGTGTGATCAAGTGCACTTGAAGCCCTGAAAAGAAACATCACTGAAAAACGTGGTGATAAAACGTTGGCACAGTGCTACAGTATTCCAGTTGCTGTATGTGTCCTTAAGTAAGAACAAAAGACTTTAATAGTCTATTTGTGGTCCCTTAAGTTAAACCGTTTAGCATACACACAGCTCCCCCAACCCCTTAGGGAGTAAATAGTGCCATTGTAGCGTGTCTTTTTTTTTTTTTTTTTTTTTTAATCAGTAAACAACATAAACTGGCACTTTTCAGAGCCGAGCTTCCTTTGCGTTAGGTCAAGTGACGATGCCTGGAGAGAAAATAAGCCTGTTTTGTTTATCTCGCTAGTTTAATCATTTAATGGGTGCTACCACAAAAAACATGACAATATTTGGACGGCACAGTTTTCATTTTGTTCTTGATGAAATAACGCACTCTAAGGTCTTTGTGAAAGCTAGTTGCCGTTCAGCTTTAATTGAAGGGGTTTCATAGAAATTTAAGAATGCTCGGCATTTCAAGTAGTCTCAAAAGTATGTGGACAACAGCGCTAATTACTGTATTTTCCGCACTTGGGTGTATAAGGCGCACCTTCAATGAATGGCCTATGTCGAAACTGTTTTCATATATAGGACGCACCTCATTATAAGGCGCACAGAATAGAAGCTACAATACTGGCTGCAGCTGAGTTGCAGCATTCCCTAGATCAGGGGTCGGCAACCCAAAATCTTGAAAGAGCCATATAGGACAAAAAAAACAAAACTCGAGCCGCAAAATAATAAAAGCCTTCTATAAAACTTACAATGAAGGAAACACATGCTGTATGCATGTAGGAGACTGTCTCAGAATTGTTTACGTTATTCATTCCTTTGTTGTGTGTTTACAAACGCCCCCATAGAATTTATTTTGTGATTTCCTCGCTTGATTGTTCGCTTTTCTTAGTGTCAGTCATCATGAATTTCTGTTTTTCGGAGGCTGTCTTTGAACGCCTCTCGAGTCGAACGAGAAGAGAGAAGGCACGGAGTCGGACGCAGACGTGCCTGTGTTTGTCGAGACTGTTAAAAGCAGAAATGAAGTGTACGTTTTAAAAAAACAACACCACAGCTCTCCCTTTTCGAAGCTGCAACATGTATCTAGATCTATTTGAGCTATGTTAGCCTACTATCAAATTTTTTTTCCATTTTCAAATTTTTTTTAAAAGCTCCAGGGAGCCACTAGATGTCGCTAAAGAGCCGCGTGTTGCCCACCCCCGCCCTAGGTGGAGCTACACTAAAGGGATTTATTTATATAGAGCTTTCACAACCGATGCAGCTGTAACAAAGCGCTTCATAGAACATTTAGAATACTACGTCCAAAAATTCAGAATGTTGTTTCATCTATAAGGTGCATCGTATTATAAGGCGCACTGTCGCCTTATGAGAAAATTGAATGCTTTGAGGTGCACCTCAGAGTGTGGAAAATACTGCGCTTGTCAGTTGTTGTTTTTTTTTCCCCAGTACTTTTGTGGCAAATGTCCAGTAAACCGTTGCTTTTCATGGGGCAAATGGACTGAGCCCTGCCATGGAGAGCGAAAAGACACAAATAATTGACAGTTTTATTGATGCATCGATGCCACGAGCATCATCAACCGGAAGCACCATGCATATAACATGTACACAACAATGAACCCATGTTACGTAACTTTATTCGGTTATAAACACAGATATCAACAAATATGTGGAGTATCACACATTGGCTAGTACACAAACGGTATTAATAAGTCCTTATGCAACCTTTTGGCATTTACTGTGTGCACAGTAAGAAATGTTTGGGACGACAGGCAAATCGCACAACCGATTCGGTGCTACTGCGACATTTTACTTTCATAATGACATCTCAAATGGAGTCAATGGATCAAACAGTGCTGTTTGTCTACATCCTGATCTCTATTTGTTTTCAGACTCCCGAGCCGGTGAGGGCGCGCCACCCAAACTCGACCATGCCGTCATCGGCGGGGTGGTTGCCGTGGTGATGTTCGCCATCCTCTGCGCGCTGATTGTCCTCGGCCGGTATTTCGCCAGACACAAAGGTAAAATGCGGCCAATCACACTTGACCATGAACTCATCCCCGAGTGTCTTTTGTTGTCGTCTGAGAGGCTTCTCGAGTGTGTTGTTCTTTTTTTGTTTGCGCGCAGGCACTTACTTCACGCACGAAGCCAAAGGGGCGGACGACGCGGCCGACGCCGACACGGCCATCATCAACGCCGAGGGCGGACACACCAACACGGATGAGAAGAAGGAGTATTACATCTAAAGTGTGGAAGGAAGGCTGGTGGTGTCTAACTCTTGATTCAGATCATTGTTTTGGTGGGTGGCGGGGTAGAGAGAATGATGATTTAGAGAGGAAGCCAAATTAGGACTGGCTTGGCCTCGTGTTGAGAAGAGGCCCAGTCTCCTGTCTCCTGGACTGCTGGGGCCTAAACTTCTGTACAATTTCTTTCTTTTACAGACTATTTTGTGCCTTGTTCGATCTCCGTTTTTTTTTTTTCTTTCCCGTTGTCAGTCCCACTCACATGCTTGTTGGTTTAGATGTTTGACAGTGGACCCCAATCTGAAAGTGGCCTGTTGTGCGCGCGCGAGCTGTGTGTGTGTGTGTGTATCTGTGTGTGTCTATTATGTTGTGCCACTGATCAAAAGGAGGATGATCGTGACCCTTTTTATTCTGCAGTAAACTTATAGAAGACATATCATGTCATTTTGACCTAACTTAAAGCAGTTCCCAGATGTGTAAATGTCATATCTGTAACTTGTTTGATTCCAGATTCCCCCAAATAAAAAATAATTGTGTCATGCAAATTAGCCACTGTTTACCCCTCCCCTATCTACTGTGGGGTGGGGGAGCTTTGCATTTTCATAGGGACCAGGTGCAGATGTATTGAGCCCCATATTAAAAAGCAAGCGCATCTGAGCGCCCTTTAAGTGGTCCCCAAAGTCGTTTTCCTTCAGGTTCATTGTAGTATTGATTTGTCACATCTTGGCAAACTTTTGTCAATGCGGGATGAGAGTGGAGTGATTACTGACGTATCTTCCCAATTGGAAACTGATCACCATACTGAAGAACGGTGGTCGGGGACCACTGAATTAGTATGTCGATTCATGAACGTGGCACATGCAGCAAACACATCGCCAAACACTGTGACATCATAGTCAAGCCAAAATCGAAGCAGCTTGCTTACAGGCACATTTTCAGCACGCATTCCAGAGACCCAACTCTATTTGTATACAAGCAATTAAAAAGCCCCTTTTTCGCAGTATGTCCCCTTTCAAACTCGAACACGTTTATATGTTCTGGGTCAAAGTTCAGCTATTATTGCAATTTCATCTCCCAATCACTAACATTTACATTTGATGCTGTTGGATTACACGTGAACGTCAGACAAAACAAACGAAAAGAGTGGAACTCGGAAGCCACTTTATTAGGGATACCTGATCAAAGCTGTATGGTGTCATCGGCCCACAAAACTGAAGATTGCCCTCACCCTGTTTTGTTTTTGTAACATGTTTCTGAGCTGTGATTGAAGTTTTTTTTCTTCCCCAAATAGAACATTTTGGATGTTTTATGGCTATGTGAGTACCCTGAAGTCTGGCCATGAATCCAGAACCAAACCAATTGGTTTTGATATGCGACGATTTTACGATGAAAAGAGCAAAAGTCAAATTCCCATGACAAAGTGGTACTTTTTTATGATAGGTCATTTTAAAGAATAAGTCTACTTATCAAAGTTTCATAAGGAGAAATGTAGCATTATATAAAAAGAAAGTTAAATTATGAGCAAACGTGGTCGTTTTAATGCGCATTAAATCCGTACAACTTGTACGAGGGAAAAAAGTCAAGGATATAAAACAAAACGTAATTAAAAACGTATACAAATCTAAAATAATTTTCGGAAAAGCAGTTTAACCGATTAAATATCTTTTTTTTTTTTTTTTTTTTAAGAGGGTTGATGTTGTGTACGCGAGAGATTTAACCATATGCGTTTTTCACAAATGTGTGTGTGTGTATATCGTACTGTATTAGCATTTTTATTATCAGGTCTCCAGAGAGACTCGTTTCAGACATGGTGCAGTTTGTCAACGTGGGTATTTAGATATTAACTGGCTAAATTATGACTCTGTTCTTAGAATTTAAAAACGTAATTTTTGAAATTTAATGCGAGCCGTTCTGAAAGCACGTTGTGCCTGATAAAGTGGGGGTTTTTATCTTCTGATGAAAAGTCGCCCGTCTGTGTCTCTGTGTAGATGTCAAGACAGCAGTTATCTTTAGGCGTTAGCCGTGGTGTAAAGTTGAGTCCAATGATAGCTGAACAATGTTCATTATTGAGTTGATGTCAGTTTCAATGTTTTTGGAGTTAGCATAAATGCGAACAAAAAAAGGGAATATTTTATTCTCATATAGCTGATCTTTATCTATTCTTTTCTCTGTTATTTTAATTAACAAATATGGTCACAAAATATAATTTACATAGCATTGATCAGCCTGGTTTGAAAAAATAACCCAACAGAACGGATTAGTGTGCTAAATTTGTCTTGGTTCAATTAATTAGCTTTGTTTAGCATAAAGATTGGAAGAACATTAAATTTAGCTCAAAAGTGACCCAAAATGTGAACAATTACTGTAAAAAATGAACAATTCCTGAGCAACAACTGAACAATTTGACCCTCTTAATGTGCTGTATTATTTATTATGTAAAAAAAAAACTACTTTGTATTATAAACCCTGTTTAAGCGAAACTTGGCTAGTTACTACACTCGCGTGATCTTCTCCAAATGAGCAGTGTTTATTAAAGCTCCTTTACATCAGTAAATCATTATTATACATATTATTTGACTCACCCAAGAAATTGTTGGACAAAAAGAAGAACATACTGATATTGAACACTTTATTGTTTAGCCTTGTTTGGCAGAAAGAAAAAGCTAGCATTAATATTAATTAGCATGTTTAGCTCAACAATTTCAACAATTAATGTAAAAACGACTAATTCCTGTGCAAAGGATGAACAACTTGACTCTGTTTATGTGATTATAATGTAAGTTTTGTTCTTTAGTTGTACATTTAAGCTAAAAAGTGTCTATTTTAAACCTGTTTTGTGGTTTTCTGCTAAACCTGCCATGGGATCCATGGGTATGATCTTCTAATATAAATCTTAAACGTGCCCCCAGTTTAATGTAAAATCTCAAATGTGATTGACTGTTTTATTGAATTTTTGCACAAGAGATGGATGGACAAAAAGTGGGATGTTTTGTTTTTGGAGACATGCTTAGCTAGCTTTGTTTCACATCAAAACAAGGGGAACGGAAGAGCCAGCATAAGGGTAAAGCTAGCATAAAGCTAAAGTCTAGCTCAGGGGTCACCAACTACGGTACACGAGGGGCACTATGCTGCATGTTTTAGATGTTTACCTCCTCCAACACATCTGATTCAAATGATCAGCTCATCAGCAAGTTCTGCAGAGGCCTGATAACGTAATCCTTTTTTCCTTATTCGTCGCCTAACAGCCTCAAAATTTCACTCAAAAGCCTTTGTTGTTACCTACCTACAAAAAATCCACACAGTCCCAGATAGTTATGCTAATACAAAAATACATACAGTTCATAGGATAACCACTGCCTTAAAGCCGCCTCGCGATCAATAGGAAGCAAAAGAGTGCAGGACCTCATGTAGTGCCTTGTTTGATGTGGAGGCCTACAGGTGGTTGTATGCTTTAAAGCACGGGTGGGCAACCTAGCTAGCTGTATTTGTACCACACCTCCAGTTAGATTTTTTAAAGTCACTGAGGTACAAATGATTTTATTTACCTTTTTTTGGGGGGGGGGGGGGGGGGGGATTTAATTATATTGGCCTCAGTCAATAGCTCTCTTCTCATCTTTCACTTAATATGACAAACAAACAATAGAGAACCTGCTGTCAAAACACTTAAATGGGAAGTCAAGTCAAAAAGGTCCGTGGCAATATTTTCTTCTATGTGCCCACACTAGTCTAAACGCATTACAGTCAAACCTCGTTTTTCGTCCATAATCCGTTCCAGAAGGCTGTTCGAAAACCGAAATTGTTCGAAAACCGAAACCACGCTCTTTTTAAAATAAAAATGTTTACTGAACACGTCTGCTCACAATGGAAAGCAACACGAGGAAGCATCACTTCCTTGTGTAAGGAAGGCGAGAGGAGTCAAATGGTGCATTTAAGTACGCTCAGTTTGTTCGAGAACCGAAATTTGTTCGTCATCCGAGGCATAAAAAACGTGAAATTTTTGGTCGGAAACCGAATTGGACGAGAACCGAGACGTTCGAAAACCGAGGTTTGACTTTATTTTGATAAATATTGTGTTTGTGGAATATTAAGTAGCCAAAAACCAACCGTTTTAACCATCTCGGAGGGCGGCCAAAATGACATCACCGTGCCTAACGGCTCAACCTGTGAACATCACATAAACATCACGCAAACCCACAAAACAGGTGAGACTTAATCTCGTGATCATATGATATCATATTAAATACTGAATTTATATTTAGGGTATCACGATTTTATTCTCACACGATTACAACCTTTTTGTCGTTAGATTACGGCTCAATTCTTTCCTTGAATCAAACTTGTCATGTATCATTATAATATTAATCTTGTCCCCCAACTCTAGTGAGATTTTTTTCTCAAAGATTAGCAACTTCTGTTACACATGAATACATATTTAAATTATGACTTATTCTTGGCTGATTAAGACGTTTTATCTCCCGTAGAGACGCAGCTTTCATCTTGTGGTAATACTGTACTAGATTTGAGAATGTGCTCTTGTGAGATTAGCACCACAAAACACACAAATGTTCTCATAAAATTTGGATTCAGTCCTCAAGATGTACTCCGCCGAGGAACACAACTTTTGTTGAGTTCGGTCTGACAGCTGCTTTTAACAAATATTTGGATGTGGAAACCAAAAGTGACCTCAGTTAATCTCCTCAAAGTCAAATTTTTTTGAGCTATAGGATTCACATTTCCTAATAGTATGAAATGTGTATGTATGTGCGTAAAACACTGAAATGGAGTACCGTAATTTCTGGACTATAGAGCGCACCTGATTATAAGCCGCAGCACTACATTTTTAAAGGAAAAAAACATTTTGTACACACATAAGCCGCACCTGTCTATAAGCCGCAGGTGCCCATATTGTTACATGAGATATTTACAAAGAAAGACAGTACACAGGCGGCCGTTAAAAAAGTCTTTATATAGGCCGCTTCATTAAATAAGCCGCAGAGTTGAAAGCGTGTGACAAAAGTCGCGGCTTATAGTCCGGAAATTACGGTAGTTACAATCTTTGAAAATTAAAATAAAATATGTCCAAGGTTAAGAGAAAAACCAGCACTTATCCTCTTAATTCCGACTTTGCTAGCTTTCTATTTGCAGGTACTGACCTATTGGGAGCTGCACACACCTCTCACCGCACTGTCTCAATTGTGACTGCATAAATAAGTTGCCGCAACGCCATACAAAAATCCAATCGTTCTAAGATGAAAAGTTTTATTAGAGCAACACAATAACATTTTTGTTATCTGCCAAACTGCAGAGTAAAAAATCTTGGGGGGAAAAAACGGACTCCAATTTTGGAACCAGCGTAAAAAATTAACACAACCGATTTTTTTGGGTGTTATTTTTCATAAAATCAGGTTTTATAAAAAGTGAAGGCAGCCCTGATAGGACAAAGGTTCCCCACCCCTGTGTTAAAGTGTTACCGTGTATACTTGTGTCCTCTTTCCAAGTGGCTCGACACAATGTTGGTCCACGTTGTCGCTTGCTGACACTGTTTCGGATCCCGGCGTTCATGTTGTACAAAGCTTGGATGGTCCGGTTGTTGTATTTATTATGTATGATTAAATTTGATGATTCCAAATGCTAATTGAAGCAGCATTTCTTATTGATGGGGTTGTCCTCTGTGGACGAGGTTTCACCAAGCAGGCATCAGCCATTCAGACGAACGATAGTCGATACAAAAAGTGAACCCACCCACCTTTAAAATGGCTGTTTGTTCGAATTTTGTTACAACAAAAAAATTTATCGTTTCAAAACTGACATTGAGTTTCAGTTTTGAAACAACTCACCTTATTGTCGGTATACAGTAAATTTACCCATTGTAAAATTGCAAGTTAATTCATAAAAGATTTTTTAAAGTCCTAATTCAAATAAGATTGTAATAAATAAATGTTGTTTTTTTGACGGGGCGGCCCGGTAGTCCAGTGGTTAGCACGTCGGCTTCACAGTGCAGAGGTACCGGGTTCGATCCCAGCTCCGGCCTCCCTGTGTGGAGTTTGCATTTTCCCCGGCTTGCGTGGTTTTCTCCGGGTGCACCGGTTTCCTCCCACAATATGGCAGGCTCATTGGGCACTCTAAATTGTCCCTAGGTATGAGTGTGAGCGTGGATGGTTGTTCGTCTCTGTGTGCCCTGCGATTGGCTGGCAACCAATTCAGGGTGTCCCCCGCCTACTGCCCGAAGACTGCTGGGATAGGCTCCAGCGCCCCCCGCGACCCTAGTGAGGATCAAGAAATGTTCAAATAAGTGACTTTCTTGACACTTTTTTCTTTGGGTAGAAAAATGACTCTTACATAAGACAAATAAATGGAAACTTGTATCTCAAAACAAACAAACCAAAAAAAAAATATCATTCATTTTTGCTTAGATTTTCTTTCTGCCCATAGTAGTGCAACATTCCTCTCGGAAGGCTACGTTGTCATTCCAAAAAAAATGTAAAAAAAATAAATCAACAACAAAAAGTTTTTAAATAATTCTCAGTTGGTTAAAAAAAAAAATCATTCCAGCTTTTCTCTAGAATCTTTAGAACCTTATTCTGAAAAAAAAATGCCACCTTTAATCTTGTAAAATTACAGCTTTGTCTCAAAGAAAAAAAATGTTGTCTCGTAAGATTACAATTTTTTTGTAAACTTCTAATATTAGTCTCTACTACGGCTACATGTTTCCTAAAAATGTACATCCTTTATTTAAACAGAATAACTTTATTCTTGCAGGATTTATTGAAGAGATCTTAACTTGACTCATAGGTTCTTGTAATTTTACTTTAATTAAAATGAAGAAAAATGTATCCATTTGCTTTTTTGATTTTGTGATTTGATTTTTCCTACTTACATCAGTGTTACTTTAAGACAAGAAAACCTTTATTTGTCTCACAATGGAGAAATTCCCAATTTACAGCAGCAAACTTATGAAAGGGAGAAAGTAGAAGACAAAAAGTATATAAATTAATATAAATATAAGCATATTAAACATGGGTGAGTGGGGGTGAGTCCAGGTTTTCAGGACCGTCTACTCCAGGGGTGTCAAACTCATTTCATATTGTGGGCCACATACGGATTCGGTAGATGTCAAGTGGGCCGAACCATTAACATGATACCATACTGTGCTATGAATCACCAAAATCTCATCTCTTTCCTTTGTTTTGGTCTCAAGAATCTTTGATTGGCGCTTTCATATCATTTGCTGCGTTGGGCCTATCTCGGTGGCAGACTGAGACTGCTGTTTTCTTCCCCGATCAAAACAATGTTGTCTTCTACTTCTAGTGTGCCCCCTAGCGGATAATCCATGAATTGCATCTTATTTAAAATATTCATTCTGTGTCTTTGATGCATTTTTTTTTTCACTTTTAAATTATCCCGCGGTCCAGATCGACCCTCCTTCGGGGCCGGTTCCGGCCCGCGGGCCGTATGTTTGACACCCCTGGTCTACTCAATAGCCTGACGGCAGTTGGCAGGAGTGAGCGGCGGTACCATTTGGGCTAAGTCCGTTTTTGACATTTTCATAAGTAAGATATATCCCGGGGGATCTATTTGACAAAGATGACTTCTTCTGGATTCATAGTCTGTTACACTTCTTGTATGTGTGTGTGTGTGTGTGTGTGTGTGTGTGCACTGAAAATGTAATATGTATAAAATGCCACTTGTATTGACATTGACATGCGCGACTACTGGCGCATACCCCATGGCATTATGGGAAAAAAATGAACAAGGGAAGTCATGCAGACATGAATAAATCAGGGGTGCCCAACCTTTTTGGACCGAAGATCTACTTTTCAAGCCAACCCACCTTCTGCGATTGACACGCACGCATACACACCGACGCGGAGGCACGGGGGCGCACTTTTGCAGCGTGTTCACTGCATGAACATCATGATTGTAGCTCAGGTGTACCATTTGAAAATGCTTCTTTCGGCCCTCCAGATTGCCATTCTTTGCCAGTACCCTCGGCGAATTGTACATGAAACAAACTCTGAAGGAGAATAACAATAACAATAAAAGATGAAGCGCAACAATTGGAGACTGCTTCCAATGATGCGGGTCACGCGCCACCGTAGGTTAAAGGGTGTCCTGCTTTTTTAATTTGATTTTTTAAAATACTTTTTGGGTGAAAATGAAACAGAGGATGCTTAGGGTGCAGTGTTCACTAACACTAAAATATAGAATATGAATAAAACGCACATGACACACAATTATTATTTTTCAATTCCCCCTACACTCCTTGCGATCAACTCGGGACCAGTCCGCAGGCTACAGCACCCCTATAATAAATCATAATTATAAAGAAACATGTACTTCATTTTTTACATGTTTGGATATAACGTTGGCCAAATGCTATTTTTTTTTTCTTAACTTGGCGTGTGGTGAAAAAGTTGTTACCATTTGGCGTGCGAGTACGATTGAATGTATTTGCGAGTACATTCAAACGTATTTGACCTCAAAATATGTTCCACGTTTCTGCACTCTTTACATTTGTACACTTGAATTCAAAGTGACAAAATGGAGTTAGCTTATCGTAGTTTGCAGTGACTTTTAGGGAACTTTTTTAAAAATTATTAATTCGTTTTTAAATGATTTATCGCGGTCTCTATTTTTCAATCGTCATTTTTGCATATGAACTTGACAGGTTTACATTTAGAACCAATGTCAAAGATAAATAGAGAAATCCCCTATAACAAGTACATATTTCTGTATGTGAGTTTTTGGTGTCATTTGCATGATGTCATTTTGCTTCAATATTTTTTTTTAATTTTTTTTCTTGCCCGTCTGTAGAATTCAGGAATACCACCATTTTGCGGTAAACCATTTTTTTTTTTTAAACATTTGATGTTTCTCCTTATTTGTAGGTTTGTGTTCACTCTCTCAGGTTCATGAGTTGTTTTGTTTTTGTTTGTTTTTTGTTTTGCATCTCAGGTAGACTGCAAATGTATTAAAAAAAAAAGCCTGCCCTGCCACCCCGCTAAGTATATACTGTACCTATTCAAACAGATGTACATGGATTTAATGACAACAGTGCACTGTCACTCTACGAATGAGTTGCATAGATGACAAAAATGCCAGAGTATAGATTTGTCCATCTAGCGGACCAGCACGATGTGTACAGTCGGTGTTTCTCAAACTTCCTCCTCGGCTATATTAAGTTGTAAATGTTTTGCAAACATGATATGATGTATTTCCTGTAACATGTAGAGGAAGAGGAGGAGGTGGAGCTGCTTTGTGTTTTGCTACCCCCTAAAAAAAAAAAAAATGCTTCAACATTGTCTTTTTTTTGGATTGTTTTCTTTGGTGTAGTGAACAGTTTGTCGTCTGGCCATGCGTCATCTTTTGTATCGGTTCACCAACATTTTTACAAAAGAACAAAAAAAAAACCTGATGAGTACTCGTCTTAATAAAAAATATGTTGTATGTTCTTGTTGTGGTGGAGTGTTACCATTGCGCGCGCACACACACACCCCCACACACACACACGTATTTTTTTTTTCAGATTGTTAAATTTTTCAGATGGCAAAAAAGGGTTGTTTTAAATCCCTCCCTCTCTGTACTGTATATAAAAATATGGTCGGCGCACCGATCTCACAGCACAGAGGTGGAGGGTTCCATTCCGGCTCCCGTCTTCCTGTGTGGAGTTTGCGTGTTCTCCCCTGGCCTGCGTGGGTTTTCTCCGGGTACTCTGGTTTCCTCCCACATTCCAAAAACATACGTGGCAGGTTAATGGATCACCCTAAATTGTCCTCCAGTCTTAGCGCGGATGGTTGTTGTTTGTCTCTGTGTGCCCTGCGATTGGCTGGCAACCAGTTCAAGGGTGTCCCCCGCCTACTGCCTGAAGACGGCTGGGATAGGCTCCAGCACCCCCCACGACCCTTGTGAGGATAAGCGGATCGGAAAATGGATGGATTGGTATAGATGCACATGCACACACATATATATGTGTGTGTGTGTGTGTGTGTGTGTGTGTGAATGATATTCAGGTACCGTCTGAAATAGTTCTTCCATCATATTTGTCTTTTGAAAATTCAACTTATTCCTGGACTTGGAGCTCTCTTTCTAAGATTCCACTCCAATTAATTCACCAAAGTTTCTTCCTTGAGTGCGAGTGAAGATGGACTTGGATGGAAGGTCTTCTCGTCATGTTGCTTGTCAAATTCCAAGCGTTGTAAATATGCAGACGTGGTCACACGTGCGAGGATGCGAGGCCTCATCGTGAGAAACGCGTGCGGCGTGAGGTGATGTGTTTCCCGTGACTGACAAGGGCAAGCTCAAAGGGCTCCTGTTGGGCATTGGGAGCGGAATGTTAATGTTTTGACAAATTGATGGGCGCTTTTTTTTTTTCTTCTTTTTTTTTTTCCAGGCCCTGGAATGAGGCCTGCCTGCTGGCCAGCAGCTCATCACGCTCTCAGTGCAACACTTCAAGTCAAGCCTGGCCAGGTGAAGGTCAATAACATATTTCTCTTTTTCATAGGGAGCGCTTGAACCGGATAAAGCGCACACGTGCTCTTTCTCGTGCTTGTTATATAAGCAGAAGAAAAAAAACCATTCAAACAAAAGTGCATACATGTATGTATGTAAGCCACTGCAACATAATGCGCAGTTTGATTCGAAAGACTGCACTTGAATGGCTTCAGTCATCCTCGTAAAATTCAGATTTTCAAGAAAGAACAAATAAGACCAAAATTAGACCTGTTGTCTGATGCCATTATGATATGACTTTATTCTCAGAAAAGTTCTAACATGTTCTTCTTTGATAGATTCATTACTTATTCCTTTAAAAAAAAAAAATACTCATCTAAAAAAATTACGTTGTATACTTGGAAGGTTGCCAATTAGATCTTCTAAAATGTTTTTTTTTGAATAGTCATTTATTCTGAGAAGATGACCATTATAAAACAAACAAACAAAAAGCATGTTTAATTCTTTTAAAATGATGACCTTGATTCAAAAGTATTACGTTTTAAAAATGTGTAATTTTCTCGTTTATTTACTTATTTTCGTAAAAATCTTTATACTATTTTTTTACATGAATATTTCTTCAGTATAGTGACAGTTTTCTTACATTTTCCTGACAACGTGTATATATAAGCTTTTCAATATTAGCTCCCCATGAAACAATGATCATGAAAGGCAATTTTAACAAAGGAGCGAATAAAGATGACCACGTTTTTACGATCAGATGAATTTGATTGATTGATTGATGACTTCATTCATAAAAGTTTTAAACACACTTTTATTCTCAGAAAATCAAAGAGTACAAAACATATCTTTAGAAGAAATACTTTATTCATGAGTTTTCCTCAAAACTTTTCTCAAAGAACACAAATCTCTCAACACGTCCTACTTTGGGCCTTGCATTTGTATTTCAGCGCACAGGTTGAGTTCACAAAGTCAAATGTGATGTTTCGGACTTAAGATGCCGCTAATTCCATCCTGGGTGTTTGAATTTAATTTGGAAGGACATGTTTAGGTGTAATCAGTACAATGGGGAAATTGCCAGTAAACAAACGTAAGCACGTTCCATAATTGCTTGATTGAGATTGATGGCGGGCGTGCCATAATGACGCCGTGTGGGAACAAACAAGGTCAACGCCATTCACGTGAGCAATTTAACAGCTCCCGCGATTGTGCCCGTTTCCTCTCCCGCCCACAGCGGCAACGGAAATGGCTCTCCTGTTGTTGCTGTTATTTTCCGCTCCAATTGAAAGAGGCCTCACGGCAATTTTGCTTGTGAGGTTTTATCAGTAGATGGGTGGTATTAAATACCAAAAAAAAACAAAAAACCCTCCACCGTTAGTTTGCAGTGCTCCTTCACGTCAAGGTGGGGGGTGGGGGGGGTTGTCTCATCACAAAACGGAAGTACAGTAGATGTATTGAAATAGAAATAAAATACAACTCTTTCCCACAACTATATTCTTGAAAAAAAGAACACAACCACATAGCTTAGCCTTTAATCCGCTATGCTAATGCTAATACGTAATGGGAAACGCATAGATAACACTTTGAACGCAAATGCGGGAAAATCACATTTAAGCATTCAATTTAATAACACTATGTCATATCTTCTTTATCGTCTGCCAGGAGCAGTTCCGATGAGACCTCTAAACGATATTGTATGTCTTATAGTGCCCCCAGGTGGCCAAGGTGGGCAACGACGAAATGGCCATTTAATTGATGCAAGGGGAGAAAAACTGTTGTTTTTGTTAGAGTGCTGTTTTTGTTTTGTTGGGTTTTCTCCGGGTGCTCCGGTTTCCTCCCATCCAAAAACATTTATTGTGCACACCCCCGTCTTTGTGTGCCCTGCATTGGCACAAATGTCCCCCGCCTACTTTTTTGAGGATTTTTTTTTTGTTTTTGTTAGAGTGCTGTTTTTGTTTTGTTTTTTCATTTTATGAAGAAGATGAATGGGATTTTCATTCATTTAAATGGGGAAAGAAGATTTGAGCTACATACCTCGAATAAATAGGATTCAAAAGGATTTTAGTGAAGATCTGCATTAGAGGTGGGTTTGAAAAAAACAACTCATTGGTGTTGAATATAGGGCATGCTGGAGCCTATTCCAGCTGTCTTGGGACAGTAGGTGGGGGACATCCTGAACCGGTTGCCAGCCAATCGCCAGAATCGAACGCTGCACCTCTGCACTGTGAGGTCGACATGCTAACCACTGGATCACCAGGGCGCCACACATATTATTAATTTGTGCTGTTACTAATTTTTTTAATTTTTTTGTCATCTTACTTTTGGCGAGAGTCCAGGATGACAAGGAGGGAGAAGTGAGGAAAACGTCATTGAGGGTGTGCTCGCTGCCTTCAAAGCCGCCGCTATATTTAACTGTGGTTAAAAATAATAACCACACTTCATGAAGCACCTGTATCATAATGACAAGCAACTGATTTCCCATAATAACCACAGTGGCCCAATTTTCTCACATTGCTATTAAAGTTTTCATTTTTCCAGCCACGAGTCTTCTTCAAGTACCCTCTGAATGACAGTGTTCACCACTTAGATGACAGATATCGCTCAAGATAGTCTCCAAGCCCAAGACTGTACTTCGTCATCAGAGAAGAAGAGCAAGCAGGTCGGTCCTGGCCAGAAACCAGGACCAAATTAGGTCGAGGAAACGGTTTCTATAAGGTGAAAATAGGAAACAGATTATACAGCATGTTCACTAAATTCATACATCGTTTGCCATGGAAGATTTTACCCAACGTCTCATGTCAAGGTACACAAACGGGGAACTGGTGACAGTTCAAGTAAATTGTTATTTATGTAATATACCGTATACAATTTATATTATAGTGAAATATTGTATGTTAGACGCTTTGGACTATTTTTTTATTCTTTTTAGAGATATAAAAAAATATCTGTCTTTTTTATTGATGATTGAATATTTCAAGCATCTCGAGTGTTTTGAGAGAAGGCGAAAGAAACGTTCTAACGCACATTTTAGGGGCTCTGAATTAGCAAAACATTTCAAAAGCGGCTCTCACCAAAAGGTTAAGAGAAAACATCTCATTAAAAGGATAGTGAAAGCTTCCAGCGTCACCTTCAGCGTCACCTTCAGCAGCGCCCGCGAGGACGGCGCACCCTTCTCCCGCCTCCCGCCGCCAAGGTGCAACTGCACAAGACCTTTGCCAATTTGAGTTGGCTGTTCCACTTCACAGGGAGCACCCAGACACAATAAGCACATTTCTTATCGGCCTCTTGCGCTAATCTTTCTATCGTATTTACAATTGTGGATGCATAATTCATTTCCTTTTCATTTCAAATGCTGTCATTATCTGCCACGTGTGGGGGGAAAAAAAAAAAAAAAGATTGTTCCTTTATTTAGTCATTTCTCTGAATACAAAAAGTATTGGCTTTCGGCGGGGCAGCCTTGAAGCGCTGCCATCATTTATCAGTCCCACTCCATTTTTACTTCCCAAATTAATTAGTTCAGTCATTAAAAATTACATGTTTTAATTAAATTGCAGCCAGATCCACGCCCGTCACCTGGGAAGGGAAAAAGGCCCGGGGGGGTTGGAGTTTAGCGCTTTCAATGGGCTTCTTCGTGTGCTTTTAAAATGGAGGAACCTGAAATCTGAAAATTGTGTGTGTGTGTGTGTGTGTGTGTGTGTGTGTGTGTGTGTGTGTGTGTGTGTGTGTGTGTGTGTGTGTGTGTGTGTGTATTTGCAGGTGGTGTTTTGCGGTGGGATTTCTCTCGGTAATCGAGTTTCCTCCCATATTCCTAAAACATGCATAGTAGGTTCATTGGACACTCCAGATTGTCACTTGATGTGAGTGTGAGTGGGAATAGTTATTCGTCTATGTGTGCCCTGCGATTGGCTGGCAACCAGTTCAGGGTGTCCCCTGCCCACTGCCCAATGAAGGCTGGGATAGGCTTCGGCACTCCCGTGACCCTGGTGAGGATGCGCAGATTCGAAAATGGATGGATGGATGTTTGCTCTTGCTGAGCCATTGAAAGATGTAATACCAGTGTTCACCACAGGATGGCAGACATCACTCACCAGCGCCTGCCACCCAGAGGCTGGAATTGTGAAGAAGAGCATGTCACGGCATTGAACAGAGGGCAGCCATCTTATGTTGCTGCTATTCCTGACGACTGGTGTATTTTTCTGCTGAAAACACTGCTATCAACGTGTGCTTTATGCTAGGATGCCTGTAAGTACTATTAAGAACAAAATGTACAGTTAGCATCGACCATTCAGAGTATATTTTCTGAGTATTGTGAATTGTAACTGACAGAACTTAGGCTTACCCATCCATCCATCCATCCATTTTCTACTGCATATCCGGGGTCAGGTGGCGGGAGCAACAGCTTTAGCAGAGACTTCCCTCTCCCCAGCCACTTGTTCCAGCTCTTCACGGGGGATCCCAAGGCGTTCCTAGGCCAGCTGGGAGACACAGTCCCTCCAGCATGTCCTGGGTCATCACCGGGGCCTCCTGCTGGTGCGACATGCCCGGAACACCTCACCAGGGAGGCGTCCAGGAGGCATCCGAATCAGATGCCCGAGCCACCTCATCTGGCTCCTCTCGACTCTGAGCCCCTACCGGATGGCCGAGCTTCTCACCTCATCTCTTAAAGTGACAGTGCTCTGTTTTTTAAACAAGGCAGCATTCACGACAAAAGTGCAAGTATGCTTGGCCTGGTTACATTTGGAATGTATTTCTTTTATGCGGACATAAATTCATCATCCACCGTTATTTTTGAATGCCTGTTTCGATAGACGAGAGACACTTCTACGTTCATTTATCTGGTGGCGCTCAACAATGTTAAGTGTCAGTGTAGCAGCAGCTGCTGTCAGTCAGAAGACGTGTATTTACATGCGAATGCGTTTACATTTTGTTGTGCTTAACGTGTGAAGTACAATTGCCAACGAAATAAAAGGTTTGTTCAGAGAACGAAAGAATTACTTAGAAGACACTTAAGGACATTGTAAGAAGAGTGAGCCGTACAAAGTTGGCCAATTATGTCGATAATGACTTTTCCGACACATCATTACATCTCATCTACATCTATTTAAGAGCAGTCGGTGCAACCCACGCCGTTTGTTTGCAACATGTGAAAAATCAATGACAGTAATTTGCTGACTTTGTGGGTGCAGGGTTCATTATTTATGTGTGTCTATTCCACTTGGTGACGCTAATTTAAAAAATGTATCTTCACTTTTGGCAAAGTTTCTCTTACGATGGTGATGGCGTTACCTAACCAGGAATTCTTTCAATCAAGGGTGACTACGCAGTCTTTCGTGCTCTATAATGGGACTCTCATTATGTCAGTCCGGAGACTAAAATAAATGACTTTCTACCAGTAAAGGTAACTCAAAAAAAAAAGACGTTTTTAAATGTGTCTTTAAATGGTTCACTGCGCCACCAGAAAACATATTTATAAATAGTGGTTTTTTTTTTTTTTTTTTTTTAAGGGTATGTCAAAAAGATACACCCGGATAGGCTTTGTTTTCTTGAGCTGTAAAATGTATGAAATGCTTAATGAATGCATTAAATAGTTGAACCGTCCCCTATGTTCTGCTTCATTAAAGGACTGAATGATATCATTAATATTCTTCGCCCTTCTGCCTTACTTAGTAATTATGACTTTGAGGCTTTGTGTCATTCACTACGTTAATATGTTATGCTTTCCTACATTTTTAGGCGATGCTGCGTTATCTAATGTGATGTCTGATGTTATGCTAGAGTCTGACCTTGTTTCTGTCACGTTTGCGTGGTGGTAGTCAGAGTAGGACCCCAAAAAGCAGGGAGGCAGGGAGGAGCAGAGTGGATTGACCAAAATGTATTTAACAAAAAATACACACAGGAGTACAACGGAAAAGCACCAAGTCACAAAAAGATACCTTGGTCCACACAGTAAACAAACATGACAGGAGCACACATATGCTCACAGTCACAATGACCAACCAAGACTGACAGAATCCAGGGAACTAAATACAAGCAAAGTGACGAGACAACGAGAAACACCTGGACAAGACAAAAGGGTTGAGGAGCTAATTGGTTACACACAGGGACACTGATAACGAGAACAAGTGGCGAAAAAAAGGCACATGAGGAATCAAAACCAAACGTAACCAGACCGAAACATTTTCTTTTAATACAGTCGCAGTTTTGATACATCCTCATTTATATAACGCTTTCACAACAGATGATTTTTGGGCAAAAAGCGCCTTACTCAACATGGTCATCTTTTTGGGGTTGAAAAAAACGACCATGTGTAGAAAGGCGTTTTTAGCCGAAAAAAACGACGATGTAAAGTCAGGGGTTTTTAGCCGAAAAAAAGACCATGTATAATAAGGCGGGTTTTTTTGCCCAAAAAAAACAACCATGTATAATAAGGCGTTTTTAAGCCTCCAAAAACTACCATGTAAAGTAAGGTAATTTTTAACCCCCCCAAAAAACGACCATGTATAGTAAGGCATCTTTTGCTGAAAAAAAACGGCTATGCAGGCGTTTTTTTGCCGAGAAAAAAGACCATGTATGATGTATAGTAAGGCGTTTTTTAGGTCGAAAAAAAGACCATGTATAGTAAGGCGTTTTCAGACCCCCAAAAAACGCCGATGTATAGTGACGCATTTTTTTTTTTTTGCAGAAAAAAAGACCAAGGATAGTAAGGCGTTTTTTTAACCCTCCACATCCCAAAAAAACGACCATGTATAGAAAAAAAATAACCATGTATAGTAAGGTGTTTTCAGCCCTCAGAAAAATCGCCATGCTTCACGTGCAGAGGTATCGGGTGTCGATGCAGTGTCCCCGGCTTGAGGCGTTTTTCTTAATTACCCCTCACAAAAAAGACATGTATAGAGAGCGTAGGTATGAGTGTGAGCGTCTCTGTGATTTGTTCGTGTATAGGCAACCAATTCCCCCTGCATTGGCCAACGACATGTATTCAGGCGTGTCCCCCGCCTACTGCCGAAGAGCTGGGATAGGCTCCAACGACCCTATGAATAGTAAGCGTTCCCAAAAATGGATGTATAGTAAGGTTTTTTCAGCCGAGAGAAAACGACCATGTATAGTAAGGCGTTTTTTTAATGACCCCAAAAAACGACCATGTATAGTAAGCCGTTTATTTCATGACCCCAAAAAACGACCATGATTAGTAAGGCGTTTTTTGCTGAGAAAACGACCATGTATAGTAAGGTGTTTTTTGCTGAGAAAATGACCATGTATAGTAAGCCGTTTTTTTCATGACCCCAAAAAACGACCATGATTAGTAAGGCGTTTTTTGCTGAGAAAACGACCATGTATAGTAAGGCGTTTTAACTCCCAAAAAACGACCATGATTAGTAAGGCGTTTTTTGCCGAGAAAACGACCATGTAGAGTAAGGCGTTTTTTGCCGAGAAAACGACCATGTAGAGTAAGGCGTTTTTTTAATGACCCCAAAAAACGACCGTGTATAGTAAAGCGTTTTTTGCAGAAAAAAAGACCATGTATAGTAAGGCGTTTTTAGCCCTCAAAAAACCGACCATGTATAGTAAGGCGTTTTTAACCGAAAAAAACAACCATGTATAGTAAGGCGTTTTCAGCCCCCAAAAAACGGCCATGTATAGTAAGGGGTTTTGGGCCGAAAAAAAATGACCATGTATAGTAATGTGTTTTGAGCCAAAAAAACCGACCATGTATAGTAAGGCGTATTTTAGGCCGAAAAAAAGACCATGGATAGTAAGGCGTTTTAGACGAAAAAAACGACGATGTATAGTAAGGCTTTTTTTTTTGACGAAAAAAGACCAAGGATAGTAAGGCGTTTTTTAACCCCCCACATCCCAAAAAAACGACCATGTATAGTCAGGCTTTTTCAGCCCCCAAAAAACTACCATGTATAGTAAGGCATATTTTTGGAAAAAAAACGACCATGTATAGTAAGGGGGTTTGGGCCGAAAAAAATGACCATGTATTGGAAGGCGTTTTAAAAAAAAGACTATGCGTTTTAAGCCCCAACAAAACGACCATGTATAGGAAGGGGTTTGGGGCCGAAAAAAAAATGACAATGTATAGTAAGGCGTTTTTAGCTGAAAAAAAACGACCATGTATAGGAAGGCGTTTTTAAGCCCCAAAAAACGACCATGTAAGGTAAGGTAATTTTTAACCCCCCCAAAAAACGACCATGTATCGTAAGGCGTTTTTTAGGCCGGAAAAAAGATCAGGTATTGTAAGGCATTTTTAAGCCCCAAAAACGTCTCGTAAAGTTACCCATGTTCTTTAGATGACACAGGAAGACTTGAGCTGGAATTGAACCTCACTCACTAACCATTCGACTATCAAGGAGGTCATAACTGTTCTACATTGTCCCTATATAAGACAGCTTTTTCTAAAATACGTGCCCATAAATCAGAAGGCTTTTAAAAAAAAAGTATTTTCTAGAGGAAGTAGAGGAAGGCTTTTTCCCAAGAAAATAACGACCATGTATAGTCAGGCGTTTTTTTGCTGAAATAATCAGCCATGTCTAGTAAGGCATTTTTTAACCCCCAAAAAATGGGTATGGATAGTAAGGCGGTTTTCACAGTCAGAAAAGACAATCATGTATAGTAAGGCGTTTTGTGAATTGCTCCTTGGTGGAGGTGTGAGCACGAACAAGAGGATCAGTAGACAGACGGCTATGCATGTTGGCAAGGCTGGAGCTGGAATCGAAACCTGGACCTTTGCGCTGTGAGGCCGACATACTAACCATTCGACTATCAAGAAGGGCACAAGCATTTTACATTGTCCCTATATCAGTTTTTTTTCTAAAATCGCTTGTTTTTTTTGTTGTTTTTTTTAAGTATTTTTGAAGGAGAGGATGGCTTTTTTCACAAGAAAAAATTTTCTTGAAAGGTGTTTTTTAACCTAAAAAAGATGACTTTTTTACAGCGACAAAATAAACATGTTTGCAGGAGTAAAGTGTTTTGTGAATTGTTCCTTGGTGTGAGTGACTTTCCGGGAGAAAACAGCACATGTTTGGCCATGCGTGTCTTTGAGAACACACAGGAAGGCTGGATCCTGAATCAAACTCTGCACTTCTGCACTGTGATGCAGACGCACTAACCATTCGACTACCAGGGAGGTCATGAACAGTCTACATTGTCCCCTTACAAGACCGTTGTTTGTTTGTTTGGTTTGTTTTTTAAATTCAAGACCAGGAATTTACCAGGAATTTAATAGTGCAGGAAAGCGGTTTTCACAACAATAAAAAGACCATGTAGATAGCAAGGCGTTTTAAACTAAAAAGGATGACCATTGATAAGAAGGCGTTTTTGGCCGAAAAAAATGACCATGTATAGTAGGGCATTTTTCCTGAAAAAAAATGACGATGTATAGTAAGGCGTTTTTAACCGAAAAAAACGACCATGGATAGTAAGGCGTTTTTAAGGCGGTTACCAGTGGCGTTTTTTTGGGCCGAACGTGTTTTTGGGCCGAAAAACGTTTTTAGCCGATGTATAGTAAGGCGTTTAGCCGAAAAAAATTTTTACGGGTTTTTAACCGAAAAAAATGAACCATGTATAGTAAGGCCTTTTTAGACGTTTTTAGCTGAAAAAAATGACCATGGAGATAGGCCTCGAGACGTGAAGGCTTTTTAACCGACCCAGAATGATAGTAAGGCGTTTTTAGCCAAAAAACCCACCTGTATCGTAAGACGGCCGGAAAAAATGACCATGTATTACCGAAAAAAACAGCATAGTACCGAGGCGTTTTTAGCCGAAGACCATGTTATAGTAAGGCGTTTTTTAGCTGAAAAAAATGACCATGTATAGTAAGGCTTTTAAACAAGAAAAGCCCGAAAAAAACGACCATGTATAGTAAGGCGTTTTGTTATACGCCATAAAAAACGACCATGACCATGCATAGTAAGGCGTTTTTACGAACCGAAAAGGCGTTTTAGCGACACCATGCATAGTAAGGCGTTTTTAGCCGAAAAAATGACGACCATGGAGAAGGCGAGGCCTGAAAAAAACAACCATGGATAGGAAGGCGTTAAAGTAAGACCTTAGCTGAAAAAATGACCATGTATAGTAAGGCGTTTTAGCTGAAAAAACCCACCTTAGGATAGGAAGGCTTTTTAGTTTTTTTGACCAAAAAATTTTAGTTAAGGCGTAAACGTTTTTAAGGCGGATGTTTTTTTAAGAAGTTACATAACGACGATGTAAAGGCGTACCGAAATGATACTGTATAGTTTGGAATGGAAAAAATTTTACCACTGTTTTATGGACTACGTAAAAAAATAGATTTTTACGACGAAAATGGAAAACCGACGATGATATAGTAAGGCGTTTTTTGAAAATAACCATGCTTTTTTTTTTAAGCCTTTTTTAGCTGCCCAATGTTATGTAAAGGCCTTAAGGCGTGCCATAGTACGAAAAAAAACAACCATGGACGTAGTACCATGACTTTTACCCACATGACGTTTTAACGATAAAACGATGTATAGTGCCGGAGCTGAAAAATGAGCCTGGACCATAGTAAGGCAGATGGGCCGAGTACTTTAAAAACGACCATGGAGTAGGCGTTTTTTGCTGGAAAAAAATGAACCCCTTGGAGTTAAGACGGCCGGAGAGGCGTTTTTAGCCAAAGCCATGGCGTTTTTACGAACAACCACCTTGATAGTAGACGACCATGCCATGTAAGACGACCATGGATAGTAAGGCGTTTTACCATGGCCGAAAATAACGACCATATGTATAGAGTAAGGCGTTTTAGCGCTGTACCATGTATAAAGCATGAGAGTATAGTAAGGCGTTTTTTAGCTGAAAAAATATAGTTTTTTTAGCGTTTTTTGCCGGACATAGTAAGACTGTTTAAAGACGTTTTTTACGACCACCATGGATAGGTAAGGCGTTTTCAGCTGAAAAATACGACCATGGTTTATACGACCACCATGACCAGGTGACCGAAAAAAACACGTACGACCATTGTTTTTAATAGACCTTTTATGACATAGGAGGCGTTTTTAGCTGATAACGACCATGTATCGGCGTAAAAAATGTAGATTATAGCATGTATAGTAGAACCACCTTGTTTTTAAGGTGTATAGACTTTTACGAGCGACCAGTGTATAGAACAGCGCATAGTAAGGCAGCTAGTAGGCTTTTTGACCTGGACCATTGATAGGCCTAGTCAGCTGACCGAACCACCGAAAAACGCTGCCGGATGTACCCAGTAGGTATAGCGTTTTCACGGAAAAAACGACCATGTATAGTTGGTGTTTTTAGCACATGACCATAGGGATAGTATAGTGGCGTGTTTTTGCCGGATAGTATTTTTAGCCGAGAAAAAATGACTGCGTTTTCACGGACCAAAGGAAATGACGACAGTATATGTTTTTAACCATGTATAGTAAGACGTTTTTAACGATGTAAAAAACGGCGTTTTCACCAGAAAATAACGTTTTTCACGGAAAAAAACGACCATGTATAGGCCGAAAAAAATGACCATGTATAGTAAGTAAGCGTTTTTACGACCAGGTATACATATAGTTTTTAACCGTGTATAGTAAGTGCCGGAAAAACGACCAGGTAGCCGGCCTTTTTATAGCCTGAGGATATAAAAGCTTTTAACCGACGACCACGACGCACCATAGACCATTAGGCCTATAGTAAGGCGTTCGGATAGTAAGGCCATGGAGCCGAGTATGTTTTAGCATGTATAGTAAGGCGTTTTTTAGACGAAAACAGACATGGAGAGTGAAGGCCTTTTTAGCTGAAAAAATGACCATAAGGCGTAAGCGTTTTTTACATTTTTAACCGCCGACGAAAAAACAACCATGTGAGAGTAAGGCCTTTTTAGCTGGAAACGACACCATGGTATAGTAAGGCCTGACCATGTATTAACTTTTTTTAAAAAAAAATGGCCTTTTTAGGCTGAAAAAAAAAAAAACGTAAGTGTGTTTTAGCGTTGACCATGTTGGGTATGTAGCGTTTTTGGAGAGACCATTTTCAAGACATGATTACCGTAAGGATAAAGGCGTCTAAGGCCGAAAAAAACGACCATAGGTAATGGCTAAGAAAAAAATGACCATGTTTTTTCAAAAACGACCAAAATTGTAGCCACGCAACGTTTTTGCTCCAATATATGTAAGAGCCGTAAGGCGTAAGGCGTCTAAGGTGTGGAGATATGTATAATTCAACGTTTTTTACGAGTAAGTTGTTAGCCGTTGATAGTTACATGGTGGATGTAGGACGTATAGCGTTTTACGTTTTTTCAGTACCGTACCAGGTAGCTAGGCATCTAGAATATAGTTTTTTTTCCGACCATGACGAATACTAAGGTGTCACGGACAGCTTCTATAGTTTTTTTGGCCGCTAAAAACGGTCAACATGGTGTTTCAGCTTCAGCGTTAGAGACCTATTGTATCAAGTCAGACAACCATGCCTATATCCACATGGTCCACCAGAATAGATGGCGCCTTGCCTTCCTAAAGTAAGGGGAAATGATATTTTTCAGCTTTACTATACATGGTTTTTCAGTATAGTTTTTTAAATTTTTTTTCGGCTAATTACTATACATGTGATTAGTTTTTTCAGCTTAGCCGAGGCATTACTTGGTTTTCCATAGTATCCGAAAAAAACGGATGAACTCCAGTAAGGCCATCATAGCGCTGAAAAAATGAAAAATCCATGCTAAGGCCTTATATCCGGGATAGCCGAAAAAAATCGGCTTCGTAATTACGGCCTTTATACTGAAAAAATACTGGTCATGTTAATTAAAAAAACGCCTTACCTATGTACATGGCATTTTTTATCGATAACCCATTACTATATTACATGGGTTTTTGGACGGGGATACACGCTCCTTTTTTTTCGGCTACTTACTATCAACGCCTACTTATACATGGTCGTTTCTAAAAACGACCTTACTACTACTATCCATGGACTACCGGTCATTTTTTTTCGGTAAAACGACTTAAAAAAACGCCTTACCAGCTAAATGGACCTCCATAGCCGACGAACCAGTACGGTGTATTTTTCGTTGCCGCCTTATACAAACTGGTCATGGTAGCCCTTGGTACGCGCCTATATCCACATTACTCTAGCACGATGGTCGTTATTTTCGGCTACATACTTCACTGGTCGTCGTTTTCAGCGCCTATACCGGGTGCTTTTTTTTTTTTCGTTTTTTTCATCTGACATGGTCCAGCTTTCGTTAAAAGGGTCATTTTGTTGGTCTGGTCTAAAATCGCCATATCCATGCTTAGCATTTTTTTCGGCTAAACCTTACCTCTCTTACTTTTTTCCGTAAAAACGCCTCGCCTATAAATTACGCCTTACTTGTCCTAACTACCTTTTTTCTTACTATCCATGCTCGTTTTTTTCGGCTAAAAACTTCTCTATTCCACATTTATTTTTAAAAAACGCCTTTCTATCCATGGTCCGGTAAGCGGTAAAAACCCTAAAAACGCCTTATCTCCATTTTCTATTTTCCGCTAAAAAACGCCTTTTACTTCATCCAGGTCAGGGGTCTCCCTGCTATACTCAGGTCCTGGAGGGCCGCTGTCCTGCAACTCTGCGGAAGATTCAAATCATCAATCAGCCTTGGTATTGAACCTCGTGTTGGAATACACAAACAGCCTTACCATACATGACAGGGTGTCAAGTTACTATACATGGATCTAGCAAAAAAATTACGATCACTTACTGGTCAACAACTTGGAAAACATGCATACTATGATGGTCGTTATTTTGGGGGCTTAAAACGGGGGGTAAAAAACCCTTGACCAGGTTGGTTATTTTTGTCTGAAAAACGCCTTACTATACATGGTCGTTATTTTCGGCTATACAAACACCATTACTCATTTTTTTCGGTTTTTTTTTTCTAAAAGCCTTACTATATTTTCCATGGCTAAAAACGCTTCCGCCTTTATATGGTCGGTTTTTTCCGTTAAAAACGTATACATGCCTTACTTCATATACATGGTTCGTTGCTAAAACGCCTTTCATGGTCGTTTTTTTCAGCTAACTGATATACCACATTTTTTTCCTAAAACGACTCGATCTTAGTATACATGGTAGTACCTGTCTTATATGGTTACTTTTTTCGAATATTCGCTAAAAACTTACTATCATCTTACTCTCCACTAAAAACGCCTTCCTATACATCAGTTTTTTTCAGCAAAACATAGGGCCGCTACTAAAGTCTCCCTGTTGCAACACACCTGATTCGATCAAAAACTGAATCGCATGCAGGACAGCGGCCCTTGGCTATACATGGTTGGTAGACTTACCAATCATGGTTGTTTTTTCAGCATACACCTTCCAAATGAAAGGTCAAAAAACTACTGGTCGTTCCTAAAAACGCCTTTCTAAAAAAACGCCTGATATACTCATATACGCGTTTTTTGGGTTATTCAAAACGCCTCCATGATGGTCTTTATTTCGGCCTTCGTTTGTTCTGCTCATGAAAAAACGACTTCAGTTATATACTTGCCTTAGCATATACATGGTAATTTTTTGGGGCGTAAAACACCTATAACATGTCCGTCTGACAAACCCCTATTACACATCCAAAAACACCTATAAACATGTAAAACGCCTTATCACATGCTCGGTTTTTTTTCGGCTAACGCTTTACTTCGTTATTTTCGGCTTTACATAATTGGTTCGCATACTGTATATGGTCGTTTTTGGGTAAAAACGCCTTATTTGGGTCGCCTGACATACACGGTCTTTATTTCGGCAATAATGAAACGCCATTACCAATTTTTTGGGGCTTAAGGTGGTATGTTTCGGCCTAGCTAACCCCTTAACGCCTTCCATACATGGTTATGAAAACGCTTTACTCTATGGTCACATTGTCATGGTTTGTTAAAAACGTTAAAAACGCCTTACTTGGTCGTGGTCGTTTTGGGGTACTATACATGGTCCTGACCTCCTCTAGACTATGGTCTTTCTTCGGCGCCTAAATTGTCCTGATTTACAATTTTTGTAAAACGCCTCTCATGCATGTCGGTGTTTTTTTCGGCTGGGGAGCTAACCCAATTTCGTTGGCTTTTTTCTAAAACCCCTTACCTTACACTATACACATGGCTTTATTTCTTATTTTCGTTATTTTCGCCTTAAAAACGCCTGAAAAAAACGCCTACTTCAAAAACTGGTCAAAAACGCCTACATCCTATACGTGGCATGCTAAACGCATAAAACATGGTCATTTTTTTTCGGCCCCATAATGGTCATTTTTTGGGGGTAAAAAACGCCCTTACCAATCATGGTTGTTTTTTTTTGGTAAAACAGTAAAAATCAGTAAAAAATGCCTTACTATACATGGTCGTATTATTTTGTTAACAACAACTTCTTACTATACATGGTTACTATAAAACTCATACACTGGTGTCGTTACTATACATGGGTGGTTTTTTTCCGGCTTATTTTCGGCTAACGCCTTATATCCATACATGGTCGTTAGGTGGTCGTCTTACATCTTTTTTTTTTTCTTTTTTCACTCTTCTTACCAATGGTCGTTTTTTTATTTTTGCTAAAAACGCCCTTATAACATGGTCAGCCTAATATACATCATACGGTTACCCCTCTACTTATACAATGGTCATTTATTTTGGGGGCTAACTATCATGTGGTCTTACATGATCATACGTCACATCGCGTAAAACCCTTACCCCTTATAACATGGTTTTTTTCCGGCTAAAAACGCGTTACTATCATGGTCGTTTTTTCCGCTAAAAACGCCTTACTACACGACTTACTATACTAAACATCTTTTTATACGCTAAAAAACACCTATTCATGGTCATTCTTTTTTTTTTTTTCCGCTAAAAACGCGTACTATACATACACATGGTCGGGTTTTTTGGCTAAAAACACGGCGTACTATCCATGCGTTACTTCATCACATTTTTTTTCGCTCGGTCGTTTTTTCGTCTAAAAACGACTATACTATCCATGGTCGTATTTTTTCCATTCCACCCCTTTATCATGGTTTTTTTTTTTCGTGGTCAATGGTCGGTTTTTTCGGCTAAACGCCTTACTATCATTCCAACATGTCATTTATTTTTTCGGCTAAAAATTTCGCCTTACTATCCATGGTCGTTTTTTTCAGCTAAAAACGCCTTACTATACATGGTCATATATCATGGTCGTTTTTTTTCCCGCTAAAAATTTCGCCTTACTACACATGTTTTTTTTCGGTAACAACACCTTTATCGGCTAAAAGCACCTTACCTATTCACATGTCGTCGCGCCTTTACTATACATGGTCGTTTTTTCGGTAAAAAACGCACTTATACATGTATACATGGTAGTAAAAACCCCTTTTTCGGGTAGTTACTATACATATCGTGGGTATACTGGTAGTATTTGGGGTAATGGTAGTTTTTTGGGGTAAAAACGCCTTACCATACATGGTCGTTTTTTTCAGCAAAAAAATGCCTTACTATACATGGTAATTTTTTGGGGGCTTAAAAACACCTATAAACATGGTCGTTTTTGGGGGTAAAAACGCCTTACTATACATGGTCATTATTTTCGGCTAAAAACGCCTTACTATACATTCATGGTCGTTTTTTTCGGCTAAAAACGCCTTACTATACATGGTCGGTTTTTTTCGGCTAAAAACGCCTTACTATACATGGTCGTTATTTTCGGCTAAAAGCACCTTACTATACATGGTCGTTTTTTGGGGTAAAAACGCCTTAGTATACATGGTAGTTTTTTGGGGTAAAAACGCCTTACTATACATGGTCGTTTTTTTGGTGTAAAAACGCCTGACTATACATGGTCGTTTTTTGGGTTAAAAACGCCTGACTATACATGGTCTTTATTTCGGCCTAAAAAACGCTTTACTGTATATGGTCATTTTTTGGGGGCTGAAAAAACGCCTTACCTTACTTGTCATTTTTTGGGGCTTACGCCTTCCTATACATGGTCGTTTTTTTCAGCTAAAAACGCCTTCCAATACATGGTCATTTTTTTTCGGCCCAAAACCCCTTACTATACATGGTCGTTTTTTGGGTTAAAAACGCCTGACTATACATGGTCTTTATTTCGGCCTAAAAAACGCTTTACTGTATATGGTCGTTTTTTGGGGTCATGAAAAAAACGCCTTACCTTACATGGTCATTTTTTGGGGCTTAAAAACGCCTTCCTATACATGGTCGTTTTTTTCAGCTAAAAACGCCTTCCAATACATGGTCATTTTTTTTCGGCCCAAAACCCCTTACTATACATGGTCGTTTTTTGGGGGTAAAAAACGCCTTACTATACATGGTCTTTTTTTTTTCGGCCAAAAAGAGTCTTCCTATACATGCTTGTTTTATAGGCCGAAGGCGTTTTTTTGCAGAAAAAACAACCATGTTTAGCAGAAAAAACAACCATGTTTAGTAAGTCGTTTTAACCATGCTAGCAGCAAGCGTAGTTTTTTAAGCCACCATGTAAAGCAAGGCGTTTTAAGCCGTTTTTTTAACGACATGCCGTTAGCTGAAACCGTTTTTAGCTGACTGATATGACCATTTGTAAGGGCTTTTTAAAAAAAAGAAGGCGTTTTTAACCCCCAAAAAACGACCATGCTTAGTAAGGTGGTTTTTAAGCCGAAAAAAAGACCATGTATAGCAAGGCGTTTTTAGCCGAAAAAAATGACCATGGCATGTATAGTAAGGCGTTTTTTTAACGACCGCAAAAAAGACCATGTATAGTAAGGCGTTTTTTGCTCATAAAAACGACCATGTATAGTAAGGCGTTTTTTTGCCGAAAAAAAACGACCATGGCATGTATAGTAAGGCGTTTTTTTAACGACCGCAAAAAAAGACCATGTATAGTAAGGCGTTTTTGCTGAAAAACGACCATGTATAGTAAGGCGTTTTTAGGCAAAAAACGACCATGTATAGTAAGGCGTTTTTTAGGCCGAAAAAAAGACCATGTATATTAAGGCGTATGTATGGTAAGGAGTTTTTAGCCCAAAAAAAACGAGTACGGCCTTTTTTTTTTTTCTGAAAAAAAGACGTGAGTATGGCGCCCCCTGATATGGGCTGTTCGGTCCCTATACTGCCAATGTCAGAGTTTGTTTCGCATTGCTGGCAATAAGTCGGAATTGTTTCCAGTGAGGGTTGTACTCCGCCAAGGCTGCCCTTTGTCGCCGTTTCTGTTCATCACTTTTATGGACAGAATTTCTAGGCGCAGCCGAAGCGTTGAGGGGGTCCGTTTTGGTGGCCTCAGTATTGCATCTCTGCTTTTTGCAGATGATGTGGTCCTGTTGGCTCCTTCAAGCAGGGCTCTCCAACTCTCACTGGAGCGTTTCGCAGCTGAGTGTGAAGCGGTTGGAATGAAGATCAGCACCTCCAAATCTGAAACCATGGTCCTCAGTCGGAAAAGGGTGGAGTGCCATCTCCGGGTCGGGGAGGAGATCTTGCCCCAAGTGGAGGAGTTTAAGTATCTTGGGGTCTTGTTCACGAGTGAGGGCAGGAGGATCAGTGCAGCGTCTGCTGTGATGCAGACGTTGTATCGGTCTGTCGTGCTAAAGAAGGAGCTGAGCCAAAGGGCGAAGCTCTCAATTTACCGGTCAATCTACGTCCCAACCCTCATCTATGGTCACGAGCTATGGGTCGTGACCGAAAGAACGAGATCCCGGATACAAGCGGCCGAAATGAGTTTTCTCCGCAGGGTGTCCGGGCTCTCCATTAGAGATAAGGTGAGAAGCTCGGTCATCCGAGTAGAGCCGCTTCTCCTCCACATCGAGAGGAGCCAGATGAGGTGGCTCGGGCATCTGATTAGGACGCCTCCCTGGTGAGGTGTTCCGGGCATGTCACGCTGGCAGGAGACCCCGGGGACGACCCAGGACACACTGGAGAGACTATGTCCCCAGCTGGCCTGGGAACGTCTCGGGATCCGCCAGGAAGAGCTCGTAGAAGTGGCTGGGGAGAGGGAAGTCTGGGCTTCTGCCCCCGCGACCCGACCCCGGATAAGCGGTGGAAAATGGATGGATGGATGGAAAAAAAGGCGTTTTAAGCCAAAAAAAACACAGACCATGTATAGTAAGGCGTTTTTTGCTGGGAAAAAAAACGACTATGTATCATGAGGTGTTTTTTGCCCCCCCAAAAAACCACAACAAACTCAAATGTTTTGAACTAAAGCCATTCTGATCACAAGTAGAAAAATGACATTCATTTGTGTTTGTTAAACACTTCCATTTTCAGTTTGTTTGAACAAATTGCTGATAAAAACAACTTTGAAAATGTTTAATATATTTTCAGGACAACCTTTACTCTTATTGCTACAAGAGTGTTTCTACATCAACCAGAAGGTACAGTACTCCACTTTTTGAAATCAAAATTGCTTTTTTCACTTGCTGTGTTTATTCAGTAAAGCCCTCTTTTGAAAAATATTCCATGAGATTGCACTTCTGTCCAACAATTGATAAATGGTGTAATCAAGTAGAAAACACCAAGAGCAATGATGTAAGATACAAAAGAAAAATAATGTAATGCTAACATTACAGTGGTGCCTTGAGATATGAGTAGAATTCATCCCGTGATTCTGCTGACAATGGCGCTGGTGCACAGTTAATTAAACGTACTATCTGCCATTTTTCAGAGAGGATCAAGAATATATGCTTGTCGGTATTATTGACGGTCTATATATGTTCCCTCACCATTTGTGTTCCTAAGACAAAGCTATGCTGTTGTTTGAAAATACACTTTGTGTACTTGTCTTTGTTTTCAGTTTAGTTTGACATAAACTTTTAATTGGAGAGGCAATAAACAGTTCTTCTTTGAATAATTGTTCGCTCACTGCCTAACTGCTTTGTTGCGATGCAAGTTAACTTTATTGACATTGCACACCATGTTCTTCAACACTATGCTGTTGTTTTCTATAATTACATTACGCTACATTGTGCTGTGCTCTCTTTTTCTTGTTAAAGTTGGCTGAAACAAGTTTTGCTCCTACCAACCAATCAGAGCACCAAAAAAAACAACAACAAAAAACGCTGAAATCATCAAAAGCCAGCTAGCTGAGCGTGTTAGGACGAATTTGAAATCGGAATAATCACTTCGGTTGTAAACAGTTTATGTTACGGGTTCCGAAGGCCCTGGGAGGATAAGATTAAAAAGGCAACACTCATCTACAAACATTTATTGGGAGTACAGCAGCCAATAAAACACTATGAAACGAAAAATATGGACTTTTGGGAATGAAGTAACACAATTTCACAGAACAAATATTAGAACTGAGTTTGTCAATGTAGGTTGTTTTTTTCTGATAGTGCCAAAGCCAAAAGAGAAGACATTGCACCCCTACTGGTTTCCAGTGATAGCGCCAACACAGTGTAGCAGGTCTCGCTTAGAAAATATCAACTTCAAAGGTCCAAAGTCATATTCATAGATGAGTGTGTTGCAATGTAAGCACTTTTTTTTATCAAGTCAGCATATCCTGAACACGCGCATCAGACTGCCTCCTCAAGAGATTTAAATATCTTCTAAAAATAGCTTAAAATTGCAAAAAAATAGGGCACCGCATCATCACAGTTATGATGCCGGATGCGTGAGTCATCAGAGCGGCAAGCAGCATCGCTATGGCGGCCTGTTTGCATCAGCATCAAACGCTTTGACTAGTAAGGCACTTTGAGATGAAAAAAAAAAAATCTGCCCCGAAAGCAGGCTCTGCTCCACGTCATGAAATTTGTGAGACACGGCTATCATGGGTCGGCCCACAAAAAAAAAATCTTAAGAACCCTGCCATTTGGGTTCAAAGCAACCATTTGAGGTCCAAGTGTCCTGCTTTTCTCAAGAGATTTTGGACAGCTACTAACAAATTGAATTACCGACAGTAAACACCTTAATTTGCCAAGTATGTGAGTTTTCCTGGTGCGTGGTGGGCGGCCATGGTGGCGAAGGTCAAGCTTCGCCGTTCACTGACAAATCTCAGTCTAGATGATCATTTCTTCTCTAAAATGGATTCATCAGGTGCGAAGCCAAGCCTGAATGCAACGTGAGTATTATTATTATTATAGCCTGATCACTTCTCCAATCATTAGCATTGTTTCCTGATTGTCCTCATCACACTAACAATGCTATCTCTTTAAAAGGCAGCTGATTTGCCAATTCAAAAATGTAACAATGAAATAAAATTAATGAAATAACACGGAGCATGTTCATGAATAAAATATGATTTATTCTAAGTGAAGGAGGCAACGTTAACATTGGGGGGTCTTGATTTAAAAGAGCGTTATGGCAGGAACTAGGCAAACCGCAGACTATCACACAAGCAGGCACAAAATATGTCAAGAAGAGTTAGTGAATGACACATACAGTGCGCGGATGGGTGTTATTCGTGGTGGTTGGTGGTGGGGAAACTGAAGCTTCAAATTTGATTCATGAACCCACTGTATATTTTACTCCTCGTGCAGAATTCTCCTGAAAGTACACTGACTTGGCATTTCTTCAATGTCTTTATTTAACCCAACAGTGCCATCTAGAGGAGTCGAAAATACAACAACTGGTTCATCAAACGACACGACTGGGGGGGGGGGTTGTTGCGGATGTTAGTTATCAGTGGAGGCCGAGGTCATGTATCGCAAATATTTTCATCATGGGGGTGTATGGTCGGACGGTAGTTATTGCCGTCGGACACAGTACTCGCCCGCTCAAGCGTAATCAGGCAACCCTGTGCCCTTTGCTCTTGCTTGACCATTTTGGCCTGTAACGGACCGAAATTATATGCAGCCATTATCTGAACCGCTTGATCCTCACGATGGTCGCGGGCATGCTGGAGCCCGTCCCGGCTGTCTTCGGACAGTAGGCGGGGGACACCCTGAACTGGTTGCCAGGCGGTCGCAGGGCACATATAGACAAACAAACATGGACACTCAGTCAGATCAAAGGACCGTGCATGTTTTGGGAATTTGGGAGAAAAACGGAATACCCGGAAAAAAGCCACACAGGCACGGAGAGAACATGCAAACTCCACACAGGAAGGCCAGAATAGAGCCCCAGACCTCTGCACACATATTTTTTTTTCTTAGTATTTAAAGTTTGATCCATGTTTACATTTACATGTGTTGTTTTGGGCGGGTTTTCAGTATTGCATGGTACTTTCCACATAAGAGCATCCTTCTGTAGACAAATACTGAACTGTAAACATCAAACACTAACTACAATAGTATGAACATGATAGGTTCCATGACCAAACTCCAGCCAAGTCCTTCTTTTGGACTAAATATTGACCCAAAAATCCAAAGACTAAGCAAAGTTGGGCCTTTCCTGACATGGTTCACCGTATCAAACCGCTAATGTTAATGTTGGCCACTTCCACAGTATTGAAAGTTCTTGTCACGAAGACGTCTATTTTTAATGGCGCAATTGCAGATTGTTCCACCGCATGATAGCTTCTGTGACAAGGGCACAGTATGCATCATCGGAAGGTGAGAAAAAACAAAAAAAAAGACGTTTCGATGGATTCCAAAATAAGCGTCTGCTCGCGGATTTAACCGTGGATTTGCTTCAGAGGAGCAGCTTATACTGTGTGCCAAATTATTGTGTGAAAGAAACACATTTTGCAACATGTTGCTATTTTTTATTTATTTATTTATTTTTAGATCACTGAAATGAATCCCAAACCAGTTGGGTAATTAGTTTCCTTATTAATGTTATTTTTTTCCCTCTACTTTTTTTTGGGGTGGCAGGAGGGCAGAATTAACTAAACTCACATGTCGAGATACCGCCGTCTATACTTGTGCAAATGAACATCATGAACATGACGCTAAATGTTTGGGGAACAGTAACAGAAGCATTTGGCGAGGCAGTTATGCCGGGCGTCCCCAATGAGGCGACGTCACCTTCCTCCTCGCACCTGCCGCTGCATCTCAACATCTGGACACCCAGCAGATGTTCTCCAATCATTTCTCAGGTGGGTCAAACGTACCGATCCTCGCACTTGAACTCTTCTCACATTGCTTCAAAGAGTTTTCGGATGTATTTATGATCACGTTGGGACGCTTTTTATGGGAATAAGATGGAATACTGCAGTTTTACTTTATAAGGGGAGAATTTTGAGTTTTAATGTCTTGCAATCCCATTTTAAGCAAGTGACACAATATTTTATGCAGTTTGATTCGATGCTGAATTGCAATCATTCGCAAAGTGTGGTATGAATACCACTCCACCCTGAGGGATGGTTTTTATAGTTTGATATGTAATTTTTTTTATATGAGCGTTGAATACAAGGCTTTAGGGTTTTAAACTGCAGTTAGGGTTTCCAATAAAGGTCATGAGTTCATATAAGGCTTTTAAACAAGTACTAGGGTTTTATAGTAAGGTTTTTAAATGCGGTGAGGGTTTCCAAGTAGGGTTTTAAACTAGGGTTAGGATTTCAAAATAGGGTTTTAAAGTCCGGTTAGGGTTTCAAAATAATGTCTTAAACTAGGGTTTGGGTTTTGAAGTCGGATATTAAATTAGGATTAGGGTTTAAAAAAAATTGTCCGGCTAATTTAACGTTAATTCTATTTGAAATATTAACTGAGATACATTGTGCAATTTGAAGTGAAGATTTGTTTTTTCTCTTTTGGAGTAGTCTCATCTGAAAACGTGTAACAATGTCCAACTTTACACTTTTGACAACCTTTCCTAGTTTGTGCCAAAGTTTCCAAGAATGTTTTCAACCCTTTCCAAATCACTTCTCCCCTTAGTAAAAGAAGACTTAATAAAGCAGGCAGAACATCGATACATTGCTGTCAAGCAGGTGAACTATTTGTTGCTGAATAAACCATCCGCGGCAGCCCGGTAGTCCAGTGGTTAGCACGTCGGCTTCACAGTGCGGAGGTACCGGGTTCGATTCCAGCTCCGGCCTCCCTGTGTGGAGTTTGCATGTTCTCCCCGGGCTTGCGTGGGTTTCTCGGGTGCTCCGGTTTCCTCCCACATTCCAAAAAACATGCATGGCAGGCTCGTTGGGCACTCTAAATTGTCCCTAGGTATGAGTGTGTGAGCGTGGATGGTTGTCGTCTCTGTGTGCCCTGCGATTGGCTGGCGACCAATTCAGGGTGTCCCCCGCCTACTTGCCCGAAGACAGCTGGGATAGGCTCCAGCACCCCCCGCGACCCTAGTGAGGATGAAGCGGTTCGGAAAATGGATGGATAAACCATCCGCCATACAGACCAAGTCCATAGAAAGAGATTGCTTTGGAACGGTTTTCTCGAGGCCGTGTATGTCTGTGGTTTATTCCAGTGTGCCATAAATAATTTGCCTTCAACCTTCACAGGCACAAAAATGAAAACGCGTTGCTTATGAGACAAGGAGAACAGTGAGCATGGCGCTTTGAATGCCAATGTGCACATGAATAATCAATGAGTACATATAATGCTTATGGCCATTGACACCATGCACTGGGCCATAAATGTGCTACATTTGCCGCATAAGGATGTCGACTCATGTCATGAAGTGCGCACACATTGCCCGTCTCCCGAGTAACTATTTAAAAGCAGTGAGTCATCCATGAACCTCTACACAGGAAGGAGATCAAATCAAACTGGTCCGGGCGTTGAGGCTGTCTGAAGTGTTTGAGCACCACCTAATGGCCGCGAGCAGTACTACAAGAGGGTGAACGGTAGCCGAAATATTAAAAACGTCACTCGGCATGCCGCTAATAAAATGGAGGAAAACAAGAAACATATTTGTAATGCATGATAATATATTTATTCTCTCTTTGAAGACACGCACTAGAAATGAACATGTCTTATTAGAATAAACTCCTCTACATAACTTAAGAGTAAAACATAGAGAATAATCAGGTCTGTCACAGTTCCACCATTTTTGTGTGACAAACAGCTTTAGACAAAAATAGACTTTTCTCAGAGGGCGAGCTGCGTCAATCGAACGGAGAGCGGATTGTGTATACACGAGGGCGGAAAAAAACATCAAAGAAGTCGACGATTGCAATGAGGTTGATTCTCGTTTTGAAAAAAAAGTGCTCATTTGCATTACGGGACGATTCTGAGCAAGCGAGCAAGCATTTGTGATTTCACGCAGAAAAATATAGCGGATGTTTCTATCGAGAGGTTTGAAGGCGACGTCACACCAATGCCAAAATTTAAGACAATGTGTTTTCTTCTTACAAAGTGCTTTTCAGTCAGAGCTGACTGCAGTGAGACAAGTACAGTACATTGGCCATGTTTTTAGTTAGCTGCGTGTCATTGTACAAAACATATAGCACTACACTTTTTAAACAATAGACATTTTCTATACACGGTCTGAAGGTCATTTTGAGATCCAAATAATCAAAGTTTACCTTGTCGTCCCTTGGGTTGAATGCAACTAAAACATGACAGCCATTTTGTTTTCTGAATTGAAAAGCCCTAAAGCAGAGATGGGCAACCAGTTGTCCCAACACGGACCGGACCATTCAATTTTTACAAATTATTCTCAACAACAACAAAAAAGAAATCAACACACATTTATCAAAACACAAGCAAATACAATCCTTTCAGTTAACGCTTCAATTTCAACTATTCCATTATTCAATTTGTCCTCAAGATGGCTGGACTCCTCCGCATTCAAAGCATGCCTCTTAATATCAGATAATGTTGTGATGCTATGTGACAGCTGCTGCTATTGTGAAAGCGCTATTTAAATAAAGATGTATTGCATTATGTAAGAAGGAAATTGTTGCAGCGATCAAATATTTTTTGAATTGAGTAGACTACTGATCATGCCATCGGTTGCTAAAAATAATAACATGCATGTGAAATGCAGTTTTTTGTTTTTGTTTTAAAACCTGGGGTTGCCATTTTTACGTTCTAATGTAACATCTATGACCTTGAGTGTGTGAAACTTTCAAAGCTGCAACCTGGCCTGATGAGTGACGTTGGGCATCAGCAAATGAGAAAGTCAAGATGGCTGGCTGCAAACTGGGCTTCAACTGATTCAAATTCAACCAATTGCAAGCAAGCTGTGGCGATCAGCAGCTTGCGTTTAAATATGTTTTCTTATTTAAAAAAAAAAAAAAAAAAAAAACACCTCATCACCAGTGCCAAGACCACTTGTGGGCACTACATTACATTCTCATCAGCGATTATATAATATTAAACTAGCTCAAAAACATTTTTAAAAGATCCCTGCAAAGTTTCGAGGCAGAGACTTTGCTTCAACCTTTTCTGTCATCAAATTATTCCGTTAATTGTAGCCCCAGTTTCTTTCATATCATACATGCAGACACAAATCACCAAAATATGATTCGTATTTGATGTCTAATTAAGGTTAAAGTAGTTTAAAATAACTGAATTATAAATAAAAAATTGACGTTGGGAATATGTGTTTTTGAACTGACTATTTTCGATATGTACTACCTGAAACAAAAATTATATTTCAGACTTAGTTTTTCGAAAACCGTTTTATGATCAATTGGAAAATGCAAATTTGTGTTATTTGTGACAAATAAGAGCAGATATCAATGTTTGATTTCTTTGTACAGTCAAACCTCGGTTTTTGAACGTCTCGGTTTTCGACCCAAAATTTCGAGTTTTTTATGCCTCGGATGCCGAACAAATTTCAGTTCTCGAACAAACTGAGCGCACTTGAACGCACCATTTGACTCCTCTCGCCTTCCTTACACGAGGAAGTGACGCTTCCTCGTGTTGCTTTCCATTGTGAGCAGACGTGTTCAATAAACATTTTTATTTTAAAAAGAGCGTGGTTTCGGTTTTCAAACAATTCGGTTTTCGAACAGCCTTCTGGAACGGATTATGGACGAAAACCGAGGTTTGACTGTATGTAGGATTGCTTGACTGGCCATGTCTGGGCCATACTTGGTTCCACAGCCCTGCTCAAAATGAAAGATTCATTGGCGAAGGTGACACTAGCAGCAGGTTCAATGAAAGGTTTAAAAAAAAAAAAAGTTAAAAAACAGTCTGATGGTCTGGCAGAGGATAAAGTGCTCTTCTCCTTTGGCGCCGCGATGCATTGACATAAAAAGCAGTGGGCGTCACTCATGGACGCCGGCATGTGTCCTGACTGCCGACTGATAAAACGCTTCCTGAGCCAGAGCCTTGGACAGCAGCCTGTTCCCGTAGGGAGCGGCGGCGGCGGAAGAGGAGGATATGGCGGTGGCGTCTGGGGCCGGCGAGTACCCTGGCCCAGCTTTAGCGGATCTTGTGTGTTTAGGCCTGGGAAATGCGGAAAATCCCCCCGCCATGTGCTCGTACTGCGTGGGCCTCACTTTCGTGCTCCGAGTCCTTCTGTTGGGGTGAGAGGAAAAAGATCCGGCGTATTCGTCGTCCGCAGGCGTGTTGACGAGGCGCTGATGATGTTGGTGGCGATTCTCTCGGGTGCTCTGCGAGCGCTCGGGCTTCCGGAGGATGCCGGCTCGAGCTTTCTTGAAAGGGTCCGCTTGGTTTCTATCGCCCAGTTCGGTAAAGCCCTTCTCGGGCAGTGAGGGTATCTTCCGAAGCGGCGCTTGCTGCCGCTGCTGCTGCTGCGAGGTGTTCTCGTTCACCAGGACGTGACGCGGCTGCTGAGCCGTGGGCGACGAGGCTTTGTCGGCGCTTTGGCTTTCCCGTCTGCCGGCTGACAGTATCCCGTTTCCTGGATCCGACTTACTCCGAATGTGCATTATCTCCCTTCCCATCGAGCCAGTTGGAGAAACTGGACTGTCGTGAGGAGAGGTTTTTTTATTCTCAACCACGTCCTCGCTGTCCATGAACAGCTCCCGCTCCAAAGGGCGGCTATACCGTGGGGAGTAGTAGAACTCAGGCGGCGCTCTTTCCTTGGTGGAGCGGGTCCTGTAAGGCTGACCGTGGCGGAGACTGTCGCGTTGGAAAGGTTCGAAAGGATAACGGGAGCAGTCGCGAGGGTTCAAGTCCGGGTACGGGTTATATAGCACTTGAACGTCCTCAAAGTGGGGCTGAAGCAGCCTCTGATAAGCCGCCTCCTGCTGAGGATAAAAGTCAGGGGGGAGGACTTCAGTCGCTGGCATCTCGTAGCGGCTAGTCTGCGGGGCGTGGAAGGAGCGCGCCCTCCTGATGGCGGGGTGCAGGGCGGGGCCGTCTTCGCACCTCTGCCAGTGGCCTTGTTGCCGCTGGCCGGTGCCCATGAGGTGCTCGCCGCGGTAGTAGCCTCGGTATTGGGGTGGACAGGGGCGGTCCTAACTCGGAGGAAGTGCAACGGCTTTCTGAGGACTGCCTGTACACACGTCTCGGACCCGAGAGGTGACGGGGCAGAGCGTCGGGTTGAGGGCAGCGAGCGAGTCGTCCGCAGTGGATCTGACGCGGGGGCGGATGGCGCGCATTGCGATAGACCTCGTCGAACGGGCCGAGCGCTCTGTAGGCGCAGTGGCGGAATGAGGGAGACTGGAAAGGGCGCGGGAGGACCTCGTCGATGGAGGCCGGCACGGAGGTCTCGGCGAGAACGGCGCGGAAGTTAAAGATGTTGATGGAGTCGGTGTTGGCGTACACCGGAGAAGTCAAGGGGCTGCGGGGGGAGCAGATGTGCTCGGTGGGAGTCGAGACGCCCACACTTTGATAGGTGGGTTCCTCCGGCGTGACGTCGCCGTGCCGGGAGTCCAGGCTGCCCGAGCCGAGCGGGCTGACATTGGGCGTGAAGTTACCCTCTGGTCCGTCCGCTGCTTGCGAGTAGAGTTGCGCGGACAGGAGGTGCAGCGGCGTTTGCCACCGGGGGGAGCCCACGTTCGCTTGCGGGCGCGGCTTGAGATCGAGCGCCGAGGGCCGAGCGGGTCTGTCCTGAGCTTCCTGTCTTTGGAGAGGGCGAGCCGGGTGGTTTCTTCTTCTCTGAGAGCCGCCGCCGCTGGCCTTTTGCGCCGACTCGGCCAGCGCCAGAGCCAGCTTGCGTGCGGCGCTCGTCGGGGAAGGGTGAGGAGGGAGAATAGACACTGAACTCATAAGTCTATCTGCTCCTGGGGGGGCAGAAGACAAACAACGCTACAGTATGACAGGACAAACAAAGCTATGGTAAGACGTGATGGGACAGGACACAAAAGCTTTCATAAGAATCTACATTAAGATGCTAACTACATACAGTGCATGCGCAAAGTATGCAGAAAACTTCACTTTTTCCAGATTTTATGTTACAGCCTTCCAATACGGAATCCTCAGAATTCTACAAACATCCTATAATGGTATTTCATGATATGGGCATCAGGGCAGTGAGCTACTCAGTAGCACCTTGGCATGAATATCAACATGCACGCACGGCAAAAGCATGCTTGTCCGATTAATATCAAACTGTGGCATGTTGGTTAAATCGGGGGTCGGCAACACGCGGCTCTTTAGCGACATCTAGTGGCTCCCTGGAGCTTTATAAAAAAATGTTTGTAAATGGAAAAGGATATTGATAGTAGGCTAATATAGCTCAAATAGATATAGATACATGTTGCAGCTCCGAAAAAGGAGAGCTGTGGTGTTGTTTTTTTTAAATGTACACTTTATTTATGCTTTTAACAGTCTCGACAAACACAGACACGTCTGCGTCCGACTCCGTGCCTTCTCTCTTCTCGTTCGACTCGAGAGGCGTTCAAAGACAGCCGCAGAAAAACGGAAATCCATGTTCACTTCACTGACAACTAAGAAAAGTGAAAATAAGGCACCAAAACAAAACAATCAAGCGAGGAAATTACAAAATAAATTCTATGGGGGCGTTTGTGAACACACAACAAAGGAATGAATAACAAACAATTCTGAGACAGTCCAGTCTCCTCCATACATACAGCATGTGTTTCCTTCATTGTAAGTTTTATAGAAGGCTTTTATTATTTTGCGGCTCCAGACATATTTGTTTTGGGGTTTTTTTGTCCTATATGGCTCTTTCAACATTTTGGGTTGCCGACCCCTGGGTTAAATCTTGTGATATTTGATACCACTTTTTTTCAGACTGATACCAATTCTCTTTAAATACTCACTGGCGGATACCTCTTGTACTTCTGACGAATACAATTTCACTTACCACGACGACATACAATTGTAAACAAAGGACTTTCTTTCGAACACATATTATTTGCCAGTGTGTCAAACTGCCAGAGTATGGCGCCAACTACAGTCGAGGGGGATTTAGTTGATGTCAGGTTTTGTTTGCCTGAAGTCTTGTATCGGTGGCTGGTATCATCACCCTCCATGAGTACCTGATATCATCAAATTAGGCTCATATCAGCCTGATACGATACCTGGTATTGGTATTCGCCCATTTTTAGTTATATGCATCAGAAATTAGGCCTGGTAATGACAACAATGTGTTGATAAAATGGTATAAGTTGCTTAACTAAGGTAGGGCTACTCACTCAAACTACTCCATGGCTCACTTGAGAAGAGGTGTGAGGAATCGTCTGAATCAAAAATACAGTACCCACCTACTGTATTTTTGTTGATAAAATGTTACACCTCTAACAAGTACTGTATGTGTTTAGCATTTAAGCTTGTAAAAAAACAAAAAAAAAACAGGTCAATTAAATCTTACTTTTTATGAGCTAGGCAAGCTATGGTATCGAGCAAGGCTGAGAATGCTAACCTACATGTGATTTATTGTTTTTTTTAAAAATACATTTGCCATAAAAATAAATAAATAGAGAAATAAATACATTTGATTTCTTGTTTTTTTAAATACATTTACAATAAAAATAAATAAATACAATTGATTTTCTTATTTTAAAAAAAAAAAGTTTTTGCTATAAATAAATAAATAAATACAATTGATTTCTTGTTTTTTTAAAAAATACATTTGCAATAAAAATAAATAGAGAAATAAATGAATACAATTGTTTTTCGTGGTTTAAAAAAAAATACATTTGCTATAAATAAATAAATCAATAAATAAATCAATAAATAGATAGATGGATAGAAAAAAATTGTTTGTGCATTGAATTTTGAGGAAAACCATTTTGTAATGAAGCTGTACCAACAAAATGGAGGAAAAAAAGTGAAGCCCTGCAAGTACTTTGTGGATGCACTGTACAAGAAGTGATGGCTTTAGAAGAGAGTCATACGGACCTGGATCTGGCAGCGTCTGTGCGGAGTCTGTTTGTGCTGACGCTTGGCCCGCTAAACTGCGTGGGCTGCAATATCGGTAAGGCGCTCGGGGCTCTTTCCCGTCTGCCGTCCGAGCTTCGCGCGTCTCCGCTGTCAAGGGGAGGAGACGTGAGAGGTGGAGGTGAGGCAGATGTTAAAGACTGAACAACTGCTGGTGATTTCTTTTGCGGGGGATGGTGACCTTCTTACCTTTTCTAAACTGCGCAGGGCTTTCGACGTTGCTCGGAGAGGTGGCGGCATCTGACTCGCCCCTCCTCAATTTGTGCCCCTCCCTGTGGCGCAATGCCCGAGGAGTCGCAGAGGCCAGGCTGCACTGGAAGGACATGGGATCAAAATCCAGGGAGGACATTCCGGCAACGGGCGGGTAGAGGTCAATGTCGTCCTCCGGCAGTGGAGGGGAAAGTTCTTCGGCACCGTTCTGACCGAACTGAGGTTTGCTTCTGGTTCTGAACGAGTCGTCTCTGCCGTATGCGGGCACCGCCTCGCTAGTGGAGCGGGGGCGGACATGCTGGTACTTTGGAGGCTCTCCTGAAGAGGGAAAAAAAGATCAGGGGGAACCTTTTGTGAAGACCAAGACCATGTCCACAGAAATATGGCTATTATAAAAAATGGATGAGTTTTGGTCTTTGTCAAGAAAACATCATCATTTTGAACATCCTTACCACTGAAGCACTGAGACGTTGCCATCATTTGTGCATGTCTGTCATTTTCAGCATGACACGTTTTCGACAGTGTTTTCGGAGATACTGTCTCCAAATACCTTGTGTTATCCAACTCCTGAAAAACTTGCTAATTTTCTGATCATTTATTTTTAAGGGTAAGGCTGCAAGATGACTTAGAATGAATATTAAAGTGCTTTTGGATCACAACTTGTGCCTCTATACAGTTTAAACTATTCATATTAATTGTGAATACTTTACAAGGGGGGGCATCAAAGACTTTCATTTTTAACAAGACAATAATGTCAAATGATATCACTTAAAGTGCATATTTTCACAGGATGAGTGCTGATTTACACAATAAGTTTAGCATACACTGCCTTCAATATTATTCAACCCCAACTTGAAATCATGTGTATTTGCATAATGTACAGAATTATAAGTTGGAAATTGTGTCAGCAGGGGAATTACTGCATCCATACATTTCTTCCTAAGACACAACTTTCATCTCATGTGGTGCTGCGTCATCAGGCTTCGGTGTTGTATGGCATGTTTGCACACTTAACTACCCTACTTCTCCCACACACACACTGATGAAAACTCGCAATTTAGAGGGAGCCATCTGTCGACAAGATCCGATTTAACAAAAAATCAAAATTGGGCATTGTGCCATGCGATGTGATTACAGCCTAATATACGTGGATCCAAATTAAAAGCGAATAGAAAACATTCTGGGACACATTTGCTTTTGAGGACTTTTCCAAAGCAAACCTTAAATGGTCACTTCAATTAAAAATGGCAGGCATCCTGTTTTCAGGATTGGCCTGTCGAGACTTTTTTGTACGTCTACATATTAGACATACACATGAGATTAGATGTTCCAGAGTGGCTCAGTTTGAGTGCAACAAATCTCTCACTTTTGAGGAACAGTGGCACCGGAATGCGAATGACTCGTTACATACATACACTGCATTAGACTTTATTCATTCTGAGAACAATTATGGGTGGGTGGGTATATACAATCAAACCTCGGTTTTCGAACGTCTCGGTTCTTCGACCAATTTTGTTTTCGACAAATTTTCGAGTTTTTTATGCCTCGGATGATGAACAAATTTCGGTTATCGAACAAACTGAGCGCACTTTAATGCACCATTTGACTCCTCTCGCCTTCCTTACACGAGGAAGTGACGCTTCCTCGTGTTGCTTTCCATTGTGAGCAGACGTGTTCAATAAACATTTTTATTTTAAAAAGAGCGTGGTTTCGATTTTTGAACAATTTCGGTTTTCGGAACAGCGTTCTGGAACGGATTATGGACGAAAACAGAGGTTTGACTGTATCTATTGAACTGCAGAGTGGGGAAGACTCGTGGCATTAAACAACTTGATTCATGGTTACCTTCCAAATTGTGCAGCGAGGTGAGCGATTCTTCACTTTTTGCCGAGCGCAATGTACCGCTATCACCTCTCCCACCTATCACAGCAAAAAGAGTAAATAGTATGAGTCAGTGAAACCAAAAAAAAAAAAAAAAAAAAAGGTCACAATGCCGATTCACTGAGCCCACCTGGCAGTGTGATGCTCTTGATCTCGTTGGGCTCGCTGGGGTGTCGCTTCAGTTTACGTTTGGACACAGAGTGCGATTTGCCCAGGTGGAAGAAGGACAACCAGTTGCCCACAGGAGACTTCTTGGCTTTGCTCGGAGCCCGCTTGACACTATAAAAAAAGACAGAACGGAAGCCAGTGCACTATTATTAACTAGAAACACATGGTCGGAGATGACCAGTGCTTGTCATCCCACTGTTAAATTATTTCTATGCGGTTACTGTTGTTGACAACCAAAAGAAAGCGTACAAAGAGCAGGGACGACTGTCTTTGAACGCACCTTTCCAGCGGGAGATCAATGACTGTGTGGAACTTGCCCATCAGAGCCCCGGGCCCCTCCCCGACCTCGATGTAGTCACTGTGGCTCAGGCAGGGCGTGGTGGCTGGGGAGCTGAGCTGAGCCTGAGTGCGTGCTTGAGCCTCCTCCAGAGACAGCAACTTGGTGGACGGGGAGCACACCAGGAGAGACTTAGGTCTGGATAAGGTGTTGTTACCTAGGAGATAAATGCTAAGAGTTAGCACCACTTTGTGGACAAAACACGCTGCTGTGTGTGTGTGTGTTTTTCTGACTCACCGGCGCTTTCCCGAATGACAGCGTTGAGTTTGGTGCTAAAGAGTGCCTCGGTGTTGTTGAGGATGAACTCCACCACCACCGACTGGATGCGCACCTCCATGAAGGCCGCCGTGCCGCTGAAGCAGGCCGACTCGATCTGTCTGGACCTGAAACGTGCATCCAAAGTGTCACGGCCTACTTCAAAATACCGACTGTACTTGAGTGACTTAACCCAGTCGAGCACTGTGACGGCTGTCAATGAACACTTAAGGTCCGACTCACCTGAGCAGGTTTGGCGCCCACACGATGGCCAAGTTCTTTGTGTGCATGTTGGTGCAAGCGCTAAAGGTGGCCAGACGGGACAAGTGTCTCATAACGTACTCTAGCGTCCTGCACATAAAAAACATTCAGCGTCATCATTCGTTAAGTAGAAAAACATTGACGCTGCTTTGATATGCATAAGTTATCGGGCACTTCATGAGGATCACCTGCCCAACATAAAGACAGCCAATAATACCAGAGACGCTGTCCAATATTTCAGTGCATATACCTGTAAATTGTGTATAATGCATTTAAATGCGATACAGTAATCCCTTGTTTATCATGGTTAATGGGACCAAAACCACTCGCGATAAACGAAAATCCGCGAAAGTAGCGACCAATTAACATATCGATCCGCGGCCGACCGCGGACCACGGCATGTTGGCCGGCCTGGCTGGGTCGGCTAGTGCTCCTCACGATGGCGATATTGCCGGCGTCAACTATTTAAAATCACTATTTAAATCGCATATTAAATTCATTTCTCCTTTTATTATTTATAATTTTATCTGTGGTTTTATTGTTCTTGTTTTGATTGTAAAGTGTCCTTGAGTGTTTTGAAAGGCGCTTATAAATGAAATGTATTATTATGTATAATTTTTTTTTTTAAATGTATGAATATGTTTGAAAAAATCTGCGATGCCCTGAAGCCGCGATAAACGAACTGCGAAATAGCCCTATGATTTGGTATATGCCAAAAATCTATTATTATGGATTACTGTAAATTATTATTATTGTTATTGTCCGTGGAGAAAAAGAAAAAAAAGAAGATAATGACACAAAAGTTTCATTACCACCATCAAAAAGGTATTGTATACGTTTAGTTGCACACAACTACCCAATACCTCTTGTTTTATGTTGAGGGGGAAGAAATTTCATCTGTGCTGTATGTTATACATACGTACAGCACATTTGACAATAAAGTTGTATTCAATTCAATTCAAATACTGTGTTGTTCCTCATATTTTGACAAAATATTAGAAACATCGCTCATCTTGTACAATTGTACCACCACAAATGTATTGTTTAAGTAAAATCTCGAACGAGATAAGCATTTTCAAGTTATTTTACTCGATGTCATTTGATGTTCGAGTGTTCATGATTTCTGAACCTGGTTTTCCTATTTCGTAACATGGAGTTACAGGTTTGGCCACTAGGCAGCGCCACCGAGCGGTGAAGCAGACCTGTAATGTGGAGGAGGGAGCTGCTGGATGACGTTGTGAATTTTAACCAGCCTCTCCTCATCTGTGGCTGCAGACACAGCCTCCTGTGAGGATACAGCAAGCGAGACGGACAGACTTAGTATCCCATTCACCCTCTCACTTTTTTTTTTTTTTGCCGTTCAGATCAGCCCCTTTAATTTGTTAGGTTTAGCAGGCACAACACTCTCACCGCCCCTTGCGGACATCTCCACACACATAGAGAGTCGCACTATTTTATTTATTTATTTTATTTTCCCCAGCAATCACTAAATCGCTTGCACTCACTGAGAATCTGTCATACAGCTGGTAGGTGAGCAGAGGGTTGGGAAGCTCTCGGAAGTACAGCTTGCAAAGGGAGCCCACCGAATGGATGTCCTGTCGAAAGACATCTCGGCTCAGGTCGGGAATCTGCTCAGAGTCGAACTCGTGCCTGAACGTTGAAACATGAAAACCGTGAGATAAGAGACAGAAAAGCGTGGGAGCCATCCGACTAGGCCATCTGCACAATTCATGTTTGGGTGTTATTCGAAGATAATGTACACAGCATACATAACTGTAGATAAGAAAAAAAAAAAAATAACAGCAGGAGTACTCAGGATAATGTAACATCAAAAATGTGTCATTTTAGATGAAAAAAAAAATGCTGAAAGGAAGAAAGTATGCAATGTCGTTGAGCGATTTTGGAATCCTACGGGATTTTCAAGCATTGGTTAAAAAGGGTTTCTTGATGATAGAAATGTATCATCAAGTAGCAAACCAAACCTGAGTTTCTGGATGTTGGAGGAGATTCCAGACAGCCTGTAGATTCCGTCCACCACGCCGTGCTTCTCGATGAACTCGGCACAGCTCTTTACAACCTGAGGGACTGAAGGCAGAGACCAAAGACGAGGAATTTGAATCCAGCTTCAACGCCATACAGGTACAATTTGTTTTGTTCCAGCCGAGCAGCACAGCACCTGTGTTTGGGTTTTTTTCTCATCCTCATGATGAATAAATCCATTGGGAGGATTAAAAACAGACATCGAATTGATCTGACCAACGCGTGCGGGCAAATGCTGCTACTCTCGTTTATTGATCGACATTTCATTGATGGAATTTATAGTGGCAAGCAAGTACAGTCAAACTTCGGTTTTCGAACGTCTCTGTTCTCGAGATTTTTACGCCTCGGATTACGACCGAATACCGGTTTTCGACCAAACTGAGCAAACCTGAATACGTCACTTGACTCCTCTCAGCTTCCTTATGAGGAAGCATCACTTTGTCGTGTAGCGTTCATTGTGAGCAGACGTGTTTGTTGTGATTTCACGCTAATCTGACTGTTTTTTGGGGTTATTTCTGCATAGTGTGTTAGCCCCTAATCATGGGCTTATAAAATAGTTTCGGATTTCGAACAAATCGCTTTGCAAACAGCCTTCTGGAACGGATTAAGGTCGAAAACTGACTGTATTTCCAATGGTGTGACTTCCTTTACTTTTCATGTTAAGTTTTCCATTCCATTTTTAATTCTCACATGTCAAAGCTCTTTCACACCAATGTACATTCCATGCGTTGAGTTTGTGTTGCACATAATATAACCACCAATTCATATTTAGCATCATTTCCCCTTTTGCGCATTTCACCTTCGTGTTCCGAGCTGTGGAGGTGTTCGCCCAGGTCGCAGCCAAACACTCGCTCCCTGAGGATGCCGCGCTGGCGAAGCTTCTGCGGCGGCGGCCGCGACTTCATGAAAGTCCTCAGGAAGGTCACCAGCTTGCCGTGCTTCTTACACACTGACGATCACGACATGTGGAAAACCCCACTTGAAATGCAATCTGTCCCACATCCAGGAGAAGGTTGTACAGAATTTATGCGGTCGAGAAACAGTGGGCAGTGTACCTGGTTTGGGAACCGAGTTTTGAACACTGGGAGGGAGCTTGTCGTTGATCAGCTCGACGCAGTCGCTCGGGAAGAAACCAACCTGAGAAGCGATAAGACCCATTAATAGACGTGCCGGTTTTCAAGGAGAGTGTAGCCGTCAGGCCATCACTGCGGTCAAGGGGGATGTATTAAGTGAAATAGGTCGGCGAGCGCGAGGTTAAGGAAATGCTTCAGGGCAGAAAAAGCTCCTCTACAACAAAACCTACATGGGTGAAAATATCCCCTAATGTGAAAAGATCTTCATACATTAACATCATTCCCACTGTCCTGCCCCCCATACAACGAAAAAAAACCCTGTTGCGTAATACAACATCTTTTTCTCTGCTCTTGCCTCGCGACGAGATTTACTCCAACGAAGTCTAATCCAACAGCGACCTCTACTGCTTCGTTCGGAAACGGCAACAGCAACCACCACACTGGTTTACACATGCACAGTAGTCCAGGAAGTACTTGTTATTGTTAGTTTCAGACGCAGCACGAACGTTGCATTGCTAAAATGGCTACAAAACGGACCTTTGGATGCCAAGCAGCTAAGACAAGAAGCGCTTGACGCTGGAAGACAGGGTAAAAATGATCAAAATGAAAGACGGAGGAAGCAAAATAAAAGACATTATCCAAGAAATTGATGTAAGTGAAAGTAAATGCTGATTGTAAATTTCGCAGTTTTTTCCCCTTTTTTTCTTTCTACACTGACTATATGAAGTGTCCAATAAGTGTACGCTCATCTTATGCACTATTGGAATAAAAATAAATAGTACACATACATTTGTGTGTGTGTTTACATCTGAGATCAAATTTACTGCAGTGAAAAACCCCGTTGTGAAAAATGTCTTGTTGCAAACATGATTTCATTGTAGAGGAGTCTCACTGTATTCGTTTTTCCTCAGTTGTTTAAATACTTTCAATCGATTGTCTCTTTTGATTATCATTGCAAAGAACCAAAAGACAAATTTGCCCAAAGTGGAAAAACAGTCCATTGTAAGGGTAATGCGAATCATTCCAAAAGGGGCGTTTTGTACCTGAAAGCCGTGTTTTCCTCTCCACCAGCCTGTGTCCTCTTTGGGAGGCATGTCGATGACGGAAACAATGTCCCCTACCTGACAAAAGAAAAACATAATCATGTCGACATTATTCGCCTGTTAAACTGCATATTGTGTATAAGATCCAGAACTCCACTCATAAAGAATCCAAAACAAGAATCCAGAACTCGGTCGCACAGATCGTCATGAGATCTTTGTTTTTCCTCGTGTGTTTTTAGCATTTACTTACCAGACATATTCTTTTTTTTTTTTTTTTCAGAGATCAAACATCTTTTGACATAATGTTGTTACCTCAAAGGTCAATTCATCGGTGGCCTGAGCTGTGTAACGTTTGATGACGTGGGCGGCAGCAATAGCAGGGACGTTGATGGACGCCTCCTCAGTCACCAGCAGATGGTTCCCTTTATTGTCAATCTGCAAAAAAAAAAAAAAACATTTTGAGCACAGTCTTTCGTTACTTTAGGAAAAAAAAAAAAAGATGAGCATTAACATGCTGCCACACTGATTGATATTACGAGCTGCAGGGTATAGAGTACTTCACACACACACACACAAAATTGTGCTTGACTACCTCCATCCATGTTAGGACCGGAGCACAGTTGATCTTGTTGTCAGCGATGACGGAGAAGCGGGACAAGTATGTGGCCAACATCTTGTTTACAGACTGAACAGAAACACTGTTAGTGTTCAGACGCAATACAGTGAAACCCAGGGGACATACTTCACATCCACCGAATATCCGCAATATAGAGAGACAATGTCAAAACAGTTCTAACAATAACTGACTAAAACACATTTCAAACCTACAGAAGTCACAACAAACACATTCTAAATGTATACAAAAACTAACTGCAAACATAAGACATCTAGAAATGACTATGTATTGTAATTTTTGCATACATCAATGTGCTATTAAGAGGCGGGGCCGGCAGAATGGGGCGTGATGTCAGCGAGTCTGCGCGAGAGCTTTGGCCGACCGCAAGCGTCTGTGCGTGTGGGCTCATTATCATTTGTGTTTTGCTGCTCTCCTTTCTCACGTAAATATCGATGCGGAAATTTTGATTTGTTTGTAAACGGAACAGTTGTCGATTGAGGTTGCACTCTAAAACAATTGCTTACAAAAAAGTGCAATCTGACAAAAGAACACCATCATGATGCATTTATGAGAATAGTGGAGCAAAACAATGAAACAATGTTACAAAATCAAAAATTAAGATGAATGTTATGGGGAAATGCAGAAACACGAGAACATCTCGTCAGACTGGGCGGAAAATTAACATGAATGCGCACACCACTGAGGGGTGACCACATCAGAGTCGACTGGAACGTCCTCGTCGCATAATACAAGATCGGCAATACCGTATTGGCCCGAATATAAGCAGGCCCCGATTATAAGACGACCCCCTCTTTTTCAAGACTCAAGTTTGAAAAAAGACTTTTTGAACACCAAATTATTTTTTATACAGAAAATAATGTCAGTACATCTGGAACAAATTATTATAACAATATATTTGAGAGAAATAGCATGTTATTTTGCCTCAATCAAATCTTAATATCTGAACATTTAAATATGGAAACTAAAGTGCAATCACATTCGTAAATGAATGACTTCTGGTTTTTGAAATGTAAATGACATCATAACTTCTCCTCAGCTGCCGATCTTCGACCCACTTTTCTCCAGATTGTCACTACGTTTATCCATTTTCTGTTATCTCTTCGATTATTTTCTTCTCTTTTCTTTCTCACCTTTATTTTTTATTTTTCTTCTTTGTGCTAGCGCTATTTTTATTTTTTCTTCTTCGTGACAGGGGTTCGCTTTGGTCTGGCATTCGCTTCAATGGTATCTGGCGCCATCTAGCGTTGTGAATGGGTATAATGTCTAGACCCCGAATATAAGACGACCCCCACTTTTTCAGTCTTATTTCAATGCCAAAAACACCGTCTTATATTCGGGCCAATATGGTACTATGCGCTGGACGTCATTTTTAGCATGTGTTAAAACGCTTGGTGGGGACTGTTTTGTTTTGCAAACAGTCTCTGCGGCCGGCATGTGACTGACAATAGATATTAACTTCTGATGGAGAAAGGAAGGCATTTATTTGCCTGTGGTTGTGCGTCTATTTTGCGGAAATAAAAGACACCCATCGGTCAACATTTGTTCCACCACATGAAAGATAAAAATGATCTTTCTGGATAAAAATTTCTTTTAAACGGTTTATGTGAGGTCTCACTGGATTGTCCTGGTGTATGCTCGCAAATGTCGCAGGGTGAGAGGAACAGTCGATATACGGTACCTCGGCCGTGTCTTTCGCTGAGTCGTATTTGGGCAGCTCGGTGAGTTGCGAGTAGCGGCGGTCATAAATGCACAAGTGCAGGTGTTTGTCCAGCACACGGAAGTCTTCGTAGGATCTCTTCACCAGCCAGTTTCGAGCCTGAAAGAAGTCCAAAGTGATAAAAGAGATTCAAATATTGATGCGAGTGCCTATAGTTTACAAGTCAAGAGTACCTGGCAGGTGATCTGGACCAGAAAGAGCAGTTCTTTGGAGTCCTGGGCCCCCCACTTTGGTCCTTCACTCTGCCCTTCTGCAAAGGCCAACTAGGAAAGAAGCAGATGATAAATAGTGGGTCAAGACAAGGAGGAGTCAAGATTTTAAATAACTGACACCAGTCACACAAAATTAATTCAATAAGCTGCATCGATTTTTTTTACCCTGCGCAAACCAAGCGTCCTCTTTAGCGATGCTCCGTTAGTGTATTAAAAAAACAAACAGTTTGGGAACATATTGACAGATGTAGAAGCAATGAGTCGAGGGAGCTTCTGGTTATTTATAACAGTTTGAAGCACATTGAGACAGGCTGTTACACAACACACGGCGACCCAGTTTACTGCTACGAGCTGGTGAAAAAGGACCAGATTCAATGAGACACGGCATGTCTGCTAAAAAAATAAGAGAACCACCATTTAGTGTGTTTCAGAAAGGACCATCAGCTCCGAAGCATGATGGAGGTGGGATTAAACAGCCCAAAAGAATTCACACTACAATTCACGTGAAGAAACATGAGAAAGGCTCGACTTGCATTGAGAACAGCACCCCCTTCAGGCTAGGCCGACCATAATTTGGCACCAAATTGATACATTTTGGTTTAATCCTGCCAACAAAAAAACCCAACAAATACCGGTAAATAAAACACACACATCTTTGAAACATTGAAGCTCGATTGTGCCATTCAGTGGCATGTAATTAGGGGTCCGATGAGTGGGTGGCCCAGGGCATCCACCTGAACGCCGCCCACTCCCCAACTATGAAAAAAAATAAATCACTTGGCAGCACAACAACAATGTCTTTAGAATGCAAAGAAAAAGTAAGAAAAACTTCATTTGAATTTGCAATAAAATGTCTTCTTTTTGTGCCTCCACCATTTCTAAAAATCAGTGTCGTGTTGTGCAATGTGATCCTGCTAACCAACAAACAGCAATTACAAAATAATAAATCAAACCTTATGAGCAGAGTTAATTGGGATAGCCCTGAGGAGAGTGAAGGCCTCTGCCAAGTCTAAAGAAACCTAAAATGGATCAGTCTCGAAACTGTGCACCTTGTCACTAGATTGAAAGAAAGGAGAACAAATCCCTGATTTGCACATTTAGCTGGATCGCCGCCAATGTGACATTGTTTCTTGGCCTCGGTATCAGATCCATGCATTATTCACAGACAAAATCAGAGGCACGTTGTCAAATTTAAATCAGTTACATTGCTTTGTGTGCGTGTGTGTAAAATCCTGCAAACAAAAAAAAAACCCACAACTGCTCATGCAAAAACAAAGTTCCTGGAAAAGGTTACAATCAATAAAGTTTTCATTAAAGCAATGCATGAGCATCAGCACAAAGGCCAGCACATGTTGTTGTTGTTGTTGTTACCTGCCTCTAACGTTGGGAGGAAGGAGCTCTTTCTTTTAGTCCTGGGCCGCCCAAAAGAAGCTCCGCCACAAGAAAAAGCAAAATGCTTCAAGAGTTTGATTCATGAAACGATGCTCCTCCTCACAGGCTGGATGGTGGCGCATACGCTCGCATTCAAAACATCAATATGAGACAAGGATGCTTCGCACTGTGTCTCACCCCCTTTCAGACTCCCCCCTCCTCCCTTGTCCTGCGCGCTCCCCACCCCCCGCCCTCCTCCATCCCGCTCATCCCTGCCTCCCCCCTTTCTAAACAGCGCTTCTTTCTCTGGCCACAAAAGGCGGCTTGGCAGTGAACGAACGCGGGTCCTCGTCGCGGGCAGAGCCGCAAAGACCTGGATGGGGCTGCCGTGAAAGCATCCCTGGCAGTGTGTTCGGGGGCTGCGATTGGCTATGATTGGGGATTGGGAGGGGGTGGATAAAACAGCGCGCGTCCTTGCTGCCCTTGTGCGGTTCTGTGAGACCTGATCCTTCCATCCCCTCCCCCAAGCCGTAGTCTGACATCACAGCATTGTTCGCAGTGTTGTGTTTGTTCGACACATTGCACTCCTGACATGGAAAAATCTCACCAACCTTTCTTGCATCCTAAAAAGTATTTTTTTTTTTTTGTTCCCAGACCTGGGTCCAGTTCGTGGCATTCCACCCACGGCTGCTTGGTGAAGGTGCACACCTGCTGCCCTCTGCAGCCAGAGAACCTGAACTACAGACAAACGCTTGACTCAACAGCCACGGCCACTTGACTGCATCGGAACCAAACAACCTTGGCCCCACCCTTACATCCTACCGCGACGCGCACACACACACATTCAAACACAGGTGACTGCAATCATCCCATGACCTCAATAGAGCGTGCAAACTCACCATGACTGGCAGCTCCCTAACGCTGCGATTAGCTTTCACTAAGAAGGGACAAATTGAACATATGGGGTCCTTAATATCCACAGTCGGGAGATGTCGCTTCGGCTGGATTCTCACACAGACCAGAGGGGCAAAGTGTTTGCGTAATTGTCTTTCAACTCCCTAAATTGGGACACTGCCTAAAGCGCTAACCTTGCTACTTAGTTGAGGCAAGAGCAGCGCTTTGAGGGGAATGCTAATGTCAGAGTAAACGAAATGCCTGTTCAGTATTTACGACCGGAAATCCTTTTATGTGTGTGTGTGTGTGTGTGTGTGTGTGTGTGTGTGTGTGTGTGTGTGTGTGTGTGTGTGTGTGTGTGTGTTGGGCCGAGCTAGGAACTGTGAATTTGATAGGGAACGGAATGATAGCCACTTAGGAAGCAACTTGAAGCATCCAAGAAAATGGTTGAGTTTTTGCATAACGTGCCTAGCAAATCCTTAACCACAATAAAAATGCCAAAGGTCAGACTTTGTAAGTGAAATGTAGTCATCAAATAAGATTGAGTAAGCCGAGCTTCTTTTATTTAATTTTCTATTCCGGCAACCCGAGTATTACTTCTTTGTACTTTCCGCAAGTCTGGATGTTTTGTGGCACTATACCACCTCTCACTGGTCAGTCTTGGTACTACAACAAACATTCAATTTGGGCCTTAAGTCTCTCGATTGTCAGTGTGCACGTTGTGTGTGGAATGTGATGTGTTGGTCATCACAAGTACACCCCAGTCCTCGAGTGGGGTGGCCATCGGGAATTCCGGTAATATGTTTACATTTTCCCCAAAAGGCCGGTGGAGCTCCAGGCTGGTCCTGGCCATCACAGGCCGCCAGCAGCCAGTCCCCCAACCTGCCGCCTACATCTTAGGTCAATTTGGGTGATCAATAGAAAAATGTTTGCCTATATGAACTGGACGTAAAAGAAAATATGTGGAAGCCAGATGATTTATGGTGAGACAGTGTTTCAAGTCCAACTATCTGACCTTAGCATAGGTGAGTTGGGTTTTGAGCACAGCTAGCGCCAGACCTTTATTTGCATTTCACAGCAGCCATATTAAAGACGTCAATTTATAAACTCATAAGCTGATTCCATGTGGTTTATTGTCAAACTAATAGGCGAGATCACGGGTTTAAAGCGGTTGTGGGAGCTGGTTTAAGAGATTACAATTGACAGTACTAACAAACTGGTGGGAGTGGGATTAAAAACAAAAAAAAACGTGTGAAATACAGTTATGGATGTTACATATTGGATGTTATTTCTGGGGCGAAGGGATTTTAAAAAAGGGGTTGTATGTACGACATGCAAAACGCAAACACGTATATGGATCATTGCCATTTCAAAATGTTTTTTAAGGGGGCTCTTACCTCAACGTTCCCAAAGTCGGCAGTCTCGTAGTGGAAGTGTGCGCACTCTGCCAGACGGGGAAAATGACCTTTGGGAAAGGTTAGCCTACAAACACAAAGCACAACAGTATCACCTCGCTATTCTGATGCTCTGATGGAGGGAAAAGTGACAGGGACTAGAAAGCGAAGAAGCACAACGGGAGACTGAGCTCGTCGCACTGTCCTGGATAAGAGGCCTGATTTGCAGCCCGTAATAGCAGGGAGCACCTACTTCTTCATGTTCTTGACCTTCATGCTTGCCGTGCTGACGCAGGAGCGCAAGAGGGGCTCGGCCACAATGTCATCACTCCGCGCCTGCCAAACAAATACAGCAAACGTGGGCGCTCGACGCGGAAAGTTGATCATCGATAACTCGTACAACGAAGATCCTATTTTGTGTCATGATGGGATGTGAATGCAACCTTTTTTGTGAACTCTGCCGAGCAAGAACAAAGATTACAAAAAAACTACGACGAACATTTTTTTTATGAGACATGTTTTGCCGTGCAAGATGCGTCACACAATCCCATCTTCTTACATCATCGCCTGTGTAGCAAGTATTAAACGGCTGCTAACAGGCAAGCCATCCATTAATGTTTGCGATAAAACTAACGTATTGGCCCGAATATAAGACGGCCCTGATTATAAGACGACCCCCTCTTTTTCAAGACTCAAGTTTGAAAAAAGACTTTTTGAACACCAAATAAATTTTTATACAGAAAATAAATACAGTGTATCTGAAACAAATGATTCTAACAATATATTTGAGAGAAAAAGCATGTTGTTTTGCCTCATTCAAATGTTTATATCTGAACATTTAAATATGTAAACTAAAGTGCAATCACATTTGTAAATGAATGGCTTCTGGTTTTTGAAATGTAAATGACATCATAACTTCTCCACAGCTGCCAGTTAACCTGGCCGATCTTCGGCTCACTTTTCTCCAGATTGTCGCTACGTTTCTCCATTTTCTGTTCTCTCTTCTATTATTTTCTTCTCTTTTCTTTCTTACCGCTATTTTTTATTTTTCTTCTTCGTGCTACCACTATTTTTATTTTTTATTCTTCGTGACAGGGGTTCGCTTTGACCTGGGGAGTCAAGTTCAGCATTCGCTTCAATGATATCTGGCGCCACCTAATGTCGTGAATGGGTATAATGTCTAGACCCCGAATATAAGACGACCCCCACCTTTTCAGTCTTATTTCAATGCAAAAAACACCGTCTTATATTCGGGTCAATACGGTAATTTTTGCCAATTACTACCTTGTTCTTGTCAGCGCCTACACCGCTGACTGCAGAAACAGTCACACAATTGGACATACAAACACCAACATCCCTTTTGTGAACAACTTAATCTTGTTAGAGGTCTCCAATCTACCAAGAGCTATTCTGGATTTGACATTTAACAGGTCTGCAGTATGATAGCGTTTGTTTGAATATTGAAATAATATGTAAACTACATTAAGATCATCTCAGAATCGCACACTCAACCAACCCGATGATCATGTCCACAAAGAGATGCAGACGCGACCGAGACCTGAGTGCACTTAATGTTTTCCCTCCCAGCGTTACATTTCCATTCAAGACGCTCGACAGTAAAAGCACTTAGTTAACAAGACTATCTAGGGCGATGACATCACCTTTCAAGATAAACAACAAAGCGCGGCTTTCGTAAAAGAGCACAACTTTCGTGAGGCATCGCGTCAGTGGCCCACGTGCAGATGTTGAGCTTCACCTTCGTCAATCACCGGGCCAGTGTGTGTGTGTATGTGTATGCGGGCGCGCGTACCTTTATGTCCTGCGGTTGTCTCTCGTCTAAGGGACTGCTGCTGCTAGCTGGAGGTAAGACTTGGTCTTTGTTCGGCTGACTGAATGGTGCCATGTCTCTGCAGGAAAACAAAATGGAGATGAAGGCTTGAGAGAGGAAACTGTCTGTTTGTCAGTCCCCCTGAAGCAACGTTTCAGTTTGTGCCGTGCTTTCATCGTGTTTTGTTAGTCAGCAAGCACAATGAACTAACTGCCGAAATGGGCCAAAGAAGAATTGTCACTTTTCGTTGTCATTGTAAAATGGAAAATGGAAAATGCAGTGGGTATCAATAAAGGTGTAACATTTGGTGCTGACCCAAACCAGGACTGGTGTGTTGTTGTTTAGAAACTCAAACTTGTGTTATTCTTCTCACTAGATTGGCTATTATAAATGGTTTGGTCTTAAAGCAGGAACCTGTTCTGGCACGCCCTCTGACAACCGTAACGTGTTAATCATTAGACACAGCATGTGTAAGTCATGAGCCCCAAATTGTAAATTCCTCAAATTATGGCCTCTGCTCTGGTGAAAACCAAACCCCAACTGATCGCCAGGAGTGTTGACAACGAGAATAAAGACCACACTTCAAATGGATTCCTCAGTAAAAACAATAGACACTTGGTTGCATTTACTATGAGATAGCACTGTTAGATGTCAAATTCCTGACTCCAGCACAATATGCCCACAAAGTAGATAGCCATATATATATATATACTTTGTTTCAATAAGGCTGACATTCACAGTAGAGTTTAAAGTGAAAGCTGGAAAAAAAAAAAGTCCATCATTTTTTTTCCCTGTACTGCATATCCTTAATATCCTTATTCGGGTCATGCGTAAGCGAGAGCCTATGCCAGTTGACTTTGGTTGCGAGGCGGGGTAGACCCCGGACTGGCTGCCTCAGCTAAAAATTCTGAAATCAACTGTATTTCTAGAGCACTATAAAACACCCCCCGCTGCATACAAAGTGCTGTACACGGAGCAAAAATAATTCACACAACATGAAACAATAAATGAATAACAAAGACAGCAGAAAGCACAAAAACAACAAAACTAAAAATCAAGTCTCATGCTGAGTCAAAAGCCAAAGAAAAAGAATGAGTTTTAAGACGAGTTTCAAAGATGGGCAGCGAGGAGGCTTGCCAAATGTTCAGTTTGAGGTCATTTCAAAAAGAGGGGCCAGCAACGAAAAAGCCTCTGGTTAGTTCTCGGTACCTCTAATAATGTACCATCAAAATGTATTTCTACAAATGAAAGGCCTACCCCCTAATAACTCCCTTAGAAGACACCTGCCACTCTGCAGTGAAGTACAGTGATGTTCGAGGCTAATACATTAGCCAATTGAGATTTTTTTTCTTCACCTATTTTTCCCAAGACGCCTGTGATAATGGAAGACTCAAATTGTACAAAGGTGTGAATATATAATATGAGTATGAATAGTTTCGTTTGGGTTTTTCTTTTTTTTTTTTTTTTTTTGTCAATAAGAGTTCTGCGAGTCCAAGCCAGGGCGTACCCCACCTCCCGCCCAAAGTCAGCTGGCACGCTCCAGCTCACCTGCGACATGATTTTTCCCAGTAGTTTTTTTTTTTCAATGACAAGAAGCATCTTCCACCTGATATAACTGCAATTCTCTCACATACAGCAGAGGGGGCATGTGAGTCGACAGTCTGTGTGTCACCCTCAAATCATGACGCTGCTCGAGCAAAGCCCAGTCATTCGACATGTGACTGATAAGATTCTCACCATTTCGCCAGTAAGACATGACAAAGCAGAAGGGAAGCGCAGCCTCTCTGTGGCTTTTGTGTATGCCAGCAGAGTGAAGCTCACCTATTCAGGCAACCATAAAGGCGGCCAGCCACGAGTCGAGCGCCTCACAAAAGCCTGACTCCGAATGTGACTCAGTGACTTCGGGGGTAAGAGGGGTGGGGAACAGGATGAGGTCGACTTTTATTAGCAACAAAACAGACGAGAGGGGCGGGGCCACGGGCATTGTCACACTTATTCAGAGTGATGAGCTCAGTGACATGAGAACACACATTACTCATGGTAACGTGAAGTCACGCTGCTTGGAAGACTGCAAATGGCTGTGCATAAAACACATACATGTATTGGTCTTGATGTTGACTCTATATGACCTGTAAGCGCAGGGAATAAGAGATGGTCTCACCTCTCAAGGATGTGACTACTTCCCGGGTCCCTGCGGGGCCGTGAGCTGACATCCTCGATCACCGCGGCAACGATGCCGCCAGTCTCCATGATGCCGTCGTTCTGCAAGCGCACGCTGCCTGAAACGTGACAAGGAACGAGAGAGAGAGAGAGGGGGAGACAGAAAGAATGCGTAAAGGCAGGTGGGTGAGGGAAGAAGGGTGGCTTTTTTACAGTATGCGAGACGCGAACCCACACGAGGCTGCGGCGCGCGCTCGCCTCCAGAGGAGGCGAGAAATCTCCCGTTGTGATATGTGATGATGTCATGCTACGATGCTGCCAGCTGACACGGTGATGATGCACGTTGGACTGCACAGTCAGGGGGGAGGGGTCTAGGTGCCGAGGGGGAACGTGGTATGTTGGTTGAATGCGAAATGCTGGTTAATTAACTACTGTACGACAATCCACCTCGAGCTTGGTAAGCCATTATCATTATCATTATACAGTGCAACCTCAATCTAATAGACCAGGAACCAACGAACAAATAGTGTCCAGTCTACTTAAAAGACACAGTTGAACAGTACCTGTCAAAGTTCCATGATTGGTAGAAATTGGCCGTGATTTGCCATGAGGCCAATAAGTGGCGCGGTGAGAACATGAGCTCAGCATCGTCCTAAATTCACAGTTGTATCTAACCATTAATATCAATGGCTATTTTTTGTTTTTTTTTAATATAGGAGAGAGCGGTTTCTCAGGTATGCTATTTATAGTACAATTATTTTGGGCGGAAGTTAATATTATACACACATACACACACACACACCCTGGCGCTATTAGCAGAGACAGATATACTCTCTCCATGATTACTACTCCTCTCTTTATGTACTGTAAACAAACAGAAGGAATGTACTGACACAGTGAAACCAGACCCCCTCATGGTCTTCTATGCAATTTTCTCATAATTAGCTTTGCAATGAATGCTTTGGCCACAAACAACGAGTGGGGGTATGGGGGCCTAAAAAGCACGAAAGGGTCTATTGCATGTACGGTAAAGGCTGAGGCAGTTTGAGGGCGTCACTTAATCAACATTGGGAATGGACTCATCACTAGTGCACTTTCCCACCAGGAACGCCACTGGCTGGCCCGAGAGCTTCACGAGCAGACTGTTGACAGGCTTCCACAAAGCCTGATGACTCAGCAGAATGCAAGCAGGCGGACAGGACCGGACTGCAATTCATTTTGTACTATCTGCTCTATAACAAGCACTGTAAATACCTTAGACGTGTCGTTTGAATTATAGGCGCAGGCCTCACCTTGGTCTTATCTTTGTTTACAATATCTTGTCTATGTGGCTGGAATTACGGCACATTCCTTGTGGGAATTCCATGTCGGAAAAATGCACCATACAAGTCGAAGGCATGTCCTTGTCGACTGCGGCATTGCACGGGGAGGACGAGTTGGATTCTGCAATGCGAAGGCTAAGAATGCTAAGATTTGAACGAGTCCTCCAGGCTAACATGAGGTTAACGGCTTCACTGGGCAAACCATTTGGTACACCTGTCAGGTCAAAGGAGATCCAATTACAGAACCGTATCAAAATAAAAGCTCTTTTTTTTGATGGTGTTTTCATTCATCAATATGTTTAGCATAGTGCCGCTCTCATGAAGCTATCACGGGTATACAACACCGTTCAAAAATGCCAGGTTTTTGTGATGTTTCAAAACATGAGGACAAACATCAACAAAAATAAATAAGAGGAAGTAAAAATGAGCAACTGAAATAGTGCGTTTAGCTTAGGGATGGAGCTGAAGGCCCCAGTTCAAGCGAAAGAACGACAGCCGCCACCATGATACAATGTAGCTATTGTCTTATTTGGTGATGAGCAATGATGCGTTTGGCGCAAAACACACTTTCTGGAATTATGCCCAAAAAGTCTAACCTTGGTTTCATCAGACCAGAACAAATTCTCCCAAAAACAATGTTGCAAAATGTTGAAGGTTGAACTTGTTGGTCACAGTGACAAACACCTGCCATTTGAAGAGGGGTGTGTAGAATTTTTACATCCACTTAGGTAAGGCGACCGGAAGAAGCGCTCAGAAAGTTGCATTGCATTACCTCAGTAGAGGAAATTACATTAAAAATTCTGATACCAAGAACGTCGTACAAAATAGGATGGGCAAGTACGGATACCATGTATCAATATCCGGCCGATATCAGCCTAATTTTTTTTAGGTATCAGGTGACTCATGAAGGCTGCTAATACCAGCCACCGATATTTAAGGCAAAGAAAAGCAAACATCCAGAAAGTAGCAGTTGGTGCTAGACTGCGACACTTTAACCACATTGGCTAATCACCATCTGTGTCAGAAAGAAGATTTTTTTTCCCCATAATGTTCTGTCGCTGTGTAAAATGAAATTTTATCTAACATATATTGGTGAGTACTGAAAGAGTGAATATTCATACAGGTATTGGTCTGGGGAAAAAATGTGGTACAGAACATCCCTACTATTAAATAAGAACAATGACATAACAGGGGATAATAAAATAGCGAGGTGCAAGGAAGCAGTAATCTAATTGGAAATGACACTAAACCACTGAGAGTATTTGCAATGTAATGTAAAATGTACAGAAATAATAGCCTCCCGAACCTTAATCCTTTCCCCCTCAGGAAAAAAAAAAAAAAACTCAGTTCATAGACTGTACAGATCTTCTACTGTTCATTTCTGTACATTAACGACCTAACTGATGAGGCCATTTGAATTCATTTGCTAATTAAAACATCAGCAGCTCCAGTACCAAGGCAGGTCATGAGTCTTTCAGATTAATCAAAATTTTGAGTTTAACCACATTGTCAATGAGTTCTTTGCGCAGCTTTACGAATGGTTTTACATTTAGATGAGTGACAGATAAAATGGCTCACGTTGATCAGGTTAGACATGTAAATATCATTGTTGGGGGGAAAAAAAAGCGGCTGTACCGCTACAAAGTATCTTGTGCAGCGCAGCACACAGCACCGTGCTGTTCTGTTGTGTTGTGTTGGTACCAGAAGCTGCAATAAACAAGACAGCCAACCTAGAAGGAACCCTTTGAGGTAAAGATACTTAAAAAGCGTTGTCTTTTAAATAAAAGCGGTATTAAAAAAAAAAAAAAAAAAAAAGAGAGACCTCTATCTGATGGCCTACATGGGAAAAAATAGGACAAGCCTACTCCATGTGGGCTGTTTATGGAACGCGCTTCAGCTGCTCCTGTCTTGACAGGACGAATGGCAGCCTACATAATTTTCTCAGGGTAAACATGACGAGATGAGCCTGATTAGTCACGGATACTTTTCTGCATATTCCACCATGGAAATGTAGTCATATGGTCATCAATACTGCATAGGGATATTACCAGTGTAGGAGTCTTCAAGCGTTTTTGCAAAAGTTACCTTTGTGATCTATTTTTGGTGCGGGGGGGGGGATTAAATTGTCATCCCGGGTGAGAGACGGGCGTGTTGATTAAATATGTGTGGCTTTATTGTCCGCAATCTAATCAGAGCGTGCTTAATCGCTGTGCTCTCTGGCCCTGGTGTGACGGCGAGGAGATTGAGCCGCTGTGTGAGACGACATCAAGTTAATCTGCCAGATTTGGAGAAGATTATGTGAGTGTAACCCCCCCCCCCCTCCCCTTTCAACTCTCCCCAACAAGTGCACTGTTAAAATGTCTGAAAAGGAAGGAGTGGTGGCAAAAAATGCCGCCTTGGGGCAGATTGAGCGAATCAAAAGGTTCCTGGGAGGCTTATTTCTCTCCTCTTGCCACCTCATCCACAGTCTGGAGTCGTCGGCGTGGATGGGAGGGGTTGCCATGGCAACTGGCGGCCTCGTCTCCACCGCTGGTCCGCGTTGACCGCATTCTGCGGCGCAACAATGCACTCTCAACTGAACGTGTGCTTCTAATTCGCCGCACATCACCGACAGCCACAGTGTGCTCAATAGTTAGCACATTTAACACCTTATAAACTAGCATTTGACGCTGTTTCCTTGATTGACGATGGGGGGAAAAAAATTCACAACTCATGAAATGGGATGGGGCCGGGATTCGCTGAATGTTCTGAACACCCATCCATCCATCCATTTTCCGAACCGCTTCATCCTCACTATGGTGACATCATGTTGGGTTGCCAGCCAATCACAGGGCACACAGAGACGAACAACCATCCACGCTCACACTCATACCTAGGGACAATTTAGAGTGCCCAACCTGCCATGCATGTTTTTGGAATGTGGGAGGAAACCGGAGCACCGGGAGAAAACCCACGCAAGCCGGGGAGAACATGCAGAGGCCGGAGCTGGGATCGAACCCGGTACCTCTGCACTGTGAAGCCGACGTGCTAACCACTGGACTACCGGGCCGCCCTGTTCTGAACACCTGCTTCATCAATGGTGACACCATGTTGGCCTTGACCAGACAACAAACTAGGTGAGACTGAATCATATCAAAACACCTCCCAACGTCTATTCGTGGACCTCAGTGAAAAAATAATAATAATTACAATAGGTGACTCTCACCACGCGCACGAAGCAATTGAGCACACACTTCAACAGAAGAACTGCAAGGCTCCACATATACTGCATTATTATTGGACCACAAACGCATGTCAGTCTTGTCAAGGAAGAAGTGAATGGCCACAAAGACAAGAAAAGGGCCATCAATGAAGACAACGATGCACTGGCCACATTTAAACATTTGGGGTTTTTTTTTCTTTTCTTACCTGTCCATTGAAATATCTAAACAGGCCACGGCGCAAAAAAAAAAAAGGTTGGGAAACATACTGTGCTGAAAAAGTCATCAGATTAATCAACTTTGACTCAACTTTCATCACATTATAGTCGACGACAAACAAATCTTTAGTCATTCAATCCCAAATGCAGACACTACTGGGGATGCAACTAATGATTATTTTAACAATCAAGTGATCGGTCGCCAATTCTTTTATTAATCGAATCACTGTCATGTTAATGAGTAAATAAATGGGTTCACCATACTTTTCAAGTTCTATGCATACAGTGTCGGTTTGATAACACGTTGCTTCTGCACTACCTATTAGTAACAGGTCATTGTTTTGTCATTTTACATGATAAAATCTTGGGTCTTAAGATGCCTTGTTCATAAGGAGGGTGGCATCTGTATTAGAAAGCACTGCTGGGCCTATTACAATGAGTGAAATTGAAGACACTTATACATACAGCAATCCCAAACTGTGAGGGAAAAAAATCAAACATTTACAAATGTTTGCAGTAGACTGCTTTAAGTGTCAACTGGTCGTTGGCAGCTAACTGGGGTAACTTCTCTTCAGGTGGACTCTGACCTGGAGCAGCACCGACGCAACAGCTGTGTGTCCTCCCCACCCACCTTGCCACAATTGCTGCTGCTACCTCTGCATTACAGCGACATGTGTGCATCGACTGTGCAGTATAACGTGTGCGTACCGTGATGTCACGATGAAGGGTGAGCGCGGCTTGGTGCGTCCTACCTGCTGCGGCCGGTCCTGCGCTAGTCTAAGCCGCCGAAGGGAGCAGCTCCGCGGCATCCGCCAGCATGTTGTCGGCATGGCACTGCATCGACACCAGGGATTGCACACGACTATCCTGACCGCTGAGGGAGACGTGCGAAATTTGAATGAATATGACAAAAAGAAACGCAGAGGAACTCCTGACAGCCTAGTGAAGCTCTTCTGTGTGCGGCTCGCAACACTCTGGCACGGGAGCGCGCACGGCACCGCCTCCGTGCTCGCCCCTAGCAAGGATGGTGTTAGCGCGGGTGGTGTTTCCCACGCCGAGTCACTGCCAAGGAGCCGGGCTATGAAGGGAAGAAGAACAAGGCGTGGGATATTGCGTGGAGGTGGGGGCTCGTGTTTCGTAAGGGTCCACACAACAGAGGAGCGCCCCCCATCCTCCACTTCATTCGCCTTGAGCGCGCACGCTTACATAAGCGAGTGTGTAGGTGGGAGGTAGCGGTCATGCTAAAACTGGCCGTAAAATGTGAATTGGTTGCAGTTTTGGATGTTATGCTTAAAGAATATTACGCATTTCATCACCGCCCCCGCCAAACTGGGTCAATTAATTTTCGCCACAGTCAATGTCGAAATCGCAACGACAACTCAATGTAATTAGCTAGATAGCGCCAGGTGTTGGAGTGTACTCCAGGGTCACGTGACATCATGAACCTGTGCATTTGGACACAACACGTTTAAACACTGAATATGGAACAAGCAAAAGCTTAATACTGCACATCGTTTCAAATACGGCATTGCCTTTTTTATTTGCAGACTTCTGATTTAAATTTCAACAGTAACCTTTTTCCACAGGCTGACCAATGATATCAATTGCAACCATTCAAGCCCATGCCTTGGAGAAGAAGCAGAAAGTGCTCAAAGAAAACATGAATTATTACTCCGGTTGAAACACATGGATCTACTCTGAAGTGTTCAAGCCAGATAACTGGCATCTCTTCTTGGATGCCAGTTCATTGATGTCTGGGGTCAGGCTCTGAGCTGAGGAAATCCTTAGGATCGAGCAAAGGGTGTTCATCAGTCAGACGTCTTCTGTGAGCTTTTGATCATCTTCATCAGAGAATAGTAACATAGATAAGTGCTGCCGAACATGGAGAGCATCTTAGCTCAGCTTGGTGCGTAGCTGAGGCATTGTGTCGCTGCTCTCGTCCAGGATGAAATGTGGAAACTGTGCAGCACCACAGCATCCATTTTGACTTCAGTGTGTCCTACTAAGTTTATCCCAAGGCAGGCTCATGCAGTGACACACGGTGAACACAATATTTGTCCTTTCCTGTGGTGTGTTCCGGTGCAGTATATCCAGTAATAGTTTTACTCCTTGTTACGGATGAGACTGCTCACATGGGCCAATTTGAATGCTCTTTCCCTTCTCCATCAGCTGCTCAAATAGCAAGATCACGTGCGATGTCCCTCAGGCTGAAACGTTGCTTCTTTTTCTCTGGGCACACGAGATCACAACTCGTCATCATGCACTTTTCACGAACTCTCCTCATTGAATATTTGCGACCCATAGAGTAGTCTAAAAAGGTACTCCAGATAAAGTCAACGTTTTCATGGAGCCACAGGTTGGTCTGTACTTGTCGTGGGTGTTTGTTCATGTGTCGTTATTGTACTCCTTGTTTATAGCAAGTTCCAGCTACATACAGGAGTTCGTCTTTTAGATTATTAAAAATCCAAGTCTAATAGTCCATGAAAGGTCCTTTAGCGCTGAGTAGTTGCGTGACATAAAAGTAATTTTGGGGAGTAGTATTAGCTAGCCACAGAAACATAATTCTAAAATTGCCTCGGGGCCAAATTAAACAGATTTGATGCTTGCATGCTCTCACATAAAAAATAAATAAATATTTAAATTTCAGAATGTATTTTCGACCTTATTATATTTTTTAGACTTATTATGTTGTGGCATTGTGTTTTGTTAAATTAGACCTTTATGGTACTGATTCTAAAAACTAAATGGTTAAAATGATTGTCCATTTGGACAGCAACACGTTAGATACGCGAATACAAATACAGTACTATACATGGAGGAATTTATCTCTATGTTTCGATTTTTAAATGGTATGTGGTAGGAGTCTCTTTCCCGAATCATACTTTTTTCAAACCCGACTGTGACAATGTGACTTGTGTGAGTGCATGTTCATTGAGGAGAAAAAAAGAATGTCTTTTCAATATTTATCTAGTGGATTAACAGGTACTCCAGGCGTATGCACATGCTTGTTCCTGTGTTTGTTTCCCCAGCATGCCAATGGGCTTGAGGATTGTAGTAAAAAGCACAAAGGTCATTCTCTTTCAACTTATTTGTTTTTCATAAATGCACAACACTTACACCCTGTGTTTAGCATGTGAACTACACTTTTTTTTTTTGGGCAAAAGTATTGAGATACAACAGACCTCTTTATCAATTCATTTGTTGGGCGTGACACTGCAGTTGTCTTTATCAGACATTTAGACAAAAGCATGTTTCCAACTTTTTTGGTTTGGAGTAAGTCGTTTAAATGTTCCGATCCTAAAGACTGCCGAAAAACTGGTGTTTCATTTCTGATGACGCAATAATCTCCCAGTGAAATAGAAGTGCTTTCATATTTATTCTGCTGAGCTCAAACACCTTTTTTTTTTCAGTTAATATATATAAGTACAATTTACAGCTTTATGCAAAGAAAGTACAACAGGGAAGACCTCTTTTATCTTTTTTTATTATATCAAAATACAAAAATTTGAGAGAAAAAATCCTGATGGGGACTAAGCGATGGACATGATATGGTGACATGGATGTGTTCATATTCTGGCAGGAGTGCCGCGTGTGGCGAGGATGAGCGGAGATGGTGCGCTCAAGCCGCCACAACCACTCGTTTTCTCCCCTTAAAAAGGCCGGGAGTTGGAATCAGGCCAGAGTGATTTTAGTTTTTTTCTCAACATTGTAGCTTGTTTCTGTTTCCTTCACACACGCACACGCACACACACAGAAGAAAATGACCTTACAGATGCGACTTGACAGCGTGAAAAAAGTAAATATATATATATAAGGCTTTGCTACAGCACCATACAGTATAAGTTAATTGCTCACAATGTGACCATGTTAAACCTGATGATGATAGGACGGAACAACAAAAGAGAAAAGAAACTGGTTCGTTGCGCCGATATTTACAAATGAGGAATTTGCACCCAGACATCGAATGTAAACATGATGTACAGCACAGAGTCGGGTGGATGGTAAGGAAATGTAAATGTTCTTTCCTTTGAAGTACTACGTGGCTTGCTTGCTTGCTTGGTAATGAGCATTTTACGCTAAAACAGTTAACAATGTAGTGCTCTGTTTATTGTAGCCTACAGTAAGAAGAATCATAATCATCATCATCATCATCATCAATAATAATACATTCTAGTTCCTCAGTGCTGGTACACATAAAAAAAAAAAAACAAGAGAATATAGAAAATACTACATATTATTCTAGGTTTCTGTCCATTAACAACCAGCTCAGATGTCCGTGAATGATTGCTAAATGTTGGTATTGTCTCGACATGCAAGATTAATACAATAAAAAGAATTGTTAAAGTATCACCCCGACAGGAGCTAGTGAAGCAGAGAAGTTGTGACCAAAAAACAAAACAAAACAACAAAGCTAACAGTACGTCCAAAGCAGCCCTCTTTTAAACTGTCCATGTTTCTTTTTCAGAATACAAAAAAAAAAATAAAAAAGTTAATATCTCGGAAGATTAAATCCTGTAGAAGTAGAGGATGTGTGAGCTTTCCGTGTACAAATGTGGCAAAACCGGTTCGGTCCTACGAGGAATATAATTGCGCCGTGAAGTCACACCGTTACCTCATGCAGTTAGCTTGACATGTGCTAATGACGAAACGTTAACTATGAATAATTAGAGGAGCTGTGCCATCGTTGTCAGGAAGTAAAAAGTTTGAAAATCTGTTTTCTGTCAACGTTTTACGACAGATGAATTAAAATTACTTTCCATGCTTTTTGTCCCCAAACTGTGGTGCATAATAGCGCTAGGATGTTCATCGTGTCTTCTTATTCGTTGAAATAGGTGTACGGTTCTATTTTTTTTTCCCAGACAAAGGTCTTTTTTTTCTTCTTCTTTTTTTTACCCAGCTGACTTTGTCACTGTGACAGATGGCTGAAATAACAGCCGAAACTCTCAACGATGTATCAGTTTTTCTCTTCACAAAAAAAGACCAATATCTGAAAAGAAAAAAAACAAACCTTAAACAATTGTCATCAGGTCTGCATGGTTAAATATTGAAATGGCCTTTGTTATAGTGCAGGGGTGTCAAACATACGGCCCGCGGGCCGGAACCGGCCCCCAAGGAGGTTCCATCCGGCCCGCGGAATAAATTAAAAGTGAAAAAAAATGCATTAAAGACACAGAATGAATATTTTAAATAAAATGCAATTCGTATATTATCCACTAGGGGGCACACTGTTTTGATCACAGTAGAAGACAACACTGTTTTGATCGGGGAAGAAAACAGCAGTCTCAGTCTGTCACAGAGTTAGACCCAACGCAGCAAATGATATGAAAGCGCCAAACAATGCTTCTTGAGACCAAAACAAAGGAAAGAGATGACATTTTGGTGATTCATAGCACAGTATGGTATCATGTTAATGGTTCGGCCCACTTGACATCTACCGAGTCCGTATGTGGCCCACAATGTGAAATGAGTTTGACACCCCTGTTATAGTGGATATGAAAAGTCTCTACCCCTCAGAGAAACTCTCGAGAACATGCAAACTCCACGCAGGAAGGCCAAAGAATCGAACGAACCCTGCACATCGAGGCGGACGTGCTAATCAGTCATCCACTGTACCGTATAAAAATCAGACCAAGATAAATACCGGTAATCAATGTGTCCGAAAAACTGTCGAATGTGAAGTGGGAAGTAAGAGTAAACAACTGTAAAATCAACGCAAGCTTGCACACAGACTTATAATTAGAAATGTGGCTGTGTTCAGAATTAACCAATTGTTGTCAGTTTGTGTTTATTGTCCTTCTCGACAATATTTAGATATTTTTTTTAATTATTTTAAAAAAAATGTTCAATTGAGTTGTACACGTTATAAGTCACAACAGTGGAAGAGATTTTTTTTTTTTAATGGATGGAATTTTTTATATTCTTTTTATGTTACAAAAACCTGAACGGCATTTCAACAAGGGTGTGTAGACTTTTTATTTCCACTGTATTTTTTCTGAAGTGAGGGGGGGATGTGCCTAATCTTTTGGGATGTTGAAGGAGGCTCATGTTATTTTTTTTTTTTTTTTTTTTTAAATAAAACCTGCCTATCTTATTATTTTTCAAGAACTTTTTCCGAAACCTTTTGTGAGCAAACAGTCAACTTGGCAGGGGCAGGGCTTGGTTATTTCCGTGATGAAAAAGTTTGGCAAAAAGCTACATTTGCAGAAGTTTGGAAGTGGTGTGACATCAACGGGAAAAGGTCCCATTTAGCGCTGGAGGTGTGGTGAGAGACGCCGCTGCAGTTGTGTGCTTGAGAAAAAAATAGGTGCTAACTTGAGATGATGGACCTACTGGCGATTCCTCTCATTTAGGCTGGGTTCACACTCTCAACAACAGCACTACTTTTTCGAGAGGGTACCTTGGAAGCACAGACGCACGCACGCATGCACACAAGCACGCGCACCCACACACACACACACACACGCTATAGAAACATGTTGAGGTTATTTGAACGTCACAAACCTAATTGTTTTTTTTCCCCTCCGAAGAGTGCACAACTAGTTTTTCCAGTATGGTTTCTCACCACCATTGTAATCAACATCGCTATGATAAGAGAGACGGCTCTAGTTTTAGCAGGGCCCCCACCCCCCACCCGAAAAACCAAGCAAAATAGAGGTTGTATTTTTCTACTCTACAGCACCACAAAGTTTTGAACGTAGCACCAAGTCGTAATGTTGAGAAGCCGCTAGCACGCTCGTAAACGCTACGTACACTACTTCAGCCTGTGGGAGCTAACGTTTGGTAGCTTTGGATGGCTAGTCGATTCTTAGAAGCTCCCTTTTTTTTTTTTTTTACGCTGTAGCTGTTCATGTATTTCTGTATATGGAGTCGATCTGGCAATTTCAGAGGTATTATCGAAGCTGCAACACATGTGGCACACCACCTTTGTTTAAAAGCAAAGTCGAGTCATTTTTTTTTTCTTAATATGTTCTATGCTAGTCTAAACAGAGCATTTTGAGTGGAATATGAATTGATGAGAAAAATCCACTTGTTTTCATCCATCTCAGGAGGTTGCCAGTTTGCCTTGTACTGGCATTTGCTGTTGACTGAAAATGAGGGCTCAGGTTGTGAACATCACATGACCAAACCCAGATGACAGGTGAGCCGTGATGATCATTAACTGGGGCCTTTGGCACTTTGATTTCATTTTGAGTCGGCAGCAAGTGTCAAAAAGACTGCCCCCATCGGATGGATAAGAACGGGTGGATTTTGCTGCTTCATTTAGATTCCACAGACGCGTATTTATTCAGAATGCCGTGTTTAGACTAGAAGGGCCGCATGGAACATATTATTGTCATGAAAATGTTTGACTTGACATGTCCTTTCAGGAACAGTTGCTTCGCTTGCAATGTTGTGTATTGAAAGCTATGGTCAATGGTGTTCTCCGACAAGTTTAATTCATGTTATTCTTTTTTTGTTTTTATATATAGAGATAGATTGTAGCAATATCCCCATTTATTGTGATGTAGGGCTGGGCGAATTTGGATTGGATGCATCAGGATGATTTTTAATTTCTTAATGAAAATCTTTGTTCTGCGATTGGTGGCAACCAGTTCAGGGTGTGCCAGTTTGGATGATGGGAACAAAAAAAAAAATCAAAAACATCATTCATCTATTTTTACCAGTGACGTAACGTAACAGGTAGAACAATTAAACGCTCTTCCACTAGATGGCAGCAGGTACAATTAACCTGTGTATACACATGCTGCCATTCATTCAACCAATTAGCTTTGAGTTCAACTAAACAAGCACATTTTGTAAGTAAATTGAGACGAGGTGATCAATATTTCATTGTCAAATGTATAACATGTGCATATGTGTGTAAAATATGTCTTAGCGTAATAAAAGGCGGGAACGGTGGGAGAGGCTAGTTTACAAAAGCAGTCAGTGTTGCCAATACTAAAAAAGTGACGAGTGACTTCAGATACTGCGATGAAAAATTGTTTTACATATGGCAAAAGCTCCGTAGAAGGGAATCATGTCACATGTGTTAAGATTTTGCAAAAGATCCACTTATAAATTATATGTTTAAAAAAAAAAGCAGGCATTTATTGACATTTTGGAAAGTTTTGAACCCGAGGTGCGTGCTTCCAAGTGGCAAATATGTTGTTGTGGTCGACTTGCCTCACCTACACATTTCTACATAGGAAAAGACAATGAGAGGGCTCATATATGGACCAGCCTTGCGATGCAGTTTGATGGTTCATTTTATGTTGATTTAGAATTTTTCAGCATCATGTTGACATGTATTTGTTTTTTGTAGATAAAGCCCTTATTTTCTTATTAATTGTAAAGAAAAAAAATGCATATTATTTTCTATTATTTCAATGAAAGTTGATGCAAATTAATGCTGGGAAAAAATAATTGCAGGGGGAAAAATGGTTCAAAAGCTTGTTTAGTGATGGGAGAAACTTATTTTAAACAACATCATTTTTCTTGGCTTTTCCTACAAGCGAAAGTTTGGTAGATGTCGGATATCCGATTTATTGGAGGGGGGGGGGGGGGGGGATTATATTTCAAGGTTATTACGCCCAGCCCTACTGTCACAGCAGGAATTTTGCAGGTTTTGCGTGAAAGTGACTCTAGAAGTCTGTGTCTAAAGCTTAACATTTTCACAGGATAAAATGTACAAGCAGAAGCGATACACCATACGCTGCTAACATTATTACGTTCACTCCTCTGGGGGTAAAACCATGTGCGCTAAAAGCAAGACAAACGAGGCACCTTAAAATGCTTCCACTTAAAGCAGTACTGTAAGTAAATACTGTTCTTTTTTTTGTGTGTGTGTTTAATATATTTATATAATCTAATTTCTTTCTACGTCCTTTTTGTACATTGTCATTAACAAGAAGGTCTTCCCATAAAACGCGGTTTCTCTTTACAAATACAATACATGTACAGTACATAACAAATATAGATTTGTGTCTGCTCTTAATTCACCGTCTCTTATACCGATTTGCGTGGGTCACTTTCAGGCAACCATTAGCTTTGACCTTTCATTGGTGGCGAATTGCTTGTCATATTTGTATGATTGAAAAAAGCATTAAAAATAGGGCTCGGAAAGGGGCCTAACAGTGCCGAACAATTTGGCCTGGATGCAGGCTGCACCTTATAGGCCGCACCTTAAAAAAAGAAAAACAATGTCAGCGGTCATTCAATGCACTGCGACACCGGGACATTCATTTCCTGTACAGCGAAAAGCATACATTCATTATCGGCTAGTGTCAGAAAATCAACAAACATACAGAATAGTAACCAGAAAGTCATATACATATGTTAAACAGTCTTGCTGTTGCTTGTGGTTGAGTACAGTGGACCCTCGAGATTCGGACGGAAGTCAAGTGGAGTGGTTTTTTTTTTTTTTTTTTTTTTTTCTACCCTTTGGCTTTTTTTTTTTTTTGTGCGTATCCATAAGATTAAGACAAAGACACAAATGGCAATGACGAGAGCGAAACTAAAAACAAAACATATGCTAAGCTAAGGGTAACGAGGTGTGTATTGTATTCTGACAGTGCAGCTCAGCCTCGGGATAGCGAATGTCGTGGCTAACGATATACAGTATTTAATATTTGTTCATTCATTTGGAACGACATCACACCAATATGAATATCAGTGCAGCAAGGAAAAGAAATAAATCTCTCGGTATAAACCTCCAGAGGTATACAGTATTTTCTTGTTTAGTTCCCAAAAAAAGACCAAATTGTTATTGCCCTATCATAAAAAGAACTATAAGCTGTTATAAGTTTATCCTAGACAAATTTTTATTTTATTGGATGTACTGTACATTTTTTTTGAAAATCTTTCATTTATTGGAGGATTGTCTCCCAGGAATTTGAATTTTACTCAGCTTCCTTGATTGAAATTGTTGTTATTTAAGCAAGATATGAGAATGGTTTTGCATTTTGTCATTTTACTGTACCTGATGTGAACCAAACCATGACCTAAAACCCAAGGTACATATCAAACGGCTATTTTTGGCACACTGCTACACTTGTAATAATGATTGATTTAGTTTGAATGTGACTTAAAAGCAGATGTGCATTTTATGATGTTGAAAAATTCAATCCCTAGAAAGGAGTGAAGTGACGCTTCAAAGTCTGAATGTCGCAAAAGTTGTTCAATTTGGAATTTAACCACCTTTTTTGAAAATAAAAAGGTTGAAAGTAAATTAATATGCAATTGAGTGAACACAATTAGCACCGAGCACAAGTTGCTAACACAGCCATCCTGCTAGTTTTTATCATTCCAATTCTAGCCTTACCCGGTAGTGAACTGCCAGTGAACGGCCATCCAGCTAGTTTCTACATTTACGACCCTTTTTCTACATTTGCAGGAGCATAAACATTCATGCACACTAGATTGGAGTCCACTGGAATGCTAATCGTCGTTAATGATGTGGTCTCCAAATGGCACAAGACCATCAAAGCTTCCACACTAATTCATCTGAGAGACTCTTTACGTGCCTCGCTAGGTACTGCTATTTTGGTTAGTAACAGACTCTCCAGACTCACAGTTAATACATGCAATTGAGGAATTAAGATGGTGAACAAACTGTGATGAACGTTTCGAGTTTTTCACTCATTTCCATCGTTTCTTTCTTGAACGCTTGAACACCTTCAGTATGTCTTGACTCGGTTTGACTCCGGAGGGTCCACTGTATTCATTGCTTTGAGCACTTTCCAGCATTATGAGGCATTGTATGCTTGCTATTTAACATGCAGCACCTTTATTCCGTCTGCATGAACTTTGATTTATTAGTTTATTTATTTACCTTCTTTCCCTTTTGGTAGCCCTGTGCATTTCGTGTCAACTCGGAATGCGCAGCCGAAGCTATAAAAAGCCAACAAACAAACAAAACTAAACTAAAAACAGGAGTCATGCTTCATTCCTGGCGAAACAGAAGAACAAAGCAGTATTGGAGTCCTCCTCGACGAAACTAATGCGAGAAGGCGACGGAAAAGGCAAGTTGAAGCTAGAAAAAAGATGAGCGCAAAGGCAAAAAAAGGCACCTCCAGATGTGCCACGCATCACAAGTGAAATTCATCCTACTCGACATTTTACGACTGGTCACCCTGTTCGTCTAAAACCACCGACCATCGGCGAGTCCGACCACGTAACATTGACACATTAAGACAGTCTCAGTGGATAGTACCGCTAAATAAACACAAGCTAATAGCGAGAACCAAAGGCTAGCTAACGTGTCGGGATTAAAAAAAAAAAAAAAAAGCGAGTACATCGCGTGATCCAAACCTTATTAGTTTCTTTTTTTTTTCTCTCTCCATATGTAAAAAGGTCAAGTACGTACAGTATACCACAAGAATTACAGCAACTCTGCGTTTACTCTGAGGTATATTTGGTGGTAAGAACCCTGTGTTTGAATACTGACGCTATTTGTATTGTAGGAAAAGTCGCACCGGAGCATAACAGTACACTGTATCATTGGAAAAACATATGGACCCTCACCCGCCCCCCTCCTGCGTGAGTGACTTCTTTATTACTGTAGAACGCAACTTCACTCCCTCGTTTTGACTATTTATATACATCATATCTTTTCAATAGTGAGATGGAAGGAAGCCAAACCAATTGTTCATGTACTCACGTCGATGCCTCCGTTAAACCCCCATCGACTCGAGCGCTGATAAGAAAGCTATCAGCTTGATACTAAGATCAGGGTGCGGTGGGGGTGGGGCAGAGCGGGCAGAGGTGGCCTTTAATCGAGTTCAATGGCTTGGCAGGCCAGCGGGTCAGCGGAGGGTCCCGTAATTGGGGCCCTCCAAGTCGGCGTCGGTCAGGATGCTCGTCTGGTCATCCTCGGAGAGCCTGCGATGCAGCAAGGACGTCAAATAGAGATAGGGGTTCTTCTTGGTTTGCCTTTTCCTAGTTCTGCTGAGCACCTCGTCCCGGTGGGGCGTCTGGCATGGCTGCTGGGTCTGAGAGGGAGCTGCACCTGAGGGGAGGAGAGCGGGCTATGAGAGCACGTGGGCGATGGACCAGACACTTGATTCGGTGCAGTGACCCCAACACTGGAGAGACCAAACAACCCCTACACAAACTCTTGACACAAAATTGGAGAGCAACCTCTTCAGGTCCCGAGCCGACAGTTCATTTGCAGTTCAAAAATAAGGGGCGTACTTGGAGGACAAAAATGTTGAAGGTTTGAAGAAAGCCAACTTTGTCAGACTCAGAAGACTTATTGCTTGCTGAGACAACGTCCTGACATACATACCCCGTTGAATTGTCTCATTCCATGGGAACAGTGGCCACTTTTGAGTCATCTCTGGCAGATGAATGAGCACTTAGAACGCAAAATGGTCATTCTCAAACCAAGCCTGTCAACAACAATAACAACCCGATTGTTACCACCCTCAGGACACACCCCCACTAAAGACATCCATAGGGAGACTTCCGCTTAAAAACTTTGAACCAAAGAAGGCTTTTTGAGTCCGGTTGCCTCCAATCAACCTGTGCAGTTGACCATGACCGTATTGATGGACAATCGACACAAACAGATTCAGGGTGCTTTCCAGCTAGCACCACCTATTCTGTTTTGATCAAACTGTAGTTCTAGGTGCAGTTCAGCTGGTGATATGCCAGTTGAAGTCAAAGCAGCCATGACAACGCTCAAAAATGGTAAAGCCCCAGGTCGATGCACAATCTCCGCAGAGATGCTGAAGGCTGGTGTCGACCACATCATCCTGTGGCTCACATAGACCATCACCCATGTGTGGGTCACAGAGTCATTCATTGCCTGATGACTGGAGGCGGGGCATCATACTTCCCTTTTGGAAGCACAAGGGAGACCAACTGACCTGCAGCAACCATAGAGGCATCACACTCCTCTCCATCCCCGGTAAACTTTTCACCCGCATTCTACCTGCAACCAGAAGCAGACGCCGCCAACAACAAGCCGGATTCATGCACAACCGTTCCACCATAGACCACATCTCTGCTCTCCGACTCCTAATAGAAAAGGCTTGGAAAAGGGCACTTGTTCATTGCTTTTATTGATCTCAAGGCTTTTGACACGGTGGACCATGGGTCCGTCTGGCACACCTTTAAATCCCTCAGCGTCCCAACCAAGATCACCAAACTCTTCAAACAGCTGTACCAGGGTCCGGAAAGCTGTGTCCGTGTGAATGGCCAAGACTCCGAGTGGTTCCCCATCAACAGCGGGGTAAGGCAGGGATGTGTTGCTGCTCCAGAGCTCTTTAACTGTGTCACTGACCACCTGATGTCAAGAGTCTGTGATCGGATTCCTGGAGTGCCACTCAACAACTGCATTCTCAAGGATCTCAAGTATGCTGATGACACCGTCCTGTTAAGCAAGACTACTGATCAGCTTCGTGAGGATCTCAGAGTGCTCAATGAGGAGTCCAAAACGCTTGGCCTAAAGATGGTGGCGATGGACCTGACCCACCATCTTTTGGATGTGATGGCACCCCTGTCCACTTTGTCTCCACTTTTAAATATCTCAACTCAGCAGTGACTGACAATGGAGACCTCAAAACAGAGGTCAACCTTCGCCATGCCTCAGCAGCCTCAGTCATGCAGTCCTTGAGGAGACCGATCACCGGCATATCCCGGGCAACAAAGCTCAGAGTCTACAAGGCCTCAGTCATCTCCGTCCTCCTGTATGGCTTCGAAACCTGGCCACTGAATAACACTCATTTATTATTGATTTGAACACTGATCTCCAAATCTGAACTGAACAGAACTCTTTCAGTTCTGGATGTACTCTCTTCACAAGACACCAACTTTCCGCCGTGAAGTCGCAACACGACGATGCGTATTGAAAACGTTGGAATGGAAATCAGAACTTACCGGTTCTCCTCACGAAGGTTGCGTTGTTATTGTTGTTGGTGGCCACTCCTCTAGCTTTTGTGATACAGTGGTGGAGCAGTGCTGGTAGACTCTCAGACCCGGCAGCAGCATCACTAGCCCCACCTAGAGGATCCCTGAGGAGAGCATACAGAAAATGAGAGAGAAAGAGGTACAGCACACGGCGTCCCCGCATTAATCCAACACTCTAGTCGATAGTTGAGTGAAAATACAGAACAATGGCGGCACACCGGCACTGCTACTGAGTGGTCTGAAAAACTCCACATACTATATTAGCACTGATGGATGATAAGCGTTAGACACAATGACGTATGACAGGAGAAGACAGAGAGAAACAGTTGATATACTCAAAGCAGTCATTCGATGAAGGACCAGATTCCCACAGTCGCTTGCTCTATTAAATCCACAAGCAGTGTAAATTTGGTGCTGCAAGCGTCAAATTACAGTTTGGTTCGGTTTCATAAAATCAGTGTCAGTTAATTTGGGTTTCAGCCTTTATATAATGACTGCTTCAGAAAGGCAAAATTGATCACTTTTCCTATGAAGGAAAAAATAATGAATATGTCTTAATAAGGATGGACGGGGAAAAAAGAAGGCAGATTTTCCTAAATATTTTGCTTTGAGTGTCACACTTCTAATGTATTAGATCCTTAAAACACTGACAAAAGTCATTGGAATTGTATTCATTAAAATATTTGAAATGGAAAAAAGAAATGTCTACTCTAGTGAAATCACGACATGGGGGCCGGCCGGCATTATGTTGGCATGCAATGCATCGTGGGCTGATGAATGGCTGAATCCCTTTCCTCGTTGCTGTTAAAATACATCTGACCGGATCTATCGCAGGGGTGGGAAATCCCAGTCCTGGAGGGCCGCTGTCCTGCATGTTTTCCAAGTCTCCCTGTTGCTACACACCTGATTTGCAGATAGATTCAGTAAACTCTTATATGACAAGCCAGGGAGACTTGGAAAACAAGGAAGCGGCCCTCCAGGAGTACCCACCCTGGTCTATCGTCTCCAGTCAGTATTCCTCTTAATGACAAGCCTGGCAAGGAAATACAGTGTTCCTAACCTACTACTAAAAAACAAGAATAATTTCATGTTTGGACACATCAGGTAAGCATTCATAGTCCAAGCTGGAAAAAAATGTAAACCCATAGGGCCAGGCTAATGACTTCTCCAAGAGGTAATCGGTGTCCAGAGTCAGCCTGGAATTCAATCAACGTGACAAGATTGCCTTATACACATCCATCCATCCATCCATCATCCATCCATTTTCAACACCGCTTATCCTGAAGAGAGTCGCAAGAATTGCTGGAGCCTATCCCAGCTGACTCTGAGCGAAAGCAGGAATAACCCCAGAACCGGTCGCCAGTCACTCACAGGGCATTGCCTTATACCGTTATATAAAACAAAAAAACAAACAAAACAAAAAAACACCCAAAACAAACAAACAAAAAACTCTAGTTTTGAGTTTTACATTCTCAAGAAACACTTCTCCAGAAGCACTCCCCGATGTGTACCAGGCCTCGCACAAAAAGAGCTCTCCGCAGAAGCTTCAAAGGGTCACAGGGTATCTAAAAAGACTTGATGTTTCTCAGTCCATCCTAAACCGGACTGTGTAGGCAGATGAATCCAATTTCATTTGTTTTAAAGGAACAAAAAAAACTGTGTGGAGAAAAAAGGCATAGCCCACCACCATCTAAACCTATTCCCAACTGATGGAAGGAGTGTCATGGTTTGGGGCTGCTCTGCTAAGTCTAGGCCTGGACACATCGATATCGTCGACAAGATCATCAAGACATTTTACAAGACCAACTGTCAGTTAATTTAAACTTAACAGAGGATGGGCGATGCAACAGCACAGCAACCCAAAGCACAGAAGGATATCAACAACTGAATGCCTTAAAGGAAGAAAATAAGCCTTCTGGCGTGGCTCAGAGTCCTGACCTTCAACCAATTCATACGCTGTGGAGAGAGAGCGATTCAAACCAGATATCCCCAAAATATTGCTGAAGTGAAATAGTTTCAAACATACGAATGATCCAAAATTCCTTGTGGCCGTTGTGCAGGTCGGATGTGCAACTACAAGAAACATTTGATTGAGGTTATTGCTCCCAACGAGGCTTAACCCTTTATTGAATCCAAAGCTTCACATACTTTTTCCACCCTGTGCTATGATGTTCTGTTCACAAGTGTGTACAACTGTTTGTATTGTGGTTGTGACTTTGATGAGGATTTTTTTTAAGGAAAAATGTACCATATTTTCCACACTAAAAGGCACACTGGATTATGAGGTGCACCTTCAATGAATGGCCGATTATGTAATTTTTTTCATATATTGGACGCACCGCATTATAAGACGCAATCTACAATGCATCCAGTAGATGGAGCTACGCTCAAGGAAATGCCAACAACACTACACTACACTACACCATGATTTATATCGCGACGATCAGATGTCAGTAAAACGTATTTAATAAAGCAGCGACACAGTTCACTTAACCAACAGCGAGTTAATACGTACAGCACATTTGACAATAAAGTTGTATTCAATTCAATTCAATAACTTTGACTTGTTAACGTTGAACTCTCTTGCCGCTGCTCTAGTTCCATGTTCTACTGCGAAACCGATCGCCTTAAGTTTGAACTCTGCATTGTAAGTATGTCTCTAGCAAGGAGCCATTTTGGGGTTGACATATTACCATAATGACTATACATTAAGGTGCATCGGATTTTAAGGCGCGCTGTGAGTTTTTAAGAAAATGGAAGGTGCGCCTTTTAGTGCGGAAAATACGGTATGCAGAAATCCAAATAATCCGAAAGGTACACATACTTTTTCTTTTAACTATATGTGCCCTGTGATCGGCTGGCAGCTAACAGTCAGCATCTTAAGCATAATAATAAAAATATCCTGTTCCTGTCCTGTCCTGTTCTGTTCTTCTGTGGTCCATTTTGCCACATTGCAAACCGGTCGCCTGCGTGTCCTTAAAGGCCGATCCGTGAACACAATGGATACACCTTTAATAAATACATTTCCAGTTTTGATAAAAAGTATCCAGTTTGTGTATTTTCACTCATTTGGAGTTGAGAACATGTTGTTGCAGCCCTCCCAGACACAAGCAACAAGTTAGCATTTAAATAGATGCTCAAAGTGGAGCCAAAAGGCCTTATCGAGTGTTCAGTGAGGTCATGATGTAGATTAACTGATCTTTTTAAAGATGGCGTCCATCGCTTGCTGCTGTGGAGAGAGAGGGCGAGAAGCATTAGCAGAGAGAGGGGAGGACAAATCTGGGGGGGGCGGGTGTGGGCACGGCGTGCTGATCAACCGCAGCACGTTTTCCATATAGAAATGAACACGGTACAGCACACGTTGATCGACATGAACACTGCGGCACAAGAGGCTTCACCATGCCGACGGGACGAGATGGCAGGAAGAGGAAAATGCCCGTTAAGAGGGACGAGTCACATGACGGGAAAGGAGGAGGATGGCCATTAAAAACGGTCACATGACGGAAGGCAAGAACGCAGAGCACAAATGTGACAGAGAAATCAACTTGTTCTTGTTATTTGTTTGGTCATATAGAGAGAAGTTTAGAGAATGCATGCATGGCATTTTGCACATGGAACAAATCTTTAAAGGGGAATACTCCTTTCTATCATTCAAGTGCGTCCTCTATTGATTCAAGGCTGTTTTTTTCAAAAGTTTTTTTTTTATTTATGCACAGGTAAACTGGTCGAGCAAAGCCACTCGCAAGCCTTAATGGCCACAGCTTGTGCCGCAGCAGGCTTACGTTGCCTTAGTGCGACTATTGACAAATGCGTCCTGCGGCCGTGATGATTACAGTATTACCATGAATGCCGCTCACTTGAATCCAGCACAGAGGCACCACCCAAAGTGATTCCCCTTTAAAGGAGAGAGTGATTCGAGCCCTCCACCTGCTGACCCCCTCCCCTCTCGAACATGGGTCCCGACCCTTACCTATTGCGGCGTGGGGGGCCGGGTCACAACGCTGCCCAGATAGCTGAGATCAATCAAAGACAAATCAGGTAAGACCCTCGCCCGCTAGCAAACAGCAGTCTTACACACTGCTACCACTTGCCCTGTGGGACTCATTGATGTGCAACAGCCACTCTTGGCTTGACTGTTGGCGAGAGGGGCCACTAAGAACACGGGGCTTTTCTACTGTACATTTTTTTGTATTAAATTGCTGCATTAGGGATTGCTTATATCTTAACACGTTCTCGAAAAACAGAAATCAGACACAAAGTTGTGCACAGTTCACTTGGAACTAAATGGCTAGTTCATTCTTTACAGATGCTAACATTAAAGCAAAGCAAATAAAACTGTGGGCGGTCGTTTATGACAGCTGAGGTTGCAAAAGAGGCGCAATTAAGTTGTTTGCGCGACAGCGTTAGAATATGTAGTCACCCGGCAAAAGGCACGCTTGGTTACAGACACATTTTACATTGTTTTAATTGTTGACTTTTTTCATGTAATTTTTTTACTAAAATTAGGTTTTTACTCAGGACAGACTAATGACCCCTCTGTACTTTTTACTTGTATGCACTACAGACATGCAACCAAATGTGAACATATATGCATATATAATGTGTAGTACAACACTTTGTTCCACTATGAAATTAGTCCATGTTTGATCATTAAAAGTGATAATGCGGTACGCTTTTTACATCAACGGTGGAATCTATGAAGACTAATGCCTGAATGTTATTGAATTCAGAATCGAAGCAAAATGTGAGCATTTGATTATTTTTTCTTTTTTTTTTTTTTTTTTTACATAGACTGTTAAACCGTGACTACAAAACATTTTTTTAACGGTCATCTGATGCTGACAGATTTCTATGTCCATTACTTTCTATGTGAACACATTTGTGTTTCGACTTTCATACTGTTTTTCAAAAGTAAGTCAGTTTAAAACAACTTTTGTCTCCAGTAATACAGTAGTTAAGCTGAAGGTTGTACTACAAGGAAATATTTTTCCTAAAGACATGGCCTTTGATTTTGATTTTTTTTTATTATGAAAAGGACTATTTTATGGCTCAATATTATCCAACAAATATACAGGGTCAGGCAAAGTGATCTGACACTTTTGTAGGTTAAATAAAGGGCAAATGGGAAACAAAGACGTTTTTTTATTTTCGAAAAATACATATAGTGCCATTTTTCCCCCATATAATGCCATTTTGCCGTTTCTTATAATGCCATTGTTTTTCGTTTCTTTTTCAGTTGCTGCCATGAATTGGACTGTTGAGCATCGCGCTTTCATTGTGGAAACGTTTATCAAAACAAACTTCAGCCGGCCGACTTCGCACCGCCGTACTCCACTTAATTTTTCAAACATTGTGAGACAGAATGGCATTATATGCACTTTTCCAAAATAAAAACACTTAATTGTTTCTTTACTTTATTTGCCTTTTATTAACCTGCAAATGTGTCAGATCATTTTGCCTGACCCTGTACGATCAAAAGTACACTGTCGAATTTAAATTGATTTTTCACTGGACAAAGAGACGAATTAAGATACACATGCATGCTCAATGCTATTCCATGCCTTCTGCATATTAAGGAACAATATGCGTCCTAATTATCTCTTAATGGAGCCATTTACGTCATATTTACTTGGAATATATGGAGCAGACAGGGAGACACTATTCTCTGGTGCAATGATCACCTACCCTGAGGCTGAAACCTGGAGCTGGGAGGGCTCTGAGGGTAGCATCTCCTCCTCTGTCCTTCTCTGGGACGGCCTTTGCCCGAAAACATCCCTACCCTCCGGCGGGGGAGAGGGGGACTGTGAGGGGTAACTGGCTGCCGTGGAGGCGTAGGACATGTGAGCGGCGTGGTAACCAGGGCTGGCCTGCCTGCCGCTCTGACTCGGAGTGGGAGAGGCGGACAGGGAGGACCTCCGGGAGAAGGTGGCTGAGGGCTGCAGGGTGAGCTCGGGCATCTCCAGAGACCGAGAGGTGCGGAGGATGCCGGTGCGTGGAGGTGGGCGTACTAGAATATCTGGAGAACCCGGCTGGGTGCTAAGTGGGCTTTGGGAGAGCGGGGACAGGCGAGAGGGTTGGAGTACTAAGGGGGGCAGGCTGGGGTCTGCTCGGCGCCCCGCCCTCGGGCTGAGCCAAGACTGGGGGCTACTACTGGGGGCTGTGCTTGGGCTCCCTGCGCGGGCTGCCGGGTCAGGGTAAGGCAACACTGGTACACCCACTCCGTGGGCCGTGTGTCTGAGCTGGCCGAGACTTTGGGGCTGTTGCATAGCTAAACGCCTAACCGGAGGCCCCGGGGGCCGGTCTCTGCCTGGGGGAGCCACAGGGACCTCCAGCTGCAGGAGTCTCGGGCTTATCGGATCCGTCAGGGGAGGGAGGTGGAGGCGACCGGTCGGGAGCGAGTGAGAGAGGTACGAGGGTGGGTCGGGCATGTCTGAAGGATGATGCAAAGAATGGTGAGGGGGGAGCATGAAGCCTGGACCCTCCAGACCCAGGAAGGGTAACGCATGAGGCGGCCAGCTTTCAGGTGAGCGAGTGGGAGGGCTGTGAGTGTGAGACAGAGAATGGCCAGAGGCGGTGTACTGATGGTGCTCCATCTCTCCGCTCTCCTCTGGGATGGAGGGATAGCCAAAGGGCCCCTCGGCAGTGCCCGGGGGGGAGGACAGAGCGGAGCTATGCGGGCTGATGTCAGGCATGTAGAATGGTGGCGCAATCCCTGATTCAACGCGGCTGCCGAGATACCCATAGAAGGGGCTATGAGGGAAGCCCCTGTAGCGGGCGGACGGGGCCTGCCCTGAGGCGTGAAGTGCACTGCCCTCTGCAAAGCTCATACCTTCCATGGCCCTGTGCAGGTGGGGGCTGTAGGTTGGGGGCTGCATGGACTCCAGGCTGGAGGATGTCGGGGAGAGCTGGGGTCGCAGCGTGGGCATGATGGGCGGCAGAGGCCCAGGATCGAAATCGTTCTCCTCGTCGGACTGACGGAACTCGGGGTACAGGTCGGACTCCTCGGCGAAGGGGAAGCCCTGGATGCGACGTTGCAGTGGGCTAGTTTCCATGACGAAGCGGCCGTCGGGGCCACGGCATATCAGCTCGATGGGTGTGGTGACTTCAGCCTCGTGCTTAGACACGCTGTACTTCTTGCTAGCAATGGCACGCTTGGTTTTCTTGTAGAAGGAAAGCTCCTTGTCCTTGTCCCGCTGGGGGCTGGGCAGCTTCCTGACATACAGCCCAGGTCCGTGGGAATCATCGGAGGAAATGGAGCGTGGCCGAGATGGTGGGGAGCTCTCCGGGCTAATCTTCCCTGATGACAACCTGACATAAAAAGGGACAGAGATGGCGTTTCATTAAAAACCTGGGAGGAAAATCAGAAAGTAGGGTACACACATACCGACAGTGGGGCCAAATTTGGGACTGTTCTCCTCCCTTGCAGTCAAAGTAGGTTAGGGTCTGATTCTTGGATGTCTGTCGAATTACCCTTAGCACTTGCCGTGGTGTGGGGTACGTAAGGATTGTGAATATTTTTTACTTCTCCAGGACATTTCATTCTCAGGACATTGAATCAGTTGCAACTGGACTGTTCTGGTCAGCCTAAAGGATGTTTGGCTTCTGATCCTAGCAAGCTTCATCATTTTGTACACGTGTAGATTGGACGGCTCTACCCTAAGTGTCGGTGCGGAAACCCAAAAACCACAACTGGTATCGGACTTTTGAGATGCAAAACAGCAACTGGTAAGATGCATTGGAGCAAAGCAAAAACTATAGAGCAGTAAGCACACATGCCATGGGTTTCCTCGTCATGCGTGGGATCTTTTTTTTTTTTAAAGGTTCTGTATGTATGAAGCCCTCTTAAGGCAGACTATCCATCCATTTTCTGATTCGCTTTATCCTCACAAGGGTCGCGGGGCGTGGTGGAGCCGATCCCAGCTGTCTTCGGACAGTAGGCGGGGGACACCCTGAACCGGTTGCCTGCCAATCGCAGGGCACACGCAGACTAACCACCATCCGCGCTCACACTGACACTCATACCCAGGGACAATTTAGAGTGTTCAATCAGCCTGCCATGCATGTTTTTGGAATGTGGGAGGAAACAGGAGTACCCGGAGAAAACCCATGCAGGCACGGGGAGGCCGGAGCTGGAATCAAACCCAGTACCTCTGCATTGAGGTTGACGCGCTCACCACTCGACCACCAGGCCGCCCTAAGACTAACCAAAGCTAAATACAAAGATATTTATATATGTAAGGCTTTTTTTCAGCATGACTGAAGAAACATTTTGGGAGAAATCCAGATTTTCTAAATGTGACTCATAGATTATTTCCATGGTATGGGTGCATGGGTCTCTTTTGCTAACAGCTACAATGGTATTTTTGTTGTTGGTTTTTTTTTGTTTTAAGAGATGCCACAAATCATGATTGTAAAGACAAGTGAATGGTGACTAGAGAATGATGGACAGGACAGCGGCTAACAAACAAACCTGAGATGACACACTTAAAAACCAACGAAATTTGACCGGGCCTTGATCTGCCCACACCAGGAGCAGCATAGCTACCCTATAGTCACTGCACATGCATTTTAAATACGTGTCTCCACATGTAAAACCACCAGAACAAAAAAGCCACAAGGTCATGTCTGTATGAAAAGCATGCATGCCAGGCCATTGCAGTGCAGCACACTCACAGGGGGCTGGCGGGCGGGGGCAAGAAACTGCTCCTGGCAGGCTCGTCCCAGCAGGGCTCTACCCCGGGCAAAGGGGTGAGAGGAGGCCTGCGGCGGGAGACAAACAACATGGGCCTAGTTCATCTTTAACTGTATCAGGAATGTAGAGGAGGCCTGCTCGCATCCGAATGTCACAAAGGAGCCTGTTTTTCTCCAGTTGCGGCGCACTCAGGTTGACATTTATTTATTAATTAATTTGGGGGACATCGACAGATGATTACACACATACAAACTGTTGGTTAAATATGCAGCTGAACAATAAAACACTGACAGTCATGCAGAGTGGACAGTGTTTGAGGTTAAAGAACACGTATGAATATACAAAATCAATACAGTACACACACACACACCCGCACACACACACACACACGCAGACACACACAGACACACACACACACATTGCTGCTTGGGGTAATGTGCTTTAAATGCTGATTGGGCTGCTTTCTGCTTTGAACTCCGAATCTGCCCGTTATATGCACATGCTCACAGCAATGCATGTTCTTTTGCACCTCCTAAAATCATCACCTGGCGGATTATTTTAGATATGCATTCACAGTACAAATTTCAGATTTCTACTCTTTTTAACATATTGTGTCATGTTTCGGTTTGTGACCAACAGGTGGCACTTTTCCCTGCAGCTGCACACCTGTTGGTCGTTAGGCAATTATGGCTTTAAAAGGACTGCCAGCACGACCACTTATTGTCGGGTCATTGTTTGCTTGTTAGCAGCTGTCAGGTTTGTTTGTCATGTTTGTTCCGGTCATGTTTCGTTTAGTGATAGTTTTTGCTTCAGTCGTGGTTTTGTTTGATACTTTGGATTTGTTTTGGTTGTTAGCACTTTGTTTGTTTTGGATTCAGTTTTCTCTGTGTTTTATTAAATACAATTCGTCAAGTTCACCCTGCTCCTCCCTCCTGTCTGCTTTTTGGGGTCCACCACCACCTTGTTACGTGACAATATTGGCTGCCATTGATGGATAACTGTTCCAAGTATGCACGGCAACTGGTAAATGAGCCAAGTAGACAAACCATAATGGATGTTAGAGTAGGTTACTGAAACTGGACTTTCTGTATTTATTTTTAATTTGATCCAAGTGAAGACTAAGGTCGTGGTGACCCCCAGAGTAAAATCTAATGCTAATTTTAGCAATTTATCTTTTTATTTTTTTTACATGTGTATACTCATATGCTACAATGACAGATCTACCTGACGATAAGCAATCAGCTGATATCGTCCTTGTTATGTTGAGAACTCTGGGAGACCGATACGAGAAATACAGCACCTCCATAGCGAGTGGCAGTGTATGGTGCGCAGATACAATGAAATACCATGCTGCTCTGAACACATTTTTCATCCAAGACAAGACTGAGATTAAGATTGAAGAGTAAATAATAGGCAAGCATCTGGGAATATGGCACAGCAACAGTTTCTTCTTTTTTTCTTTTTCTTTTTTCTTTTGGGGTGAAACTGTCAGTTGTATGGTAACAGATCAGCATTCTTGGATCCCTGGCTCACCAGGTAGTAGATTATAGTACTTTGGTACTAATGGATAAGCATCAGTTAGTGGGGTTGAGCAGGCAACGTTTTCTTTGTAGTTGACTATAACGTGATGGAAGTCAAATCAAAGGTAATTAATTGTGACGTTGTTGATATTGCACAGTACAACAGTCCCCAATCTTTTTTGCGCTATGGAAAGAGTTCACGGAAACCCATATTTCTTGTTTTAACAGGTGTCATGAGGTTGCTGCGTGTTGTGGTATGGACAAAGTTCTTGGACTCAACATTTTGGCAATGAAGATGGAGCTCCACTTGGTACTGCTGTCCTTGTTCTTTGCCGCCGGTCCCGTGGTCCTGCTCGGTATGAATTTTTAAAGGCTAGCGGTGATCGCAACAGGAGAATCTAGCAAGGCTAACAACCATCGTAATTCACAACCTTCTTAATTTGGTACGCTGTGCCCAATGCAGATGCATGAAGACTGTGTCAACATCAGCAGAGCTGTAAATTGGCCAATTAGAAGACAAGAGGCCAAAATTGTGATAAGCGAGCAGAGTAGTAAAGTTACCTTGTTAAACCAAATTCAACCAGGGAGGTACAGTGCAATGAAAAAGGGACAGAACTGCCCAATTGGACTGAATCGATGTCCTGGCCTATGGCACCCCACAGCCGCAATGGGGCATGTTTGGTATTTTGGGATTGCTACGCTATGCTGTGCTGTGTTGAGAAAATCTGGTGCAAAAGAAGATGCACGACTGGGGACATCAGTGTCTTCTAGGCATTACTTACGGTGATTCCATGCTCTTCCTGAAGTGCGTCACGGACAGGGGAGGATCTGAAGAGGTCAAAGACATTCACAATTAAAATTTATGTCGCAAGACATCGAGAGTGTGCAGAGTTAGCGGTGGACGGACCAGGTTTGCGCTTGAGCTTGCGCCGGTGCTGCTTGTTGACGAAGCACGCGGCCAGAGTGCTGAACAAAACGGCAGCTGCCAGGAAACAGATAGTTGCCACCACCCCCGCCACCACGGGACGGGCCAGGCCCTCGTCGGCCACCTCCGCAGGAGGGAAGGGATCTGGCGGTCACAACGGAAAGGTTTGAAAGTAGCTGCATGGGAAAGATTATTGGGCTTTGCATTTTATATGATGACTGTATTAGCGTATTGCCGCAAATCACCAATTGTGATTGGTGAAGCAAATTTTTTGTGTACAGTACGTTAAAGGACAAAGAAAATGTGCCTTGGTATCTCCCGACTAATTCTCACGTTGCCAAACACGAGCAAAATGTACAGAGACCATTACGGGTCCAAAAGGATCAATAATAGTGGATTAACCTAATGTGTACTTATGTGCTTTTGTTTGTTTGTTTATTTATTTATTTTTGTAATAGCTCTACAGAAGCATACTATTAACGGTAAAGAAATAAAGTGCAATGCTAACCATAAAATACAAAATTTAAAATTTTAGTGGCATCGTGCTATCAAGGTGACAAAAGCAGTACAGCGTTCCCTCATATAAACATGCGGATTTGCCTATTTGCCCATTTTTGGGGATTGGTTCTTTGATGAAAAACTCACTTGCTTGGTATTTTGGTGCTTACAATCCTATGGCATCTTGGAGCCGAGAAACTATGTTGAAGTATGTTAAGGAGCTTCATTTGGGATGAGCAGTGTGAAAGCAGCACGCAGTGCTTCAAAACCAAAATCAACAATAAATACGGTCAAACCTCGGTTTTCGAACGTCTCTGTTCTCGACCAATTCGGTTCTCGACCAAAAATTTCGAGTTTTTTATGCCTCCGATGACGAACAAATTTCGGTTCTCGAACAAACTGAGCGCACAATGCGCCATATGCTTTCCTACACAAAGTTGTTTCCATTGCTTTCCATGTGAGCGCGTTTCATTTTACAATAACATTTTATTTCAAAAAGAGCGTGGTTTCGGTTTCGAACAATTTCGGTTTTCGAACAGCCTGGAACGGAGGATATGACACTGTACTGTAATCTGAATAAATACAGTAAGATTATTTCATAGGACTGACACACAAAAACTGCAATGTACACTTAAAATATTGCATACACTTAAAATATTGCAGAGAATGTTTTTTTCATTTTTTTCATACATTTTAGTTTTTTACTGACCCGTGCTGGACACTCCGACTACATTGCTGCTTTCGCTGATCAGGTCTTCCATGACCGCCATCACCCGAAACTCATACCAAGATTCCTAGCATCAGGAAGACGAAACGAACACAAGTTCTTTAACTTCGTGTTATCTTTGCCCATTTAAAAAACAACAACACAATTTTTCACCTGAACCAGGTCTCTGGCGACGAGCTCGGTCTCGGTGGATGGGATCAGGTCGTCCAGGGTCTCCCATCGCTCCCCGAGGCGAAACTCCATGATGTAGCGATTGATGGTGAGGAGTGGTTGCCCGGGGGGAGCCAGGTGAGGAGGACGCCGTGCTGCGTGCGGTTGGCGGTGAGGCACCGTGGTGGGGTAAGAAGCACCAGTGGTTCTGGGGTACCCAGGGGAGAGCCTGGGGAACAAAATCATACAGAACTCTGGGGTCAGCGTTGGTCAAAGTATGAGTGCAGGGAGGTTTGCAAAATTCGGGGAATTTCCAAAATTGGAAACTTTCCACAAGACTTGATGGGAATAATCCAGAATTGAAGTGCGTTCCTCCGTCCTGTGCACGGATTTTTATTCTTCAATGGAAGAATTGATTGTTGAATAGATTCGTTAAAACTTGATGTTCTGAAGCGCGATATCAAAAATAATGTATAATATTGTTTTATTATGAGATAAATATGTTGAAATGACATTCTTTTTAGTTGCATTATTTTGCGTGGATGTCCAAATGTTTATATTCACGATTATGATACCCGATATTCACCTAGCTTAACTTTGCATCGAAATTCACCAAAAACTTCCCAGATCTTTACTGAAATCTTCCCCTTTGCAACCCAACTCACGGTCCGCCCACGAGTTGTTTTTGTCTTTAACGGGGTCAGTTGGAGTCTTGAAGTTCTTGTTTCATTCATTTTGCTATTTTCCCTTTTACTGGTAATTGTTTAATCAAAATGCTGTATTCATATTTTTCATGAATTATTGCAAGATTGGTTTATGGTACAAAGTAAATAATACGAGAAATATTGGGGAATTATTTTCAAATGCAAAATATTTATAACACAATGAAAATAATTTGATTTTGAAAAGACACATTATTTTATGATTAAAATAATAATTTAAAAATTTTACAAACACATTTTTTAAGTTTTGTCCCCCCCTCGTCCGTTGTGTCATGACACTTCAGCTCAATGAGTAATTTAAAAATAATCTCCAGGGTGTAAGGGATATTAAGTTGTTTTCAAGCGGTACATGCACTAGCAGTAGACCAAAATATTAGAAACAACAGAAAAAGATATGTCAATGAATTATGAAATAGTTTGATGTCATTATTAATTATGTTGTAGTAAAACTAATAGTCGTAGTCAAAATACTAGAAATAGCTGACATATATATACAACTGTGTTATTATTACCAGTACAACTATGTAAGCCAACCGAAAATAGTTTGTATGAAATTTACTGATTTCACAAGAGGTTCCCTTCTCCTGGTTCTGAATGGATAGAAGAAAAAAATGAAAGAATCTAATCATGAATAGAATGAACCCTGTAAGTTGTGTGTTGCATTCAATGGTCGCTGTCATTGTCATAACTGTTTCCATGATGTCAAATTGAAACTACACTAGAGGGCAGTATATCACATCAAGCCTTTACAATCCAGTAATAAACATACAGTACATAGTTTGTATGCCAACCTTCAGAGTGTTGATGGCCACGGAAGCCAAAGCCCACCTGCAGTGTTGACTGTCACAACTTCGCTGAATGGACCTGTGCCCAGCTTGTTCTGTGCCAGCACACTGAACTGGTACTCTGTCCCAGGCTCCAGCCCTGGCACCAGCAACCACGTCTGAGCACCAGAAACCGGCATGGAATGCCAGTCGTGTGGACCATAGTCCACTTTCTTTGACCTGCGCACAGCGTAGTGAAATGGGAGTCGGATGTTGTCTGTCAGTGGAACGAATACGATTTTAATTCACATCCAATAGTTTGTCTGTTGTTTGTTATTGCAAGTAATGCTTGTTTTAAAAAAAATAATAATAATTTGTTTTGTTTTACTGGCAAGCGTCACGGTGAAAAGTTGGACTGTGCACACAAGTGACCTACTTAGAATGATCCACCTGGGAAATAAGGTCACTAACAAAGGGGATCAATATTATATTCACCTGATTATAACTCCTTTTTCCTCTAGCAGTCTAATGGAAAAACTAATTTAACCTCGAGAGGGGTGTCAAGTTCTTTTTGCGCCGTTATCTTTTATTGTTGTGATATCCACATGTTTGGCAGTATAAAATATTACATCAGTTTTCCTTAAATGATGCTGCACATATCTATGATGCTCCAGAAAAATAAACACCCTCCTCAAAACGGTCACCTGGCTTTTGCCAACAGTAAGAAAAAAAAATGTCAGTGACTGAATCTTACCACATATTGATAATGTGTTCCTCGCCCTAATTAAGTGGGTGTGTCATCTGATTAAAACATAAACCCATCTTTCAAATAAAGACCTCCCCCCCTGTTCCCGTCAACAGATGCTGTGCCCCACTTAATTGCTAGGTATGTCATCCACTTAAGGAAAATAAACACCTTCCTCAAGGTAACGCCTCCCTTTTCTCGTCAAGGAAAAAAAATAGGTGGCAACCGAGTCTCATCGTATGTAGTGAACGTGTTCCCAACCTCAATTAATTGCTGGGTGTATTATCTACAAAAAAAATAAACACCTCCCTCAAATAAACACCTCCCTTATTCCATAAAAAAAAAACAAGTGGTGACTGAGCCTTATCGCCTGTTGTAAAACAAGCTCTCGGCCACAATTAATTTGTGTTATCTTCTTATAAAAAATAAACACCTGCCTCAAATAAACACCTCCCCTTTTCCACCAAGAAAAATACCAAGTGGTGACCGAGTTTTGTCATATGTTGTAAACAAGTTCCCTGCCACAATGAATTCATGTTATCTACTTCAAAAATAAATGCCCCCTTCACAGTAAATGTCTCAGTTCCAAAAATGCTCACACACAGACATGAAAGATTCAAGCCCGTTTTCACTAAATGTTGCCAATCAAAAAAGCAGCACACAAACACAATCTCAGCAAAATCTGCAGGTGACTAAATAAACACACTGGATCACTATTTGCATCTATACGGTATTCCACACACAATCATCCAGAAGTTGACGAATGGCACTCACACTGGACCGTACCACACGGAAAAACTCTGCTCGAAGCCGCCGTCGTAGACCGCTTCCCAGGACACATTAGCGGAGGTGGTCGAGGGCACAACGTGGATGTTGCCGGGGGCGTGTGGGCTGGTGCCTGAGTGGTTTACACGCACGCACACACGCATGCACAATTACACCACACAAGGAAAAGAAACAAGACCTACATTTTATTCATCAGTCTAGTGCCAGTGTATTTGTAGGTTGTTTTTTTGTCATTTTAGAAACACATTCATCATTTGAGTGAAAAGTCTGAATCCAAATCTGACAAGAATTATTGTCTATATTTTTTTGAGAATCCAAAAACAGCTTAAAACATTACAGTCTGACAAATGTAATATTTGTAAAATGAAGGAAAATGTGTGTACACACACACACAACAGTAGACGCTCAGAAGTTGTTTAAAGGCAAAGTCACAGTGATTAGTCCTCCAACAATTTTGACTCTTCTGTGTGATGTGTGACACTGTGAATTTAGAGTTTGCAGTAGACGTCCTTGCTCCACTCACTGGATACACAAAAGCTGCGCCAGGCTGTGGTTACAGAATGAGCCTTAAAATGAGCCACATAAAGCTATTAGAGATTAGACGAAATTAAATTTTAATGACGCCCACGGCCAAATTGGGTACAAGCGAGAAGATGAAGAGATGTGGATTGCCCGCTGCTTTGTGGGAATCACACAAAGGACATATGGCCGAGAGCCATGACAATCAACATCAAGACATGACAATGAGGAGCGTGTGCTCTGTGTGTGTGTGTGTGTGTCTACTGGTACCAATGACCAGGATCCTGGTACTGGCAGTGATGCTCGTGACCACGTTGGTAGCGACACACTCCCACTCGCCGTGATCCTCCTTGCTGAGCGACAAGAACTGTAAGCTGCCGCTCAGGAGGATGTTGTGCTTGCTCCGGCTCGGCTTCCCAACCTGAACACAGATTTTGAAGTAACATTCGACAAGCACATATACAAATATGAACGATGTCAGCGATACAGTGGAGAAGCATCGGGGGGGGGGGGGGGGGAGTTGCAGAATTACGCAGACACCGTCCACATTTTATGAGAAAGAAGTTGCAACTTTACAAAAATAAAATGCTATTACAGGTGGGAAAAACATATTTTACAAGAAAAAAATTATTATGAGAATAAAGTTAACTCTTATGCTGAGGAAAGTTTTGATGTTTTAAGTTTCAATACAAACACGATTCATGCACTGTGAGGCAGACGTGCTAACCTGTCGACCACCATGTTGGCCATTACATTTAAATAGAACCAAAACACACAAAAAATGGCTTAACATTTTAATGGAACCCCCAAAAAAAAGAAAAAAGTTGCCTCAGTAAATGTCATCACATTACGTGGAAAAAAATTCCATACAAGAACATTTTTCTAATTTTATGGGAGCAGAAAGTGTCACTCAAAAGAAATGGTTGCATTATTTTATTTTTTGGGATATAAAAAAATTTTTTATTGGATATAAGAATAAAGTAAATGCCAGAAGAAAAACGTCATAATTTTACAAGAAAGCAGTCATAACAGTTAACATTTTATGTGAAAATTGTTTTTATGAGAATAATGTGAGATTAAAGTAAAAAAAAAATAATGATCAAGTACTATAACTGTCAAAAAAGGGTCATATTTTAAAATACAGTTGTAATTCTATAATAGTTCTTAACCTGGGTTCGATCGAACCCCAGGGGTTCACTGAATCGGTCTCAGGGGTTCGACGGAGCCTCTGCCCTGGAGGTTAAGACACACCCGACTCAACATGAACGCTTGATCCTCACTAGAGCCCTTAGTCTAGTGCGGGGACACCCTGAATGGTTGCCAGCCAATCGCAGGGCACACAGAGACAACACCATCCCGCCCACACTCATACCTAGATTTAGCGTGTCCAATCAGCCTGCCATGCATGCCGGAGCACCCGAGAAAACCCATGTTGGATTTGAACCCGGTACCTCAGCACTGTGAAGCCGACGTGCTAACCACTGGACTACCGGGCCGCCCCCGACTCAACATGTCGATTAGTTATGCATGTAATGATCACATTGCCTTGCTTGTCCAATCAGTGCTGCGGGAAATTTAGTTCGCTCAGTAGTCAACGTGTGACTCTCGTAATAGTACGTCGTGTGATTTTTTTTAGAATGTTTTAATACATGCTAGCGATGTCGAGTAGAAAAAAACAACAAAGTGGTCGGACGAATATGTACCACGTGGATTCACATGCATCACGAAACGTGATGGGACTCAGCGTCCTATTTGCATGATTGGCCATGCCAAGTTAAGCAACTCGAGTCTCGCACCGGCAAAACTGAAGGAACACTTCTTGAATTTTTATTTTTCAGTAATGAAGGGTTCGATGAATGTGCATATGTACTGGTTGGGTTTGGTACCTCTGTAAGAATACCATCATAGTTTTCCAGTGCTGGATTCGTAAGATTCATAGTGGTGGTACGATCATTTTAAAAGAAAAATACACCAATAGGAAAATAGCGTCAACATTTACAAGGAAAAAGTTGTCATTTTACAATATATAAGAGACGAGAATAAAGTTCAAATATACAAGAATAAAGCTGACATTATAGTAAAACTAAATCTTACGAGTCCCATTAACTCATTCACTCCCAAAGACGTTTTTAAACGTCTTTTCAGACTTGGTCTAGAATTGGCTGGTACTGAATGAATTAAATGCCATTTTCATCTCACCTTCCTCCAAGTGATGCTGGGAATATCAGGGTCTCCAGAAGCAGCACAGGGGATTACTAGCTCTCTGCCGGCCTCCTGTCGGTACTCCCCCCCGGGCCTCACATTAAAGTAAGGGGGATCCTTCATGTCGACACACAAAAGCGGGGTGTCAGTATGGGCAAAAGTATCTACGTAGGGAGCGCACAGAGGCGGGTCTGCGTCGCTGTGTCGTACCTTTAGCACCAGAGTGGCAGGGGGGGACATGCCCATGGTACCCAGGGCGTTGTAAGGCACACAGGTGTAGGTGCCCAGGGAGTCTTCTGTGGCCTCGGCGACCCGGATGCTCCCGTCCGGCGTCAGGCTCCAACCGGGGTACTTCTCCACTCGCAGAGGGTAGCCGTCCTTCTCCCACTTGACCGACGTCACGGGCGGGTTGGCGTCGGCCGGGCAGCGGATGGTGCCTGGCAGTTTGCGGGGGACGTAGATGACCGGCGGCATGTTGATCACTCGGGCCGGGTCTGGTGAAAAAAGGCGGCGTTTGGAGAGAAGAAAGTGGACAATTTCAATTGTTTTTAAGAAAATACGTTTTCGTAAAGTTACAAAGAAATGTTACTTTTTTTTCGATGAGAAAAGTCACCATTTTTTGAGGAGATAAAAAAGTCATTCAAGAAAAATAAAGTTGTAATTTTATGAGAAACAAGGCCATTTTTTTTTTAAAGAAAAAATGTCACAACAATATTATGAGAAAAAATTTTAAGAGAATACACAAATTTAAATTATGGTAATGATTTAATTTAAAAAAAAAATTGCATAAAAGAGAACAGCAATATTTTTGGGGGGAAAAGCAAATTGTCAATTTGACTAAAATAATTTATTTTGGCCGTTTTTTCAGACAAATGCTACACAAAATGGATGGGTGGATGCCTCCGACTTCTGCTTGAATGAAATGTTAAGTATTAAAGTTTGACATTGAAACATGCCGTACAGTTGATAAATATAATCTGGAACAAAAGATTGCAAAAATGGTTCTCAATGGTGAATTTTACTGAGGGAAGTCAAGCAAATTGTAGCTGGACTGGCGTCACAGAGGGCTGTCGTTAGCATTCCGCATTTTGGGCACCCGTGGCTGCAGCGCCGTCAATTCCCCTTCTGCCGTGTGATCCCACGTAACTTCGCACGGTAATCAATGACTAGCGGGAAGGGAACGGGAAGCCAATTAACTCCGTGCACAATAGCTGATGTTGAAGGCAGCCTGGGAGGGGCCTCTATCATCTGTCTGGGAATTTGGCTATCTTTATCTTTAGCCAGGGAAATGCAGACAGACACAGCATGTAATGAAGATGGCTTCCTCATGAAATCAAAATGGCTACCTCACGAAATGAAGATGGCTAACTCGGACAAATGAAAATGTCCATCTCATGAAAACAAAGATGAGTTAACTATGTCATGAAATAAAGATCACCACATCATGAAATGAAGGTGGCTACATTATGAAATAAAGACGGCAACCATCACAAAATCATTACGGCTACCTGAAGAAACAAAGATGGCTACATGATGGAATGATAGTGGCTACCTCATGAAATGACGATAAGTATGTCATGAAATAAAGATGGCTGCATCTTAAAATGAAGATGAATACCTCATAAAATGAATATGGCTACCTCAAAAAATAAAAATGTCTACACTATGAAATGAAGATACATCAAGGACTAAAGATGCGAATCCTTTAAATGTAGATGGCTATGTTGTGACATGACAATGATTATCTCATGAAGTGAAGATGAAAATACCAGGAAATGATGAGAGATACTTGAAGAAATGAAAATGCAACCTCATGAAATGAAGACGCTACATCATGAAATGCCAAATGTCGAAGTCATGAAATTAAGATGGCGACCTTATGAAATTAAGATGGTTACATCATGAAAGCATGTTATGTTCAAACTGGGTGAGGTAACTGTGCATTAGTGAGAAATAATAAAGCAGCCTCCAAATTCCCCCCCCCCCCGCCCTCTCCATCCAACACCCTCCACCCAACCAGTGTCCATCCAACACCCACCACCCAACCATCACCGACAGTTGCCACGGCAACACTCACACTGAACGGCCAGGTAGGCTGACGCCGAAGGCGAGATGCCCAGACTGTTGCTCGGGCTACACGTGTATTTTCCCGCGTCCTCGGGCTTGACCCGGAAGATGATGAGGGTGCCGTCAATGAGGATGCGCACTCGCAGCTTCAGGTCACTACATAGGGGACACGCATATTGTCATTCGCACACACGTGTGGAACATTCTAAGTTACATGAAGAGGGCATAAAAGAGCAGCAGAGTCAATCAGTTGAGCATGACTTCCGACACAATTGATATGACGCAATGAGTGAATACAATCAAATAAGTTATAATTACTTTTAAGTGCTGCACAGGGGAAAAACTTACATTGGCAATTTAAACGACTCAAAATGGATGCCTTATGATAAGGCAATTGACGGATGAGAGTTCTCCAGCCAATCAGCAGAAAGAAAGGTTCCTGATAATAATGACCCTGCAAGACTGACTGATCTTTACAGTTATGATAATAATGTCATATTTCAACTTTACTTCTTAAAGTAGACGTTATCCTCCTCCCAGAACCAGGTGTAGGTCAGGTTGCCAGGATATGCTTCGGCTTGGCAGGTGAACAATGCATTCTGGGATATGTTGACAGTGACGTTTTCTGGCGGGGAGACGATGAACGGTGGCCCTGAAACACAATGTGTTGTTATGTTTAGTCAGCATGTGACCCACAATCTGTGGGTGATTTTCAAGCCAGCCAGAGGATTTGATCCAGTCCTGCTTCAAATGACGGATTACCGTATTGGCCTGAATATAAGACGGCCCTGATTATAAGACGACCCCCTCTTTTTCAAGACTCAAGTTTGAAAAAAGACTTTGTGAACACCAAATAAATTTTTATACAGAAAATAATGACAGTACATCTGAAACAAATGATTCTAACAATATATTTGAGAGAAAAAGCATGTTATTTTGCCTCATTCATCCATGCAACCCATCCATACATTGTAAATAGCACAGCCACCTTATATTTTGTATTTTGTATTTTTTATCTTGCATTCTGTACTGTGTACAGCTCTATAAAATTTATTTGTGCATGCAATACTTTGTTTTCTTTTTACCCCACCCCCTTCCCCTCCAGCTGCTGAAGACTGCAAATTTCCCAGTGCGGGACAATCTTATTCTTATTCTTATGAACATTTAAATATGTAAATGACATCATAAATGTAATGACTTCTCCTCAGCTGCCGGTTCACCTGGCCGATCTTCGACCCACTTTTCTCCAGATTGTCGCTACGTTTCTCCATTTTCTGTTATCTTTTCTATTATTTTCTTCTCTTTTCTTTCTCACCTTTATTTTTCTTCTTTGTGCTAGCGCTATTTTTATTTTTTCTTCTTCGTGACAGGGGCTTGCTTTGGCCTGGGGAGTCAAGTTCAGCATTCGCTTCAATGGTATTTGGCGCCATCTAGCGTCATGAATGGGTATAATGTCTAGACCCCGAATATGCAAAAAACACAGTCTTATATTCGGGCCAATACGGTAATCGCTCTGGCCCTTGTTATAACTATCACTACAGCATTATAGATGCGAATGTCATTAGCCTGTCTATTGCATATTACATGATTTGTTTGCGGATTTTCCAAAAACAAAGTTGGGGTTTGGTTCAGCACACTTCAAAGTAAACTGAAAGTGGCAGTGGAATTAACTAGCTTGAAGCAAGCACATGTGGCCTCATTTTAAAATCTTTCTGCATTATGGAAAGGGGGGTTGAACTTCATTGTGGGTATATTTACACTTAAACAACAGTTCAAAACATTCAACCTGTTTTTCAACATGTATAATTTCTACTCCAAATCAGCAGAGCGATGACACAACGCAGTACGGCAGGCGCGGTCGCTGTTGAGCTACCGCGTGCTTCTCATTGTAACCTTCTCAACCCCCTCGAGAACTCTCTCACACTCTTCAGTCTCCATAAAAAAAAAAAATTTTTAAAGCAGAAGCCATGAAAGGTAAGATGTCTTTTTGTGAGCGAGCCCAGATATAAAAAGCCTGCTGCTTATTTCCAGCGTTGCACATAAAAGTGGACGACTGAAAGTCACAGCGAGACACAATCGGAAAAAAATTGAGACTGGCAGAGCAATTGAAGTGAGCATGCATGTAAGATTTGGCCCCAGGTGCACGCGCCAAATCTCGACTATTCCACTTTTTTTTTTTTTTCTCGATCCGCTTTATCCTCACAAGGGTCACAAACTGTCTTCGGGCAGTAGGCAGAGGACACCCTGAACCGGTTGCCAGCCAATCGCAAGGCACACAGAGACAAACAACCATCCGCGCTCATGCTCACACTTAAACCCAGAGACAATTTTAGAGTGTTCCATTCACCTGCCACGCATGTTTTTGGAATGTGGGAGGAAACCGGTGTTCCCGGAGAAAACCCACGCAGGAACAGGGACAACATGCAAACTTTTTCTTGGCCGCAAACACGACTTTCTAAGAGGGTCTCAACATACTCGTACCTTGCACGAGAAGACGGGTGGTGTGCAGAACCTTCCCCTGGTCGCTGTAGGCTCTGCACGTGTATGCCCCCCTGTCATCGCGGGTGATGCCGAGGATGGTCAGGCTTCCGTCGTGCACCTGACAAATAAATAAATAGAAAACAAACTGAAGTATATGACGATTGTATGAATATGCATGTAGTAAGCGGTAATGTGTGGCCTCGTGGTTGTTGAGCTTGCTCAGTGAGAACCGATAAAGCACAGGTGTCAAACTCAAGGCCCTGGAGCCAGATCTGGCCCACCACATCATTAAAATGTGGCCCGCGATAAAGAAACACTTGAGAATCCACCTCCCCCCACCCCTCGCCCCCTTAACCTCACAACCTTCCTCGATAAATTATGCAACAGGTTGTGAGGATGCGTCCATTCAGGTCACACACAGCTGTAGTCAGTACATTATGCAGCCGAGGGAGAAAAGAGCTAACTGCGTGGAAATCGCCCAAGAGACACCACACCAAGTATTCTTCGTCTGACACGCTGTAAGCGACTGTACGGTCACATGATTAAATAACACGTCGCATTCGCCGCGCAGTGTGTGCATGACAGGCTGGGAGTCAAAGTGTGAAGCAAACAGTGGAAAGCTGTGAAGTAGATCTTTCCCGAGGCGTGGGAAACAATTTATGATGACTTTGAAAAAAGAGATGAAACTTGAGGGACCTTACCAGGGGTTTTTTTTGTTTTTTTTTTACATCCACCTCAAAGTCATAAGGCGTATTTTTCTCCATGTTATTCCATTTCCATTCATCCATTCATCCATCCATCCATCCATGGCTCTTCTGATCCGTTCTATCCTCACAAGGGTCACGGGGTTGATTCCATTTATCATCCATTTTTTAACGTTTTGTCACTAATAGAATTAGGCTATTAGCTTCAGTTTACAAAGGTGTTTGTTTTGAGGAGGTGTTACTTGGGGAGAGGCATTTATTCCATATTCTCTTTGCTGCAGAGAGTACTGGGTGTTTGTTTGAAGAAGGTGTTATCTGAGGAGAGGTGTTGATTTACCCAGATGCAGAAAGTATCCAAGTCAAACCTCAGTTTTCGAACGTCTCGGTTCTCGGCCAATTCGGTTTTCGACCAAAAATTTCGATTTTTTTGTGCCTCGGATGATGAACAAATTTCGGTTCTCGAACAAACTGAGCGCACTTGAATGCATCATTTGACTCCTCTCGCCTTCCTTACACGAGGAAGTGACGCTTCCTCGGGTAGACGAGGAAGTGACGCTTCCTTGTGGTGCTTTCCATTGTGAGCAGACGTGTTCAATAAACATTTTTATTTTAAAAAGAGCGTGGTTTTGGTTTTCGCACAATTTCGGTTTTCGAACAGCCTTCTGGAACGGATTATGGACGAAAACCGAGGTTTGACTGTACCAGGTATTAAAAGGAGATGTTATCTGGGGAAAGGCGTTGATTTGCTCAGCTGCAGGAGGTACAACAGTTTTGTTTGAAGGATCCATGTGAGAAGAGGTGTTTGTTTATGCAACTGCAGAAAATAACAGGTGTTTATTTAAAGAAGGCATAAATTGGGGAGAGACATTTATTTGCACAGGAGCAAAGTCACAGGTATTTTGGGGAGTTTTTTGGGGGGAAGCATCATTTACATTTTATATGTACTACACTCCTGTTTCCGTGCCAGTGTAGTGTCGTATTCAACAGAAGTTGCAGAACAATGCTGTAATCATGTTTGATTTCTTTCAACAGTTAACTAGTTGAGAGTGACTCAACAGCACGAAGCACTCGAATCAATTGTCGCATGCGTAGGTATAATATAGGCATTTTGGAATGGATTTGAAGTGGAAAGCCTCATTATGTTGGCTGTGTCTATGTGAAGGCAACACATCGGTTTTCAGATTAAGCTACAAATCACTTGCAGGACAGCTACAAGCTCACCTACATGTATGCTGTTTTGTTTAACAGCTTCATTGTATGGACTCTTTTCCCTGCGCACATAAATAAAGCAATAAAGTTAAGTTAAGCCAGCATCATGACGACCAACCCCCCCACACCCCCCACCCCGCCATCTCCAGCCCCTGTCTGACACATTCCTGCATTTCTCTGGCAAGTCTCTGTGGAAGCGAGAGTCTGCTGGTGAACAAACACACGCACACACACACTTGGACAATCATCTTTGCATGCGTTTCCCAAGAAGAAAAATATCAGAGGACAGCTGATATGCAGTGCGCTTATTTCTAGATTTTTAAATATGTTATCTCAAATGAAGACCAACATAATATGAATGCCCGCAATTAATAAAGAATCAGCATATTGTCCAATCATTTCGTGGAGGTCTGTGTTAAGTGAAGGCGACTGGAGGAGAGAGAGCATGCAGTTATTGAAATTCACATGAATTCAGATCTGTTAGCCTTCTCTGAAGAAAAAAAATATAACTCAACTAAAGAATGAAACAAAATGAAAAAGAAAACAAAAAGCTCCATGTAAAATAAGAGAGAAAAACTCAACAAAAAACAAAATAAGATTAATTCAAGAATAAATGAAATTAAATGAAAAATGAAATAAAAGTAAAATATTGTAAATCAACTCTATATTTAGACTGAAAACAAAATTATAGTGTGCACAGAAAACACAAAATATAAATGAAATGAAAAAAAAAAAACTAAATAAAATAGAATGAAAACATACAAACTAAAGTAGCAGTCAAATAAACATGCTAATTACAACAACAAAATTAATTCGCAAAAAACAATAAAACAACTATAAAATGAACAAATGAAACAAATGAAACAAAATCAATAAGAATGCAAAAAATTAATTTTTAAAAACCGAATACTGTATAACTAACTAAAGGAAACCAAGTACAGTCAAACCTCGGTTTTCGTCCATAATCCGTTCCAGAAGGCTGTTTGAAAACCGAAATTTTTCGAAAACCGAAACCATGCAAATCTGAAGGCACAAGGAAAGCAAAACTCACTTCCTCGTCTACCCAGGAGCGTCACTTCTCCTGTAAGGAGGCGAGAGGAGTCAATTGCATTCAAGTGCGCTCCGAAAATAAAAAACTTGAAATTTTTGGTCGAAAAACGAATTGGACGAGAACCGAGATGTTCGAAAACCGAGGTTTGACTGTACAAAATAAAACATAACTACATAAAAATCTAAATTAAAAAATGTGTGAATATAAAAACACAATGAAATAAAAACTAAAATACACATAAATACAATATCAGCTTCTGTCATAGTACATACATCTGACCTGCAGCCGCGGTGCATTTTTTTTTTCTCTCTTACCGAATATTTAGCGTTGGTTGTAAGCTCTTCCCCCTCCCGTAGCCAGCTGATTATAGGTTTGGGGTTTCCCTGGGCAAAGCAGCTGAGCAGGATGCTGCCACCTTCCTTTGCCTCCACATACTGCGGCGGCGTCGATGTAAAAGTTGGCGGCGCTGCCGGGAAATAAAAAGCAAGCAAAAGTTACTCAAATCTGTTAACAGCAAAGCATTTGCTCTCAAACTTGATATGATAAATATACACTGCCAAAGTTGGTCGGATCCAAACACACACACACGACTTGGGCATATTTATTCGAAGGTGGTCTCTAGTATTTGGAGAGGGGTGTTTCACTGACTCAACTGCAGATAATTAGTGACACAACTGACGAACTAATTTGCAAATTTTGGCTTTCGGTGAAATTTCCAGCAGTTCTATGATGTACGTGTATGATGAACAATAGCGTATATGAACCTGGGGGAAAGAAAGGAGAGTGAGTTTATTTTTCTTAAGTGCATGGCATAGACATACTGTAACTGACATATTGTGAGGCTTGTATTTTTCGCAGGTGTCTATTTGGGGAGATGCATTCGATTCAGCTGCAGAGAATAACAGACATTTATTTGAGGAGAGGCATTTATTTATTTATTTGTATATCGTCAGCTGCAGAGAGTACCATGTGTTTAGTTGAAAGTGTCTGTTTGGGAAAAGGCGATTATTTACTCCACTGCAGTTTAAACTTTTAACTCAAAGCTACGTGTTTAGAGGGATGGCTTTGATAACTGACGAACAAAAAAGGGCTCACCCTAAACACCACACTCCTTTAAAATTCAAAAAGAGCCTCTCGGTGATGTCCTCGCATTACCCCCGATGCTCCTAAGATACACCGGCAGCCACTGAGAAGCTCGTCACCAGCAACCCGGGGGGCCAATAAACCTTCCTTCGATTTTGTTCTTCTCCTTTTCAGTAGACTGATGATAAATAGGGTCAGGGTGCTTATTTTAAAGAGAGATTTCAAGTGGGCCACTTAATTGCTGCCGGGAAAGTTGCTACGCGGCGCCATTCCAACTTTAACCGCTGTCTATCTCTCCAGTTTGCTCCCTAATAAACTCACTTTGGATATACAGGTATATGAAAGTAAGACTATACAGGGGCTGATCTGACGTGGCCAACCCCACATAAGATTCACACACACGGGAGCTGTTGATCTACATATTTATTACATAACCACAGCGAATGTTGTTCTATTGCTACTCTGAATTCTAACCCCAATTCTGTTGCCTCTTGTGAGAATGAGCGCGGTGTGACAGCAAACAAGCGGCACACATAGCGCGGCGGCGGCAGTGGGTACATCGGTCAACTAGGGACTTCATTGTCAGGTACAGCGAAAAACTGCAGATACTCTGCTAAAAAATATACACCAAGCGTCATGATGTTGTCCTACTTGCGGCAGCCCACCCATTATCCATTATTCTCATTAAAGAGGTCCGCGTCCCATTGTTGAGGTCTGTTGGAGGCACGCATCCCTGCCTACACAAACGTGTTCTTTGAAGGATCGCTCACCCCTGAGTGAACCAGTAGACCAAAAGTACACCAACCAGTACAGCAAAAACATTTAGACATTGAGTAGTCACAGTCATATTTTATTTATCCTCTGAAAGGATATGAGAGGAACTGAGACATCTAGACTGTAAAGACGTCCATGTACACTATAGTATATCCGTCCGTCCATCAGTCCCAGTGGCCAAGGTGGGCAGCAGCGCAATGACCATTCAAATAATGACAAATTTGACAAAAATGTAGGGCTTGGGGGCGTACATGTCTAGCGAGGTGGGGGGCAGTGTGCTGTCCCGATGTGTTGAGCCAACCAGGTGAACAAGTATTCTCCAGTCCATTGATGTACTGTAGATTTTTTTTCCGATTTTATTGATTTTTTTTTTTTAAAGTATAGTTTCATAAAGTACAATATTGTAGAGCACTATTTATCTGATTAAAACACATTGCATTTTCTGTAAGGGGCTGGAACAGATTAATGATATTTCTATTCGTTTCAATGGGGAAAGGTGATTTGCGATATAATGGATTTACGCTTCATGCATGGTCACAGAAGGAAATTAACTTGTAAGTCAAGGTACCTCTGTATTAATTATTCCCATGGTTGATCAAATAAATTAATTCCACTCCTAATAAGGATATGCTAATAAGCCTGCATCTTGCCCATTAGGATCAAAATGGCAGTCAATGCCCATGACACAGTTTTTTTTCTTTCTTATGTTGAGAGCTGTCTTGATGTCTGCAAAGCTGAGTGATGCGTGAAAAGCACAGTGAAGGGAAGCACCAGGCAGACTAGACAGGAGGAAGACGAAGAGGAAGAGGAGGAGGGAGGCAGACCGGAGGGAGACTGGCCTCACTGTCCTTTTTCGGGCACAAGGCCTCGCCATCTGACACCTGCCACTGAGTGGGCACTAATGTGCCGTCCGCTTGGCAGGAAGCGAAGGCCACCGAACAGGAACTCCAAAGGAGGTGCACGTGTATCTGTGTGTGTGTGTGTGTGTGTGTGTGTGTGTGTGTGTGTGTGTGTGTGTGTGTGTGTGTGTGTGTGTGTGTGTGTGTGTGTGTGTGTGTGTGTGTGTGTGTAAACAGGCAAAAAAAGCAAACGGCTATGCACACGAGGACAGCACCTGCTTGCCTAACACCACTTCCACTCGCCACTTGTTTGATGTGCGCACTCTGAACCGACACCAGCATTGTAATATTTTCTTTCAGGGGTCTTCAGAGCGAACCCAACTGGACGTGTAATGCTTTGAGGCAATGCCATGGCGTCGTTGCTGCCCTGTTGCCTTCCTAATGGCAGTCGTACGCCAGGAGTTTGGACTGAGAAAAGGAGACTGACTAAAATTGCCGAATCAATTCTCGAGAAAATTAACAATCATTTTCTTATCATTTGGAGTAGATGGCAGAAAATAGCAACATTATTCAACATAATGTTTTTTTTAAAGCCACATTTAATCATTTTAAATATCTAAAGATAGCTAACCTAGAGCTGGGTCCAAAAGGGACATTGTCAATCCTGGGTTACATACAGTATACCCAGTGCACTGGGTTGAAGATTTGACCTAGCACCATGGGTCAAGAATAATATCCACCAAGGGGTAGAAACTACCCAGATTGAAAAGTTAAAGCGACCAAGAAATGGCCCATCAGGTTCTCAGTAAAGCTGTGGTTGTATTAATAATGATTAATTATGTTATTAACACCATTTATTTATTTTAACATCAGATGCCCTTCCTGACAAAACCAACACATTTTAACCAGCGTTGTGACAGGCAGTGTTTGGGAATAAGCATAGGAAAAGGAAAACAACCCAGCCTTCCTGAGCATGTAGGAGCAGATGTTAAGGGTGAAAAAATTACATCCTGTTACCTTTTTTTTTCTCCCACATTTATTTATTAGCAAACTAATAATATTTATTGACAACACAGCAGTGTCACATTCTTTACAATATTGTTAGAATGGTCGGTGCAAGTTACTTAGTTAAGACATACTCAATTTCTACCAGTACAGCATGCATTTAGCTAGCTAGCTATGCCTTAGACGCTGAATATGCATCTTGCCTGGATGCCACAATTTATATACAAACTCGGTGTTGTTATTAAATTATGATTATAATTGCGTCATTTTCAACAATAGCTCTTTTTTCAACGACACTAATCAAACTTTTTTTTTCCTAAATGTTTTTATCAGAGTAAGATTTATGAATTAAGGGTTACGTTCAGCATGGTGGAATTTTATTCCTGAAATGTTATAGCTATAAATTTAAACACATTGTAAAAGCTTCATCACGTATTGTAGATCAAACTTCAAAACAAGAAATGAAAACATTGAAAAAATTGATGTGTTATAAAAAAAATACATTTTTAAAATCCGCATCAAAAATACGCTTAGGGACACATAAATACAGTATCTGATTAAAATTGGCAGTTGACCGGTATAATATATCCATCCATCCATCCATTATCCGAACCGCTTGATCCTCACTAGGGTCGCGGGGGGTGCTGGAGCCTATCCCAGCTGTCTTCGGGCAGTAGGCGGGGAACACCCTGAATCAGTTGCCAGCCAATCGCAGGGCACGCTGAGACGAACAACCACCCACGCCCACACTTACACCTCGGGACAATTTAGAGTGTTCAATCAGCCTGCCACGCATGTTTTTGGTATGTGGGAGGAAACCGGAGCACCCGGAGAAAACCCACGCAGGCCCGGGGAGAACATGCAAACTCCACACAGGGAGGCCGGAGTTGGACGGTATAATATACTGGATACAATATATTAAAAATGCTCCTTTTGGCTTTATCAAGGCCATTTTTGGAACATACTGACCAACAACCATCCTCACTCACATTAAGACCTATGGCCAATTTGGAATATTCAATGAGCTTAACATGATTTTGGAAAAACCCACCCAAGCATGGGGGCAATATGCAAAATCCACAAATCTGACCAAACTAGGGTGGACCTCAGTGTGGGTTCCTTTTGTCTTGCAACTCTGCTTTCACACACAAAGAACAATGAAAAACAATGACTTGTCAATGTTAGATTCCCAGCATCCACACAACGAAAAGGCTGAATGTAGATGACATTACTAATATTATTAGACAAGAGTGAAGATCTCTGGAACAGGATATTGAGCGTGAATACTAATGAAGCAAAGCAACAGAGGTGCAGTATGCCCCCACAATAACAAGACATTCATAAAAGCTCGCAGGTGACGCCGGGCGCAACAGTCTGACCTATTCACTCCCCACGCGGGACGGAGGCTCACGCAGAAACAGGCGCTCCCGACGCCATAGAAAAGAAAAAAAAACATCAGCGTGTTTTACTATGGCGTGATTATGCAGGGTTGCGGGCTTTATAAATGGTCCTCTATAGCAGTGGTCCCCAACCCCTGGGCCACGGACCGGTCGCCAGTCCATGGGTCATTTGGCACGGGGTCGCACAGAAAGAATAAAGAACTCACATTCCTTCAGTTTTACTCATTTCGGAATCTGAAATATGTTTTATTTTGAAAAATTACTAGATTCTCTGGTACATCTGTCTAGACTCTAGAGTATGTCACTCTTGACGCAGGCCAGGTGCGCTTATCGGTCACGTGCTAGGATAAAATGAAACCCACGAGCTAGCAAAATGAGTAAAAAGCAAACGTCTTTGCAAAGTTTATTTGGGAAGAGGAAAAGGCCCAACCAGGAGACAGAAGAGGAGCCTACGACTTTCAAGAAAAAGAAGACAGTATCAGCGGTCCTACTTAAAATACGGATTGATCTCAACTGGAGATTCCCACGTACCAAGCCCACTCTGCATAATATACGGCGATAGTGAGTCATATTTTTCATGCACTTTGTATTTGCGGTGTATCTTATTTTGAAGGCGCGTTTAAACATTTCCATAGCGACCAGAGAGTGTTGCAGCCACATAGGACGTTACTCGTGTCATGATTCTTGTTGACATGTTTAGAAATTACCACAGTTTTCATGCATGGTGAAAATATTGTTTGACATTAAACCGGTCCATGGGGAAAATAAGGTTGGGGGGGGGACGTCGCTCTACAGTACACTATTTCACATGCGGCAACTTGTCATCATTAATCAATGGGGAGCTCTGCAAGCTTCTGTAAAACATATGCATAATCATATTTCACACAGCAGAAATACATGTGTGAATGACACAGGAGGTTGAGAGACGACATCTCATAACTGCCTTAAACAAACCACAATCAATAACGGAAGCTTGCTCGAATTGGTCTCATGAAAACGCACATCATTGGGACCTTTTGCGCATTTTTAAAGACCAGATGCCTTTAAAAATGAGCAAAAATCAAACAATTTTTTTTTTTTTTTTCAAATTGGATAGTCCATCTTCTGATTGGATCTGTTATTAGTATATGGCTTTTTTTTTTTAACTTGCTGATCGTTTCCAAAATCCTGCTCATGTAAAGCCTCGTAGTGGTCGTAGTAGTAGAAGTATTCATTCTCATTGTAACATCCATCCATCCAGCCATCCATCCATTTTTTGATCTGCTTATCCTCACAAGGGTCGCGGGGGTGTGCTGGAGCCAATCCCAGCTATCTTCGGGCAGTAGGCGGGGGACACCCTGAATTTTTGCCAGCCAATCGCAGGGGACACATCGACGAACAACCATCCGCGCCCACACTCACACCTAGGGACAATTGTGAGTGTTCCATTAGCCTGCCGTGCATGCTTTTGGAATGTGGGAGGAGGGCGGAAAACCCGGAGAAACCCCAAGCAGGCACGGGGAGAACATGCAAACTCTACACAGGAAGCCCGGAGCCGGAATCGAACCCTGCAACTATGCACTGTGAGGCCGACATGCTAACCAGTCGACCACCGGGCCGCCCTCATTGTAATGGGGAAATGTAAAATATTTTAAGAAACATTTTAGTATTGAAGTCTAAAAAATGAGTGAACCACTGTTATATTCATAGATACCAATTATTTAGATACTCCTCTCAACTTTAATGATAGTTGAGGAGAATGTCTTAAAAGTTGCAGATTACCCCTAGTAAAGAAATATGTTTTTAACATGAACTGTCACATAAGTACGAAAAGAAGGACAATATGTAATGTTGATGTGGATGGCGAGTTTGTGCGTTACCAGCTAACACTAATGCAGTGGAGAGAGTATGCCCAATGATGCTGGAAGACTCACCGTTGACCGTGAGGTGCACCCAGCTGCCGTTGTGGAAGGTGTCGTACTGTTGCTCCAGCATCAGGACCCGGCACTCGTACCAGCCCTGGTCCTCCGAGCGCACCGGCTCGATCTGCAGGGAGGCCTTCCCATGCAGAGAGGCTCGACCTGCGGACACACGGGAAACGCAAGACAAGAGTTGTCAGGAAATCATACATGTTCATGGACTAGGTCATTGGCTATGTCACGGTTCACAGGGATGACTTGTGCGGTCAGAGTGGGATTGATTGCTGCTTAGTGATTGCGGGTGATTGGAGACCAGTCCACGGTTAGTCTGCCTTTCACCCACAGTTAGCTAGAAAAAGACTGACTGCCGGCAACCATTTTAGGGTGTAGTCTACCTTTTGGCCACAGTCAGAAAGACCAGCCTGCGGATGACTACCGCCCAGTCAAGGGTGTAGTCTGGTTTTAGCACACAGTCATCGGAGTCCACACAGGCTTGTGACGGCCTCTGAAGTCTCAGCATAAAGTGTAAATAAGTTTATTTCACAGCTCAAATAAACGTGATCTTGGCTAACTTGCCGGAAAACAGGGTAGCTGCTTCGTAGGTAATTCCTAGAGGCCACAATTTAAGCGGATTCAAAAGTATCCATCTCAAAGTCCGGCCTTCCATCTCAAAGAAGACATACGTTTCACAGTCCGTCACTCTTTTCCCCCCACTCCTTCTTCACAGTTCAAGATAAATTGGAATTCAAACAGGAGCAAATCACAAGGGAAGAAATTGAGGAAAGTGAGGCTGCCCAAATCCACTGCCTCTCGACTGTCTGTCTAGCAGCTTTGGGCCCGCTGCTCATGCGGAGGCCTTTGACAGCCCAACAGACTAAAACATTGGCTTCTGCCGGGCCTGAAAAGTGTCCTGAGATAGAGCATCTTTGCAAACTCTGATGTAGAAACCCTATATATGATCCGTTTATTGTTTCTTGGAGTCGAGGCTGCCGATGTGCTTTTGCGGAATTATACTTCAAGTGACGCGCAGATGAGTTGACCGCAGGATCGCCGCCGTCACCTGGGTGGATTTTTTTGTTGTTGTTGATATTAACAGCAAATCGATGGAGTCACGGGGAGGAGGGGAGCGCAGTGACTGCAGTCCTGCATGAAAATAAAGGCTGTTTGTTTGAAAGAAGTCAGGTCTATTTTTGGGCCGTCCAATGAGGGGCCGAGTCAGAATGGGTAGTGTCTTTTGTCTTTTTTTTTTATGCATATGATGTCACAACTCTATATGTAGCTTTACTTTTTTGAAGATCAAGTGAGTTGGTGCTACTCAAGTGAATCACAATGCATCTTGATCATGATTTTAGGCCAAATAAACCAACATTTTGGGAGGCCTCACATTCATTAAAACGTACCTCCAAAAATGGACTTAAATTGCAAAGAATTTGTTTTTAGTCATTGCCTGTGGTTGCTATGACACACAAAACTGAAAATTCAGCCCACAAAGCCAATTTCTTTGTTTGCATGTCTATCATGGGTAGACACATAAACAAGTCTGAAGAACACATGTAGAGACACGACGAGTCTGACATTTTAGTTTGAGGTTTCCAGAGCTATTTTGTCCCTTCCCGGCTGTTCTTCCAAGACAAACTTGTCATGCGCCCTGCGACTGACTGGAAACAGGTCCAGAGTATAATCAGCCTTTCACCCAGCCAGTGAGAACAGATTGTGACTGACTGAGGACCACTATAAAGTGTAGTCTGCCTTTCACACATCCAGTGACTGTTGCTTCGTCTACAACTGCCCTGCGATTGACTGGCCACCAATTCAGGGTGTAGTCTGCCTCTCTTCCGAAGTCAGCTTGGATAGTGAGATTGACTGGCAATCCATCCTGGATGTAGTTTGCCTTTCAACTGCATTCAGGTGGGACAGACTCCAGTTGTGTTACTGTAGGTTGTCTCTAACGACACTGCGACTGACTGGCAACCAGTCCAGGATGAAGTCTTTCGTTCGCTCACCATCAGCTGGGACCAGCCATTGGCAATTGCGGTCCGAGAGAGCCGCTGTCCTGCCTGCTTTAGCTGGCTGATGAGCTACTACCTCTACTACCATAAGCAAGCTTTGTAGAAGCTTGATAACGATCCTGATCATTTGGATTAGGTGTGTTGAGGAGGGAAACTTCTAAGGACAGTGGCTCTCGAGAACTCGAGTTAGCTAGGAGAGACTCCATTGACGGCATGTGTATTTCTATGTTACTTTGAATTGGCTGGCGGGCAATACTGAGCCTAGTCTGCCTTTTACCAACAAACAGACTCCCATTGATTGACAATCAATTCAGAGTGTAGCCAGCCTTTTGCCCACAGTCAGCTGGGAGAGACTCCAGTGACGGTTGGTTTATCGCTCTTTCCTAGAATTAACTGGTGCCCAATACTGGATGTAGTCTGCCTTTCACCTGCAGACCCTTTAAAAGAGAACTCGTCTGTGATTGGAACTCAGGATCGCTCACACCCAAACAGAATAATCTTTCTAGACCGATGAGCCATGAACGGCCAGGTTACTAGTCATATGGGCCACTGTGTGAAAATGTCCAAAGAAACAGAGGACAAATGATTTAAAAGAGGAATCTAAACCCAGGACTTGTCACACCATAAGCAAGAATCTTATCCTTAGCTCAAGTGACCACAGAATACCATTCATAGAGAAAAAGGAAAAATCACTTTAAAGTGGGCTCTCCGACATTCCCCTGTTTGTTTGACGCAAATAATCGTCAGTCCTGCTTCAAAACCTCATTTCGCATCTACAGGCCATGACTTACCCTGCACACATCACTCCAAACGCCCGGGATCTGTTGGTGAAAGATATATGATCTTCTCACGCCAGCAGCTTGGCCCAGAGCCTGAGAATCAGACGCTAAAAATCTCACAAGCTGCGTGGCTGAATTATTGATGGAGTCTTTGCTTTGAGTTGGCACAAAAATAGATGTTGTTAAATGCTGTAATTTCCATATAGCCGCGGGAAAACCACACGCGGTAATGAAGGGGAGATAATATAGTCTGCGAGGGGGTATGCAAAGTCTATCGTTTAGCAAGAAGAGATCTTTTCATTATGGATGATTTGCATCCAAAGTTCAGTGACCTTGAGAATGTATACAGCTGATGAACACACAACATTGTGGACTGCGAAGACGACACATTTAAGTGGCTGTTTACATGTCTCGATATGTGTTGCTGTTTTGGCTAGCAACTGAGTTCGAATGGTTGATGAATTGAGATAATTGCACTTACTATTATTGTTTTTCCTGACTGGAAAAGGGGACGGAAGTGTTTAATTTGAAAACTTAACCCTTCTCAACCTGGTTCCAAAACCATAAACCTAGTTTAAAAGCCCAATTAGAAGGCCTAACATAAAAACCCTAACCCTTGCTTATTTTTCAAACCCCATTTTGAAACCCTAATTCTAGCTCCAAACCCTATTTTGAACCCAAACTTTGTTTTGAAACTCTAATACCAAACCCAATACTTGGCTTCCAACCCCATTTTGAAACCCCACTCATTGTTTTAACACCAACCTCGCTCATGTGATCAGTATCGAAATCGGCAGCATTATACTTCTACTTGAAACCTTAACCTTTATTTGAACCCCAATCCTTGCTTCAAACACAAATTTGGAACCTTAACCCTCGTTTAAAACCTTAAATGTTCTTTACAGAGATGGTAGTGCTCATGCTGCTTTTCTTGCACAGCCAACGTGACGCGCTTTGAAGGGGCCACTTTCCTCATTGCGCGAAACCAAGTCAACAATGACACACTCCTGTAGGATCCCCACTACATGAGAGGGAACCCCTTTAAAAACAAACAAACAAACAAACAAGAAATCGTTGTCAATGCGTCGTCATTTTCAAATTCAGGACTTGAAATGCAGTCATGCTGTGACTTATATGTGACTTTGACAATACATTAACAGCCCAGGGTGAGGTTTGTGACGCGGTAAAGAGGAACCAACAGGAGGGGATAAATGTGACCCCATTCTGACAGTTTGCCATCTTGTCTCACACACACACACACACACACACACACACACACACACACACGCACACGCGCACACACACACACACACACACACACACACACACACACACACACACACACACACACACACACACACACACACACACACACACACACGCATCAGAGGAAGCAATTTCCTGCTGCGTTGAAGGCAATGTGCAGACATATTGACAAAATCAGCACAGGAGGATTTTTTTTAAGGTTATGAAGTGATTCATGCGGCATGTAATGCATCTCAAATAGACGCAGCTTTCACTTTCACTCAACCACGTGAGTCATAGATCAATCACTCGGCGACGCAGTCATTCATTTGTGTCACCGCTATTTCTGATACGAGGCTTTTGTCTGTCTGTCTGTGTGTGTGTGTGTGTGTGTGTGTGTGTGTGTGTGTGTGTGTGTGTGTGTGTGTGTGTGTGTGTGTGTGTGTGTGTGTGTGTGTGTGCGTGCGAAACCCTATCGTTTGAAATCCTACCCCAGAATATGAACCTTAAACTCAAATTTTCATTTAGAAACCCAACACAGGCTAGAAAGCTATTGAACAAAAGGTTTATTTCTTTACTTTGCTTGGAAATGCCGTCAAATCGATTCTTTGTAAATGAATTTGAAAGTTATCAATGTATGGGTTTTTTTTCGGAATTTCAATAAACTACTTCTTGTTCTCACTGTTTTGCAAATGTCTTCAGCTGCTGTGCTTCTAAATGCTTTCATTGTGTTGTGCTCTGGGTTGTGTAAAGCACATTGAGCTGCCTTGTGTGGGAAATAAAGTCGCCGTGCCTTGTCTTGTATTTGTCTTATGACGCGTGTCGTGGCAAAGAATGGATACTTCTACTGTCTGTGCTCACCAGTGTACTCTGGGTCCACATGGGGAGGGTAGAAGCGGAAGTTGATGAAGAAAGGAATAGGCACTCCGAACTTGAACCACTCCACCACGTAGGGGGGCTGCTGGCCATCCAGGGGAGGGGACACGTCGCACCCCAGGATCACGCTCTCTCCGGCGCGCGCCGTCACAAACCGAGGCTCCTCTCTCACTCCGTGGACACCTGAGGATGTAATTAGGCGGTTCCATCAACAAATTGACTCCAATGCATTAAAACCCCATTCTCTTTATTGCGCACCGACAATAAAGAGGCGCAGAGTTTAGTGAACAGTTGCCGAAAGCTTCCATTGATCTAAGATGGCTGCCAAGGGGCCTGACCGTGGCCTGCCTGTCTCAGCAAAACGGTCACTCCACGAATGGATTTTCTCCAGTTTGCCAGCCCCTCTGACCACACAATCAAGGGACACACTGATATTTCACTCCCAATGAACAAAATGGTAATTCATTAGCAGAATAATCCAACCCATCAATCTATTCATTTCGACGTAAAGGTTTAAGTGGACAAAAGTATGGTCATTACAGACACATGGGCATTACAGACTGAGTCACTAATTCCCAATGCAAACGTTGGCTACAAACCCTATTTTAACACTCTAATCCAGACATGAAACCCTAGTTTGAAACCACGGCATTGGTTTCAAACCTAACCCTTGTTTCCAACCCTAATCTAGTCTTGAAACCTTAATTTAAAAGACTAACCCTGGCTTCATATACTACGTAATTTTAAACCCCAACCCAGGCTTCGAACCTTAATTTTAAACCATAACCTTGTTTTCTAACCTACCTTAAAAAAATGCTAACTCATTAGGGGGACTCTGAACTACTCTTAAAATCATCATTTACAACCCTAACTCTTGTTTGAAACCATAAACTAGGTGTAAAATATACAATCTTTACCCAAATGCAAATTGCCCAACTTCAGAGGTAGAATAAGATGTGTAACAGGCAGAATGGCAACTATGTGAAAAGGAATAGTGGAAAGAAATTGGAAAATGGTTACCAAAAACAGTCATTAGGGCAATGAGATGATACTACAATGACCTGCAGGGTTGTTTTTGACAAATTGGAAACAAAGCCCAGACGTTTTCTCCACCTGCTTTCTACTACAAACCAAAGCTTGGACTCCATCTCTGAACGGCCATATGGATCACTTAGTGAGTGTGTTTATCATTTTAATCGGCATTATACTGACATAACGTTAATCCACTTTGGTCGTTTCAGCCGGTGCAGATTCTGCTCTGAGAAAGATGAAGATTAAATCAAATTATATATATTTTTTTCAGACTCATCTGATGGAATCTGCTTTGCTATTGTGCCTCTTGGCCAAAAGAGGGATATAAATAAAGCTACAGTGTATTACCATGTCCAAATATTCATCTAGTGAGTTACCAACACTTAATATAATTGTTAATCTGTAAATCCCCAATTGTATTCAAACGAGATGGTTAGATTTGCATTTTGAAGTTTTAAAGATGACCCAATCCATAAAATCCATTTAAAAATCAACTCCTTGCACTTTGAATCCAAACAAAAACAGTTTTAGAGGCTGGGATTTTGGTAGCCATGGACAGAATACAATTCGATAACAACAACAAGCTAGCAACGTTATCTTAAAGTGCTCAGTTATCACAAGGAAGGATTTAAAAGTTGCCGGATGAAGGTAAAATGAACAAAGAACAAACAAACAAACAAACATAGACAAGTTTAGAAGCACTGGGTGGGACTTCGGTATTCGGTTCAAATGATGATAGCTAGCTAGCTAGTTTCCTTATGGTGGGGTACATGAATCACTGGTGGCTGCAACTTTAAGATTTTTAAAATTCATTAATGAAGGGACAAAGAAAGTGTCTGAGATTTTATGACTCATTGCAATTTTGGCAAAAAAGGTGTATTTTACAAGTACTTACCTTCACCGAAACAATAGTTTAACTAGGTTTAGTAAGTGTTGCAAACTAAAACTCAGTTTATCTTGCTATACTGTTACTTCAATCCCCGCCAAAAAGGTATTTTTAAAGGCAACAGGCACCTCCACGACCTTCGTCAGAATAGGCGATTCAAATAATGGATTAGAATTAGGATAGAAAACTAACAAATTAGGTTGTGTCACGAAAAAATGGTTATAATCCATAGAAATGTTGTTTCATTTGGGGGCTCGTTATGTTATTTTGGGTGAGAATGTGGTATGATAGCTAGCGAGTTACCGTGTGGGATGAAGAGAATAAAAAGGATTTTCACATTAAAGTGCACGATAAACATTTTTGTTCTTCAAAAATTAAGATGAGCTAAATTTAACATGGAATATATATCAATCGAAAAGACATCTTAGCCTACTATAATATATCCTGCATAACAAAATCCATGTGAGTGACACTGAAAGGTGGATATATTTTACCAATACTCTAACAACAGCACTCTTCCTTCTGTTGACTGCATAATATCAGTCTAAACTGTTGAAAGGCTTGGTAGATTCCCTTTTGAAATATATGTATGTCTACAACAGTGCATGCTGATAAAAGCCGAACACACAAAAGTGGTGATCTTTTGAGGACAGGGCATATTTGGCCCGGGTGGTTTTGAAATGCAAAGCAGTGACATTAAACAATATAATTTTGTTTTTTAACCGTTGCTTCGAGTGACGGGCCAATAGATATCAAAGGCTTTTGAATTCACGGCCCTACCGACTGATTCCGATTTCCTCTGCAACTTCACTCTGGCCATATTCTTTGCTTTCGCTAAGTAGAGTCACTTGACATCAAGCACAAACTCAAATCCACCACTGAGTGAGAGGGGGGAGAAAAATAACAATCCATGGATTTCTGCAGCTGATATTCAGGAGAATTCTGGTTCCTGGCTTGACATTATTTTTTGATCTTGTGAAGAGTTCCCAGGCTAATAATTGTCCAATCATAATTAGCATACGGCTAAAAGTAAAACTGCTAATTACGATCTTGAAATGACCAAATACGCTAGCCATTAACAGGATTGTACATTTCTGCTGGCCTTGAGGCTCCTGTTCATCTACCAGGCTTTTTCAAAGGATGAGTAATTTTACTTTATTTTTGTTTCAGTATTTAGTAGTCAACTTGTTTAATTTTTAACTTAATGGTACTTGAAATCTTACTCAAAACATGTGTAGGGCTGGAAGTAGGTTAAACCGTGGCGAGTAAAAGCTTGAATTCATTTGTACTGCTGTGAGATTTAGTTCATGATAGTGCAAAGCACCAATGGACCACAAGTGACATGAAAAATAAAAACCTGTATCCCATACTGTGATGATAAACTACATAAACAAATGAAAAACATCTGTTCAAGGACCATTAGAAGGCAGCTGTCCATAACAACATGCCAATCTTTCAGGCAGAATGATAGCGGGGCACGTGAGATTAATACCACCGCAGATTTCAACTTGTTTTCAAACGCGTGCAAACAGCACAAAAATCCTCCCACTGACTACTTCACTAAATACTCTCAGAAAGCACATTCTGGACTACAATCGAATCAACCAAAGCATGTTGTTAGACAGTAGATAAATGGTGAAACGTTGACATTTAAAGTGGTCAAATTCACAATTTTAACAAAATATGAGATTAGGACAAAGCATGAAGTGGCTGGATGTTTAACATATGCTCACTGTCAATCCCGCCTCACTTATAAAGTAGCATAAAGCTAAAAAGGGGGATGATTGTCTACGAGCTTACTTTGAGGAGAATGTAACGGCACGTACAGTAGGATCCCTGGACCAAATGGCTGCAGAAAGCCTCTCAAGGGCGTGCAGCCACCGGGCTGGATGGGCCACTGACAGAGAGGTAATTGAATGCCAGGCTGCATGGCTGAAGGTCACATCAGGGAATGTGTGTGCATGTGTGTGTGTGTGTGTGTATAAATGCATGAAGGGGCTAATGGCGTTGCAGAAAGCCTTGTGTCTGTGTATGTTACAATTCAACGAGACAGTGTTTAAAATAACTCTTGCGATCTTATTTATAAGATGTATTCAGAAGGGTGCCTTTAATGTTTTTTTGTGAGCGGCTTGAAAGTTTTTAGAAGTTTTCTGCGAGATGACCACGGCTGTCCATTAGGTGTGTGCATCCCTCCAATAAAAGACGAGTTGATGCGTATCCCGACAAATCCAAACCAATTTTACAATTCAAATAAATTTTTTTGCCCCTACTCTCTACAAAAGCGGCTATTCATGTTTTTAAGGGGTGGGTTTTTTTCTGCTGATGGGATGTTGGAGAATGTGCAAATTCTAAGACAGGGTGCTTCAGGTGACCATAAGGTGTATGCAGAGGTGAGGGGGTGTGCCGTTTCTCGCTGGTGAGGGTGATGCATGGTTTTAAAAGTTTGAAGAAAGCTACTACAGTCAAACCTTGGTTTTCGAACGTCTCGGTTCTCGACTAATTTGGTTTTCGACCAAAAATTTCAAGTTTTTTATGCCTCGGATGACGAACAAATTTCGGTTCTCGAACAAACTGAGCGCACTTGAATGCACCATTTGACTCCTCTCGCCTTCCTTACACGAGGAAGCGTCACTTCCTCGACGCTTCCTCGTGTTGCTTTCAGTGTTCAGTAAACATTTTTGTTTTAAAAAGAGCGTGGTTTCGGGTTTGGAACAATTTTGGTTTTCGAACAGCCTTCTGTAACGGATTATGGACGAAAACCGAGGTTTGACTGTATATGGTGACAATGTATCTCTGAAATAATTTGATTTGGAAGTGGGGTGGATTGCGCAGGGGGGGGTAAAAAACTGCTGGAACTGGGAAAATGGTTGGTGGTACGCACAGTAAGCAGAGACTGAAGACAACTGACAAATGTGGCTAGAAAATTGCCATGGATGTCCAAAACAGTTGTTACAATTTTTTAAATGGAGTGAAAGGGGGTTGCGTCAAGTTTAACACTAACAACACAAGGGGCCTCGCCCACCCCTCGTGTTTGCTGCTTCATGGCCAGTCCAGATAGCTGTCTTTATTATTTCGCCCTCTTTTAATTGCTGCGTGCTCTGATGCGGCATGCTCAGTCAGGGATGCTGTGGATGTGCTGACACCTGCGCAAAAACTCCGTTGCAGAGCAGACAAGGAGAGAAAGATGACCGTCCGTGGCTTGCCAAAGGCACAAAGGAAGAAGCAACACATTGCAGCTCCCAATTGCACATTACAAGGCGCTTCTGAATTAAAGTTAATAAAGTTAATAAGTTTAGTAATATGCCATACATGGCCGAAGATAGCATCTGAATCCTGCTGTTCGTTTTGAATGTATCAACATTGGGGATTCTGTTACGCAAAGTTTCAACAAAAACTAAAGTTTGGTTTAACTGATTAGGATTTAGCGATATGGTCTTAAAATAAATAAAATAAACAAATATTATATATATGCATACTGTACATATATACACATACATATACTGTATATGCATATATACATGCATATTTTAGCCCCTTCATGCATTCATGCTCTATACACACACACGCGCACGCACACACACGCACGCACACACACACACACACACACACACACACACACACACACACACACACACACACACACACACACACACACACACACACACACACACACACACACGTGCCTTCACTCTGCTCCTTTCTTATAGAAAATGACTGAGTTCATGTTATCTGTTTCTTAGCTGAAATTGAAGTGATAGGAAATGACGACCAAATTTCATGCTGCCAAGTAAAACTGACTTTGCGGGCTGAATTTTAAAAACATTTGGGGTGATGCTGCGGAGCAGATTTTTGAAATTCCTGTGAGGTGCATTGAGTTATTGAGGACAGTAAAGCAGTAGTGCGTACAGTGAACACCTTCGCTAATGAAAATTGACATCTTGTGACAAGCCAAGATTCAAAGCCTAATCTCTATCTTCAACTCAAAGGCTATGCTGATATCAAATCCAAAGTGAAGCAACTCTACAGGGGTCTGTTCGTCATTTCAGTGGTTTAAAAACCTGAATTTCACACAAGTTGGGCAAGACACTCTTCCATACTTACTTATTGAAAAATGGACTAATAATGTGAATCTATTTGTTGGTAGCAGTAAACTCTTAGATTCCGGTGAACAAAATAAATGTCCACGGCTGTGAATGAGTTAAAGGCATTCAACCCGTGAATACTACAGAACGTTTTGGAAACTGCACTTCATCGTCCTTGTTGACTTCTTTACATTTTGTTTCATGATGAATTCAATTCATTTTGACGGAGAAAACTCATGGTCACACAACGAATGAAACTCACAAAGGTTTTTCTTTAGTAACATGTCAGATGTAATGAGCAGTATCAGCACAAATAAAAGTATCACCACACCAAATCCAGACTGACACAATGTCCCAGACAGAAATAACAGAAGTCAGAGCTATCGATCTGTCTAAAACCCAATCTCAAATCTCCGGGGACACCTTTGAAAACGTGATTGAGAGTCTCACCACCTACCCAAAGAAAAGCTGACTCCATATGAATGTTTTTTTGTTTGTTTGTTTTTTCAAGAGCCCTATCGCCAAGTCGCGGTTCACATGGGATTTCCGCATGCTGTCAAACAAGAACACAAAGCTGAAAATAGTCCCCTTCAAACAGCAACATTCTGCCACTGTCACTTAATTACCGCTTACGGTGTGGCTCCTGCTTCACCTTGATTGGTTGCCAAATCACTGTTGACTTTGTTGAAGTGACCTCCACACTCCCGGACCATATGCTAGACAACCCCACCCCCAAGTCCGCAGAAAATAATAATAAATGAATTGAAAAAGAAACTTCTGTGACCTAGGCTGATTGTTCCTGCCCGGCCTATTTTTGTGGCCCTTTCGCAGTCTTTGCAGGAGAACACCGTCAATAGATTTGAAATTGAGTTGAGGAACAAAAGCATATTGACTACATCTTTCCGATAAAAGACGATGCGATACGTATCTGGGATACTACGATTCAAGGACAATTCTTTTTACATTTGAATCAGTGGGATTACGATTCGATTCAACATGGTATGGCTAAATTTGAGAGAGTATGATGGAATGATTTTCTTGCTGTCATTTTACACACACACACACACACACACACACACACACACACATACATTCCTGTACTTGTGGCACAGTGAGGACCGAGTTAAAAAAAAAGCCTACAAAGCGAGGAGCACACACACACACACACACACACACACACACACACACACACACACACACACACACACACACACACACACACACACACACACACACACACATGAGCGCCTTCCACTTGGCTCCTTTCTTATGGAAAATGATTTGAGTTCATGTTATCTGTTTCTTAGCAGGAATTGAAGTGATAGGAAATGACGACCACATTTCACGCTGCCAAGTAAAACTGACTTTGGGGGCTGAATTTTAAAAACATTTGGGGTGATGCTACGTAGCAGATTTTTGAAATTCCTGTGAGGTGCATTGAGTTATTGAGGACAGTAAACGTACGCAGTAGTGCGTACAGTGAACACATTCGCTAATGAAAATTGACATCTTGTGACAAGACGAGATTCAAACCCTAATCTCTATCTTCAACTCAAAGGCTATGCTGATATCAAATCCAAAGCGATGCAACTCTAGAGGGGTCTGTTATACCCCTTTCCCACTGAAATTAGCGGGTAGTAGTGATCCATGGCGACACGCAACCAATTGGCATATTGTCCCTTTCCCATTGACACAACATCAGAGGGAGCCATTTCCTGCTGCGTTGAAGGCAGTGCACAGACGTATTGACGAAATCAACATGCTTTAAGCTTACAACATGTCAAGTAAGCGTCAAATTAAACTGCTTGAAATTTCCTTTTCGAAGAATTGTTCACAACTGCCAAACTGCTCCTTGTTGTGACGTGAGTCGAGTTCACTGCCACCATTCAGTCCTCATATCGCAAATGTGCGCTCGCAAGTCAAAGCAAAACTATCGGACAAAGGATGGCTTGTATCTAAGTCGGGGCACTCTTTTCTCAAGGCATTTATGTTTGACACTTACACTCAAAAGTCAACAATGGAAACATTTGGAAAAGCTCGAGCCTTAGTATGATGGAGCACAGTTGTATAACACTTCCAACCAACCATAATCCCAACGCTTCTTTAAAAGAATGACACTCAAAACCCAAAAATTCCAGCTGGACTATTTAAATGGACGATTTTAGCTTTTTAAAATGGAATTGAATTTGACTTTTTCAGATTTATTTTTATTTATTTCTTTTTACATGTCTCAAAAAACAAAGATAATGACACTAACCCGCCCAACCCCCGCACACAACTCGACAATAATCTGACGATTTATGTCGACTTTTACTCTCTGTTGCAAAATTAAACAAATACAAAGTTTTGTAAAACAGTCAGATATTCTCCTTGGGAGCCCCCCAAAAATGTTATTTTATTCATTATACTTATTAATTAATCGTCCAACTAATCAGTATTAGGCTGTCAAATATTAAAATTAGCATTGGCCCTAAATAAATAAATACATAGATAGATAGATAGATAGACAGACAGACAGACAGACAGACAGACAGATAGATAGATAGATAGATAGATAGATAGATAGATAGATAGATAGATAGATAGATAGATAGATAGATAGATAGATAGATAGATAGATAGATAACCCAAATCTATTTCTAATAATGGTGAAGTAAGAATCGTTGCTAGAACTCTAACATAAGGGCGAGTTTTAACGGCATTGCGAGACAGTTCTCCGATAAATCTGGATGTGTTGCATACTCAAGTGAATGCACAGAAGCGTGCGAAACAGACGGGGTGAGTGAGAGAGAGAGGAAAAGAAAAAAAAAAGGCGCAGATGCTCAGCAGTCGACTTGTCCTGAGGCTTAAACCGGGGTATCGTTTGCCAGTTTGCACAACACACCATGTCAGAATGTTCACGTGAACGTGCATCACAGTTGGTAGGACTGTGATGCTTCTCACTAAATATGAACTGCTTGATTCCCTGCCCAAATAGTCATTGTCCCGCCTTTGCATTTTCCCATTCAGATCTTAGTTCACTGACATTACCATCCACGTTCTGGCACCATCTCATCAGGCTCCCGCATCACAGAAAAATAATAATCCCGGCTACACTTGACCCATTTACTGTCTTGGCAGTTTTGATTTACAGATGACATGAATCTGCCACCGAACTTGTCACATAGTCTCCACTTTCTGGCCCTCAGAATTCACGACAAGAAGATCAAATTTCAGGGGGAAAAGTTATCTTCGAGCTTTGCTTCACTTTGGAGAGTATCATAGGGTTTCATTCAGCACGTACTTTTTTTTTACAAAATAAATGTGAACTAAATATACAAAATGGCATATGGATAGTCTGACAATGACCAAAGCTTTCCAAAAAAGACCACAATTTTAAGACTTCAAAAAAATTAGGAGCCTTACTGTCTTTTAGTTTTAGTATGCAATCATAAATTTATCTTTGTATTTTAATAGATTGAATGTGAAATATGACTAAAAATATTGTCTGTACAAGAGCAAAAGATTCTACGATGGGGACAGTTTGAGAATGGACAATCACTTTATGATTATTTTCTTTCTGAAAAATGGTTTGGGCCAATTGTGTTCTGTTTTAGAGGATCCGCTGCAAAAACAAAGGCCTCCCTTCAAAATAGTGTTGAGTATTGTGGGCACAAAAGAAATGTATTATAAAGTTAGAAGTAATTTCAACAATCAAGCTGTATTTTTTTGTATATTTTCATTTATTTGTAATAGTGTACTTTTCATACAGATAGTTAGATAGAAAGATAGAGTGACTAATTTTAAAATGTGCCTCTTTTCAAGAAGCATGTTAGCATTTGTTCAACATGCAAGACTGAAGTTGAAATTTAATATGACTTTTGTCATATTTATCTTTCGAGTGTGGCCCTACTGAAGGCCTCCTGAAAATAAACGCCTGGTACTCTCTGCAGTTGAGTGTCTAAAAAAGCCCTGGTGGCTCTTAGAGGAAATTGTCTAGTCTGTCACCTTCACTGCAGCAAAGCTAAGCAGACTCTCAAACACACACACACACACACACACACACACACACACACACACACACACACACACACACACACACACACACACACACACAGCAACGCTTTCAGAGCCCACTCGCTATCAGACTTCACGCCAGACGTGTGCAATAGCAGAGCAGTTTCGACTGGGATGCGTGGACGATGGGGGGGGGGGGGGGGGGGGGGGGGGGGGGGCGTCACTGGGATCAGTTACCAGGCAACAGCTTGGCCCGTGTCTCCCTCGTCTGGACATGAATGGGAAAGCAAGGTTAAGTGAGTGCATCTGTCAATGCACATGGAGTACGACTGGGGGCCCACACTTTAAAAAAAAAAAAAAAAAAAAAAAGAGTCTGATATGCATTTGATGATGCACAATGGATGTTGAACACACACAATACTATCACGACAGCCCACCAAAGTGCATATTGCAGGCTCCTGTCAAAGCTAAGAGTGCATTAATCTGACATGTGATGCATTATTTAGCTACTTGCTCCATCCTTGGAGGGACTCAGACGGTCACACCCCTCTCATAGGAGTATGGGACCTGCCGTGCTATGATCCCACATGCACGCGTTCTACACGAATGAAGCATGATCAATCTTGCTCAAGAGTCCATTGCTCATAGTCCAATCCTTTGCTTGTTTGTGTGTGTGTGTGTGTGTGTGTGTGTGTGTGTGTGTGTGTGTGTGTGTGTGTGTGTGTGTGTGTGTGTGTGTGTAAGCCTCGAGGAACAAAATCTCGTGCAAGAAAAAAAAGCAACGCATTTCTGGAGCTGCAACAGCAGCAGCACATTCGCTCTCTTGCACGCACGCACGCACGCACGCACGCAAGCACGCACGCACGTACAGATGGTGTGCAAAAATGCAACGGGAGGTATTATATTGCACTTCGACTCACCTTGAGCGGCCGTTCCTCTGGTGCTGAATACACTTGCTATCAGAGTGGCCACATACCAAATCATACTATTGCCAGCCAGCTAGCGCCACGCCAAGTGCCCCGTTCGTTCGACCACGATGGCTCATATTCGACCTTGCGCCTCCTTATCTAGCGCTCCTCTCTCCTCCTTTTCCTTTTTCTTTCTTTTTTTAGCGACTTCTCGCATCCGGTGTCGTCTCCCCGGCGCGTTCGCCTCCCTTCGTCCCTTCTTCCCTCCCCCGTCCTTCCATCCGCATCCCCGATGAGACACAGCACCTGCACCTGCACCGCCGCCGCCGCGCTTGTCTCGCCACACACGGAGCCGTTTTTTTTTTCCCTCTCCCCCTCCTTCTCTCTCTCCTTTTACTAGCGCCTGAGCGGAGAGCCCCGGAGTGGGAGGAAGCGCACAGCCCAGCCTCCCCCCACGCTCTTGCCCTCCCTTCGCTCCCTCCTTGCAAATCCCGCCCCTTTCTCTCACCTGATTGGCTGCCGGTTGGGCCTCCCGCGAGGGGATTGGTCTGGACGGGCGTGCGCCCCATTCAAGGTGAGTTGGAGCGTGCCCGTAGTAGAGTTGTAGGAGAACCGCAGAATCATGCGCACTGACAGAGAGACATGTCATGGGCATATTTACACAAAAAAAATAAGAAACCCGATAAAATGTTCAAAACAGTAATCTCCATTGTGTACCATCTACGCCTTTCAGTGTTTGCCGTGTGTCGTGCATGTGTGTGTGACGCATGGGTGTGGCGACAGAAATAAAGCATGGGGATGCAAGCAGCTTCTCACCACTACACACGGTTAGCCCTGATAAGCCAGCCACTATCCACTACTACGCTACTACACGCATCTCCTCACCCCTCCCCTCGCCTCGTCTTCAATGGATGCCGCTTTCTGCATGCATGTGCACACACAGGGCTGCGATTGATTATTGCACCTCCAGAAAACGGCGCTTTGCACCAGGCAGGACCATCAAAGGCGTTATTCTGCATATTCAATACATGTCGTATTTTATATCGGCAGCACGGCGGATTCGCGATGAGCACGTCTGCCTGACAACTCTGAGGTTGGGGGTTCAAAGCTCAGCTCGCTCAGCTTTTCGATGTGGAGTTTGCATTCTCCTCGTGCATTGCAAAAACATGCATGTTAGGTTAATTCGATTAATTTTCGAAAGCATTAAGGGACACTTCACTTGACAAATAATTCACAATCAGCTTCAAATGATTTTGAGCGAAATGATTTTGAGCAGGGGTGTCAAACTCATTTTTGTATGGGGGCACATTCTAGGTTTCCCTGAGCGGCCCATTATGAAACCCAATTTTGTCAAACCGTATAAATTTTTGATCACCTCCACATATTACATATACAGCACATCTGAGAAAGAATATGAACTAAAGAGGACAAAAGAACGATGAGGAGGCAGTTAAAATTTAAATGACCATCATTTTTATTCTTTACTCTATTCTTTGTTTTTTCTATTATGCACAACTCAGATTTATTGTGCAATAATCTAATTGTAACCCTTTACTCTATTCTTTGTTTTTTCTATCATGCACAACTCACATTTATTGTGCAATAATCTAATTGTAACATGTATTTGTTACATATTTTGATGCATTTTTTATGCTTGAGAAACATTTATGTCTGAATTTTGGGGGTCTTGGAACGGATTAGGGCATTTACATGGAAAACCCGTCTCTACTTACAAAAATGTTGTCATGGCAACAATATATACGCTTTATGGTAGCGGGGGCCATTCTGAAGGCAACATAGTTTGGCTGTTTAAAAAAAATTCTAATTTGATTTGCTTTGTGTTTAGTTTGACACTAAATGTCAAGTTGGAGTGCCATTGAACAGCTCAAAGCTTTCATTTGATTTTTTTTTCATGAAATGTTGATGATTTACCAAACTGACGCTCATTGTGAAATGAGCACAGACGCAACAGTATTGCACAAAACAGGAAGTAATAACATAATTGAAAAGAATGTAATTAAAGAGCTTTTGAATGATTATTTTATGCTTCAATGCACAATGACATTGTGCTTTTTCTGGTGTTCGTATCTTAACTACCAGTAGCAGTATAATACAGCTAAAGTACAGCATTCAACACAATGAAGACGTTCACATCTAATTAACTCAGTCAGCTGCAGTAATCTTTTTCCGCAGAGGATAAAGAATATATGCCACTGAGTATGCTTTGTGTGTTGCTATTTGTGTTGAAATGCCTGTGGCTAAAAGGATTACAACTGCAGCAACAATGATTCTAGTTTTTATTAGCCCGTCTATGATGTTTTGTATTGTGGTTAGTTATCAAGCTAACGGACTTTGATTAAATATTCAACGTATAATTCTCTTTTATTTCATGTTTAAACTTAAAAATGAGAATAAAACAATAAAACACCCTTAAGATAGCATTTGGCCTCTTTTTTTGTGGAATTGTTCACTATCTGTTGTTTGTTGTGAAGTTCGCTGCCACTATTTAGCGCTTGCAACTCTGATTTTTGCTCGCAACTCAAGACAAAGATTGCATTGAATGCTCTGATTAGGCATTTTTCCAGGGTCAGTGTGTAAAAAACAAATATAGTATTACACTGATATTGGGCCACATGGGCTCCAGGAATTGTTTTTGGGCATCTGCGCAAGGTGAGCTTTGTCCCTCTTCTGCATAGTAAGACACAATGAAATTATCAACACACACTGTCCATTCCACCCCTCCCATCTGAAGTTACCGAATTTCTGACACAACAACACAAGACGACTTGCATGCAACCACATCTGAGATGCATTTTGATGGCGAAACACGGTGTGACATAACATCTGGCTCACGAGGCAATTTTTATTTGCCATGATGCCTTTGGATTTCCCCCCCTAGAGAAACATAACATAATCTCTTACGCAACCAAACTATTGGTTTTAGATGAAGCCGTGATAGAACATGAAATCTTTCAGATTTTTGGTAGGCAACAAGGGGAGTCATTTGAAATAAGTTTGGGTTTATCTGTTACATAATATGAAAATGATATGAAGTTGGGCAGAATGAATGACAACACTTTTTTTTTTTTGCATTGCATAAATAAAATCTGTAAATATTTTACTTATCCAAAAATATTATCTAGAATTAGATGTGTGATGCTTTTCACAGTCAAGACTGAGGGGTATACTGTTTTTTTTTTAAAACTTATTTATGCTACAGTACATAAAAGCAATGTATCATAAATTATTTATTATATATAGAAATTGAAGAGAAATGCAACCCTACAAATACAATCGAATGTTCCAACAGACACAAGGACGTAGACAGCAGTGGACATATGCATTTGTGCGCTACAGAGCTCCTTCCTGCATGTCAACTTATGTCTGTAAAATGTGGACCAGATGTTTCCCTCCACGCACGACTACAGTATGTCTTATTATGGTGCGTTCATGAGTGCCCTGTGTCCACCTGGGAGCACAGTGCGGATGTATGATCAGCAGTGGTCAGCATTGCTTTACTTTCCTGAACAGCAGGATTTACATTATGCAATACTGTATGCTCGGGGGCCATAACGTGAGGTACACCTGCATCATGTAAAGGGAGCGCAAGTGGACATTAAACGTCTGCACACCCATGTGCAAAAGGCTCGTTTTTGTCATATAATTTAGACCAGGAATTCTCCCTATTAATGTGACCTATAATCTGTCAACTTTCTGATATGTAAAAAGAAACAACTGACGTAATTTAGTTGCACATGTGGGGACAATCTCTTATAACTGGGAATGTGGCTGTGTGCACAATTAACCAATCATTTTCAAACTCATGTTAAATGTGAGACATACATTCTGACCATTCGAGTGCCTCTGATGAATCCTAAATAAACTTCAGATGTTCTGGTATGAGTTCCTCAGTTTTTTCAGTTATGTCTTGCAGAAAGACTCGACAGTACCAGAGCTGGATGTCTCTCCAAATTGATGAAAAGACCGACAGCAACATTAAAGGACTTTCAGGAATTTCTGGTAGTTACTGGCTGTGGAGTGACACCAATCTCTTGTCTTCTTCATGGGGTAGGGTGGCAAGACAGAAGCTTTAGTCAAGGTGGAAGGAATTATGAACACGGCCAAAAACACTAGTCAGTGTTAGCACAAAACCAAAAAAAAGGCGACAAGAACATCTGAACTTCATTGAAGTGTTAATCAGAGGGACTCCCATTTGAAATGAGTTTGAATGTGATTTGAAACACAAACATATGTTTTGCAACCCAACCCTCAAGCTCCCACTTCCCTGTATGTCATCAAAAAGTGATGATTTTACTTGTTTTGTCGTCTTCTTTATATACAGTGGTAAGGGCAGAGCAAGTTCAAGTGATTTTCTTTACTTTTCATAAGTGACGGTGTTAGTTTTGCGCTGTCGCCATGGTTACATATACAAAAGCCTCTACAGGTGTCATATGCATCGCTGCCACCGCAGGAGTTCAATTAAAGTAGAATTAAAAAGGCAGCAATGAGAGTGTGAAAAGCGACCAGGTTTGAAAGGAAGTTTTCAGGTCTTCAAGTTGTTTTTTTTTCTCTCACAAATCTATTTTTAACACAGTGCTGATTGCACCAAGCGTGCAATGCCTGCAAAATCACAGCTCTCACACTTTGGTTCAACAGCACGTTGCTATTTTGTGATGCAAGTCATCCTGTGAAACATTATATTAGGACACTTGTTGTTTTTGCCCCCGCCCCCCCCCCCCCCCCCCCCCCCCACTCATTGTAACTTCCAGAAATCCCACTGGAAATGTTGAACATGTTCAAAAGTACTTTGCGACAAGAAAAACTGCTTATGACCTTGAACAAACCCTGCCGAAAAACAATTTTCACTAGGTGCCTCCACACGTGAAAACCTTCGCTGCTCAGTGAGATAGGGGCCTATCCCACTGACTGAGCAGTGAACAATTGCGAGTGCTTATGAAAGCAGCGAATGTTGCATTCTCATCAAGGTTCGTTCAAGGTTGCAAATATTTGCTAAACCGTCGTCAGACGTTCGCCGGTACTTTTCTTGTGGCAAGGGAATTTTGAGCATTGCAAAATCTCTAAAACTGTTGGTGAACGTCTGATATGGTACGTTTTGGCCAGGCCTTGCTTCGTAATGGAGAAAGTTAACCAATTTTGGTTGCAGCTTCTCTATCATTTAAACATATTAACGCTGAAGACGTCTTAAAAACAATGTTAATAATATTAGACAGGGGGACAAAATTGGATATAATAAGAACCAGGATGCGAAAATTCTGTAAACTCTGCACGGGACAATACAACCCTAAGAATGGCAGGTTTTCGATTTTGCAATTGACTTTGCATTGACGCTAAATGAGTGTGCATGCCTACACTAGCAGATGAAAATCCATCTCCTGCTAAGTAATATCAAATCACTTTTGTACATTCCACCACTCATGGTTGTGACTGTATCTGGCGTCAAAGTGCAGCTCTCGGAGAAATGTAAAACATGACCACGAGTATGAGCGAGGCCCGAGACAAACATTTAAAATCATCGTTGTGGATTAATTTCTGTTTCACCGTTGAATACTGGAATAGGGCAGTGACATTTTACTGCTTGCAAGCGTTTCTTGAAATATGTCCCGCACTTTTAAAAGAAACACGAGCAAAAGGACCTATCCTGATCGCTACAACACTTGGACACATTGACAGTCGCGAAAAGGCAACAACAGCACAACAACATGTCTATTAGAAATGTTTTGGAACGCAAATAGCATTCCCAGATATGGCGCCAGATTTATTATTTATTTTTTTCTTTTTTTGCTTCTGTGGTTTAGAGGGGGCTTGACCGAGATATAGAGGCAGGTCTGTGAAAATAACTAAATAAATAAATCATTTTCATCAGTTCACTGACTTTATGGAGTTGCTCTCGCTTCCTTTCTGTAAAAATACATAAAATACAAATACACGTAATGGTATGTTTATTTCTTAAGTGGATAGCTTCCATATTATTTATAATTTTATCTGTGGTTTTATTGCTCTTTTCGATTGTAAAGTGTCCTTGGGTATTTTGAAAGGCGCTTATAAATAAAATGTATTATTATTATTATTATAAATGACCTCAGAGACAAGGCAGGCAGCAAAAGGCGGCAGCAGCAGTATATACCCTGGGCTTATACCGCCACCTAGTGGTCATCAACTAGAACAACCCCATTTGAATAAGCACGATGGAGCTCGCAATTCATGTCAAAATCAGATATACAATCAATTTCATCCAGTCGTCCGAATCTCAAGTGGAATGCAATTCAAAATCCAACAAATCCACAGTTGAGGATATGTCATTTTTAAAAATCATTTTTTATGTGAGAGCTCATTTTCACTTTTGATAAACTGGTATCATACTCTTAATTATTATTATTACAGTATTATTATTATTGTATTCCCATTGTTACAAATGCAGTCGTCCTCAAGCGCATTGGTATTATTGATGAACCACGTGGCAAGTCCAAGTTTCAAAATTATTTTGTGGAATTGTGGGCAGTGTGTCCTCCGGGTCAAAGAGAAAAAGAACCACACGGACTGGTATGACGCAAAGTTCAAAAGCCATCATATCTTTGATGGTATGGGGCTGTATTAGTACCAATAGTATGGCTGATGTAAGCATTATCCTCAAAGCTACTACAGGTTTTGGGGAAACATATGCTGCCATCCAAGCAACATATATTTTTGTTGGACGCCCTGCTTATTTCAGCAAGACAAAACCAAACCACTTTCTGCGTGTGTTTTGTGTTACAACAGCGTGGCGTCATAGTAAAAGAGTGCGGGTACTAGACTTACTGTCTCCCATTAAAAATGTGTGGCACATTATTAAGCGTAAAATACGATAATAGAGAGCCCAGACTGTTGAACAGACGAAGCTGTACGTCAAGAAAGAATGGCAAAGAATTCTACCCAACAAAGCTTCAACAAATTAGGTTTCCTCAGTTCCCGAACGTTTGAATTTTGTTAAAAGATGACGCAACACAATGGTAAACCCTGTGCCAGCTTTACTTGGAACGTGTTGCAGCCATAAAATGTGAACAAGTATTTGCAAAAAACAAAGTTCTAGTGACTTCTCTAGACATAATTCACCACGAACTGCAAATATGTGAATGCAATGGTTAGAAGTAATTGCGGTCCCTTTAAGGACCGCCATGTTTAGTTTTGCTTGTCACTATGGAAACTGATTTTCAGCGGTTCCCGTTTTTGCGCGGGAGTTTTTTGGATGTAAAAAAAATAAACGACACATTGTGTGTGTGAACGTGAGAAATTGTCGCCTTCTTTTAAAATTTCCACCAAGTATCAATTTAACATTACTGTGTCTTGTCTTTGTAGTGTATTCAATTAAATGTACGTTAAATATGATTTGCAAAACAAGGTATTGTTTTTATTTATGGTTAACGCAATGTCCCAAATGCATTGTAATTTGGGTTTACTGTACTGTAAATCTCTCCTACTGACTTCATCAGGTGTCTGGTGCCTGGGAGACGATGCGCAGGGTTTAGAGATTTTGAACGTAGCTATGGAAACAGCTGGACAGAAACATTTACAAATTCTCTGTCGCGTCGCTCTCGCTGTCCCCCTGGAGAGCATGTGTGCATCCGCGATCGATAAATGAGGCGCTACAAGACTATGCGACTTATCGCGCCGGAAGGATGCACCTTCCCAAGGTAAGAAGTGGCATGCCGAGGGCCCTTTGAGGCATGCCTGAACTCCAGCAGAGACAGGCCGGCGTGCGCAAAAGTGTGCCAGGGAAGAAGGCACCTTCGCTGGGGAAGAGGCGGCATGCCCCGGGACCCTGAGCACGAGATGCGCGCCTTAATATGAAGTTGGCTCAACCTTCACAGGTTAAAAGAACGAAAGACTCGCTTGACTGGTACGCTTTGAACCACGTTTAATCGGAGATTTCTATGACGTACATTGCCTTCAATGTGACCAACTCTTTGATGTTTTGGAGTTCACGTTGATATTAAGTTAGACTCCTCGACAAGGGTCAGGTCAGTTCGCTCTAGACGACTGCTAATCAAGTTGTTGTTTTTACTATTACACGTAACGTGGTTATTGGTCAACTACCATATCGGTCATCATGGCTAAAAGCAGGACATCTGTTTTGTGGACGTTGTCACTTTGTCTGGTCGCGTGCGCCTTCTTGTGTGAGTAGAACCGGCCATGCTGCTGCACGTCATTACTCCTGTAAATAATAGTTGTGTGGGTGCGTGCGTGTGTGAGAGGGATAATTTTTTTAAAAATTATGTATTTGGAGAGAGATGCTGAGACGAGCCGCTTTTGTTGGAATGTGTTGCAATGCAGAAAGGCACAACAGGAGGCATCTGAAGAATCTTATGAAAGCCAATGCAAGAGTATGGGAACTTAATACCAATATATGTATATTTGTACATAGGAGTATGTGGTAGCTGTTTTGATACTACAGTCAAACCTCGGTTTTCGTACTTAATCTGTTCCAGAAGACTGTTCGGAAACCGAATTGTTCGGAAACCGAAACCATGTTTCCCATTGAAATCAACGTAAAATGTTTTAATCCGTTCCAAGTCAAGAAAACAACTTTTTTAAACCACTTTTTTTTTTACAATTTCACACCATAAACTGTACAAATGTAATGGGAGATGACCAATTTTAACATTAACATAGTAACATAAAAATTGAAGGAACATCTCTCTCTCTCTCTATCTGTCGTGGGTCGTGCGCCTCTCCCAGTTGGCAGCAGGCAGTAGGCGGGGCATTTCGGCATCCCGAACTCCTTCGCCAACACAGACACACGCACACCTGACTCATATTTTGCGATTAAATCTTTCTTAAATTCTATAGTTTTCCACACTATTTTCCTCTTTTCTTCACCAGGTTCACCACTTCCACTTGCTTTCTTTGGTGCCATGATTAGGGGCTGATACACGATGCAAAAATAACAGTCCAATATAACGTAGTTCTCACCAAACACGTCTGCTTTAAAAGAAAAAACATTCTTAATCGAACAATACAAACTCGTCTGCTCACAAGCTGTTTCTGTACGATTATTGCATAATAATGAGACACCGGACACCAGAGTGTTCATTATGTGCGGCTGCAAACAAACGCCCCCCGTGCTGCCAGGGCAAACCATTATGAAAAGAGGGGGATTTCACTCGCGCTAACAGAAGCGTCTCACCAAACACGTCTGCTTTTTTTTATTGAACAATACAAAAACGTCTGCTCACAATGGTCGCTTCCTGTGTAGCGACGAGACACAAGGGAGCGCCGCGACACGAGGGAGCGTCACTTCACTCCTCTCGGCTTTGCTACCTCCTCTCGGCTTCGCTACCTCGCAAAGCTACACGAGTTAGCGTTGCTACACGAGGTAGCAAAGCCGAGAGGAGTGAAGTGACGCATTCAAGTGCGCTCAGTTAGTTCGAGAACCGAAATTAGTTCGTCATCCGAGGCATAAAAAAACTCGAAATTTTAGTTCGAAAACCGAATTGTACGAGAACCGAGACGGCCGAAAACCGAGGTTTGACTGTATATCTGTCACCCCTTCATCAGTTATTTGTAGCCTACTATCATCTTCAGATCACATATAATGTACTTGCACGCTTGAATGTTTGTCTGAAAAGGGTTGAAAAACTTTTGTTGAAAGTCAGGTTTGTTTGTTTTCTTTGACAATGCGAGTGAAAATAGGAAGGTTGCATACATTTGAGTAGGTTTGTTTTGTTAAAATTGATCATTAGAGTATGGATGGCCCTAGAAGAGCTTTGAAAAAGATGGCGTATCACAGGCGTTTGTGTTTGTTGGCAATTTGTCCTGTTGGAGTGAGCGCGTCCACGGACTTTGATGTACAGTATGCGACTGTGCTATGTTCGTACGATCAACGTATGTCACAACCAACCATTGTTACGGGGGGGGGGGGGGGGGGGTTTGACAATAGAAATGATATCAAGTATCAAATACAACTTTATTGTCAAATGTGCTGTACACAGATGAAATTTCCTCCCTCTTAAACAGACAACAGACAACAAGAGGAGCCGCTGCGGGTGCCCAGCGCTGCCATGTCATAGCACTTGTTTTCCGTGGTCTTCCGACCACACCGAATGAGTTGTTAAGATTTTTTTCAGCCGAATGAGGGTTTGCTACATTGATAGTGACAGCTCTTTGGAACTTTGCATTGAGAGGTGACCTCACCAGATTCCAAATGAATATACCACACTTGAAATGAACTCTAGGCCTTTTAGCTGCTCCCTCTAAGTGAAATAATGATGAAATGATAGATACCTAGCCACACAAAAAGCTGTTTAGCCGATTCTCCAAATACTCTTGGTCCCTTAAAACGGTGGAGACACTTGTAATAACTGCACCGCTGACCTGAGTTGGATGTAGATACCCTCAAATCAATATTCAGTGTTCATTTAAAGCTCATCGTGATTGTCTCATTTAAAATCCATTGTGGCGTTGTACAGAGCTGGAACGTTGGAGTTTGTGTAAACATCCAAATATTTATCGACCCGACGATGCAATTGTGTCATGCATCATATGAAGAGCTATTGCGACAACTTTGCTCCTCTCCTGGGGCTAAATACGGTTGCCATATTTTGCTATAGCTCTTCGATTGTGACCGTGAGTGCGTCTGTGTTGAAACCTAATAAATTGAAAAAAGAATGTACCTGTAAAGCTCACGGTCAGCACTCTAACCTGAGCATGTATCTGGAGAAAAGGTCATCACTGCCGCAATTTTTATGGCACCACAAGCCGCATTATCATCCAATCAACCACCAAAAACGGACATCGTAGAGGTGCTGGATGTGATGCTGTGTGTACCCCTCGCTCTGTTTTGGAATAATCTTCACTAATAGAAAAAAATGAAGTGTTTAAGAATTCCAGTCGCAGAGAGCTTATTCGTGTACGTTTTGTATGTGCTTTTGATTATAATCCACTGTTTATAAAGCGAGTTGCCCAGCTGCTAATGAAAACTATCAGGGTGACTTAGCATTAAGTGTTTTTTTTCTTATCTTTCCACAGGCCACATCCCATCAATGCTCGCAGTAATCCTCCGAACCACGGCCAAAATTGTGCGGATAAATGAGTTTGAGCGTAAGTTGCCGCAACCCATTTTAGCAAAAGTAGCTTTTCTTTCCCTCCAAATTTATGTTCCGCTTTTTTTGCACTTTGCACTCCCTTCCTCTCTGCAGCCGTTGAGCTGACCTGCATAATAGACTTCGCTTCCACCTACAACTGAGGATTGAGTGGAAGAAGATCAAGAACGGCATCCCGAGCTATGTTTACTACCGAAAGAAGATTGTAGGTAAATTGACACAGCAAGCTGAGGAAAATGAAAAGCACTCTGAGAGAACTCTGCTTGGAATTCCGTTTGCCTCCTGACCCGATTCCTGCAATCAGCTGTTGTAAAGTTGTGGGTTTTTTTCCCCCTCTCTCTCTTCTCTCAAAAGGTGACTTGGAGAACAGGGCACAGCTTAGAGAGCCGGCCAGCATGCTGATCTTCAATGCCATCCGCACGGATACGGCCGAGTACCGCTGCGAGGTGGCCTACAATGACGGCTCTGGGGAATTTGATGAGATTAAGATTAATCTTGAAGTGAGAGGTGTGTACAATCAACCAACCAAGTAAATCTTTGCTTGACTGCCTGTTCCCCAAAATATGACTGAGAGCAAGTTCTTGTGCATTTTACCGAAATGTGACATCACAATATTATACATAATACCCGCCCCCACATAATAATAATAATAATACATGTCATTTATAAGCGCCTTTCAAAACACTCAAGGGCACTTTACAATCAAAACAAGAAGAATAAAACAACGGATAAAATGATAAAAAATAAAATAATAAATACATGGAGTTTCTCCACTGAAGACCAGCAAGACCATCATGTTACCTGTACAATAATTCGCTTCTCAGAACGGGCAGTTGTGCTCAAAGTCTGCTGCACTGAATTTACAAATGAGCTGGTTAGTGATGAAGTGCTGCCTCAAATACAATCCATGCTTTTGCAAAAAAAATGGATTGATGGATTTCATCATACACAAGGGAACTCAACGTGCTCCCCACAAATAAAAGCACAACACATGAAAGCATTTACAAACAGCTGAAGAAATTCAAAGGCAAAGCAACGCGAACAAAAATAGCTAATTTAAAATGACTGAAGAACCTACATCGAAATTATTTCATCGCATTTACAATTTCCAAAACCGGTATTCGCAGTCCTGTTTTGATTTAGTTGAAGGAAATTTTGGCTCATTCGTTTGGTTGTTCACTCGAGACAGGGACAGGTCAAATGAACTGCGAAGTGAGGCGGCTCCATATATTGCACTTCAAAGCAACAAAACGGTTATAAAAAAGTGGCAGTACTCCATAACAGTCCTGAACATGGAAGAGATTATTAGGTGGTCTTCAGAGGTCAGTCCCTTCAACTGAAGGCGAAACAGTTGGCCAACCTTGAGTCATAATGTACTGAGCCGCCAGGCGTCATCACTTTAGTCGCTACACTTGGGTTACGCAGCAGTAAGTTCTATTTTTGATGTTATGGTTCACGCACTAGTCCACACGTTGCAGGTACCGGGTTCGATCCAGCTAGTTTGCATGTTCTCCCGGCAGCTCCGGTTTCCTCCCACATTCCAAAAACATGCATGTACCTCACTTCCCCGTGGATGATGTTCGTCTCCCCTGCGAAGGGTGTCCCCCGCTGCTACTGCCCGAGACTGCTGGGATAGGCTCAGCCCCCCCGGATAGGAGGATGCCGCAACACCACTGCCTCGTGATACAGGGTGTACTCACTTCCCCCCCCCCCACCTGGTAAATGCTGAGGACAGGCGCGATACAAAATGAATGGATGGATCGAGAGCAGAATTTGAAAAAAATCTACTCAACTCACCTGTATTTTTAGCACTTTAAAACAACTATTGCTGTATAGAAAGTGTTGTACTTGGAGCAAATATCTTTTATACAACAATAAAACTAAATTAATAACAAGGACAGTAGAAAGAACAAAAACAGTCAAACTAAAAATCAAGTGAGTCATGCTGAGTCAAAAGCCAAAGAATAGAAAGGAGTTTTGAAACGAGTTTTAAAGATGGGCAGCGAGGGGCCTTGCCAAATGTTCAGTGGGAGGTCATTCCAAAGAGAGGGACCAACAACAGAAAAGGCTCGATCCCCCCGCTTAGTTCGCTTCGTTCATGGTACCTCTAATAATGTCTGGTCCGCAGACCTGAGGCACCGGGCAAGTGTATAGGGGTGGAGAAGCTCAGAGACAAATAATAGGATCTTAAAAAGAACTCAAAAATGTATAGGGGGCCAGTGAAGGGATGCCAAAGTAGGAGTGATGTGCACCCTCTTACAAGTACCAGTCAAGAGGGGAGCAGCAGCATTCTGGACCAACTAGAGACGCTTAACTCCAAAGTAAAGTGCATTACAGTAATCCAGCTGGGATGTGACAAAGGCATGAATGAATGTTTCAAAGTCCTCATGAGAAAGGAGAGGTTTTACTTTAGTCAGCTGCCTAAGATGAAAGAAGCTGGATTTAACAACGGCACCAATTTGCCGGTCCAATTTAAAACCACTGTCCAGTTTAAGACCCAAGTTTGAGACTGTTGGCTTTAGATAAGGAGCCAAGGGGCCCCAAGTCTACAGGATGGGATGTACAAGGGCCATTGAGACCAAACACCATCACTTCTGTCTTCTTTTCATTTAAATTCAAGAATTGTAGTGCCATCAAGGGCTTGATTTCCTCCAGGCAGGATAAAAGTGGACTCAAAAGCGAAAGCGTCTTTTTTGCTCAGTGGGACATAGATCTGACAGTCATCCGCATTGCAGTGGAAGGAAATACCACGTTTCCTTAAGGTGGAACCCATTAGGAGCAGATACAATGAGAACAGCAGAGGTCCCAGAATTGAGCCTTGTGGAACACCACACAACAGTAGGGCAATACGTGACTCAGAGCAGCCAAGGCTAACATCTTGAAACTTGACTGGAAGACCTCCAAGATGAAGAATCTAAACCTTTTAGGCGCAAACCCAAACGCAAAAGTTTTTCCATTGTTTTTGTTCAGATCAATCACTTGGTTTCTGCCACCAAAAGTTCCTTTGCAGCCAATTGTTTCTAAATCTTACCAAAAGGTCTCTCTTCAAGAGAAATCAATAGGGAACATGTTATGTTGTGCACAGTGAAACCCGTGGAGCCCCAATGCAGCGTGCCCAAGGCGGTCACGGTGGGCACGGCGGCCGAGCTCCAGTGTCTGGAGAATGAAGGCTTCCCGGCACCTGTCTACCACTGGTTCCGAAACAATGAGGAGCTTCCCCAAGACCCTAAGAACAGCCTCAAGTTTATCAATGCGGCTTATACCATGAACACCAACACTGGAAGCCTGGTATGACACACCCTATTTCTTAATACATTTGGACAAATGTCACTTTCTAATTGAGCAAATTCCACGTATTAAATACTTTGGTCCATTCAGCATGCCAGCAAAGGCAACAGCTCGAATAAGAACCTGTGTATTGGTCACTAGAAGTAAACACCGGACACAAGACTTGCATTTTGTCGACTGTACAGCCGAGTGTCACTCAATGACTTGACGTTTTCCCTCAGAAATTCCACAGGGTGAGGAAGGAGGACGCGGGGGAGTACCACTGCCAGGCCAAGAATGATGCTGGCCACGCCCATTGTCCCGCGAAGTTGATGGAAGTCCGTGAGTGACGTGTTTGTGTGTCCACCTTTTGACAACTGAGGAAAATGTTGGCCTTGAGGAGGAGTACGTGGGACGGCACAGAACATGAGAACTGAGCAGAATCAGAAACTATGGATGAAGAATACATCAGTGTCCCCCACTAAGTCGAGCAGCGACACTTGTAATTGTGCTGACATCCACGTGTACCAGAACGTATGCAAAAATTCAAAGGGATATTTATCACCGTGGTTTTCTGTACTGTATTTCTAGTGATAATTTGTCTTACACATGATGAGAAAAGCATTTGCCAACTATTCTCACCGGGCACTTCATTAGGTTCACATGTGGCTTTTGTTGCAAGGTCTATTTTGATTTTTATAAAGTCCTCCAAGGCAGTGTTTTTCAAACTTTTTTGAGCCAAGGCACACTTCTTTCATTGAAAAAATCTCGCGGCACACCACTAGCTGAAAATGTAAAAAAAAAAAACTGCTTATTTTAACAATTAACGTGTTATATTGTTACTATAACCGTTTTTAACACCGAAGAATGAAGCTATAACATCTTTAATTGGAATCAAATGATCACAAAGAAAAAAGTATTTTATAATCGTTCATATTTATTGTTTCACTGTCGTCCTGCATTCATGCGGCACAAATTCGCTTGTCTCTTAATGGTCGAAACACAAGGCAATTGGCTAGCTGTTGCTGCTCCCTAGCGGTATGGGAGGGTACCACATGATTACTTTCTGGGCCATAGACCGCACAGGCATACAAATTGGATCTGTGCCGCGGCACAGGGGTTGAAAAACACTGCTCCAAGGGTCAAGGGTCATATGAAATGTATGACAACAAATTACGTAAAATCCCCCCCCAATTTTGCTGCTGTAGACTGCAAATTTCCCCAGTGTGGGACAACTAAAGGTTATCTTATCTTAACAAACATATTAACACCATTATTACACGGTGGCTTAAAACTAATTAAAGCAGGATCGTCATGTGAGGCTAATGCCACTGTTGCCCTAAATTAACAGCAGTGGTAATTAATACGGTCCGACTAATGGGGTTTTTTTTCGGCTGAAAAGATTATTGTTAGAATAAAAATTCAGATAAGTAGTAAAATGGCTGATTAATGTAAAAAATTTATAATGAATGAAATAACTTGATCTGGTAACGCTTACAACAATAAAGATATGAATTATAGTCAGAATATTTGACTGTTTTAGAATAGTTTGTCCTCCATTTTGAAGGCGGGGGCAGGTCATTAGCTTTGTTCTATGTTGTAATGTGTCCCAAAAAAAATGGAATGTGAAAAAAAAAATGTGATGACTTAAGAGCTAATACCGGCCAGGCCATAGTAATGACCAACATAGTTAATGTTTCTAATAATTAATACACTAGCACACATGCATTACTGACTGTAATGCTAAAATACACTGAAAAAAAATACGGAACGCTAGATAATTTTCCATGAACAGAACTGAAAAGTCTTCTCCCAAATATTGTTCACAAATTTGTCTCACAGGTGTGGCCTGTCAAGATGCTGATTAGACACCATGATTATTGCACAGCTTAGGTTGTTCACAACAACGTGTCCACACTATTGTAAGATCTCCACAAATCTACAACCACAAAACCGAACATTCTAAAATGGATGCTGACAGCATCAGTCCTAAATGAGTGCATGAAACATTTTCATTACATTGCGCTCGTGTCATGTGTCATGTTATAAGAATGTCTGTATGTACGTTTTCTAGATGATGTTGACATCCCCGCCATCGTTCTCAAGTCTGTCGGCGGCGTGATAGCTGCCCTCTTTGTGATCGGCAGCATTTGGTGTTTTGCTTCACGCGTCTACGTCGCCAAAAAGGCCAGAAAGGAAAACGAGTGAGTGTCAAATAGCAATCCATTTACTCCCGCAATGACTGATAATTCTGAGATTGGCTGCATTTGCTGTTGCCTTTCAGAAAAGCCATCTTCTGCAAAAAAGGCCAAAATAAAAACACGTGAGTATCTAATACCAATTTATTTACCGGTAGTCTTCTAATGACAAGGTATGCATTCATCATGTCATCTTTGACAGATTGAGTTTCTCGGCGCAGAACGATCGTGTTGATGACGACAAAGCCGATGAGGTACAAAATGTAGCATATCCTCGAGTGAGAGGAGGATAATACAGTCAAACCTCGGTTTTCGTCCATAATCCGTTCCAGAAGGCTGTTCGAAAACAAATTGTTCGAAAACCAAAACCACGCTCTTTTTAAAATAAAAATGTTTATTCAACACGTCTGCTCACAATGGAAAGCAAAGTGACGCTTCCTCGTGTAAAGAAGGCGAGAGGAGTCAAATGGTGCATTCAAGTGCGCTCAGTTTGTTGGAGAACCGAAATTTGTTCGTCATCCGAGGCATAAAAAACGTGAAATTTTTGGTCGAAAACCGAATTGATCGAGAACCGAGACGTTCGAAAACCGAGGTTTGACTGTATATAACATTTTCAATTGCTTACATGCAAATATTTAGAGCCCTGTGCCTGCCCACTAATCAAATAAACCTTTTTGGGTTCTACTTTTGTTCTGAGCGCAAGTCTAGTGCAGACTGTGCCAGTCTATTTCATAGACTGACGCAGTTTGGGGCAGTTCGACATAGACTGTTTCATTTGGACATCAAAACACCCGACTCCAGTCATGCCCAATCAATCGAGTTGCTTTCCATCCTTTAAATGTCGTGCGCCTGACTAGTATACCAGGATAGGAAGAGATTCAATTATGTCAGACAAAAGGTCAAGGGTAAACTAGTGGAACGGCGTGCAGAGCAGCAAGCAACAGGTGGGTGGGAATGCTTATCAAGGCGTAGCACGGTCTACTAAAATCACAAACCCGTTAAGTTGCACCTGCCCCGCCAAGAAAATTACGATGAGCCTCTCTTTTATGCAGAGCGCAGGTCTACTCTGTCACCAAATGGTTTGGTACGTCGGGGGATCGGCATCTTATGTGCGCCAGAATGCACAAATAGGCGCAATGTGGTTTGCCAAATTCCCAAATATAGTAACCTCGACTTTTGCCCCATCACAAAAACTACTTTATCGCAAAATCTCTCTGGATGAGGGTCCTCAATCGGAAAGTGGTGCAGCGCCCTTTCCAAATTGGGGGTGAGATCTGCCCTGAAGTGGAGGAGTTCAAGTATATCTTGGGGTCTAGTTCTTAAATAAGCTTCTTGAAATGTTGGGGAAGAAATGCATCGACACATGACTCCTGGAAGGCTAAAGGTGATTTTGTTTGCCCCCACAGGGAAATTTCATCCACAACGCATCATTCATCGTCTGAGCCAAGGGAGAAGCGAAACAACGATTGCACTGGCGGTTACGTTCAAGCTGTAACACGGCACACTATTTTTTGATGCACAATTAAGGCAACTTACCAAAGTAATGTTCAGTGTGGTTTTGTGGCACTGAATCATGTTTTTATAGCATCGACAGATTTTATTATTATTATTCACATCATGCTCCACAGTCCACTTGAAGCGTATTATTTTTTTGTCCTGCATATTTCTACGTGACTGTAAAGTCATTCATTCATTTCTAAAATGCAACATTATGATGGTGGCAATCTATGCGTTGAATTAACATAACATCACAGGTTTTGGAACAAATTCTCTTCATGTTTTGTCTTTGCTCGTGAGAAAATCAAATTTATGATGATTCTCTTTTGTGATCATGTAAGCACTCAAAACTGTTGTAAAATAAAATACCCACTGTTCTTGGTTGATTTTCATTATTAAAATACTCAAGAACTGTACACACTTGAAGGCTTGTGTCTGTCCTTTTAGCTGCAAGTTTCATGTGATTGAGAAAAACGTGAAGATAAACTATGGGGAAAATAACATTTGTTTTTTTTATAGTTTTGTAGTTTTCTGTATCTTTATACCTAGAATTTGTCATTAAATTTATAATCTCATTAGGGTAAATACAAGTCCTGTGTTCCTTTTTATTTACTATTACTGTAATATTTTTTTCTGTGTATGATACAGGGGTACTCGTCGTAAAACGTGATGAATCCTGAAACGTTTTGAACTCAGTATTGAGCTCTGTGTCACCTTTCTGAATGGGAATATGGCCCTAATTGTATAGTTGCTCTGGTTACCAACAGTCCTTCTGTACTGGTAACAATGTGAAGAAGAAAAAAACTCAAGATAAAAACTTTTTGTAAAAATAAATGTTACAATGTTTGTGTAATCTATCACATGTATATTGTTTGTTTAAATGATCAAGACAAGGCAGGCAACAAACATGCCGCAGCAGCAGGAAAGCCTGGGTTTATACCGCCACCTAGCGGTCAACTAGTACAAATTTGAATAAGCACGATGTCAGATACAGTATATAAATGCAAACCATGTAATTCACACATGTTAAGTACAATTAAAAGTCACTAATATCCAGACTCAAGTGAATAAAAAATGATCAATTTTAAGTTTTGGTTCATTTGCATTTTTTGATTATCATCAAATTGTGAATGATCGTTTTCAGTGGTTACTGCTCCGGTCTTCAAGCACATTGTTAAAAGTGATGAACATGCATTTCCTGTCCGTCTTGCGCCCCTGTGCGTAAATTTCAATGTCCTTAGCCCTCATCGTGGTCTTACAGGCGCGCGCACATACACACACACACACACACACACACACACACACACACACACACACACACACACACACACACACACACACACACACACACACACACACACACACACACACACACTGCACGTAGACCCACTAAAGCTAAAAGGTCACGGTTTGAGGCTCATCCCAATCACGCTAGTTTTAATAGATTCCCATCAGCGGCGACTAACAGGCAGCCGCAGAAAATGAAGCTTCAGAAGATGATGTCCATTACTGCACAGACAAAAATTGTCCTCAACATAGCTCCTTGAGTTTTTTGCTTCATCCCCTGTTCAGTTTCTCAAATTGGCTGACACATTTCAGTTAACAGTAGCCATCAATAAGCGTGTACGGGCTTAAATTCCAAGCAGTTCTTCTCCAAGTCAACTGGTCAAAAATACCGTAACGTTTCAAACTGCATCGCTTGCCCTAAAAACTCGACTTACATCGTGCAAATGAAAGGTTAATTTGTGAGAAGAGCAATGTGGGCAGAAGATCTTTCCACCGAATGTATTTATTTTAGTGCATTTTACCGGCCTTTAATGTGCTTCATTCAACGTGCGTTTGTTTTCGAAAAATTCGACCAGTCACGATTCTAATGTGAGCATATTACTACAGTGACAACTTAAATCGGGATGAATATATTGCCGACTGTACTACTATAGCGCCTACTGACTGAGCAGGTGTTTGAAGCCTGCGAGACATCGCGCAGGGCCGACTGTTGTAATTGTAGCTATGGAAACTGGTCGATGGCAACATCCACCAGTTTTCTCAGTCGCTCTCTCTTTCCGTGTCCCCCCATCCTCTTTGTACCTTCTGCGAGGTGGCGAGCGTGTGTGCAAGCGCGAACGACAAATGAGACGCTGCAAGATGGCGATTGTGCGACTGATAGCGTGTTGTGTGCTGTGCACCAGCCTCGGTAAGACCTCAAAGCTATATACAGTACATACGCGTGTGTCGCCTTTACGGACGCTCGTGCTCTCCTAGTATTCGTGTTATAAATATAACACGTGACGTAGTTATTGGTCAGCTGCCATGTCGGTCGTGATGGCGAAAAGCAGGAGGACAACATCTGCTTTGTGTGCGGCGTCACTTTGTCTTGTCGTGTGTGCTTTCATGTGTAAGTAGACCGTCCATGCTGCTTCACTTCACTACTACTGTAAATCATGGCAGTGTGTGCGAGAAGGGCTTTAATGTGTATTACGGGGGAGGCTGAGCTGCTTTTTGTTTGACTGTTGATACAGAATGAGGCACAACAATAAAGGCACCTGAAGAATCGAATGAGATAATGCAAGAGCTGTATATGGGAATCAAATACCTACACAGTATATGCTGAAGCGTCGGTTGAAATGAAGAAATCTTTACTGGTGGTCTGAAGTTTCGCTTTAATTCCGTTTTAGACTTGTGCAAATCTTATACAGTAATGTGAAAGCCAGACAATTCCAGTCATACACGTTCACATTTAGCAACTACGATTAATTAAAGTTAGAGTCTAATCACAAACATTAATGTATTGACGTTCAAGCACAATTCTGAAAACTTTCACCGAGGCTAAGTATCTATAAGCAGTTGTATCTGTCATATATGATCCGGCCTTTTACTTTTACAAATCATTGAATGGGTTTGTTTTGTGAAATATGTGTCACTTTGATTCCTTGTTGCAAAAGGAAGCTTGTCAACAATGGAGGTAAATTAGTGTGCAGATTAACAGTCAATATGTATCGGAAGAGACACGTGATCAATACACACAAAATGCGTTTGATAGAAAAAAGTCATGAACTAAACATCAACCATTGTGCATGATGTAGGCAGACACTTCAGTGTGGCGGTAACGTTTTACACGTAAGCACTGGTGGACTACCGTGGTTGTAAACATTGCACATGACACTACATTGTAGTGCACACAAGAACAATGTACATTCCTTGGATATTTGCTTTACTTGCATATTTTTTTGAATGGTATTTTTCACATTGATTGTTGCTCTTGTACTTAATGTTGTTTTGCTGCTCAGCAGTTTTTTGCCATCCTTGAATGGTATATTTGCTTGTTTGTTTTTTGGTTATTGCAAGAGAGCCTTTTGTACTGGGGAAAAAATACAGTATGTGGTTATTTTGTTGTTTGTTTCAAACACTGTGTTGTTGGTGGACCTTTTACAAATGCATTGAGAAATGTATTATGAAAAATGAATATATTACAAGCATATGTTTTGCACATATGTACATATTTTTCGCATATGCAAAAAAGCATTTTTTTGTCATACATCTAGTAAGGAAGTGTGTGACCCCTGAGTAGGCACTTTTTTGTGGCCCTCTCTGGCATTTAAATCATCCATCCCTGATGTAGTGTTTCACACAAATCATGCACGTCTAATTTTGCCTAAAGAGTCAGACTGATGCATGCAGGGCAAAATTACAATGGAGCAGATTGTCAGAAAAGTCCGAAAAGCTATGGTGCCCTATTTTAGTTGACTGGCGCCCATGCGTTCAGCATAAAAACAGACAAAAGTTCATTTTCTTGCCAGCATAAGTCCCGTTTATCTGTTTGGAACAGTGTTTTGCTCATCTGGGTGTTCCGGCACAAGAAGCAAGCTTGCCCCCGACGCATCTGATAATTTGGTGACAGAAAGTAGTCTGCGCTTGGCGTAAAAGCGAGCGCACTGCATTTTCGTGCAAACACAATGGTTTAATTTGGCATGTTGGTAAATATCGTATGCATGTTAGACCTCACTCGCAAAAAGCATGTCTAATTTGAGGAGCAGACGGTCAAATCGGCGCTCCGCAAATGCGAGCGGTGGGCGTCATGTCTGTTTATTCAGAAATATGACACAATCCCTCTGAATCACTATTTGAACGGGTTATAATCATGGTCACCTTAAAAACATATTTTAAAAGCAACCCTATGTGTGTTTGTGGGGGTGGGGGGGGGCACCCGGGGGCACCCACCAACGCATGTTTGGTTTTGCATGTCATGGCCATCAAGGTGACTAACCATTGCAGAGAGGAACGGCGAGTGGTGACGTCTCATCAACCACGCCAAGAACAACCAGTCGGGCTGATGGATGCGGCTGGTGTTGTGATGATGTGTCGTGTGTGTGTGCTGGTGTGTGTGCGTGCGGTCACCTTGCTGAGCGGAAGCTGACGGGTGTGTTGGCTGGTGTCTATAAACGCTATATTGCATCCGTGAGGCTTGAACTCCTGACCCAAGTGTGAATCAACGCGCTGACAGGTCGAATTTCATTTATCAGATTACTCCTCACTTGCACCCTTCGAGTAGTTTTAACCTGTGAGTTATGCAGATGAATTGTTCAATACACGTTGTGGCATTTGTCAGCAGTGGATAGTAACGCGCTGCATTTCCTCGGTTACATTTACTTATGTGACTTGTTTCATGAATTGAATGTGTAATAGTTTTCATGCAACAAATGCTTGCTTGAGTTTTTTTTCTTGTTATATTGTTGTCAATTGGACATTAATGCACTAATAAAAATAATAGTCTGGGGAGTTGGATTTGGAAGAGACTTCCAATCACTAAAAGTAAACCTTGCCAGAGAGTAAGTAGGGCTGGAATAAAACATACTAACTCGCTGCAACAACGGATCCTATCGTCGTTAATTCAGGCCCTATTTTTATGCCCGGGTCTAACCGTGCACATAGGTGGCGTTTTCTTTTGATATTTTTGGAGACGGGCACAGTTAGAAATGGGTATTTGAACCGTTGTGGGGGTAAACACAGCCGACTTGCTTCCTGGCCAAAGTATGATTTTCATCTACATATATGCTCTGTTTTGATTCCATAAAAAGAGCTGTTATAGGAGCTTGTTGTGTGACAAAATATTTTTTCCACTGTTGTTGATGGATAGTAATATTGTGTGAGAGATTATGTGTGAATATCTGCTCCAAGTGAAAAATGTTCATGTAAAATTTAAAATCGAAATTGTTGTTTCAGTAAATATTTGCATTTTTCACATAGAAAACTGATCCATGATTCCATGTTGATGAGAGCATTAAAATGGGAAAAAATAGGACAAAAAATATAAAAGGAAATTCATAAATGATAAAAAAAAATGTGAGAGTAATCACAATTAATTATGAGTTAATTCGAGTTAATTATGACAGTTGTGTTTTTAATCTGATTAAATATTTTAATCGTTTGACAGCTCTAATATATATATATATATATATATATATATATATATATATATATATATATATACATACATACATACATTCTATGCAACAATGCAAATAACAACAAAGTGACTTCAGTGACATTGTAGGCTTTTTTTTTTTTTTACTGCTCCGATTAATCTGTTGTGTTGTGTGGTGAAATTATGGTTGTGGTTGGCAGAATATCGATAGAAAATCCCTCGGGATCAATAACGTTTTCTTAATTCTGAAGTCATCCCCCTTGAGGATTAAAAAAGGGGAGTCATTTACTCCTTAAAAATGATTTCATTGTTTCAACAGCGAGTCTTGCATTATTGTAGAATAAAAGCTGTTGGGTAACACTTGCTTTCTCATCTCCCTCAAGAATTTAAGACAACATGCTCACGGTCTAAACTCTGCCGGTTGTTTTTACACAGTGGATCCCAACGGTCCAGTCGCTCGCAGCATGTTTGCAGAGGCTGCACTGGAATGTCTGGGAAAGGGGCTTTTTATAGCTGCGTTCATATTTTGGCGCGGAAAAGGATTGCGGGACGTGACCATTGGAGCGCACGTTTCCCCACGCAGCAGAATGGACGAGTCATTGGAAGAACACGGGGATTAAGACCTAGCTGAGATTATTGTCGGCATTCACCAATATTGTCTTCACGCCGACCCACATTGTGCCACAGACGCACCAGTGTGGCATGTGTGCTTTTATTCTCTGTTCCTATTAGCATTTAGTGTTACATTGTCTTCTTGTTTCCCACGGCCTACATTTTACTGAGGATGAACCTCAATAAAAGGGTGAAAATATGTTTTCCTCCCTGGATCGGGGACAGGCATTTGACCCCCCATCTCTTTGATGAACTAGGAGAAAAATTGACAATCGTGTCTTTAAATTTTTATTTTCAATGGAGTGAGAGAAGCTCTTTGTGAATTTCATTTCCACTTTCATTCCACTAGCATTCAGATTTCATTCTTGGTCCGTGATGGCTTTTTGTAATGTTAAAGTATTCTTGTAAAATTCCGACTTTATGGTCACAATATATACAGTCAAACCTCAGTTTTCGTACGTCTCGGTTCTCGTCCAATTCGGTTTTCGACCAAAGATTTTGAGTTTTTTATGCCTCGGATGACGAACACATTTCGGTTCTCGAACAAACTGAGTGCACTTGAATGCACCATTTGACTCCTCTCGCCTTCCTTACACGAGGAAGTGACGCTTCTTCGTGTTGCTTTCCATTGTGAGCAGACGTGTTCAATAAACATTTTTATTTTAAAAAGAGCGTGGTTTCGGTTTTCGAACTATTTCGGTTTTCGAACAGCCTTCTGGAACGGATTATGGACGAAAACCGAGATTTGACTGTATTACTTTATTCTTGGAGTATTGTCACTATTCTTGGAATCTTATGGATTTTATTCTTGGAATATTATAACTTTCATTTTCACCACATCGTGTCTTTTATGGTCGTCACAAAATGACATGCATACCACTATTTGTGCAACATTCCATCGTTATGCCCACATTACATCTTTTATTCTCAAAATATTGTGCCTTTATTGTCGTTATGTTACAACTTTCATTCTCGTTACATTAGTACTTCTGTTACTCCTTTCATTCTTGTTACAAAGTTAATTCCTGGAACATTAGGACTTGATTTTCATAATATTCCAACTTCCATTCTCATGACATTAAGATTTTATTCCTGTTACATTCACAACTTTTTCTCATAATATTACAACTTTCTATTCATGACTTTATTCATATAACATTATGGGCCCTATTTTGGTTGCGTGGCAGCCGTGCGCTCAGCATAAAAGTGGGCGTAACGTCATTTTTGTGCTGGGTCAAGTCTTACTGCCTGTATTTCGGGCTGTTTTTGGCATACCAATGCACTGAGTTGCCTCAACCCTGAGTCATCCAAAAGCGGCGCATACAGACGCACGGTCGGGGTGGAAGGTGGTCTCCAGTTATCCACATCATGTGCAAGAGGTGATCTTGCAGTTAAACTGCCAATGACCCTCCTGTTTCCGAACTGTCAAGAACGCCGCACTGTGCTTGAACCGCCATGATGTAAATGAGTGATGCCGGCAAAGGACTATTTCCATCCCACAACGGCGCACATAGGTGCAAATGCCCCGTTATACCCAATTCTACCTGTGCAATATACCAAAAGAAAGAAAACTCCACCCATGCACACAGTTAGACTGTGTTTCCCGTGAGACTGGCACGAAAAAAAGAGGTCGTTATGACTTCACTCTCCTAAATTACGGCTTTCATTTTTGTAAAATTGTGCCTTTAATTCGCGTAATATTGCCACTTCACTGTTGTGTTCTTGGAAGAATCAAACTTAATTCTTGACATGTTATGACTTTAATTTTTCATCATATAATAATGTCATTCTTGATACAACAATATTCTCGTAATCTTACAAGATCAATCTTGGAATATAACTGCTGTCGTCGCATTACGGCCTCATATTTATTTTCTTATCATTTTATTAATAATTTAATTTCCTCTTACACAAGCTCTCAACAGATGTGACCTATTAGCCTTTCTGGCAACGTCAAGTGCGCTTCATTGCTGCAATAGCGAGAACGTGAGTCATATGTGTAGCATAACAAAATGCAGTGTTATGAAAGCACTGAATCCATAAATGTCATGTTTCTCTTCTCAACCTTGCGAAAGTGCCTCACGGGGGGAGGGGGGTGGGGGTTGAGGCGGTCCGGAGGACAACAACCTCTCATGTCTTTACAGCCGCTTTACGGCTAAGCCATAATGCTACACCTCTGGCCTGTCCGCAGCGGACGGAGCTGTTAAGGGATAATCCACAAGTAGCGAGGGGATTGTTTGGCGGACAAGCTCGCCTTGTGTCTCTCAGGATGTCCAGTCACAGCTGGAGTAAAAATAGCTCTCACCCGCCGCCACCGTATTCAGGGTGGGAAAAGTCAAGAGAGGCAAGGCAGAAGCCGAAACCTGGGAGTCACGTCTCATCTGCGCACGACGGCGCGTTGATACGTCTTGATGTTGGGGCAGGAGCCGTGTCTTCGGCACACCCACGGGCCCCTCGGTGTGCGCGTGCATGTGTCTGTGTGTCTGTGTGAGCATGTTCGTGGTGTCCTGCTTAGAGGCGAGGGGGAGTGATGTCGTGTGGTAGTGAGCTGCTTTGAATAAAGACCTCTAAATTAGTCAGAAAGCTGCAGGGGAACAAGGAAAGGGGGATGTCTTGTAGTGTGCGAGGCTTTTATTTGTCTTAATTTCAGCCTCCATTTTACTGCCTTTTATCCGAGCCCCAGTGGGAATGCAGATTCCTTCATGACCCAGCAGGGGGGTCGTTAAGTCCCGTTTGTGCACTGCTATTAACTACATGAGAACCACCACAGACACAATACAGATCCAATGGATGGTGAAAGCAATTTTTTTAATGACCCACAATTTGGGGTCATTGTTGTTGTAATTCCCACTTCCTGTTCATCCCAAAGCCTCCCCATATGCATTTTTAAATAACAATGACGTTAAACTACTGCAAGATTAAACTTGACACAAAAGAGTCAAATTGTGATGAAAAAAAAGGAAATTTAAAAGAATATTTTTAGCAACTTGACAAAAAAAAAAAAAGTCAATTATATGAGAAAAAATATTTCTACAAATGAATTCATATATTTTATGCATCTTCTTAAATTTTTCATGAGAAAAAACACTTTTGAAACCTAAAAATTGAAATTACAACGATGAAATGACAAAAACAAGGAGCAACTATTCAGAGGATAAAGTGGCACTGCATGTTTACATTTTTACAAATTCCCAAAAATATAACAAATTATAATTTTACACAAAAATGTCTGACAACAATGATGAAAACAATGTTTGAGAAATAGCTAGTTATAAAATAGTAATATTAAGAGAAAGTCATTATTTAATGTGAATAGCTGTATTATTGTAACGTGTAATTTACACGATTAAAGTAGAAATATTCTCACATCAAAATTAACTTGGGGTTGCAATTTTGAGAAAAAAAATTTGTACGATAAAGTTTTATGAGAATGTTAATTTTTTCATCATTTTGTTTTCTGTTAGTGGCTGTTGCAATAGCGCTATATGAATAGTTCATTTTTTTGGAAGATGTAATAACTGTATTTCCTGAAAATACACATATTAATATTTATTATGCTTTTTTTTTTACATAGAATTCTGACTTTGTGCCTCTAAGACTACGAGTGGTTATCAAAATATTACAACTTTATTTTCATATTCTATATATGATCTTATTTTACAAGGAATTGTAATGTGAGAGAAGTGGTGTTCCTAATTTTGCGGCACTTTATGCTAACTGATTTGTTCAGCGCTTTGTTACAGCTGCAGCTGTTGTGAAAGCGCTATATAAATCAGGATGCATTGTATTAAATTAGCGAAAGTACCAATATTACAGCCCTTAATGGTGCACTACTGCAATATCTAAATGTAAATAAGCCTAGTTTGTGGATTCACCTTTTCTCCCTACCCCTCCAATTTTGACACATCAGGCTACTTGTGGGGGAAAAAAAAAAAAATTGGCATTTACTTAAATAACACAGATGGCTTTGAGGAGTCCACTCAAGCAAGGACAGCTTAAACCTTAAGAGTTACTGTATGCTCAGTGTGCCCCAAAGACAAACAAGAATGATGATTAAATATGCAGCACATTTAAGCACGGTTAAGTAATTTGCGCTTCTGCTTTTTTGCGGCGCCCACACTTTTTGTTTATTGCTCATAATCTGCATACGTTTCAAACATGAAGGCTTTTACCTGCACGGAAAGCTGCCATTATAATTGTTTAGGGTGTAAAAAAAACAACAGCTGACATGAATTTATAATTTAGCAGCGATGCTTCAGTTTGTCAAGCGAGCGCGCCTGTCAACGTGACAACACGTAATGGTTGAGATAATGCTCTGGTCTGGAGTGTCCTCATGTCATGTTGCAACATCAGGCTTGGGCTCCTCTGTGGTCTTCTAGCTTTCTTCCTATTAACTATTAACAGGCCCCACGTTATGCTTTCTGCGGCTTTCCTGCGTGCCGAAAAGTTGCCAGTGAATAAAGAGTAGGGCGCGCTCGCGAACTTGGACCTCAAGGTCGTGTGAAACATCGCGGCTGCATTGATCGGCCATGTGTGCGGACATGACCTTGAATTCAGAAAGTTGTGGAAAATGAGGGCAGTTTAAAAGGAAGTCAATGGCCTTTCGTGGTGCATTTAGTTGTTTCTAATGTTGTATCCAGCTCATTTATCAAAATCCGATGCAACCCGTTATCTATAGTGCTTGTTTGAGGCATATTGTTCCATTCACGCCAAATGTGATGACTAGTTTAGTCTCTGGAAAGTGGAGTAAGGACTCGTTTTTCTTTGATCAACTATGGAACACTCATGTCTGAATGTTCTGAACTCCTGTTTCCATAGTGGTGCAGGATCAAGCGGAGTCATGTCAGATATCCTATCATCCTCAGACAGCAAACTAGTTGAGAGTGAATCAACAGCTCTTCAATTAATTTCACAAAATAGACATACAGTCATACCTCGGTTTTCGACAATAATCAGTTCCAGAAGGCTGTTCGAAAAGCAATTTGTTCGAAATCCGAAACTACTTTATTAGCCCATGATAAGGGAGAATACACGATGCAGAAATAACATAACATAAACAGTCAGATTTGCGTCAATCACAACAAACACGTCTGCTCACAATGAACGCTACACGAGGAAGCGTCACTTCCTCGTGGAAGGAAGCCGACAGGCGTCAAGTGACGTATTCGGGTTCACTCAGTTTGGTCAAAAAACGTTTTTTGGTCGCAATCCGAGGCGTAAAAATCTCGCATTTTTTGGGTCGAGAACAGAGACGTTCGAAAACCGAGGTTTGACTGTACAGTACTAAGCTCCCCGATTAAGCAGCATGTGGCTAATTAGCAAAGGTACGAAGGTTTTTGTTGAGTGCCATGTTTCTAAAAGCATTATCTAAATACAGTCAAGCTACCAACCAATCAAATTTCACATTCCATTATAACAGTTCCCCTGCCCACCGTTTCCAAATAACTTGGTTGCTAGATTGACCAACTTTTCCTTTCAAAGTAAAGATTTATTTTCTCCAAAGACACTCCAAAACTCACGACTTTCAGTGCAAGAGTGTTGCTGTACCGCTGTACATCTTTCTCCCTCTCCCTGCCTCCTCTGTTGAGTGACATAGAGCTGCCGTAAGCACGCCGGCACATTTGGCTGTGCACTCAGACATCTCTGAGATCAAAAGAGCCGCAGCAACTATGATGACGGCTTCGAGATAGCGACAGGTAGTCTTACTGGGCCGTGTTTCACTCAGTATTTTATACTTGCTCCATTGACCGACGGCAGAACAAAAATAGGCAAATGAGAAAAACTTAATTCGGAATCCACCTCGATTAAAATACAGTGTGAGTCCACAGATGTGGCTTTTAGCTGGCTGTGGCAGTGCTATGGGTGCCCGCATGGGGTTCGGCTCTCTCCAACCCATCAGCAGTTCATAGGTCAATCAGCTATATTCCATTGTCTTGATTTACGTGATTGAGATGTCAACATCTAAGTGAGAGCTTATACTTGTGACGTTCACGAACGAGTCATTCTTTTGAACGTCAATGAGTCATTCTTTTGGGGTGAAGGATGAAATGATTTGCAGCTGTGAGAGCCATTCATTCATTTATTTATGTATTTATTTATTTATTTAGGCCGATTTGGTAATATTGAAGTACCGTATTGGCCCGAATATAAGACGGTGTTTTTTTTTACATTGAAATAAGACTGGAAAAGTGGGGGTTGTCTTATATTCGGGGTCTAGACGTTATACCCATTCACGACGCTAGATGGCGCCAGATATCATTAAAGCGAATGCTGAACTTGACTCTTCAGGCCAAAGTGAACCCCAGCCACAAAGAATAAAAATAAAAATAGTGGTAGCACGAAGAAGAAAAAAAAAAATAGGGGTCAGAATGAAAAGAGAAGAAAATAATAGAAGAGATAACAGAAAATGGAGAAGCGTAGTGACAATCTGGAGAAAAGTGGGTCGAAGATCGGCCAGGTTAACCGGCAGCTGAGGAGAAGTTATGATGTAATTTACATTTCAGAAACCAGAAGCCATTCATTTACGAATGTGATTGCACTTTAGATTTGAATGAGGCAAAATAACACGCTTTTTCTCTTAAATATATTGTAATAATCATTTGTTTCAGATGCACTGTAATTATTTTCTGTATAAAAATTACTTTGGTGTTCAAAAAGTCTTTTTTCCAAACTTGAGTCTTGAAAAAGAGAGTGTCGTCTTATAATCAGGGCCGTCTTATATTCGGGCCAATACGTTCATTTGGTTATATAATATAAGCGATAGACTTTCATCGATCCATAACACTGTTCCAAAGCTTAAGTCGTACTGTAGCAGATGAAAAAGTCCTGGGAAATTATTTCAAGACAGGAGTCGGAACCCTGTTTCAGTTGGAGTGTACAATAATATATCACCATAGATGGCTGTACATGTTAATATTTTGTCACACCTATTCAATACAATATCAGACACAGTGGCCCCCGTATTTGTTTAGGTAATCATCATACTACCAGCTATTTCTTAAATTTTGCTCGTCTCCTGAGGCTGAATACAATGACCACGTTTTGATAAAGCTCCTCGATTGTGCCTGTGAGCGCGTCTGTGTCCATACCTAATAAATTGAAAAAAAAGAATGCACCCATAAAGCTCCAAGTCAGCACTCTAACCTCCAGCCTGCTTCTGGAGAAAAGCCAGAACAATAAAAGGCCGTCACCACCGGGATATTTATGGCCCGGTCCCGTATCGTCATGTTTTTATGAGCGGCAATTGAACATCCGGCGCTTTCCCTTTCGTGACCCACCGCCAGCCGCATTATTATCCAATTAACCACCATAAAAGGGACGCCAATGACGTGTTGGAGGTGATGCGGTATGTACCCCTCACTCGGTTTGGGGGTTAATCTTCTTGGATAGAAATAGGAAGCGTTTAATACTTCTCGCCGCAGAGAGCTTGTGCGTGTGTGTGCGGGTGTTTATCACGATAATCCGCTGTTTATAAGGCGAGTTGCCCAGCTGCTAATGTCTGCTAATGAAAACTCCATCAGGGTGACTCAGCATTAAGTGTTTTTTTTTCTTCGTCTGTCTTTCCACAGGCCACATCCCATCATCGCTCGCAGTAATCCTCCGAACCACGGACAAAATCGTGTGGGCAAATGAGTTTGAGCGTAAGTTGCCACAATCTATTTTCGCAAAAGTAGCTTTTCTTTCCCTTCCCGATTTGCATTGCGCTTTTTCTACTTCTATTTGCAGCCGTCGAGCTGACCTGCTTAATAGAGTCCATCTCCACCAACAACCCGAGGATTGAGTGGAAGAAGATTAGAAATGGCATTCCAAGCTATGTTTACTTCCAAAGGAAGATAGCAGGTAAATTGACAGGGCAAGCTGAGGGGAATGAATGGCGCTCTGAGAGAACTCTGCTTTGAATTCCGTTTGCATCCTGACCCGAGTCCTGCTGTGTGTTTCAATCAGCCATTGTAAAGTGTTTTTTTTTTTCTCCGTCTTCCTTCAAAAGGCGACTTGGAGAACAGGGCACAGCTCAGAGAGCCGGCCAACATTCTGATCTTCAACTCCACTCGCTCAGATACGGCCGAGTACCGCTGCGAGGTGGCCGCCATCGACGATCAGAGGGACTTTGATGAGATTCTTATTAGTCTCGCAGTCAGAGGTGTGTGAAATTAAACAACCAAGAAGCAGCCTATGCTCCAAATATGACTTGTGAGCCAGTTGTTCGGAAATTTGAGGAATTGTGACGTCACAATATGGCGAATATACGCAAACAATATTTCCCCTACACCAGGGGTGTCAAATCCATTTTCATCGCGGGCCGCATTTTAGTTAACGTTTCCATTGAAGGGCCATTATGACTGAGATCATATAAAGAAGTCAAGAATAACAAATGTCTCCAACTAATGTTTAACCCTGGAGAACCCACAGGGTCAAATTTGGCCCCTATAAATTCTGCTACTCAAATGCTACCCTTAAATCCTCAAATTTGGCCCTAATCCTAAATTAGGATTAACCCTGGAGAACCCAAGAAACCTTTTCTTCTTTGGAAAATGATGAATTACACATTAAATGACTGCTATATGTTCACTGAACACCAAAATATGTTTTTTCAAAAATGTAATGCTTTAAACCTAATTTACGGTTTGGGACAAATTTGACCTTTTGGGATTTAAGGGTAGTATTTGAGTAGCAGAATTTATAGGGGCCAAATTTGACCCCTATAAATTCTCCAGGGTTAAAGTATTAAATATTTGAAAAAACATTTTTGGTGTTCAGTGAACATATAGCAGCCATTTAATGTGAAATTCATAATTTTTCCAAAGAAGAAAAGGGTCTTGGGTTCTCCAGGGTTAAGTTACTTTAAAGAAGTGTTTGGCAACAGGAAAATGCTTACAATATGTCTCTCATTGAAATTTTGCTCCATATTTTAGCAAGCATCATGGAAGTTACCATGTTTGATTTGCTTTCGCGGGCCGCATAAAATGAGAGGGCGGGCCAGATCTGGCTCCTGGGGCCTTGACTTTGACACCTGTGCCCTACACGGAGTTCTGCCACAAAGACCAGAAACATTTCTTAGGAAATAACAGAAATAGAATGATTCTTTTCTAGGATGAGACTGTCCAGTTTTAAATAAGATGTCAACATTTATGGCTGCTGCACAAGGGTGAAATCAAGAAAAACGAAACCTAAAACAATCCAGCTTTGTTAATGTATGACAGAGGGGAAGATGAGTCGATTCCTTTTATTGTGTTTTATAATCTTCAAAACTGCTATAACCGCTGATGCAGTGCCAAACATGACATCCTCTCGATTTATTGCTTGGTCCTCAAATGTCTTTTTGAGGCCCTTTTTCATCCAATCCGAAGACTAAACAGCTGACTGCAACACCGCGCTCTTTTAAAATAAAAAGTCTTGCTATGCTCTCTGTACAACACGAGGAAGCGTCATTCCTCTCTACCCGATTTCCTCCTCACCAAGTACCGTTTGTTGTCAAAACTTACTCGTACTTTTTGGACAGAATTAAAACAAAAAACCTAACACAATTAAAAAAAAAAAAAAAGAAAGGAAAAAAACTACACCTTTAGGGCTACATCTGCTCGCCACTAACATAATCCCAAAAGGTTTTTGCCATTGTTTCAGTACAGGTCAGTCACTTGCTATCTGCCACCTGAAGTATATTAGTTCTAAACATGTTAAGAAAAGGTCTGCAGCAGTCCATCTTCAAGACAAATAAAGAGGGAACATGCTATGTTGTGCACAGTCAAACCCGTGGTGCCCCGGTGCAGCGTGCCTGAGGCGGTCACGGTGGGCACGTCCACCGAGCTCCGGTGTCTGGAGAACGAGGGTTTCCCGGCACCCGTCTACAGCTGGTTCCAAAACAACGAGGAGCTTCCCCAAGACCCCAAGAACACCCCCAAGTTTATCAACGCCACGTACACCATTAACGCCGACACCGGAAGCCTGGTACGACATCAGTAGGTGAATGAAGAGACAAGTGTTGAGCAATTTGAGGATGTACCTTGAAGGCAGAAAAGTGCTACACAAAAGGAAAGCCCATTTGTGATTTACAAGTTATAGGTCACATTAATGCTGATTTTGTTTTATTATTAATTGTATAATTTGGTTGGAAATAAAGTAGAGTTGAATTGAGCTTGAAATTCAACGTCATGATTTTTTTTTTTTAATGAACAAAAAAAATTTAAATCAATCATAATCTCAGTCTGTTGTTTATTTACCTTTTTGAAGCATAAATAAACTGTTTGGTGTTGGGATTGATGAAAAAACATTTAATTATCACTTGGATATTTGTTATGACTGAGCAAGATTGAATAACTTCACTGATCACTTGCTTGAACCAAGTCAGGACTTGACTCAAGTTTTAGAAATTTGGGGCCGACTCAGCTTGCTTGATTTTCTTTTCCCCACGGTAAAGCGAGGCATGCTTGAGTCTTGAAGGTTACAACTTGAGACTAGCTTGTGACTTGCACATACTGTATGTGACTTACTCCCACCCTTAGCCTAACAGCAAGAGAATTTACCTTTCCCTAAATCTCTCATGTCCAAATACTTTTGTCCATTCAGCATATTCGAGCGACCCCCGCCCGCCCCAAAAACCCCACTTCTAAGACCTTGTCTGTATTTGTTTGTTGTCGGATGTAAAGGCCGGATGCCAGACATATTTTACATTTTGCCGACTGTGCACTGTCACAAGACTGACTTGACAATTCCCTTCAGAAATTCCGCAGGGTGAGGAAGGAGGACGCAGGGGAGTACTACTGCCAAGCTAAGAATGACGCCGGCCACGCCCAGTGTCCCTCTCAGTGGATGGAAGTCTGTGAGTGACATATGATTGCGTGTGCACTTTTTGACAACAATGAGAAAAATGTTGGCCTTTGAGTACGTGAACGGTATAGAATGTGACATGGCGGATGAAGATTTCATTGCTAAATTGGAAAACACAGTTCACCCGTATGTAGAGCAGCGACAGTCGTAACTGAGATCACATCCACGTGTACCAGAATGTATGCAAAAATTCAAAGGGATATTTGTGGTTTTCTGCTGTATTTCTCGTGGTAATTTGTCTCAAACATGATGACAAACGGATTTGCCAGCTATCCTCACCGGACGCTTCAGCAGGTTCACATGCGCCTTTTGTTGCAAGGTCTCTTTTAATTTTCATAAAGTCTTCCACGGGCCATTCAAAATGTAGGATAACATATTACCTAACGAACAAATGGTTATTAATTATTACACAGTGCTGAACATATTTATTAATCCCAGGACAGACGTTAAGTTTATGCCACAGTACAGTCAAACCTCGGTTTTCGTCCATAATCCGTTCCAGAAGGCTGTTCGAAAACCGACACGACGCTCTTTTTAAAATAAAAATGTTTACTGAACACGTCTGCTCACAATGGAAAGCAACACGAGGAAGCGTCGCTTCCTCATCTAACAGAGGAAGCGTCACTTCCTCGTGTAAGGAAGGCGAGAGGAGTCAAATGGTGCATTCAAGTGCGCTCAGTTTGTTCGAGAACTGAAATTTGTTCGTCATCCGAGGCATAAAAAACTTGAAATTTTTGGTCGAAAACCGAATTGGTCGAGAACCGAGACGTTCGAAAACCGAGGTTTGACTGTATTCATATTTCTGTCATAATTAATACACCAACATGTACTGCGTTATTGTAATGCTAAAATACACTAAACTTTTGTTTTTTTTCATGACCTGAACTGACCTGAATTATGATATCCTCCATCAGGATTTTCAAGGATTTTTTAAAGATTATTTCAATTAGGAGATCGCAACTGATAAAAGCATGATTATTGACAGGTGTGCCTTGTCAACTCTATCACAAGAGCTCCACAAAACTACAACCACAATAATAAACATCCAAAATCGATGCGACTGTGCCTCAAAACTCATTTGTATTCTTTGGCATTTGACTCATGACTCAGATTTGATCTTAGTTTTACTGTTTGGTGCCTTCTACCATCCTTGTTACTGATTTATTGCTTTATTGTTGTATATACTGTATCGTTAGTTGCTCCATGTACAGCACTTTGTATGCAGCGATGGCTGTTTGAAAATACAGTTGAGTTGAGTGTCACTCATCAATGAGTGCATTAAACATTATTTTGTTAGACTGTCCTACTGTACCTAATTAATTATTTGTATATTGGAACATGTTTTCAGATAAGAGTGTATTTACCTTTTTCGATAGATGATGTGGACATCCTCGACATCGTACTGAAGTCTGTCGGCGGCGTGATAGCGGTCATCTGTGTGATCGGCTGCATCTGGCATTGCATTTCACGCGCCTTCTCCTCCAAAAAAGGCCAAAATGAAAACGAGTGAGTGTCAAATAGAATTCCATTTACTCCCGCATTGACAACATATGCATTCATTGTGTCGTCTTCTACTACAGATTCAGTTGGCCGACACAGAACAATGCTGTCGACTATGGTGATGCAGATGAGGTACAAAATTTAGCATATACAGTCAAAACTCGGTTTTCGAACGTCTTGGTTCTCGACCAATTCGGTTTTCGACCAAAAATTTTGAGTTTTTTATGCCTCGGATAATGAACAAATTTCGGTTCTCGAGCAAACTGAGCGCACTTGAATGCACCATTTGACTCCTCTCGCCTTCCTTACACAAGGAAGTGCCGCTTCCTCGTGTTGCTTTCCATTGTGAGCAGACGTGTTCAGTAAACATTTTTATTTTAAAAAGAGCGTGGTTTCGGTTTTCGAACAGCTTTCTGGAACGGATTACGGACGAAAACCGAGGTTTGACTGTACTAGCGTTCGAGGGGGGATGAGATGTAAAATGTACTTTTTAATTACTTGCAGACAAGTATTTAGAGCACTGTGCTTGACCACTTATCAAATAAATCTGCTTATTCTCCAAAACTAGTCTGTGAGTGAGCTGTTCAGAATTCTGAAGGATTGTAACGTGAACAACTAAACTGAGCCCCAGTGTTAGCACAGGTTAGCGTTAGCTCCTGATAAACATATTCAGATGTTCCTCTGAGTTATCCAGAAAGGAAAAGGGGTGATGCGGGAGGACTGGTACTTGGCGTTGTGTCTCTGCTGCATGCGCCACATACACAATTCAGACCTCGGTAATGAAGTGCTGCCTTTATGAGTGAAAATACATTATGGGCACTAGCTGTTTGGTTTATCACAACCTCATATTTCTGCTCACTGTCCTCACGTTACCAAAGCTGAACCCTGCGCTCGCAGTAGAGGAAGGTCGGGCGACCCGTGGGTCATTTTATATCAGAGAGGACCACTCTCTCATAACTAGGTGATTTCTGACAGGGTTTTAAATAGATTGTGAACATTCTTGATCCTTTTGAGTGTTTCGACAAATTGAATTTGCAGGGAACCGTTTGAAATTGTGGGCAAGAAATCCATAATACATCTCATGCAAGCTATAGGTTGTTCTTTTCCCCCCTACAGGGACACTTCCGCCATAAGTCATCTTTCATCATTTGAACCCAGGGAGGAGTAACAACGATGGCTCTGGTGGTTACGTTGGAAGTGTAACATGGCACACTCTATTCTCTGATGCACATCAAAATCAAACCAACTTGCCAAAGTAATGTTCAGTATGGTTTTATGGCACTAGCTCATGTTTTTTATAGCATTGACAAATTTTATAACACTAATCCTTTCATTGTCCCCCTCTCACTTGTAGAGTTTATTTTTTTATTTGCCACATATTTCTACTAGACAGTAAAGTCATTCATTCACTTCCAAGCTGTGACATTTAGCTAAATGATGGCATGGGATGTGTTGGAGCAACATTCCATCACAAGTTTTGGAACAAATTGTCTTTTGTAATTTTTTTTTTTTAATACATTGAACTTGTTTTGCACAAGACCTGTGTCATGTGAGCAACATTGCGTTATTGCTTTTCTTTTTCTTCCAAGTGGCCAAGAGTTGAAAGGTATGTGTGCATACCGTAGTTGTACAGGCAATAATTAAACAGACTGAAAACTGAGGATATCAGATAGCATGAGGCACAATTTATCTGCCTTGAGCATAGAGTAGTTAAAATTGATAACATTACATGTCCAAGTTACCCAATGGATTTGAATACTATCTATCCCACTTTGCTGCAAATTCAGTATTTACTATTAAAAGGTGGCAATGTATGACATTTAGAGTGCTGTTAGTGTATAAGTGACCTTCTGTGTGTTACTACTTTTTTGGGTTGTAGATATTGGACATATTGTCCAGTTTTGCATCAGTATTGTATACATAAATGCGCAAATGTTTTTTTTTTCTTCCCCCAGTACCTTATTGTATATAAGGCAATACGCTGTTCAAAATGGTAATTTTACAGTACAGTAGTTACTGTCCAGTGCTGTTTCAAACTTTTTTTGTGTTCATGATTTGTGTAAAAACTCAGGAACTGTTGTAAAATTTCCACTGTTCATGGTTGATTTTTGTTATGAATAAAATACATTTGAAATGTTCACCCCTGAAGGCTTGTGTGTCCTTTTAGCTGCAAGTTTCATGTGATTGAGAAAAATGAGAATATAAATAACGTGACCAGGGAACTTGTCTTTTTGTGTTTTATAGTTTAGTACTTTATGCCTACAGTTATCATTTCAAATTTAATAGTACTGGATATAATCCCGAGAGGGTAAACTCAAGTTTTAAATCAGTTATCCAGCACAACTACAACCCAAGTGTAAATAAATGTTTTGGAAAATGAGTGGATATTCTTATTTCCTTCAGACAAAATAATAATTTAGTCGGCTGGTGGAACATGTTTTTATATACAAACGGTAAACCGTGGACCTCCTGTAAAAAGGTTGAACCTTTACATGTTTTGAACAAAATATGACCCTTTTATTGTGTAACCGAATTTCCGGTCAGCGAACAACATTGCATTTTCCTGCTCTTATTGTGTAGCCGCGCTTACCCGGAAATAGTTGTGTCGACCCAGATGTCTTACGTCCTGACTATTTGATAACAAACGCGACATTATCTTATCCGAACAAAACAACCATGTAATAGTACAATACTTACGTCGTGAGCGTGCTTTGCGTGACTACGCAGAAACTAAGCGTCTATTTGGGGAGAAATTGAGGATAGAAAACATAAGTACGTATTTTTCCTTTCCTTGCTTTTTTTTTTTAATCGATGGACATTTTGTTTTCTTTTGCGCCGCACGCACCGTTATCGTTTTCCACTCCATCGCTACCGCAATTGGGCATGGACACTTAACGTGTTTGCATTACAAAATACGTCTATCTAAAGAGCGTGCCTCGGGCGGGGGGGAATTGTAACCTTCGGGCCTTGTGCTGTAGCTGTATACGTTGTTAAAAAAAAAAAAACAAGCTCACAACAATGAGCTTCTTCAGTTTCGGACAAAGTGCGGAGATCGACGTGGTGCTCAACGACGCCGAGACGAGGAAGAAAGCAGAGCACAAGACGGAGGATGGCAAGAAGGACAAGTATTTCCTCTTCTACGACGGAGAGACCGTCAGCGGCAGAGTCAACGTCACACTCAAGAGCCCCGGAAAGAGGCTGGAGCACCAGGGCATCAAGATTGAATTTGTCGGACAGATTGGTAAATAAATCATCCATCCTGCCATTCAATCTCATGTATCGGTTGTGTAGCCACCCTGGAGCTGCTGTATCCTACATCACTCCATCAATCTATCCATCCACATATAGAAATAGAAAGGTTCAGAAAATCGTGTGTGGCACATCCGGTAAGATGCCCAACTTCTACCCTATCCTACTACTGTACTTGGTTGGGTGAACTGTGATCCCTCGCTATTTTTAGCCAACCCTGCCACAAACAGCAAAAACCTGTGAATAATTGATGTTCCCAAAAGGGGGTTGTAACCGCATAGATACCACAAGATGGCGGCATAGCGGTTAAAACAGAGGATCATAAAGCATCAACATTTCTAGCATGTGCACCATCATGAACTCATGTTCCATACAGTATTCAAGTTACTCAAAACAAACCGCATTAACAGGTCCATCAATAATCTTCGCTTGCGTACAAGATAAATAACACAATAGCACAAATTGGCATGAGATCTTTTAAAAAATGAATTGAGAAATTGAACACAGCTTTTCACCTTTGCGCACAGTAATGAATGGAAATACAGGCAAATCAATGAAATGTAACAACAATACCAAGATTCCACCAGATAGCGGCAAAGAAAACCTTTTTATTGCTTTGGCCCTGAACATACAAACTGCTCATCGATGAGATTTTCAGCAAATAACCAGGAATATGCTCCAAGAAAAGAAACTCGATTGGCGTATTTGTGGATATGCGGGGGTTCACTACGTCACAAGTATGTGTCTCCTCCGAGTACAACCCACCCTGCACGCTCTTCTACCCACTATATCTCTACCTACTATTTCACCCAGCCAAAAATGGCCACCACAAACCAAAATAGATTACTTTTTGTATCTTTTCGAGCATGTGCTCCTCAGCCTTTTTTTGTGGGTCAGCTCATGATGTGCCGACCGATGAAACTGGCTTTGCGGGCTGAATTTTCTCATTTCTAGATTGAAAAAAAATATAGCTGTTTGTTCAGCCCAAAATACATTCATCGAAAACAAGCATTTCAAGAGGAATACAAAGATCCACTTTGTGTTTTCAGAGCTGTATTACGACAGAGGGAACCACCATGAGTTTGTGTCCCTGGTAAAAGACTTGGCGAGGCCCGGTGAGATGACCCAGTCGCAGACGTTCGACTTTGAGTTCACTCATGTGGAAAAGCCGTACGAGTCCTACACGGGCCAGAATGTCAAACTCAGGTAAACCGCCACACACCCTAGCGCCCTGACTGTATTTTGCACATATTTTGTCAATATTTAATGGCATTTTTGTCATATAGTACATCTGATTAGGAAGGGCATGGTTGTGTGTGGCCCCGAGTAGCACTGATGAAAAATTGTGGCCCCCTCCATCATTTAACCCTGGAGAACCCCCGGGGTCAAATTTGGCCCCTATAAATTCTGCTACTCAAATGCTACCCTTAAATCCCAAAGGGTCAAATTTGGCCCTAATCCTAAATTAGGATTAAAGCATTAAATATTTGAAAAAACATATTTTGGTGTTCAGTGACCATATAGCAGTCATTTAATGTAAAATTCATCATTTTCCAAAGAAGAGAAGGGTTCTTGGGTTCTCCAGGGTTAAGTAGCCCATCCCTGACCTACACCTTCTATGCAGGTACTTCCTGCGTGCAACTGTGATCCGAAGACTTAACGACATCGGCAAAGAGTTGGACATCGTGGTGCATACGCTGAGCACGTATCCCGAACTCAACTCCTCCATTAAAATGGAAGTCGGCATCGAGGACTGTCTCCACATCGAGTTTGAGTACAATAAATCCAAGTAAGGCAATTAAGACCTCTTAATTGGCTTTGTACAGGTAGAATGTGAGTCACAGTTCTTAAATCGGATCACCTTTTTATTGTGTCGTTGCATACTACTACTTCTCCCTGGAACAGATACCACCTGAAAGACGTCATTGTGGGGAAAATCTACTTCCTGCTGGTGAGGATTAAGATCAAGCACATGGAGATAGACATTATTAAGCGGGAGACGACCGGAACGGGCCCCAGCGTGTACCACGAAAACGACACCATCGCCAAGTATGAGATTATGGACGGAGCACCAGTCAGAGGTAAACAAAACAAAATATTTTCACCCACTATTATTATTATGGGTGTTGTGATTATTACTATTAAACACAATGGAACGTTTATTTCAATTTAAGTCTGTTCTGGGATTTTTCAAGGCTCAAACCGCCCCCATGATGAAGCTTTTATTAATTCTTCATTAATTGTGCAATGGTTTTTACAAGCATTGCAAAAGGGTAGAAATTTTCTCCCCGGGAATTTTGTAAATATTCCATGTGAATTTATCTGGGAATAATGTAAATATTGTTTTGTCAGATGCAAAAGTCAATGCAAAGAAACCTTGAGTGCATTACAATGCAAAGGGACCAAATGCCACGAGGAGGAATTGACAAATCCCCTAAAAGGGTTTGTAATTGCCTAAATACTACTTTTGTGTAAATGAAGCTCCTCAACTTCAAGTTTCCTTGGCACCATGTTCTCATTAACCGGCGTCAAGGCAATACCGTTATTGCTTTCGTCTGTTTTTGTTGTGGATGACTGCGTATCGGTTAAAATTTAAAAAAATCGTGTGTGTGTGTGTGTGTGGGCGTGCGCGCATGCACACACACTCGCACACAAATTAAAATTTTTAATAAACAACAGAGAGAAAAGTTGCTATTTGGGGAGATAGGAATATTTGAATTTCGTTGTCTTTGTCTTATATCAAGGGTGTTTGAATCAGGTGTATTGGAGGAGGGAAACATTTAAAACATGCAGGAGAGTGCCCCTTAAGGACCGGTTTTGCACACCCAACCTATGGTGTTTAAAAACAAATTTTTAAAACCATCAAATGGGCAAATTTTAAAATAGCCCTTATACAGAGTGAAGTTAAACTGCTCAAATTTTGCGTGACTTTTAAGGTATCGTTTCACATCACATTGAACCTCAGATTGTTCAAATTAAGGGGGCGTTCACATTTGCAGATTTTATTGTATCATTTAAGTGTGAGGGATATTCAAATTGTGTGCGTTTTTAGGCGAGTCCATCCCCATCCGGCTTTTCCTGGCTGGCTATGACCTGACTCCCACGATGCGAGACATCAACAAGAAGTTCTCTGTGCGCTACTACCTAAATCTGGTGCTGATCGACGAGGAGGAGAGACGCTACTTTAAACAGCAGGTGGCCATATGTATTTATCTTGTATCTATCGTATCCATCTTACAAATGAGGAGAATGTTTTGGCCATGTGATCATCAAGAGCGAAGATCAGCACTTTGCTTGCCTGGCCAGGCAACTGGGTCACATAATTTAGCGCGTTATTTATCTATTTATATGTTACGCAGCACATGTGCAGTCCTCCTACGGAGAAGATGCTGACGCCAGATCATCACTGAGTCGTGCTCTGAAATTGGCAGCTATATCTCACAGCTGAGGGGAAGCATCTATTACGGGAGAGGCCTGTATTTGTACAAAGGCAATCTCACGTTAGTTTGAGCAACAAAAAAAAACAACATTTTGGTTTAATATTACAAGAGCACGAATTGCCAAATTAAAAATCCAGCAGAAGAATTAAAGAGCCACAGGTTGCCAATTCCTGCACTCCACCATTAGTATGCATCAACTTTCCCCTTGTATTCCCAGGAAATTACACTGTGGCGGAAAGGCGACGTGGTGAGGAAGAGCATGTCCCACCAGGCCGCCATCGCCTCCCAGCGCTACGAGGGCTCGGCTGCCTCGGAGAGCGCGTTGGAGCAGTGTGCCAAGGAGGACAACGGATACGAGCCTCGCCTTCGACTGGACCGGGGGTCTCCGTGAGCCCATGTCTGCCGTCCCAGGGAAGAGGATTAAGGGAGACTGGACTAGATGTATCCCTCCTTGCTTTGTTGTTTTTTTGTTTCTCGACGGAAATCAAAGTAAATCAGCTATTATAATTCCTGGGACTTTCACGCTAATGCCATTCAGTGTGTACCTAATGGTTTAATGGCGAACTAATTTAGAACTTTGAACAAGCAACATTCCAGTTATGAAGAACTCCGAAATGTGAAATGCGCGCAGGTGTTGTCCAAGGAGTGTGGATGTGTAAATAAGAGCGGTTCAAGTCAGCATTCCGGCAGTATTATTTGCCTGCCACATCCTAGTGTTTAGTTAGACACATGCAAGTGTCTTCCTGCCTCTAAACATGATGTAATGTCTTTTAAAGCAGAGAAGAGTTAAGTTAGAGCTATTTAGATCTTTTTGCAAAGCGCTTATGACTGATTCATTGTCCCCAAATTGTCAAATAAACTGATGCCAAATGAGAAAAAAAAGTCACACTTATTTTTCGTTGTAGTGTTGTTTGTCTTTTCACCACAAACATTTTACAACAGACACATATCACGATGATCTACTTCATAAACTAAAGAGACAGATTTCAGCCCAGCACAGTCACAGCGGTTCTTGGTCCTCCAAGCTCAGAACAAAGTCAAATTCCTCTGCAGGGATGGGAAATAAAAGTGTGTGTGCAACGACGCTCATGCTACATTTTAAATTATCGAATCAATTACCAGTGGTTAGAGGCTGCACGGACAGCCTGGGTCTGGTGAAGAGCATGATGTCCTTCAGAGGGCCCCCATTGGTCCGATGTTGCAGGTGGTACTCTTTGAGCTCAGACAGAGGAAGAAACCGCTTCAACATTCTTTGGTACTGGACGTCCACCTATGAGCCAGGAACACGATCAGCATCATCCCACCTTAACTTTTCACCCTCATTCCATTTGCATTAAGACTTATCTTGTTCCCCATGCGGGTGATGGAGCATTGAATGATGGGTAGGTATTCATTCAGAATGTTTTCATTCATTTTTAGGAGTGAGTCTTTAAACTGAAAACAACAACAAAAATCCCCAGGAGCCATCCTTAAGGGGGAAATCAAGGGCACATTTTTCTTTACAATATGTTCTGGGTGGATCCACTTGTCTCAACATGGCATTCTGATTAGTATTGCGTTTGTGTAATACAATTTAAGCAGGAAAATCCACCTGTTTTAATCCATCTGAGGCGGTGGTCATTTTGCCACTTGCTGTTTATTAATGATGACATCACAGTTCCTCGGCTAAGGATCAATCACGGCTCACCTGTTTTCTGACTTTGGTCACGTGGCGTTCGTAAGCTGAGCTGTGATTGGTCGTTACTTGAGCACAGACTAACTGATGGCATTTTTAGCCGACAGCAAGTGGCAATGGATTAAAATACATTCAGACGTCCATATCTGATTTCATGAATTATTATTATAATTGTAATTGGATATTATTCATTGATAAAGGAGTGTTCGCTGTTCATATTTAATATTTTATACCATCCAAAGGAACAAAAAAATAAATAAAAATCAAAGATCAGTTTGTTTAACCCGGGGGTCAGCAACACGCGGCACCAGAGCCGCATTCGGCTCTTTAGCGACATCTAGTGGCTCCCTGGAGCTTTATAAAAAAAAAATTGTAAATGGAAAAAGATTTTGATAGTAGGCTAATATAGCTCAAATAGATATAGATACATGTATTTTATTTATGCTTTTAACAGTCTCAACAAACAGACATGTCTGCGTCCGACTTTGTGCCTGCTCTCTTCGTTCGACTCAAGAGGCGTTCAAAGACAGCCTCTGAAAAACGGAAATTAATGATCACTTCAATGACACTTAAGAAAAGCGAAAATAATACACCAAAACAAAAAAATCAAGTGAGGAAATCACAAAATAAATTCTATGGGGGCGTTTGTGAACACACAACAAAGGAATGAATAACAAACGATTCTGAGACAGTCCAGTCTCCTACATACATGCAGCATGTGTTTCCTTCATTGTAAGTTTTATAGAAGGCTTTTATTTTTTTGCGGCTCCAGACATATTTGTTTTTTGTTTTTTTTGTCCTATATGGCTCTTTCAACATTTTGGGTTGCCGACCCCTGGTTTAACCCCTGCAGGACTCACTTTGAAGAAGTACAACAATGTGTATAATAGAAAATGATGGGGTTTTTTTCCTTCAAAATCACAGAGAAGATGTGATATCTTCTCAAGTTTAGAGTTCTTTTTTAATTATTTCCAAACAGTCTGTTGGCATGTCCTCTTACCATGCTCCACTTGGGCTTCTCTGGCTTGCTGCGAGCATCATAATGAACGTCTTTCTTGTCAAACTGCGTGTGGTCCACATATGTTTCCTTCACTATCTGGACAAATGGAAAAGAAACACAGCTCATTAAACATGACAGTAAGTACAGTGATATACATCCTAGCATGGGAGCTTACTTTCATGATTCCTACTATGCCAGGTTCCTTGCAGTTGCTGTGGTAGAAGAAAGCCAACTGGCCCTCTTGCATTTGACACATGAAGTTACGTGCCTGAGCAAGATAGAGCAAGACTGTGTGATAGCAGTGGCATCTTTTGTTGTAGCGTCATACAAACTGTAAATTAATCTTCCGATGTAGGGCTGCAACAATGAATCGATACTCCCCATAGTCAGTTAGGACAGGCTCCAGCAGCCTGCGACCCTCATGAGGATAAGTGGCTCATTTAATGGGTGGATAAATGTTTGACTTTTTTTGTGTGTTGGTCTGTAGCCTATTGTAATTTGATCTCAACTTTAATGTTTGTTTTTTTTAAAAATCAGAATTTATGACTTGAAGACTCTGGTATGTTCATGCAGCAACTGCCAATTTGAAATTACGTATGTCCAGTTCTTTTGATTGTAATTAAGTAATGGAAATTTTTGTTTTTTTTTAAATCCGGTTCATGGATTCATTGAAAAAATAAGTGACAGATTAATCGATTATGAAAATAATCATTAGTTGCAGCCCTACTTTGATGGCGAAAGTTGCTTTTTTGCAGCTCTACCTGATAGTTGCGGACACCGTCCCAGCAGCTGGTCTGATTAGGCAAGCCTTCAGATCCTCAATTCCAAACTGTAAATTTAACAATGATGAGATGTTTACAATCACATACCCGAGTCGTCATTTGGTACTGTACCTTGACGTCAATGCCATTCTCAAAGCGGCTCTCTGGCTCAGACTTCATGAGCCAGCGACAATACTGCTTGGCGCTCGTCCCCTCCAAAGCCTCCACTGAAGATGAAGCCTTCCTCTTGAGGCTCGGCTTCAGAGAAGAATCAACTTCGTTGCCAGCGTCTCCATCTGTGTTAAACATATTGTACTTTTAAACAAACCAGACAAAAAGGATGTACTTGACAAATTTCTTCAACCAACCTGAGTTTACTGTTCTTTTTCTCACTTTCTTCTTTGGAGGCATTGCTTTTCTCTGAAAGTAAAACACTGTACAGTACTCTTACATGGACTTTAACCACCAATTTCACCAGCATACACTCAACATTTAGTGCAGAAAAGGGCAACAGAGACTTTTTTGTTTTAAATCGGGGCTCTTAAATGGAAGATGTCTGGCGGTTTTATTTTTAATTATGAGCAATTATGAGTTTAACTTTTAAGGCTTTATTAGCAGTTCCTCTGGGGGTTCAAAACGTTTTTAAAATTGCATGATAGATGTGCTAAACACAATTTTAAAGTATTGACATGCCCAAGTGGGGAGCGACCTCGACGTTTATCAACATTAGTATCGGAGTATATTAGTAGTATCAGTTGAGTATTACTTCAACAATACAACACTTGTAATCTTGCTCGAATGCAGAAATCCCAAATTATCGTTTGTCCATCCGTCCATTTTCTGAAAAATGAAAAAACATGCTTTTCCTTCATTAGTTTTGGATTCAACAATCAAAAACGCGTCCAGGCAAACTACAAGGCATACTATTAATGCTAGTAGGTTTAAAGTTGATCTGTGGTAGGTTGATTAAATCCATAGCGTTCAAAAGAATGGTAACCATACCTTTAAAGTCAGTCGTGTGTTACATCAACAAGCGGCCATTAAAACCCGCGCCAATCCGGACGCGTGACGTCACGAGAAGCAGCGCTTGGTTTCCTCACCTGCGCGTTCCTAACCAATATTAATTGTGTGTCAAGTAACTGTAAAATAAATATATATATAAAAGAATAGAAATGTATATAAAAGAATAAATTTAAAATTAACACTAGAATGAAATTTAAAATTAATACTAGAATGAAATCACTTGTTCGTTGTTGTTCGTTCCAGAACTACAAATCCCATCAGCACTATCGGCACATGTGGTTTACAGTACCGTAAAAAAAAAATTAAAAAAAATACAACATGGCGGCTTGCGGAGTATTAAGAGTCGCCCGGCTGACTGCGAATATCTGCAGGAGACACCGTTTTTTCGCTGGTAGAAGTGCACAGAGACGAGGGGTAGCTTCGTGTATCGATCGTAAGTCAGCGCCCAACAGCACGTATACGTTTAACAACGATCGTCATTAAAATACTCATTTGTGTACCGATGGTAGAAAGCAAGGCTGGTTTCACGTTAGTTTACAAACAACTTTCTGTACAACGATTCAGACGTAATTTTAATGTGAGCCGACGTCTGGATACAGTTTGGCCATTTTTAAATGTACTTTTAGGTTAAATGTCATTGGCAAGAGGCGCTCCTTCCTTCATTCGTCAGAGAGCTGCACACCCCTCACCGATACCGCCCCCACTTTTTCCTCTTTTTTTTTTATGTCCTTCCCCCGATAAAAAGATTCACCCTTTTTGCCTACGTGACATTGGCACTTCTAGCCGGTGGTCGCTTGACGTCAGATTCAGTCGACAACTGGTGGCGGTACTGCATAAAATGTCAGCCTGGTCAAGTCCTTCAGATGTCTGAAAACGTGTGGACTCATCTGCTTAATTCTTATTCCATGAACGCAAGATTAATCAGAATACAGTACGACGTTAAGGCTAGTGGGGGCACACAGAACATTCATACATTTTCCGATCCGCTTTATCCTCACAAAAGTGGCGGGAGGCGGGTGCTGGAGCCTATCCCAGCTGTCTTTGGGCAGTAGGCAGGGGACACCCTGAACCGGTTGCCAACCAAGGGCACACAGAGACGAACAACTATCCGCGTTCACACTCACACCTAGGGACATATTTAGAGTGATAAATCAGCCTGCCATGCATGTTTTTCGGAATGTGGGAGGAAACCGGAGTACCCGGAGAAAACCCACGCACGCCCGGGGAGAACATACAAACTCCACACAGGAAGGCCGGAGCTAAAAGTGCCTCTGCACTGTGAGGTCGACGCGCTAACCACTGGGCCAGCGGGCCGGACACACAGAACATATTGCCTTAAAATTTTTGATTTACGATTTACCAACAGGGGCGGCCCGGTAGTCCAGTGGTTAGCACGTCGGCTTCACAGTGCAGAGGTACCGGGTTCGATCCCAGCTAGTTTGCATGTTCTCCCGGGCTTGCGTGGGTTTTCTCCGGGTGCTCCGGTTTCCTCCCACATTCCAAAAAACATGCATGGCAGGCTCAGGGCACTCTAAATTGTCCCTAGGGAAGCGTGGATGATTGGCTGGTAACCAATTGTTCCCCCGCCTACTGCCCGAAGACTGCTGGGATAGGCTCCAGCGCCCCCCGCGACCCTAGTGAGGATGAAGCGGTTCGGAAAATGGATGGATGGATGGATTTACCAACACTGAAATCATAAAAATAAACTTATAAGGCAGCCGTGGGAAGTAGAGCAGATTGTTCAGTAACCAATGAACTGGCTGTTGGAATCATGCTCTGTTCGAGCCATGTGTCGCGTCCTTGGCCAAGAAAGTTCAGGCACATTACACTCTCACCGGTGTCAATTGGTGGGCTGAGGTGCTGTCGGCGCATCTTGGCAGCCTTACTTGCAGCAGGACATCTGTGCCTACAGAATGTAGTTTCCCACCACCAGAACATGAATGTGCGAATGAATGAAATATATACCCAACGTGAAGCATCTTTGAGTGTCCAGAAAATTACTATGTAAAACTGACCTAAAAGTGCAACATTTTCAGAATGATAAAAACACAACCAGGTTTTAAAAGAAATGGAAATCATATGTTGTTACATCTCAAGTAGTTAAGAGTTTGTCAATTAACTATTGTTAATCATAAATAAATAATAAAAACGAACTTAACAGACGGAGGTGGGTCGTTACAAGCCACATTTACCCCATAACTTTTTACTGAAGGAACTAGTTCAGTTTAAATACAGTACGTCACATTTTTTAATTTTTGCTTGAGTAATTTTTTTTTAAAGAAGTGTTTCTTTTACTCTGTTATACTGCTCAATTCTTGTTTATGTATTATTGCTTGTGTGTTTTGTCAGAGTTACAGTGTGTCACATGATAATTTTACGAATTCGATACTCGCAATATTTGACTATTTCACCAATCAAACTGGGAAAGACCATTACGTGACTCCACACAAAATCTCTGTATGTATGGTACATTTATTTATTTTTGCTTTTTTACGAATCGCCTAGCAAAATATTGCAACTAATTTGTATTATGTATTGTAATTATTCCAGCATCTCACGGTCTCACAGATGAACAGAAAGAGTTCCAGAAAGTGGCCTTTGACTTTGCAGCCAATGAAATGGCTCCGCACATGGCGGAGTGGGACCAGAAGGTTGGTTAAACACCCTTTAATAAATATCTCCTCAAATTAATGCCACACTTTTCCCCAAATAAAGGTATTAACTGTAATTATCTCACTACACACAGTAGAAACTATATGCTCCCTTTCTAGACAACTACGCTAAATTAAGCTAGTTTATCGCCGTCTGCTTTTACCATAAGGAAACGTTCCCAGTGGAGACCATGCGCAAGGCGGCCCAGCTGGGCTTCGGGGGCATCTATGTTCAGCCAGACGTCGGGGGTTCTGGTCTGTCTCGCCTCGACACATCTGTCATCTTCGAGGCCTTGTCCACCGGATGCGTCAGCACCACTGCCTACATCAGTATTCATAAGTACGTTTCATTCAAAACAGTGACTCGTCACTGTACAACATGTACGATGTAGTCAGAGCCGCAAGTAAAACACATCTACAGTAAAGCATAAAACGTCCTTCATACTAATAAGAATGTAGTCCTTTTTTCCCCTCTTCTTTAACCTCTATATACAATGTAATACACACACACAAAATGTTCATTTAATCAAACATGAATAGCTAAATTATAAATATCAATAATTTTGCAATGGTCTATTCCCCCCTACCACCACCACATTAATATTTCCTTGCACGCCCGTCATGTGGTTCTCTGTGTGGTGTGCAACACAATTGATTCCGCAGCAAGAGGGATTATCATCGCTATACAAATACAAATTTGAATTGAAAATTACATTTATAATACCAGCCTACACAATTGCTCAATAAATAATTTTTTCAAACCGCATGAATAGTATATGAAAAGGAATCAAACCAAATCCATATTTGTAAACAAAACAATGAAATAATAATCTTGCTTATTCGAAACAGTTCTCATTATGACGCAAGCTACATTTACAACAATAAGCGTCCCAATGCATTAATACATTCTGACAGATTTCAATCCAAAATGAGCATTTTTATCTTGGCAAAGGCCCAGTTATTGATATCGCTTTTGTGTTGGATGTCGTTAAAATGGACAGCTGGCCCTAACATGTAGTTTGCATGCAGCATGTGCGCCTGGATGATTGACAGCTTCGGCAACGAGGAGCAGAGGCAAACATTCTGTCCTCAACTGTGTTCCATGGAGAAGTTTGCCTCCTATTGCCTGACAGAACCCGGTCTGTTACCTACAATATTACTTCGAACTAATCCAGTACCATGACTCCATGACTTGAATGTGTCCTTGTTGATTTCAGGCAGCGGCAGTGATGCCGCGTCGCTCCTGACGAGTGCACAGCGCCAAGGTGACCATTACATCTTGAATGGCTCCAAGGTAAAGCTTCCATGACATTCTGAAACAATGCTGTGCCCACATTAGAAGAGGAAAAAAAAATAATAATAATTTGCGTCGCTCTTTTTTTCCAGAATAGTGTTTCCCAACTTAATTCAACAAGTTTTAAAATGAGTAGTTTATCATTTTTTGAACACTTGGGGGTGAGAGAGAGAGAGAAACTGACTGTAAGGGGGAAAAAAAACATCAACACGTAAATTATGGTGAATTTACTCGTGATTCCAATTTCTAATTTACTTTTTTCTAATAGGTGATTAAAAACAAAACAATAAAATACTTCCAAATGTGGAAAAAAATGACTTATTTTGACCAGTTTTAAAAGGATTAGCTTATCACACCTACTTGGTTTTTTTTTTTGTTTTTTGTTTTTTTTCCGCTCGAGAAAACAGATCTTTTAGGTGCTTGTAACAAAGAATGCTCGTCGACACCGCCGGGAAATGAATGCGCTTTGCAAGAGTGAAACTGTATCGTTCCAATGTTCTGTCCTATTCTTTTTGCCATTCAAACACAACTGTTTGCTTGAATGTGAACAGTGCATCGCCGAATAACTCGGTAACAATGGAAAAGAGCAGTTAACCAGACAATCAACAATGCAGTACAATGGCTGACAGGTCGTTTTATGTGGCCCGCGAAAGCAAATCATGTGTGTCAACTTGCTAAAATCTGCATCGAAATGTCAAATTGTCACGTGTAATAAATAACGTAGAGATTTTGCGATCATTTTGTTACCCTGTTTACCTTCACTTGAACAAACTATTTTAATCGACTTGACTGATTTCAAAACGACTAGCAATCTATTAATTTGTTGTGTAAAAATAATAATTTTTGTGATTTCACTATCATGACGGCCCTCCGAGGGAAGACGTAACTCTAAATTGGCCCGCGACTAAAATGAGTTCCACACCCCTGAGCATATTTGACAAGAAAGTTGACTTGACTTGGAAAAAAAAATAATTGCAGAACTAAAGCATTTCCGTTGCTTTGAGTCTAACTATAAACCTGTGAAAAAAAAAAAAGAATTTTTGCTCAAAGGTTTTCGCCCAAAGTATTACCGTATTGGCCCGAATATAAGACGGCCCTGATTATAAGAGTTTGAAAAAAGACTTTTTGAACACCAAATTTTTTTTATACAGAAAATAAATACAGTGTATCTGAAACAAATGATTATAACAATATATTTGAGAGAAAAAGCATGTTATTTTGCCTCATTCAAATCACATTCGTAAATGAATGGCTTCTGGTTTCTGAAATGTAAATTACATCATAACTTCTCCTCAGCTGCCGGTTAACCTGGCTGATCTTCGACCCACATTTCTCCAGATTGTCACTACGTTTCTCCATTTTCCGTTATCTCTTCTATTATTTTCTTCTCTTTTCCTTCTTACCGCTGTTTTTTATTTTTCTTCTTCGTGACAGGGGTTCACGTTGGCCTGGGGAGTCAAGTTCAGAATTTGCGTCAATGATATCTGGCGCCATCTAGCGTCGTGAATGGGTATAATGTCTAGATCCCGAATATAAGACTTTTCCAGTCTTATTTCAATGCAAAAAACACCGTCTTATATTCGGGCCAATACGGTACTCAAAAGATGGTTGGCCAAGTCTACTTCACATTGACCTTTCAGTGTCTTACCCTGGTTCAATGTGGCACACCTCTCCCTCCTGTGTGATTCCAGGCGTTCATCAGCGGAGGTGGCGAGTCTGACATTTACGTTGTCATGTGTCGCACAGGAGCCAAAGGTCCGAAAGGCATCTCGTGTCTGTTAGTGGAAAAGGGAACACCGGGTCTCAGTTTTGGCAAAAAAGAACAAAAGGTACCGCAATTGTTGTTTTATGTTGAGCTGCCGGAGACCACTAGATGTCAGAGACAGTTCAGTGTGGAGTCGCTGACTCGGTTGTGTTCTTCAGGTGGGCTGGAACTCGCAGCCCACCAGGGCAGTCATATTTGAGGACTGCGCCGTTCCTGCGAGCAACCTGCTGGGAGTTGAAGGTCAAGGCTTCACAATTGCCATGAAAGGACTGAACGGAGGCAGAATTAATATTGGTGAGTTCATACTGATGATTACGCTCAGGTACAGTGACAGCTAAAAGTCTACACATCCCTCTTTGATTGCCAGTCAAATTGTGTGTGGGGGGGCTTCTGAACAGGTCCAAATTCAAACAGTGAGAGAACAAAAACTTGAGGCTTTTGCTTTGAAAGCAAATAAATAAGTACCGGTAAGTCAGGAGATGCCGACTAGAAGCGCTAACATTTATTTGGGGTTATTCTGAGGCACTCTAAATGGTGGTCCGCCTGTGCTGACTTCAAATTAACATGAGTTTGATGTTGACGTTAATCTGAAATATTTTTTTTCCTTTAATCAGATGAAAATGAAGTGACTTTTGCATTTATCTTGGTCTCATTTTTTTTTTTTTTGGTATCACAAAACCTGGCATTTGAACCTGGGTGTGTAAACTTTTCATAACTTTTTTCTACTTTCTTCCCTTCAAAAAATCGCTGCTATAAATTGCAAATTTTCTCCATTGTGAGGCAAATAAGTTTTCTTATTTTATTTATTTTTTATATGCACTGTACTGTACATGCGCAGTTCTACATTTAATGGTATTTTGCAAACCGCCATCATTAACCTGATGGTAATGTCACTGAATTCTTGTGAAATGACTTTTTTTTGGGTGAAATACAAATAAGTTTTATGGCAATTATATTATGACTCATTTCTCATACGATTATGGATGTATTTTTAGAAATATTTCCAATTTATTCTGACACAATTTTGATTGTTTTTCCCACCAGTGTCTAACAACTTTATTATTGTAGTATTTCAAATTGTCAAATTTAAAGTTTCTCTGAGTTTTGTATTGGAACTTTTTTCACCTAATATTACATTAATTTGTTTCTTGCTACTTTAGTCTAAAAATGTTGACTTATTTCTGGTTATATTCTGATTTATGATTTGTGATGTATGATTTATCTTCTACTATTCAGAATCCGTTTCAGAACAATTACAAGTTTATTTTTGTATCATGACATTTTCCCCGTAGAATTAGGAATTTTTTTCTCAGTAAAAGTTTTTTAATTGTCAAATAGCCAGTTTAACTCTGGAGAATCCAAGAACCCTTTTCTTCTTTGGAAAATGGTGAATTATACATTAAATGCCTGCTATATGTTCACTGAACACCAAAATATGTTTTTTCAAATATTCAATGCTTAATCCTAATTTAGGGTAAGGGCCAAATTTGACCCTTTGGGATTTAAGGGTAGCATTTGAATAGCAGAATTTATAGGGGCCAAATTTGACCCCGTAGGGTCTCCGGGGTGAATCACTTTTTTCCTCAAACTATTTTTCAATAAAGTTTCAGTTGACATAAAACAAGTTTGCTGTGGTACTTAAACTTTCATTTTTTTTTTTTTTTTTTTTTAAATGAGTGTTTTAACCATAACCCAGGGTGGATTTTGAGCTCAGTGTTAACATGAAATGTACCTTTGAACAGCTTCATGTTCTCTGGGCGCGGCCCACGCCTCCGTCCAGCTGGCTCGGGACCACCTGTTGGTACGGAAGCAGTTTGGGGAGACTCTCTCCAACAACCAGGTCAGGAGCCCTTGAACAGCCTGTTTTTGCTCTACATGTATGTTAACGCTGATTTGAACACACACTGCGTGAATGTGCAGTTCCTTCAGTTCAAACTGGCAGAGATGGCCACCGATTTGGTGGCGTCTCGACTTTTGGTACGCCAGGCCGCCGTGGCGCTTCAGGAGGAGCGAGCGGATGCCGTGCAGCTGTGCTCTATGGCCAAGCTCTTTGCCACCGATCAATGCTTCAACGTGAGTACATAGTGGATCCGAATCAGTGGCGGGCTGTGCATTTGATACCAGGACCTTCAGTGGGGGGCCTACCCAGGGATCAGAATCAATGTTATTGCCATTGTCAGTGAAAGGTACATTCACAACTAGATTTTTTTTTTTTTTTGGGTCCGACCCAACTTGACTCACCTTTTAATACAGACACTTTATAGCCGCCATCATACAAAAACACAACAGAATGCAACTATGCCATTTACATCATCTGGATCAGTTCAAAGTGAATACTTATCTAATAAAAAAAATAAACAAACTAAAAATATGGCGTGCATAACAGAGATGATTATCCTGGTCAAGACACATTTTGGTGCCAAGAAAAAAAATCTGTGGGTTGGGGTTATTTTGATGTCACTAAATCCGAAAATGATTGCTTTTTGTGTTATTCCGTATTTTTGTTTTAAAAAAGTGCTTAGAATATTCAAGGTATTCAGTTTATGCGTCAACTTTAATGGGGCTGTCTTTTTAAGCATGTCCATACAGTAGTCTTTCATTTTTTTTTAATGCGAAAGACGGCGATCGTTATCGCAGGGAGCTTTCTAGATGCAAATCACATTTCGCGTGAAAATCAAGGAAAATTTTAAAAATAAGCACTAATCAAATCCAAGCTCTACTTTTAGTAACAAAGTAAACTGTCAAAGCACATTAACTTTAAATCAATTAATTGCCCAAAAATGTCAATATTTCAAAAACTAGAGGCAATTCAAAGGAACAGATGCCATTTTTGGACTTAGCAGCCCAAAATTATCCATAAATTTTGAAACTATATTTGCCGCTTCTAAAAAAACATATCTTGTGTGCAGATTGCTACAGATGTATTTTGCTGTTCCAACGTAGCTGTAGCAATTATTAGTGTCATAATCCGGTCATCATTTTATTGTTCCTCTGTACCCGCTCAGATCTGCAACCAGGCGCTCCAGATGCACGGCGGCTACGGTTACCTGAAGGACTACGCCGTGCAGCAGTTTGTGCGTGACATCCGCGTGCATCAGATCTTAGAAGGTCGGAAGCCATTGCGTCAGCATTGATGCCGCTGATGTTCCCCGTTGCTCCCTCACACCCAATTGTGCATTTCTCCACAGGAACCAATGAGGTGATGAGGATGATCATCTCAAGAAGTCTTCTGACAGAGACCTGATATGAGTCCTTGGAACACAAATTGCCATTTTGTGCTATATAGTCTGTGACAGTACTTTGGAAAGGCCCAGGAGCTTTTGAGGGTGGGGTCGGACCGGAACCATTGATTTGCAAACAGGTGATATTCTCTGATGAATCTATCGATCTAATGGAACGAGTGCTGTCACTTTGCAGTGGATTTCTGTTACTTATCGTATTTTAGCATCCCGGGGATTAGGACGCCCAATGTGTTTGTATCACATTACTGTTACCTCATTTGTCTTCAAGTGGCCTTGTCCAGTTTTTTTAATCATTGTTTCTTTGTTGTTACTGAATTGCAATACAATTTGTACATTCTGTATGAAAAGAGATATACTGTATTTGATAGAAACACTCCAAATAAATGCTCAGTCTATGATAAGAGAAATCCTAATTTTCACTGAATGATGTGGTCAGCAACGCGCTGCATCCATTTTTTTTTTCTTGTTTGGCAGTCTGAATGCCGTGACACCGTACTGCCTCTCATATGTCAGTCTTGGTGCTACACCTCAGGTTTGGCAGAGGACCACACACGATAAGAGTAGTAACAATACAGCAATTTGAAATCCTCCCAATTGAAGATGAAGGAAATACAGTCAAATCAAATTTCACTTTTCGACTTGAGAAGTTTCTGGATAAGCATCAAATAATAAATGAAGGTTAGTACAAATTCAGAACTCCATGACATTCTTGAATGGCAACAAAATTGAAATTACAAATGCACTTGATCAAAAAACATTTACTGTTGGAATTTTTGTTGATCTTAAATTAGGTTTGGCCCAATCATTCAATCCTATGTAACAAGCTCGAAAATGATGGAATTCAGTGTGTTGCTGAATAGCGGTTAAAAAGTTTGGTAAACGATATTAGTGTGTCAAATGGGGCAGTATACCTTTTTTAAAAATCAAAACTTTTTGTGGGATCGCCCAGGGGTCCGTGCTGGGGCCAAATCTTTTTTAAATTGATACAAAGTACATCAATGACATCTTTAATGTATCCCAAATATTAATATTCATTGTTTTTGCAGATGACGCCACTATTTTCTATAGTGATAATTATAATGGGCTCATCACTACTGTGAATAATGTGCCAAATGTACTGAAAAAGTGGATGGCCTTAAATTACCTTTAAACATAAACAGAACCAAAGCGATGTTTCCTGGGAATTGAATAAATGATTCAGGATTACCAAAAAAACAATGACGTTCAAATAGAAAGAGTGTATGAAAACAAATTTTGAGGACTTAATTTAAATTTCCTTGCAAACCCCACGTCAACGAAAGTCTGAAAGTGCCTCTCAATCTCAATGACACTGACGGGGTTGCTTTTGCTAATGCCTGAAATAAAAATAAAAATGGCTGAAATTGGCTCATCCTTGCGAAAAAAAAAGCTGGACGTCGGTTATAATTATGTTTAGTTAATGCTAAAATCCATCCATTTTCAATACATTTAAATCCTGCGCAGGGTTGCGGGGAAACAAAAGAGGCAGACTTCACTCCAGATTGGTCAATGGTCCATCACAGGGCACATATCTCAGAGAGACAACCAATGTAACATGTTTATTTGTATTTTTTTTTTTTTCAATTGGAAAACAACCGCCAACCATCCAAACTGTATTTCAAATGCTACATGTAGCTGCTCAACTTTTGCAAATGCTACTAGCTGTAGGGTATATAATACATAACTGTTCAGTAGTAGAAATTCCACGACACAACCAGCAGAAAGCATGGCCTATTATGGGATGTCTCCAGGCCGTATCTGTCAGTTATCAAAAACAGTCCAGCATCATCAACTATGTTCACATTTTTCATTTTACTTACATTCTGTCTACCATCACAGGCAACACATCCAATGCTACATGACCACTGAATTTTATAGAAAAACCTGAATGGTCATTTAGTTTTTTTGTTTTTTTTAAGTTTTGTTTTTGTTTTTTTACTTGGAGCATTTTTTTTGTTTGTTTTTCTAAGCCTGAGAAACATCAACGAGAATGTGCCAACTACACAACCTAAGCTTTTAGCTCTTCAAATAACCAAAAACATGTTTAGTGAAAATCAAAAATGTGCTGAGTCAGTGATATGAACAAACTGAATGTCCTTGCGGGAGGTCACAGAGAAGTCCAATTACAAGGCAGAAAAAAACATTAGAACCCGCCCCCTCCTACCTGTCCAATCACAGGCTACACCAGGGAGCCCGCTTGACTCTGCGCAGGCACCATGACGGCCACAGTGCCCGCCCGGGTCAATGTGGATGACGAGCTGGCCCGTGGGGACGCCGTGAAGGCGGGCGGAGTCTGAGGCTGAGCCCCCTCCGTTCTGGCAGGGGGCATGTGGACCACCTGGGGCGGACCCCCGTTGGTGGCGGGGGGCCGCTTGTGTTTACGTGATGGCGTCCCAACCGCATTGTAGCCAGGCAGGCCACGCAGGGTGTTGGCTTCGCCCGGGCGCAGCTGGTAGGCGTTGATAACGGAGCCCGTGTCGGTGGTGGACGATGGCGAGTAGGGGTAGTGGAAGGCGGGTTGGCGCTGGTGGTGGTGGTGTTGGTGGTGGTCTCCGGGCCGAGGGCTGGTAGCGATAGATGACAGTGTGCCGTTTTTGGAGACAATGTCTGACCCGGTGTTGCTCTTTGCCCACGACACTCGCTTCGGAGCCTGAGCATCCTCCCTGTATATGGACAGCAAAAAAAGCCTATTCAAAATGGCCTTGGCCGTTAGTGGGCACTATAATCCATCCATCCATCCATTTTCTGATCATCTTATCCTCACAAGGATCGCGGGATGTGCTGGAGCCTATCCCAGCTGTCTTTGGGCAGTAGGTGGGGGACACCCTGAACCAGTTGCCAGCCAGTCACAGCCATTACAGTCATCCTGACACAATTTAGAGCAGACCATTACATCATGTCATTACATTTATGTGTCTCTGTACATGTTAGTAATATATTTTTTGTGATAGTGTACAACTCACCTTGAGCATTCAATCAGTCTCACTTTCACAGGAAGTATGTAAAAAATAAAATAAAGTCGGTCACCATTAACTCAACAGTGGCGGGTGACCTGCGTCACCAGAAGTTGTTAGCACTCAGCAGTCTGCAATTGCAGCTTGTGATCACAGCTATTGCACTACATCTTTTATCGTGATCATGTTTCTCATTCAGAGTTTTTTCATGTACAATTTCCCGAAAGAAAGAATGGCAATCTGGAGGGCCGAAAGAAGCATTTTAAAACAATACGTGTGAGCTACGTTAGCTAACAGGCTGCAAAAGTGCGTTGCTTGCTTCCGCGTCAGGTCTCCCACTAAGGTCGGCAGCGATATCCTTTTAAAAAAACTCATAAACTCGACTATTTTTCTGTTTCGTTCATCTTAGGAGCAGTTATGGCTGTTGCTCATCATGGCATGCGTGTGTAAGTGCGTGCGGATTCGCACAACGGGTCGATTGCGGGTGGGGGGTTGATCAAAAGTAGATCTTCCTGGTCCAAAAAGTTTGGGCACCCCTGATTTAGAGTGTCAGTATCATACAGATAGATATAATACAATGGAACACCGCAACCTGCAGCAATCGGGACTGGCAACGCTACGTCTATCGTGATATTAGCTAATTTTCACTTTCCGCGCAAGGACCCGGTACCTATCGGCATCCAATTTAAAAAACTTCTCACTTGATCTCATTGGCTGTCTCTTCCTCAGTGTCGCGCCGCCTCCTCAGGACGAATATGAGGAAGAGCACCATGGCAACCAGTCCCACCATGGAGCCCAGCGTGGCCGCCGCAATTATGCCCGCGTTGGAAGCTATACAACAATAACAACACAACGCACGGTGTGTTAATCACATGTGCTGGAGTCCTGTGATTGGAGTGTTGCGGAGTGTGTGTGTGTGTGTGTGTGTGTGTGTGTGTGTGTGTGTGCGTGTACACACAGGTGATAACCTCCAGGTTAATGGAGCAGCTGTCGGAGCCGGCTGTGTTGCTGGCTCGGCAGATGTACTTCCCCGACATGCTTTTGGTCAGGTTGCTCAGCCGCAGGGTGCCTTGTCTCTCATCTGCACACCAACACACACATTGTCATGATCACTTGTTCATACCGACACAATCAGTGATAAAACAGCTTGAGTTCATACTACTACGACACACACTGCATGTAGTGGTTCCTTCAAGGCGGTATTACTGTGAGGTTTGCAGAAATAAAACTAAGGATTAATGGATTGACCATGTTTTTGGAATGCGGGAGGGAACCAGAGCACCCGGAGAAAACCCACGCAGGCAAACCCTGCACCTCTGTAGTGTGAGGTCAGCGCGCTAACCAGTCGATATAGTAGTTCTGTGTCATGACACCAGCATTGTGACGCTCATGTTGACTCATTAGTTACTGTTTCCTGTCATTAATCCGTAATTTAATCCACCGCTGGTGGATTTCCAACAGCCAGTTTGGCAGCATGCAAACACACACCGCTCTCCATCGCACGAGCATATTCGCTCGCCAGATTTTCTTCTCATATTTTCGCACACAAAGGTCGCGACACTACGGCTAGCGCGCGTGTCCGCCGCCGTGCTTTCACGGTATTACCATTCAACAAAATCTGTCGGCTGTTGCAGCAGCTGCCTTTAAAACGGTGCCATTAAAAAAATAAAAAAATAAAGCGTTCAGGACAAATCTGTCTGCGATTAAATTTTCAGATGACACATTGAGGCATGTTGTCATCTTGTTGTTTTTAGAAAACATGCTTTGTGGAATTGTAATAAACAAATGCCCCTGGTTTAGACTAGGGATTCCTCAGCAGGGCAGGCAACCTCGGCAATTGCTGAAGGAACACCACGGATTGGAGTTTGAGTTTCCAATTAAAAATAATACAGTGGTACCTCTACTTACGAAATTAATGGGTTCTGGAAGAAATTTCTTAACTAGAAAATTTTGAAAGTAGAGACCCATTTTCCATGTAAATGTCCAAGCCCCCCCCCCCTGCCCCCCATGTTACAATTATATTATTGCACAATATATGAGAGTTGTGCATAATGTAAAAGAAAAAGAATAGAATAAAAATGATGGTCATTTAAAATTTAACTGCATCCTCATCGTTTTTTGCCCTCTTTAGTCTATGTTCTCTCTCGGAAGTGGCTTTCGCCTGGAGTTTTGTCACGGATAGATCCCAGGACGTTTGCTTTTGTCGGCTTTCCCTCGAAAATGTCCAAGGCAAACATCAGCATAGTGAGCAATCGCCTGACTGGTGAACACATTTTCTGGGTGATTCACCTTTAAGTGAAACTATTGGAACGCCTCATGGCCCGAGGGGGCGAATAACAAGGACGCCGCAGAAAGACATTATCGATTTATCGATCTTTACACATAGACACATACAGGAGACGTCCCTCTTAGCCAATGGGATGCCAGGATGATGCTCGGTAGTAGCCAATGGCAGAGCATGTTGCGTTCAGGAAACTCGGAGCTGCGACTAGCAGCCCATACTGTATTTTTACCTTTCGTAACTAGGAGGCAATATTTTCCCGTTGAGGCGTTTCGTAACTTGAAAATTTCGGATGAAGAGACGTTCGAAAGTAGAGGTACCATTGTATATAGATATCGAACGACACAAATGGCTAGCAACAGGTGACAAATGTTTTGCCGCATGTTTAAACACCACCATAAACATGGCCAGTAAGGACTTCATATCTGTAATAATTTTATTAGGTTACAGCACACACATACATGCCCACATTTTTTGTGTGTGATCAGCAAACATTCTTATTAAATGGTCACACACACACACACACACACGCACGCACGCACGCACAAAACTACATCCAACACTTTGGCAGCCAATCACCAATCCAGCCTAGTAGGATATCAACTGTCTAGTGTACAGGGTCACAAGCTAACACAAGATTTTATATTTAATACAGAGCAGTGATTCCATGCCAATGACAACCTAACACAAGACATATAAGAGTATAAAGGTCAAGATTTAAAGGAGAAAATCTAAGATAATGGTGGCAAATCAGCCATGTTAAACATCTACCGTAATTGCTGATTAAATAATAGCAATATAATCATTTGACTCTTGTTTTTCTCCTTTAAAACTTCATTAAAAATATCAGATTCGGGATGAAAGGAGGAATGAGGTGAAACCCTTACCCATAAACCCCAGGACCAGTATGGGCTGAGGGCATGGCCTCCATTCTTTTGTGTGTGTGTGTGTGTGTGTGTGTGTGTGTGTGTGTGTGTGTGTTACATGTTATCATGGAAAGGAAAAAGGCAGAGAGAGAACAAGACAAAAATGAACAAAAATGGCACTGTGTGATGCACATGAGGTGGAGGGGAGGAGGAGGGGAAGAGAACCTCTCAGGCCCAAATCTCTTCGAGCAGCTGATCAAGTAATGACATGGGGCATGTTAGATTAGGCACAAAACAGGAAAAGAGGGGATAGAGACAAGAGAGAGAGAAAGAAAGAAAGAGAGATGGCTAAAAGAAAAAAATAAGCAGTAAAGTTCCAGTATGAAAGGAGAGCATACATTAAAGTGCAGCTAAAAGGATGACATTTGCACTCAAGTGTTAGCAAGTTGCCAACCAAAATAAACAACAATGTCAATCAGAGGAAGTAGCTTTCATTTGCAAAATCTAAAGACTTTATAAAGAGATTTTCATAAAGAGATGACTGATGCACATCGATCGATGCTAAGTCCTCTTTGTTCAGAAGCAGATGGCCGCAAAAGGGCAACCCGCAACAGATTGAAATATATTTGTTTGTTTTTTTTTTCATATTTCCGCTTTCAGCGCTCGTAGTGGAACCGACAACTCTGGAACAGTGCCCCACCTCCTACTTGTTTGGATTTAGGAAAAAATAAACCGCATTGGAAATCAAAATAATCTGTACGCAATGCCAAAAAGTTGCCATTAGAAAACCTTAAAAGAGACATACTTTATTCGTTGAAGAAAAACAATAAATGTTCTTCTGTCTTCCCTGAGAGTTTAATGACACCCCAGTTGGTGTTCACAGAAAAATTAAACGCACAACAAAAAGAATTTCACACACTATACAATAACTACATTGCTACTAGCCTCAACCAAGCTAGCACTAAGCTAGTTCGTCTCTCAGTTACGCCATCCAAGTTTACAAACTCTCTTTTGTCTGTTGCTAGAACGGCGTTAGCTCGCCAACAGCAAGGCGTTAGCAGGCCAAATCTTGCCAAAACTATATCCGGGTATCCGCTTGAATGAACCATGTGTAGTATTCGCCGCATGTGTCCTACCCATTTAGATAAGTCACACGTACGGAGGCATAAGGGCTATCCAAACATACGATCCTCTTTGATGACAATATGCAACAGTACAGCGATGCTATGACGTGTTCTGACTCGAATGGGAAAATTCGGATTCGTCGTTCGTTAATGGCCAATTCGCTACTCAATTTGAGTTACCACCCTACTTCCCGATAAAACAGGAGGCACAATTTTTCTCTTGATGCGAATTGTTTGGTGAATCGCAGAGTGTACGGTGAGGGGTCACTGACTGTATTTTAAAATTATTTTTGCCGATTGTCCAGTTTAGTCACTTTCAACCACGTCACAATGTGCGGCGGTCTAAGTTTAAGTGTTGAGGTGGTTCACTCTGACTAAGGTTACTTAAATTCTTGCCTGTACTGTTAATACGTGTTTGTTTGTTTTTTGAGCTGTTATGTACCAAGCGCAGCCCAAAAGGTTTTGTCTGGGACATGATGATGATGATGATGATAATGTTGATGATGCTGATGACGTAAGGATGCTGAATCAACTATGTTGTGTTGGGGTCAGCAGCGAGGTGCATGACATTTGGGCCAGCACGGCAACAGCATTGCACATCATGCTTGCCTTTGCTTTGACCCATCGATGATGTCATCGCCACTAAAAGAAACACGGACAAAAATGTTGTCACCACATTCTGTTTTTGCACCAGTTTTGCACCCATTTTAAAAATTGAGAATATTATACACTTCGAAGAATGGTATTTGGAGTTTATATGTTTATGTTAGCCACATTGTTATAAAAAATAATGTGAAACTGGTTTGACTCAAACCTGATTAAAAAAAAATTGATGGGTACAGGAGACTTATTGCTAATATGAAAAATGTGAAACATAAAAAGCATCACATAATAATTATGTGCACGCAATATGGATTTTTTGAGCCTGACAATTCAGCTACTCATCTGATTAAATATAATGACTGATGAATCGATCGATCAATTAAAAAGTATACAGGTATAATGAATAAAACATTTTTGGAGGGTTTCTTAAGGCTTACAACAATAAATACTGAATATGAATTACAGAGAGAAAATGTGACTTTTTATTTGCTTAACTTTTTGGGAGGGAAGGGTTTTGAATGTCATTATCTTTGTCTTATGTTGTGATTAGTTAATGTGTTTGTAAAACAAACCAAAAAAAAGAGATAATTTCATCTGATTAGACTCTCCGGCTGATTAATCGGTCCAGCTCAAATTAATTAATGTATCATCATGTAGATGACAACATTCAGTGAGTGAAATGCAATGTAAGAATAATTCTCAGTCACTCTACAATTTGGGGGAAAAATGTGTAAAGTACACTTCCACTTGTATCACGACAGTGCTCAATGCATGGTGTGTGTGCAAGTGTAAAACAAAAAAACAAAAAAATACAGTCAACACCACCTCTTTAATATTAGGGTCAATATTTTTAGTGGCATATTTTTGTTATTCTTAGTTTTAGTAAATGCCCAGGAGCCAAATTTGTAAATAAAAAGAAAGCCGGTGACGTCAGCCAACAAACAAGCCTAAAGCTCTCTAATTACCATGTCCATTTGTTTAATCCTCTCAGAGAGTGTGTGGCTTTCGTACACACTAAATGTTATATAAGCTTGACTTCAAATTTAACGACAACCCTGCTTTTATTCAGTGACATTTTGAAGTGTACATAAACATTTCATTTCAGCCTTTTCTGGACCCCCCCTGGAATTTATGATGTGAATCTCTTTGTTGTTTGCATCCTAGCTCGATGACACATCAACAGGAGATCTGACTCCTTCTTATATTCGCGATCAGCATCATCAGTCTGTATTGTTTATATGATTTACAAGCCACCGTCTAGCACTTCCGTTGAACATATGATCCTCTTAAGGTTAGACTGATAGTCACTCTGGATACTCACCAAGTAAGGACACAAGTTTTAAAAGCTGGACAGTCCTCCATGATGATCTTTTGCTCTCTGTATCTTCGCCGAATTATTGTCCGGCCAATCGCTGCGCGGCGTTTTCCAATCATGTGACTAGTTTGTTTGTAGACTGAGGAGTGCGGCGGGGACGATGAATCATGGTCAGATTGGTCCATTTTAAGGGAAAGTGACCTTTTGGGTGTGAACGCACCCTCAAGTTTTCACTGAGAAGTTTACAACTCAAAAGTGGACAAAAGTATTGAGACACATCAAATAATGAATCATGATTTTATATTTTCATTTTTAGTTTGATTTTTCATGTTGGTGGTACTTGTGCAGCTACATGTATTTAAGCATTTGTGAGCCGCTAAACTAAATAGACTACTGACTGAATCCAAAAGTGAGTGAAGTGCGCAAAAGTCTTTTGAAGTAGTTATAGCGGGTGTCCCAATACTTTTGTCCGTACAGTGACAATTTGCTTCTTTGTTGATATTTGACAAGTACTCACTCTGCATTGGTGAGAAGAATACCTCCTGCATGGGGGCGGTCTTGGTCCACTTGTACTGAGGGACGGGCTTCCCGTGAGCGGACTTGCAGCTTAGAGTCACGTTGCCGTTGACGACGGGCTCGCCCGTCATGGTGCACACTGGAGGGGATGGCGGGACTTGAAAGACAAGATGTCGGCATGTAAGCTACTGCAAGATACAACACATGCTTCAAATGTGTAATTCAAGATTTTTTTTTCCATATAAGTCCCACTTGTGCTTTCAAGAATGGTTCTGTGTTACTTTGTAGTTCACGTTAATGTGTCCATTTGCATTAATCAAACACACACACACATGCGCACACATGCACACACACACACACACGCGCGAATATACTCAAATACAGTATTATGTGCATTAATTATTCTTTGTTTACTAAACTACAGAGAGAGAAGGTGTCGACTAAGGACGTAATGATAACGGCAATATCGGCAAAATTACCACGATATTATTGTCATGTCCCGATATCAAAAGCACTGCATTTGTTAAATCAGCCAGGTTAGTTCTCATTTTTGCAATTCCAGCGCCCTCTGGTGGTTAGTTTATTCGTATGATTTATTTTGTATTGGGCATGTTTTGGCCACTTATGCTGCCAATGTACACTAATGGCCAGGTGAAGAGAAACGTAACACCAATGAGTACCTCCATAAATTGAATTGATTCACAAGTTATTAGTATTATCAGCGAACTACATAGACCATAATACTTTGCGCCGCTGAGTCAATAAGAGCAATTGACAATAAAATGACTGGACAATCGTATTACTTTATCATTGCTGTTATGTATGAAAACAAGATTGTGTGCATTTTTTTTTCACAGGTTTAAATTTTTTTTTTTTTTTAACAATATAATGAGGTTTTATACAGTATCGTGAACTTTTCTTATATCCAGAACTCCCCCGCAATATCATGATAATTATGGAATTATGAGGTCTCATCGTGATGTTTGGATATGGTTATAGTGTCTACAGAGGTGTCTATTTTTAAAATGCAATTAAACTACATCAAGGCAACAGGTACTAATTACTTTAATAATCCATTAATTTCGTCGATTAATCAATCCAGCAGATTAAAAAAAAAAACATTCCCATCCCTTTGTTCAAAACCAGGAAATTATTTCAATTTGAAAGTGCAGAAAATGCAAAAACTAAATGATTAGGACTTCTTGGTTTGGTCTGAAAGATGTCAGAAAATGGGCAAAAATGTTGGTTATTGTTTTCCTAAGTAAAAGCCGATGTTTGCAAATGTTTTGTTTTGATTAAACATGAAAAAAAATCAGCTTTTACTGAGGACCATAGAAATCTGAGAATATTTACTGTTTGAGAGACAAACATTTTCCGCAAAAGAAAAAAAATATATATTACCGTGCTGTCAGTTTTGGCTGTCATTTCAGCCTTCGTCCTTGTGACGCGTCTTAAAAACAGATGACTAGATTCAAAAGCCTTCATAATAAGGCTCCCCGACCCGATCATGGCTGTGTTCCAAGCCCCGACACGGCAGATGATAGAATAATTTACATGATAAAATGTAACAACACATTTTTGTTAGTATTGGGAAAAGGTAGGCCTTCATTTTCTCTTCGTGGAAGTAGCGGTGTGCCTACTTTGTGTGGCATTTCTGATCCAACATAACCTTTATGTGGTGATGCTGGGGGTGCGTTACCTTTGACATTAAGGCGCATCTGTCCAGAAATGCCAGTGCCTCCAGGTATGATGACGTCGCACACGTAGGGCCCCGAGTCTGACTCCTGCGTGTTGTTGATGAAGATGGAGAGGTTGGCGGAAGGCATGGCAGCGCTGAAGCCCGCCCGCTTGCTGAAGTCATTCTGGCCATGACCCACCTCCCCCGAGCTGAAGTTGATCACCTTCACGGACATTTGGCAATTAGCAGCGGTGGGAGAAGACAACAATTTTAATCAAGTAAGAGTACTGTTATTTTCAAAGAATATGACTTGCGTAAAAAGTAAAGAGGACACACGAAAAATAAAATAGTAAGTTGTTTTCAGAACCCATTCTCTGGGTAGCTGTGGATTTTGAGCAGATTGGGTTACTTTTACCCAAGGTTGAGGAAAAGTATTTTATTTTGACTAAGCAGATTGGATTGAAGATTTGGTTTATGCAGACTGAAGAGATGAAGTTGAGCGTGGGGGCTGCATCAGGAGAGCTGTTAAAAACGGTGACAAACATAGCATGGGAGTGACTTGGTGTGGTGACCCTGAAAGGGAAGAGTTACTTCTTCTTCGTCAAAATTGTTGTCAATGCAAACAGCTAGACTGCTATAACCTGGTAACCCATTTTTTTAAATCGGCATGGGTCGTTCTTGGATCAAAATCGTGATCCAACATGCTGGGCCAAATTAAGTTTTTGGTCAAATAAATAAATAAAAATTGTTGAGTAACAACTGGTCATTTTTCAAATCAGAGCATGAAAGTCAAAAGGACACATCTAAAATAGGAACATGCAAATTTGGATATTGCTCGACATCAATCCCTAAGAAAAAAGTAAATACAGTCAAACCTCGGTTTTCGAACGTCTCTGTTCTCGTCCAATTCGGTTTCCGACCCAAAATTTCGAGTTTTTTATGCCTCGGATGACGAACAAATTTCGGTTCTCCAACAAACTGAGCGCACTTGAATGCACCATTTGACTCCTCTCGCCTTCCTTACACGAGGAAGTGACGCTTCCTCGTGTTGCTTTCCGTTGTGAGCAGACGTGTTCAGTAAACATTTTTATTTTTGAAAAAAGAGCGTGGTTTCGGTTTTCGAACAGCCTTCTGGAACGGATTATGGACGAAAACCGAGGTTTGACTGTACCTGTATTTATAAAATTACATTGGTCGACAAGTTCAACCACTACAAAATGGTCTTAAATTAACTTGTTAACCCCTTGAGAAGCAACACTACTTCGAATTGGAGTTCTTGTTGGCTGAAAATTTGAGATTTTTAGTCACACACAGATGATTGAGCTCCTGATCACATACATATTTTTTCATAGTCTATGAAGCATCGATTAAATGTTTGTCCAGAGAAGTCACTTTGAAAACTTTACTTATGTGTGGGGCCGTCGAGACTTTGTGTGCGGTCCTGCGACTGCCTAGGCTCTGTTTGATTGGTGAAGTGGAGTCAAACGTCACAAGTTGTTTCGTTGGACTGGTCAAAAAGAGTCATGTGACAGAAGCCTTTCTGACAAACCAAAACAAAACGCACAAGTGATCATAAAAGATCCACAATGGAGCGAGTGGAATAAATATGACTGAGAAACTAGCATTTCTCTTCAATAAAAAATGATGTTCCATGAAACAAGTCTGCAGAACGTATCCAAAAAGTCACTGAAGTAAATAGAATGGAATAAACGCAGCGCATTACTGAGCACTTCTGGTAATTAGTCAAATGACAGAGGTGAATTTTGCATATCATACATTTTAATTGCATTGGTTGCGCGGCATACGTGTTTGCTTGTGCAGATTAATCATATAAACAGAAATGGACGTCCATCATAAAGATAATCCCGATGTGTGCAGATGGCAAGCGGCGACTTTTCTGATTTTCCCTGCGAGATAAGCCGCCGTGCATCAGACACTGAAACTGTTTAGATTATATTAATCATGCCAAGACTCACTCACGCACGCACACACCCACACCCACACTGTATTTGCTAACATTTACAGAGCAGATGTATATGTCATTAGGTTCACTTGCACTCCGAATGAATTGGACGTGACATGTTGCAATAATCTTCATCTCAGTAGAGCAACTTTATGACCTGACATACCCTAAAATGGCCTTTCAGGATATCATGTGTGAGGCGTCCTCCCGCTTGGCTTTAGAGACATGCATTGAATGTAAAAAAAAAAAATAGTGCTTGCTGATAGATTATGAAAAAAGTATACTGAGATGCCTTTACAGTGGTGCCATATATACTGTTGTCATTTTGCACTAAAGATCATCATAACTGTCAATCCAAGTGGAGGTCAGTGGATGGTGAACTTCAGAAGTACTATCATTGACAAATGACAGACACATTTTTGTGTGTGTGTGTGTGTGTGTTTTTTCGGCTTTCGTCTCACCTGCTTGGATTCGTTCCCGATGAAGTGCCAAATGACCGTGTTTTTGGAAATGTCCGAGCTGGGGCTGTACCAGGCTTGCAGCACCACCATCTGGCCCTTGACCACCTCCATCTCCTCTCGTGGGATTTCCACTTTATGGCTGTCACCTGCAATCATGACACAAATGTGGATTGTCTATATTAACACAAATAAGGGCTTGACCTGCTTGGATGCTTAACTGAGCACAAAATTAGGTACACGGCTGGTGAGATTCAACAGTTGTCGGATGCAAAATATTAACTTAATAATAATGCTAACCTTTGATTAAGGCAGGGGTGTCAGTCATTGTTGTCACGGGCCGAATTGTAGTTACGGTTTCCCTTGAAGGGCTGTTGTGACTGTGAATTTTGTGAAACCATATAAATGTTTAAGGACTACATATTACACAGCGAACAACAAACTGATGGATAAGTAAATTTAAAATCAGAAGTCAAGAATAATGGCTTGTTCCAAGATTGCAATTTTGGATGACGTATGACAATTTGAAGTTTTGGTTCAGACTTCAGCAAGCATCATGGAAGTTGACATGCTTGAATTGCTTTCGTGGGCCATATAAAAAGAGGTGGTGGGCCAGACCTGGCCCCCAGGCCTTGACTTTGACACCGGTGGATTAAGGCATTCATTTTCCGATATTTCCTATGGTTCATTAGGATTTAATTGAATTGCGTTGCTCTGTCCTCATGCATGTGCAATGAAATTGAATTTGATTCCATTTAAATGAAGCATCATAGTAAGCCCAAGTGATAAGGAAAAACAACATACAGGTTTTGTTTGTACAAATTATATTTTAGATCTTGTAAGACACTGGAGTATTATCTGCACAGCTGTACTTCAATAAGCATCCTTCCATTATCGTGGGTGTTTTCCGAGTACTCCGGTTACCTCCCACATTCCAAAAACACACATGGCAGGTTAATGGAACACTCTAAATTGTTCCTAGGTGTGATTGTGGTCGCGAATCCACTGGTGAAAAGACGCTTTGATTCTCCACTCAACTCAACTGTATTTATAGAGCACTTTATAACAGCCATCACTGTATACAAATTGCTGTAGATGGAGCAACTATCATATATACAACCATAAAGCAATAATAATTCACAAAGATTCTCTCCTCTTTAATCTATAACTGTTTCAAACAACAACGTGTATGCAAAAAAAGTGGTTTAGATTGCACCATTGACTGTGTCTTATGTGTTGTATTATTTTGTCATTTTATGTTAACCATTTTGTTGATGGCGGCGCGGGCACCCGCAGCGGCTCCTCTCGCTCCTGTGGTTGAGAGGAAAGACATTTCATCTGTGCTGTATACAGCACATTTGACAATAAGGTTGACTTAAACTTGAACGGTTGTTTGTCGATTTGTGCCCTGCGACTGGTTGCTAACCAGTTCAGAGTGTACTCCGCCAACTGCCCCAAGTCAGCTGGTTTAGGTTCCAGCACACCCGCGACCCTCCTGAGGCTAAGCGGATCAGAAAATTGATAGCTCGATGGATGTTTTATGTGTTTACCCATTACAACATACAATTCGAAGATGCCACCAATTAATTTTTCAGATTTCTCTCTGTTGTGAAATTAAATCCTAAAGGACAAAATATTGTAAAATGGCCAAATGTTATGCCTATAATTCATATCTTTATTGTTGTTGTGGGACCAACAAATATTTTTCTAATCTTTTTTTTTTAATAAATCGGCCGATAAATGGATGATTTAAATTTTGTCTGTCAAAAATCGTAATCTGCATTAAAAAGGCCATAACGGTCGGTCACTCCAAAATGCATGACTGATAATATTTTAATTGGAATCCGAATAAAAGTTGCAATTCAGAAGACATCAACTAAACCTTTACTGTCCCGCCACTTCATTTCTATTAAAATCTGGACAGACAAACAGACAGAGACTCACAGGGCGCCCAGTCACCAGAACCAGACAGCTGGAGCTGGATCAGCTGATCCCAGCAATCGGAGTCGGAATTCGTCTCCAGTTTGGATGTTATGGGTGAGGAAAGGCAACCGAGAAGGGAAAAAAAAACCAAAAAAAAAAAAAAAAACCCCCCAACGAAATAAAATCCTCGGGAATGCTTTGACGAGGTTAGCACTCAAGAGAAAATGGTCAATCAAGAGCGGGACAGCCCTGTGAGCCACAGTCGGATGGACAGCTGGAACATCCACATCTGTTCAACCGGGAACGTCTTTCTCATTCTGGCGTGCATGTGCAGAGCAGAGGAATTAGGAGATTGGAGCTGGCTGGGTTGGGCTGAGTGGGAATGCGAATATTTGGACAAGTTGTTTTTTTGACCTGAAAAAGTTAACTTGCAGTGGCACAGTGTTTTTTTGTTTTCTTGCGACTCCCGAGGGCAAAATGACCTCCGTCTCAGTGGCGCTCCTGTTCCTTAATTTCTCAATCTGCCAAATCCTGTTGACTAATCCCCGAACAATCCCGAGCTCAATCCTCTCACCTCACGTGAGGGAAAACGGCTCAACCCGAGATGGATAGAATGTAACATGCACTCGCACACACACAAATTATCATACTCACCAAAAATTAAAGCGAGCTAATTACTTTGCTTGACCTGAAATCATGACATGTCATACCACAGCCCGCATTGCCCCATTTGGAAGGAGTCCTCATTCTATTTCATTGTCATAACAACAGAAGATGGGGTAAGGAGCGGTAACAAAGTTTTACCTGAAGATCATCACATAAAAGTCATATAAAATTAAAATATTTGTTAAAAATCAAAGGTTTAAAATGTTTTGAAATGTATTCATTAGGGCGAATTTTGCTATAAATATAAAATGAATATGATAATAAAAGTCATATTATATTTGGGACATTATCCATGACAGCACCAATACAATAAATGGGCACTAATACTGTAGCTAGCTAGCTAGCTAGCTAACTAGATACATATCTTTCACTGCCATCATCCCTCCAGGCCATTTTCATACTTTCATTCCAAATGTGGAGGAACTTCGGTATTCAGAGGATTTTTTATTTTTTTAAACCTTCTGTTGCATTTATTTCTTTAACCTGCCCCCTCGGTTTCCACAAATCCAGTTAGCGCTCCAATTTCATCTCCAGCACGAGCTAGTGCTAACCAATAAACCACCTTAGATCTGCTGTAACATTATGTAACAACAACAAAATTAATGTAAAAAAAAAAAAAAAAAGGTCTCTGAAAGGTTTTTGGAACGAGGGTGTCTGGAATCTGTGGCCTGGTGTGATGCAATATTTCATCTTGATTAATCAACAATGTGCAGCCAGGGCACCAATCAGAGCGGATGATCAGGTGGGCAGAAGACTGACGGTGAGATGATGATGATGATAAAGGGGGGAGGGATAATACTCTGTTGTCTGCTTCATTGAGCAGGTTTAGTGTGTCATTCAATTGTTTATGAAAAGGAGGAAAATCTTCACTTAATCCATGGCCGTCTCCATCTGGGATGAGAAGAATTAAAGCTCAAGAGGAATCTGCCAATAAACGCCACTCACAAATGATTCGACGAAGCCTCCATTAAAAATTGTCCTGAATTCCACTTTGCCCAAAGGGGGGTGTCATGCTTAATGTCTAAGAAGTGGATTCCTATTTTTTAAAAATCAAACATTGTTTAGGGCGGAGGGTGAACAAACTTAAGAGTAAGTAAAGAGCTGAAACGTCGTCTTTCTTCACAAAAACAAAATGAGGCTGCACACCAGTTGCAAGCAATTGCGTCAGATCAAAAAAGTGACAAAATCAAGACTCGAAAAGCCTTAATCGGTCCAGTGTATTGGTTTTTTTTTTTGTCGCCCAGTGAAGCATATAAAGTCTGTCAACTTTGTGTCTTGCTACACAGATTTGTAGTTTTCATTTCAGAAGGATTGTTGTTCCAAATGTTCACATTTTCTTCACTTTTAACAGATTGAAATAAGCATTTATTTTCAACAAATCCTTCTTAACATAAACAACACGATAGTATTTATATTTGCTCGTAACTATTTTAACGAGTTGATTTCAAATTCAATTTGCTGTTGAAAATGCACAGTGAACACACACACAGGGTACAAC